>CM071598.1:80575000-81797500 GCA_036435485.1 Saposhnikovia divaricata
AGCAGCTGCTAAAGGTATTGTACACCTTTGGTAGAGTTTGTATTGGATTTATTTAATACAAACAAAGTTTGATTCATTCATTTGTTCTTGTTCATATAATCAAGCAAAAATAAGACACGATTATATAACTTGTATTCAACCCCCCCTCTACAAGTTATTCGAGTTAACAGTGTTCATAAGGATATCAAGGATAGTCATTATCTGGGACTACCATCGTTTGTTGGTAGATCAAAAAAAGAAGGTCTTTGGTTTTTTAAAAGAACGTGCATGTAAAAGAATCCAAGGCTGGAAATAGAAACCTATCTCTAGAGCTGGGAAGACCGTGTTAATTAAGAATGTAGCTCAATCCATCCCAGCTTTCTGTATGTCATGTTTTCTAGTACCCAATTCTCTTTGTTAGGAGTTGGAAAGACTTTTCAAGGGTAAGGTGTGAAGTGGCTCTCATAGAACTCTTTGAGCGTGGCTAAATGTAAAGGATTAATTTGAGAGAAGCTAAGATTAATCAGAAACCAACCTCCTAAGAGAAGTTAAGATTAATTAATGCGGACATCTGCAACCAAAAGGAAAGAATGGGTCAACCAAAGGAACCCCAAGTGTGGGAAGTTTGAATCAAAAGGAGAAAAATTTACGGTCTGAGATAAATTCGTGGGAACCCCGAGTATTCAGTATCTTCAAAAAAGGGAAAGTAGAGACCCACCAAGGTAGGCCAATGGGTAAATTGGGCTACCTAATTTCGACACTTGATTTGAAAGGATAATAGCGTCCAATCACATAAATCAAAGACATGGGGGGTGGTCATTAAGGATATGAACATAACCGGAAGGATCTAAGTAACCTAAGCAATCCAAATATGGTAATGAAAACCATGGGTATCTTAAAAGGGTCACAACTAAGAGATAAAAATGCTAATCACATAGGGAAGGACAAATCTAAGAGAGAGATTTCGTATTACCTATTGCGGACAAACATCAAACAGTTTACATGCACATATACGCAAAAAAGAAGAATTAATGAGGTTACGAAAATGGAAGCCCCCTTTTCGAAATATGGCATCCAAACATTGATTCAAGGTAAATCCATACGCCTAAACTACAAACAGACCTATGGACATTTAGCATGCAATTTGACTAAAAATAGATAACCGAAACGGGTGCTCAAATCAAGAAACAACCCCAAAAGGCTGCACATGCATACAGAGCAAAACAAAAGGCGTACATGCAAATTGGAAAAAGCATGGTATGACAAGTTCGAAGGCATAAATATTGCTATACAAACATATTGAGATATATACAAGTAGAGACATACAAGAATCGCATACAAGCAGAGGTAAAGATCAAAATCGTGGTTATATACGGTCAAGAGAGACAATGGAGTACCTGAGCTTTGATTAGCAAGTCACCGAAAGAGTAAGCCGTCATTGAAAGCTTGAACAAACCACTTGAGGTTCCTGCATGTCTTTTGAGAGAGAAATGATGGAGGGGATGTGGAGAGAGTTTTTGATGAAAAGACGGAGAAGGCTGAAGAAAGGACTAATAAATAGAAAAGCAAAGGGGCGTGATTAATTATGCCTTGGTAGTGAATGAACCAGGCACAGAAAACGAGGTAAAGGGAAGCATATGATTATGGACTAGCTCCCTACTCAACTATTTTCTAGGCGGGAATGGAAGAGTCATACTTAAACTCCCATTGATAAAACTTACCTTTTATATCCACAAAAGAAATCAATTAAATTGACTATTTTCGCGCGCACTAAAATAATTCGAGCTTCTGCGAAATAATTATGAAAATTTGGAGGAATATCTCGTTGAGAATTATGAAGACAAAATAATATTTTTAGATCACAAACAATGTAAAATATCAATCTTTACACATCATATTAGATTGATTATATCTAGAAACTTGATACATAATTTATGATTAAATATTCGAGAGGGCTGAACCCTGTACATTTTAGGTTCCTCTTGCCCTTATGTTTCGAGGAACCGGGGGGTAGTTGTTGTGACCAAAATCTTGCATGGATCTGATTTAGGCCCATTGATGGTTTAGGGTCCAATCCGTAAAGGAACTAGATGATTTAAGAGGCTTCCAAGGGCCCATGGCAGCCCATAAAGAGCTACTCTAAGAAGGGTCATGAATAGATACAAAGCCTAGGGTCCTTGGAACTAGCTTCCCTTGACTAACCTCTAGCTCATAATTGTTATTATAAGGCTCCTGGATAGCAGGCTTCCATAGTCAGCCTACCTAAGGGGCTACCATGAGATGAATATTAATTGAACGTGAGGCTTAGGATCCCAGGGGTGACCCCTTGTGGATGATCCATTGCCCATAACTGCCATAGCATGATTACTGGAACATCCATCAGATAGGGCATCCAGTGCAGCTTCCATAGACAACCTGCCAACAGGGCTATCGGAGTCAGGCTACCGCGGAAGCCCTAGCTTCCCCAGAAGCCTGGCAGAAACACAGATTCAGATAAGGATAACCTCCTATCTTTTAGGAGCTTGTCTCTACAGCTAAAATACACTTCTTAACGGATAATTATTCAGTTATTCGGAGATATATATCATTAATACATGATAATTCATACATTATTGAGATAGACATCAGTGGATAAGCTTTCTATACTCCTACTACAGCTTGGTAACCTAGTAACTACATCATACTCTGCTGGTTATCATAAATAACAGTCATAATCCCATCAAAAATGGGATAACTCATCACAAATGATCGATCATATCACTCAAGAACTACATACGGGCTTGAACCACTATAAATAGTGGTATGTAGGCAGTTTGCGGGACTTCTTCGATATTTTAACAACTTGAGGTACTGAGAGCACGTATATTCTTGTGTGACACAGCTAAATTAGGGTTCTTGGTAGGCCAACAGATCGATATTGTACGGCCCTTGAGCTCTATTCCCGTAGATTTTGTCCGATCCTTCGAGGAACCACCTCCTGTGTTCTTCGGAAGCCTAGCTGTGAGCCTTTTTGGGCAGCTAGTTAACACCACATTTCACTGCGCTATTCCAGCAACGACCTCCACGTAGTTGTGCTAAAATCCTCCCACAACAGTTTGATTATTAGAATATACTCTCGAAACTCTTATTAATTGTACACCATTAATTAGAATATCTTATATGTTATGCTAGATATTATAATTGTTTATTTTATAATTTTGAACAACAACAACAACTCAGTCATGCAATTGTATAACTAGTTTATATTTGTCAAAATATGTTATCAAATAAAATATTACATTATTTTAAGTGCTAAATTTTAATATTAAATATTAGTGATGTATAAATTTATTTATACTACTTACATTTATAAAATGTATTAATATATCTTAATGATTGTGTAAAATTTAAAACTAAAATAACTTGGTATACATGCAAATATGTAATTCAAAGACCAAATTGAGTTATTTTAACACAACAATTACATTAATAATTGTTTTTTCCATAAATTTGTACTTCGAATTTATAGAATATCAGGAGATTATAAAGTAAATGTATAAATCTATGTCAAAATTTACATATAAGATTGTAGTTTCTATGTAAGAAGACTAATATTGTTGTATGACTATGATATTTTATAGATTTTATGTAAAAAAAACTATTATTTTTGTATGATTATGATGACAGTAATGATAAGTAATATTTTAAGTTTACAATATATAAAATTAACTAAATTTATATTATTTTGTAAGAAAATCGATATTTTTTTACGATTTACAAAAAATGAGTCAACATTTAAGTATTTTACAAGTTTCGTTAGTACAATTTCGTGAACTCATGAATAAGTTTAATGAGTTGTTCGAATTAAAAGTTCGTGAACAAGCTTATGAGACATGTTCGTGAGTTGTTCGGGAACCATTCGTGAACAACATTTTTTCTTAATGAACCGAGTTTAAACACATTTTTTGGCTCGATTCAAGTTCAAGCTCGAGTTCGATAATTTCTTAACAAACGATACATGAACATTCTAAAGTTCGACTCGGCTCATTTACACCCCTAGTATTTAGAGTACTGTTATAAAATATGGTATTTATAAGCTCATTTATTTTTCTATATTTATTATTTTATATATTTTTTAAAATTATCTATTCTAAATTAAAGCTTAAAAGTCCATGCAATGCAAGGATATTTTTTTAATATTTTATAATCATATTAGTTCATATTATTTAATAGGACCTTTTTCATAAATATCCAAGTCCATTATTTTTTCAAAAGTACTTTTTTAAACAAAATTACGAAAATACCAACTTATTTGCAAAAATATGGTCTGCAACCAAATCAATCAAATGCAACTGTTTGCAACCACATATGCAACTGCATGCAATTTGTTGCGCAGCCATATATGCAACCAATTGCATCTGGTTGATTTGATTGCAGACCGTATTTTTGCAAATATGATGTTATTTTTGCAAAATATTTGTTTGAAAAATGTATTTTTACAAATATTTTGAAAAGATGGTAAAATTACAATAAGACAACTTAGAAAAAATGGTTTTTTTTGGTAAAGATTCTATTTAATATTATGATATAATTTAATTTTAAAATATATTAATAATTTTAATAATAATAAAATGAATACTTATTTTTTAAAACGTTGTTCATGGGGTTCCAATTAAATTTTTGATACCTTAATTCATCTTTAAAAAATAGAAGATTTTTTTATTAAATTTTACAATTTTCATCTATATATCTTAATTTTTAACGATATTTACTCTTTTGACGGTATTGTATCTTGACAACAGGGATGGGTGTCGGGGCACTTCAGGGCCGGGGAGTGCTATCCCTTTCCCCATCCCCGAATTCAAACCTGATCCCCGTCGGGGACTATTTTTCATTCCCCGTCCCCGGTCCAAACGGGTAACGGGGATCCCCGCGGGGATCGAGGAATTTTATTTTAAACAAAAAATAATATTAAAAAATTTTAAACACTAATTAGTGAGCTTAAATGCACTAAATTAAGATAAAAAAAATATTACTTAAAGAAACAATTATAAATAACATGGAAATGAAGTTATTTAACTATTAGAAAGACAAACATATAAGATTAAACATCATTTTGTTTCCAATATGATGTAGTGAAAATTTGTTTATATTAATATATGATTATTAATATATATATATATATATATATATATATATATATATATATACATATAAATATGTATGAAAGTGTGCTTAAATCGAGTCGGGATTGAAAATCAGGTCTGGTGGAGAAAATCGGGACGGGGGTCGGGGATCGGGCCGGGAAGATATAAAAACCCGATCCCGGCCCGCTCCCCGATTTTTTTGAAAATTGTCCCCACTCCCCAGTCCGTATCCGAAAAATTCCCCGAATCCCCGTCCCATTCGATACGGGGATCAGATCGTGAAAGGCATATGACTCAGCCTATTTTTAGTTAGAGGATCCTAATCAACTTAAACCAAATTGTAATAAGTAAATATACATATGAACTGTCACAGTAATCTCAAGAAGTATTATCTGTCAGAAGAAAGAAGAAAAGTCAATCTATAGTTTTGATGTCGTACACTGGAAGACGATTCAGTTATCTGATCAAGCCCCGGTATAGCATTGAAGTGAATGGATTCATTTGAACAGTGACAGAGATTTTTCGAGTGATAGTTTGAATGTCAGTTACAGTACAAGAGAATTGAGAGAAGAAATAAACCACAACCTAAAGTCAAAAGTGAAGAAGCATCATTGAAGTTAGTCGTTCATGAACCCGACAGTACATCGAACGTCAACACAAGTCAGTGGTAATTCTTTACTACCTTCAGTGGTTTGTAAGAATTAAATTAATTATTTATTGATTTAATTAAATTCATTTATAATTGATATAAATCATTTAGTTGATTTAATTAAATGAATTAATTCTAGAAGAATTAATTTATTTATTAAATTAATTATTGTATCAATTAAATATGAATTGGTTAATCATTAATTAATTAAATGGATCAATATGACTTAAAGAAAGAAGGTTGGATTATGTCTTGGTGAAGCTAAATTCGGTATGACCTAAATTATGTCATACCGACAGAATTCAAGATTATGTCTTACCGAGCTATGAAGATTATGTCTTACCGAAACAAATATCCTGTTTAAGTCATACCGACCTCCTGCCAGCTGTTTTAAGTCATACCGAACTTTTATTAAGTCATACCGACCAGGTTTATGTCTTAATGGAGGTTTGTGTAAGTCTTAATGAAGAAAAATTAAGTCTTGGAAGCAGTTTAAGTCATGCTGGAGCAGTTAAATATCCTACAGAAAGCTAGCAAGACTTATTACTGATACAAAAGAACAGAACACGGCAGATTAAGTCATACCCGAGAAACAGAGCAGAGAATATATATCCAGCAGAACAGAATTTTCTCTCAAGAACACCAAAGCTTAAACAATTCCCAGAAATTCAAGTTCTTCATCTTTGTAATATTCTATCCGCTAGAACTTGTCTATTTGTGATTCTTGTACTACTAGCGAATTAAGTTTCCTAGTTCTTATCTTGATTATTATTAACTAAATTAGAAAAGTTCATGTCGAATTTTCTAATTAGTTATTAACATCTTGATAAGTTGTTATACTGATTTTGTAACACCACATCAAGTTAATATACAGTTATATTCAATTTGAAAAATTATGTTAAATAATTCCGCACAAATTTGTCTTTGCTAAAATATTATCTAACGGACAAATTTCGATAAAAAGGTAAAGATTGTATTCAACCCCCCTTCTACAATCTTATCAGACCTAACAATTGGTATCAGAACCGATTGATTGATACACAAATCAAAGATCCCATTTTACTCGATTAAAAATCATCCCCGAATTTTTTTAACTCTCTTAAAAAATTCATCATGTCTTCTAAAGTTGGAACTGTGAAAATTTCCATATATGACAAAAACAGTTATGATATGTGGAAGAACAAAATGTTAATGTTCCTCGAGGTTGCAAATCCTAAATACATGAAAGTCTTATCAGAAGGACCAATAATACCTTTTGGATTAATTCCTGAAGTTGTTACTGATGGAAAAGTTGTTGCCCCTGCAAGGTTTGTACACAAAGATTCTTCTAAATACACTCTTGTTGAAAGAGAGGAAGCCGGACTTGACATTAATTTAAGACTGATCTTAATAGATTCTCTAGACTCTGTAATGTACAGTCATGTGATTAACTGCAAGACTGCAAAGCAAATGTGGGAAACCATTGAAACTGTGAATGAAGGAACAGAGGAAGTTAGGGAGAATCGACTATAAATTCTGACATCTGAGTATGAACACTTTCGATCAGCATCCAATGAAAGTATTCAAGATGTGTTTGAAAGATATAACAAACTTGTCAACAATTTACAGATGCATGGCAAGTACTACACTCAGAAAGAGATCAACAGAAAATTTCTACTGTCAATGCCTGTTCATCTAGAACATAGGATTACAGCTATCAGAGAGTCGAGGAATCTAAGTGAAATTACTGTAGAAAGACTCTTTGGCGTTTTAAAAACCTATGAACTGGAACAATCTCAACAAAAGGAGATTTATGGAAAAGGAAGAGTTGCTAATACTTCTACAGCTCTTATTGTTGAGAACAAACAGGAAGTGGAAAATAAGGTTATTCAATCTTGTAGTGTTGACAGTGGCAAGCTTGAAGTTGAAGTTGGTCAAACGAATGCTAGTCCAAATGAAGGAGACTTCTATTCGTTAGAAGAGCTAGATCAGTTGGAAGATGAGTCCATGGCTTTGTTGGTAAGGAAATTCAGTAATTTCAGATTCAGGAAGAATCCCAAGTTCAGGTACAAATCTAACTATAACAGGTTCCAAAGAGGAGGTTCTTCATCCTCAAGTAACAGAGGAGGTTACAAAACTGGAACAGTTGAAAGAAGTAAAATTAGATGCTACAACTGTAATGAACTTGGACATTTCGCAACTGAATGTCAGAAGCCAAAACAAAACCAAAGAAAAGACTTTGGATCTGAGAAAAAGAAGACAGGTAAAGCCTATGTGGCTGCTGGAAAGAGTTGGGATGATACAGACTCCGAAGAAGAAGAGTATGGCAATCTTGCCCTGATGGCAAAATCTGATAACTCCAGTGGTACTTCATCTGAGGTATCATGTTCTGAAAGTCAATATATTTATCAACTTAGTGATTCACTAGGTTATGCTAATAGAGAGATTGAAAGGATCAATTTGTTAAATATAGATCTTAGAAATCAATTATCAGAATTACACGATGTACAAAATTGCCATGATAAACAAAAATAAGAAATAAGAATTCTAAAAGAACTTGAGAGGTCTCTAGCGTTGATAGTAGTTCAACAACGTGAGACAATAGCTGAACTAGAAATAAAGGTTAGTGCTACTTCTAATTCATGTAAAGTGGCTAAAGAGTTGTTTAACCAACAAGCTATTAATCAAACCGTAGGAATTGGGTTTGATTATAATGAAGCTATTGGACGAAAAAGCATTATTACCCCTAATCGTGTCAGTGCTGTAGAAAGGGGTATACCAATAGTGCTTAAGGGTGTTAGTAACCCACTCTTTAAGACATCCATAGCAGAACCTTTGGATACAACATCTTTAATCATTAAGGAAGAGATGCGCATTGAGGATTTAGCTAATGGCGTAGTCTTAGAAAGTAATCAAGTTGTTAAAAATGATGAAGATAGAAAGTCTGTGTTTAAGAAAACAGAAAGAGTTGGTGAGTCTACTAGTTCCTTGAAAACTAGTAGTAGAAGTAACAACATGAATGAATGCAACAACATATCTACCATGCATGCTATTCCTATTATTGATGCTGCTCATAAGAAATGCAATGCTGTTAATTGCATGTCTTGTGCTTTTAATATAATGTCTGCTTACTTTAACGGTAATCATGCATGTGTTGATAAGAATGTTCCTAGACAGCATATGAGCAGAAATAATCATGTTAGATCCAGGACTGTAAACCCACCTAATTCTAAGACTAGGACTCCAAGTCTTCCTAAGGATATGGTGAAGACATGGTTACCCAAGCTGAAACCAAAACAAGTTAAAGCTGTTTACAGGGTTAAATGTCCATTACCTGAAGAAAATATTGTTAAAATAAAAAGTGTTGCTTTGCCTGATAAAGGCCAATTCTTTAAGTACTCCGGACCCAATCAAATTTGGGTTCCGAAGAAAGTCTAACCAATTTGTCATTGCAGGGTTTGAAACAGGTTGAACGAGTCATGTGGATTCTGGACAGTGGATGTTCAAGGCATATGACCGGAGATAGAGCCCTGCTGACAAATGTGGTGGAGAAGGCCGGCCCAGTCGTTACCTTTGGAGATAACAGCAAAGGTAAAACTGATGGATATGGCATATTAGAAGCTGGAAATGTTATCGTTGAAGATGTCTCTTTTGTGAACGGCCTTGAGCACAATTTGCTCAGTATTAGTCAATTCTGTGACAAAGGTTATGAAGTTCATTTCAACAAGAAGAATTGTCTAATATCACACAAGAGAAATGAAAGGCCGCAGTTGACTGGAGTAAGAAAAGGAAACGTGTACATAGCCAATATGAACTCTGGAAGCACAGAAGAAATTAGATGTTTTTATTCAAAGGCATCCACTGATGAAAGTTGGTTACGGCACAAGAAACTTTCTCACCTAAACTTCAAAACAATGAATTCTCTAGTTAAAAGAGAATTGGTGAGAGGTTTACCTTCGACTGAATTTACTCAGGAAGGTCTATATGATGCTTGTCAAAAAGGAAAGTTAAAAAGGGCAACTCACAGGAGCATTAACACATCATCAATAACTGAACCATTACAACTTCTCCATATGGATTTGTTTGGTCCAGTTAATGTAATGTCCATGTCAAGAAAAAGATATGCTCTAGTGATTGTTGATGATTTCTCAAAATTCACATGGGTACTATTTCTGAACTCAAAAGATGAAACTCCACAACTGGTAGTTGATCACATTAAGTTAATTGAGCTGGACTCTAATCGTCCAGTAAAAGCTATAAGGTCAGACAACGGAACTGAATTCAAGAATGCAGTTCTGAATGAATTTTGCACTGAAAAGGGTATAACTATACAGTACTCGGCTCCCAGAACTCCTCAGCAAAATGGGGTAGTTGAAAGAAAGAATAGAACCTTGATTGAAGCTGCACGTACAATGCTAAGTGAATCAAGGCTTCCATTGAGCTTTTGGGCTGAAGCTGTCAACACTGCATGCTATACCCAGAATCGAACACTTATCAATAAAGACTTAATAAAGACACCATATGAAGCTCTACATGACAAGAAACCAACTCTCAAGTACTTCCATGTATTTGGGACAAAATGCTTTGTGCTGAAAGAAGGAGATGATCAAGGTGGTAAATTTGAAGAAAAAGCACATGAAGCAATATTTATTGGTTATACTAGAAGAGCCTACAAGGTGTATCTTATTGATCAACAGAAAACTATGGAAAGTGTCAATGTTACATTTGATGACACAAAACTCCCAAGTATCCAAAATGTAGATCCATCTGAAAAGCTTAAGTTTGATGACATGTCAGACTCATATTCAGATGATGACAATCAACCTGACGTTGTTGCTGATAATAATAATCCAAATGTTGGTGGTAATGATCAAGGTGATGCTGGTGAAAACAATGATAATTTTCAAGACACCACTGATACTCTTGAACCATCAATAAGTCAAACTGGCAACAACTCAGGGGGAGATAATGAAGGGTCAACAAGTCATACTCAACATCATACTGAAGATCAAGGCGAATCATCAAGATCAATTCTTCCCAGACAAACTGTTTGGAATAGAGCTCATCCTTTTGAGCTGATTCTTGGTGATCCAGATGTTGGTGTGAAAACAAGAAGAGCTTATCAGAATCAATGTAACTATTCTGGGTTCCTGTCTGTCATGGAACCTAAGAAAGTAGAAGAAGCTCTATCTGATCCTGATTGGGTGATTGCTATGCAAGATGAACTCAATCAATTTAAGCAACTAGAAGTATGGAAGCTGGTACCCAGACCTAAAGATAGAAAAGTGGTGGACACAAGATGGGTATTCAGAAACAAACTAGATGAAGATGGCACTGTGATAAGAAACAAAGCAAGACTGGTAGCTAAAGGTTATTCTCAAGCTGAAGGCATTGATTATGACGAGACCTATGCTCCAGTGGCAAGACTTGAGGCCATCAGAATATTCTTGGCATTTGCATCCTATTCAAGATTCAAAGTTTATCAAATGGATGTCAAGAGTGCCTTTCTGAATGGTAAGCTAGATGAAGAAGTGTATGTAGAACAACCCCCTGGTTTTGAAGATCAAGATCATCTGGACTATGTCTACTTTCTTTACAAAGCTATCTATGGTCTTAAGCAAGCCCCAAGAAAATGGTATGACACTCTCTCTGAATTTCTATTAGAAAATGGTTTTATAAAAGGTGTCATAGACAAAATGCTCTTCACTAAAATACATAAGAATGATATAATACTAGTCCAAGTCTATGTGGACGATATTATATTTGGGTCTACTAATGAGCTTCTATGCAAGAAGTTTTCTAAGTTAATGCAGGGTAGGTTTGAAATGAGCATGATGGGAGAACTGAAATTCTTTCTTGGATTACAAATAAGTCAGAGACAAGATGGAATATTTATTTGTCAATCCAAGTATATTAAGGAGCTCCTCAAGAAATATCACATGGAGGAGTGCTCATCAGCAAAGACACCATCAACTATAGCTGTCAAAATTGGTTTATGTGAAAGTTCTTCCAAGGTAGATATCACAGGCTATAGAGGTATGATTGGCTCATTGCTTTACCTAACTGCTAGTAGACCAGATATAATGTTTGCCACATGCTTGTGTGCAAGGTTCCAAGCGAACCCTAAAGAAATCCATCTCACTGCTGTCAAAAGAATCTTAAGATATCTAAAGGGTACGCCTAATTTAGGCATCTGGTACCCTAATGAATCTGGTTTTACTTTAATTGGATATACAAATTTTGACTATGCAGGAAGTGTTGTAGACAGGAAAAGTACATCTGGGAGTTGTCAATACCTAGGTGGAAGATTGGTATCATGGTTCAGTAAGAAACAGCAAACAGTTTCCAACTCTACAGCCGAAGCTGAATATATAGCTGCTGGAAGCTGTTGTGCTCAGATCTTGTGGATTAGGAATCAATTAATGGACTATGGCATTGTATTGGAAAATATCCCTATTTTATGTGATAATACAAGTGCCATAGCAATCGCCAGCAATCCTGTGCAGCACTCAAGGACAAAGCACATTGACATAAGGTATCATTTTATAAGAGAGCATGTAATGAATGGTACAGTGCAACTACTATTTGTAGGCTCTGGAGATCAAACTACAGATATTTTTACTAAGTCGCTTAATGAATCCTCATTCACTAAAATTGTTAGTGAATTGGGTATGTTAAACAGTCCTAGTAATTAATACTGTTAATATCTGAAATTTGATCTTTAATAATTTTGCAAGTGATTATTCTGTGAATATTTTTTGTTTGAAATCACTTATATAATTATTTTACCAACTGATTTTCTTGCGTGTTTAGTTATTTTTCACTCTGTTTATTCATATTATTTAATACTTCATATTTCTGTATTTTTAGAATATTTGTAGATATTTATTTCTATATTAATAATTAATTTATCATATGTTTTGTAGTGTTTGTCCTGTTAATATTGCTTTGTTTTCGTTAATAGGATAGCATATGATATTTATAATTATTTTTATTATTTGTTTAATTTTCTATAATATTTTTATTATTATTTTTTTAAGTTAATTGTATATTTTTGTGTGTTTATTTGAATTATTTGTATATATTTTAATTTATTTTAATAAGTATATGTCTTAAATTAAATCAGAATAATAATAGGTCTTATTAATAAGTCTATTATATTTAATAAGTCTTAATTATGTTAAGTCTTATTAGAATAATTCTGTTTTTAATTTTTGGTCTTATTCGAATTTTTTAGTTAAGTCTTATTTATATATAATTCTAAGTCTTATTAGAATATTAAGCTTAAGTCTTAATTAGTTTAGGTCTTATTAGTATAAAAATTCGGTATGACTTAATTAGGTTAAGTCTTATTGGTCGGTTTTTTTTAACTTAATTCTTAGCGAGTTTAATTTAAGTCTTATTCAATTTAGGTCTTAGCGAGTTTAACTTAAGTCTTATTCAGCGTTTTAAGACATGTAAAGTTTAAGTCTTATTTTTAATTTTAAGTCTTAATCAGATAGTACATATATAGTAGTTAGTAGTTTTTAGTCATTTTAGTTTAAGTCTTTCTCTCAAGTTAAGTCTTAGAGAACTATTGTGATACATACATATACACACGCATATAAACAGAATTCATGCCCAAATTTTGTCTTGATTCTTGACTGAAATCACTAACCAAGCACAATCATCGATTCCTTGTTCAATTCTCGTCAGTATGATTGCTTAAAAACGTGATTTGGTTCGGATTTTGAAGGTTTTTGTTTTCGAAAAATCGTTTTTTACGATCTGATTTTCTGAAAAACTGGTTTCGATTCTTGCAAAACTAAAAATATACGTGTGTTCGTGTGTATACAAGGATCATTGTGTGAAATTTTCAGAATTTTTGGAGAAATTTTAATTTTTTCGAATTTTTAATTAATTATTAATTCGAAAAATTAATTTTTAAATCATAATTTTGTAAAATCTGAAATTTTCAAAGAAATTAAATCTTGATTAAAATGGCTGATCGATTTGAAATTATTAAACATAATTTAATCGGTTATTTTGATCCAGAAAAATGTTCAGTTGAACGTTTTCGACCGTGGATTCGATTTTTAAATGAAAATTCACTGGTTCGCACTGCTTTGAGCTTAGATGCTCCATTGAAAATTGAACCCTTGCGAATCATGTGTACTACTGCTGTCATTTCTAATGATAACAGATCATTTGTCTTCTCTGTAGGAGACAATCGGTACACAGTGAATGAAAATAAAATAAATACGGTCTTAAATTTTCCAACTGACAATTTCGAAGAGTTACCATCAGATCAAGAATTGATAAATTTTTTAAATGGTATATTCTATCAAGACAGTCCTGATCAAACTGTCTGGAATAAAAAGAACTTCGTTCAGGAATGGGACTATCTGTTTGACACCTTAGCTAAAGTCTTTGCCAATTCTACTAAAGGGAACTTCGGGGTATTACCATCCTTCATGCAGCATATTGGATATGCAGTTGCACACAACCGAAGAATTAATATTGGTAGACTACTGTGTGTTCCGATGGTTAGAAGAATCATTAATGCAAAGAGGAATTTTGATCATGGAGAAAAAGTATCATGTTATTATCCAAGATTTCTGTCATTGATTTTTAATCATCTAGTGGAACTAGAAAACCAAGCCCAATTCCTGAATGGAGAATCACTGGCGTCAGGTAAACCTACTACCAGATTGTTCACTGAGTACAGCAACAAGCCTAAATTCACAAACATACCTGTAGTTGTCACCCAATACATGTCAAACTATATACAACTACCTGTCATTGAACCTGTACCAGAACCTGAACAACCTGAACAAAACCCTGAACCACCAGTGGATAACATACTTGTTGAACATGAAGATCAAGGCAATCAACAAGTTGAACCTGCTCAGCCAATTGTTCCTCAGCCACCTGCACTTGTTTTTTAACATCCAGTGGAAGAAACTGCATCTGTCCCTGAACCTGAATTAAATCAACCAATCTTATCAAAGACTATCGCAGAATCAGCTGACCATGTATTTTCTTTTGTTCCTCAAACTATTTCTACTTCTCAATCTATTTCTGGAACCCAAGTGGTTGATAGGGCTGACCAAGGGATTGTAAGACCGCAATCTCTAACCCCGGTCATAGAGCCAAACACTGAATCTACATCACTTAAAACTTTCACTCCAGAAAGAAAATTCCCTTTCAATGAGCAAAGAAAAGAAGAAATATAATGAGTGAACCCACAGCTCTGCCTCTACAAAAGAAAAGTAGAACTGATTCAGAGGCAACTGTAAGCCCATCCGTATCGTCCCAACAAGATATGGACGTTGATATGGCCATGCAACAGTTACTAGGATCATCCTCTCAACAGGATGATACTATTGAAATTCGCCATAGGGCCATGGCATCCTGTAATGTGTCAGGCACAACTCCTTTGTTATTGCTTACAATGGGAGAACAGATAGATTATGATGCAAATAGGGACACATTGACAGGAGAGCACATTGAGTCTGAAACAGTGCCTACCATAGTTACGGTAGAAGAGTCTTCACAGACTTATGAGGGAAATCTTGGTTCCTTGCCAACTTTAATGGAACCATCATCTCCCCTCCTAGGAGAAACATTCCTAGATCCCTCAAGGGAGTTTCCACTCGCAGTTTCGACTAAAGAAAGTGGAAGGCAACTTGATCAATCTACTACTGAAGCAATTCAGATTACAAATCCAAATGTACAAGTGGAATTGATTGAGGACAGGGATTTGCGAACTCCCATTGCACCACCACTGACCTTCCCAGAGGAGGCTAAGGTGATTTTAACTGCAGGTACCGCTTCTGGAAAAGCTAAGGAAATTGAGAGGAGTGATGTGAGGATTACCACAAAATTGAGTGATACACATGCACATCAGGTGAGTGAAATTCAGAGTGAAACTCAGGTGAGTGCACACACAGACACATACACTCTCTCATTGTTAAAAAAAATACAAGATCTGGAAAGGGAACTGGAAGCAAGTAAAGCTGAAGCTAAATTACTTCGAGCACAAGTGGATAAACAGTCTTCTCCATCCACCTCTGTTGATAATCAGCTTACTTCGATAAAGGGTGACATCAACAACTTGAAGACATTCGTCACTAATAAAATCAAAACTCTCGAACTTTCTCATGAAAAAGCTCTTGATGATTCTGGTGAGGTCACTGTGGCACAAGATAAAATTATTGCTGAAATCTCCAACAAGGTTGACAATCTACAGGAAGAAGTGCATGAAAATCAGCGTTCTACTGATTTACGACTAGATCAAATTGAGAAGCAAAATGAACATCAAGCTAAAGGATTAAGGCATTTATTTCATCTGATCAGTCAAAATCGCACACCAACTACTGAAGAAAGAGAATTCTTTGCAAGAACAGATGGTGATGATGATGAACGAGATCCTGAAGCTGGTGCAACTGATAAAACTGTAGAGGATTCCTCAACTAAGGGGGAGAAATCACAACAACAGGCACAGAAATCATAAGGAGGTGAGAAAGGACAGGGAGAAAAAGGAGGTAAATCTGATAAATCTGATACAGACAGTGAAGACAAGAGGAATAAGGGGAAGAAGAAAGTTGTTACAGATGATCAAGTCATGGATGAACCAGGTAATCTTGATGTTTTTGATGACTTTGATTTTTCTGATGAAGGTGAGAAATTACTTGAACCAGATTTAAGTCACTGGGAAGAAGAAGAACCAGTGATATCTGAATCTGAAGCTCAACAAGCAGAGAAAGAATCTGAAGAATTATTTGCTCAGAGGGAAGCTAATTTGCTGATGAGAGAACAAAAGCTTCAAAAGTCATTAGAGCAAATTGCACGAAATGAAGAACTTCAGAAAGCTGAACAGCATGCATTACAACGATTACATGCTATAAATGTTGAGAAGAGAAAGACATATATCAGACTAAAGAGCGGTGATAAATGGGAACGTGCTCAAAAAGCAATTGATTCACCTCAGAGTTCTGATTATGAAGATCGTCGTCTTGGAGAAATTCTCGAGGAATTCAAACTGGCAAATCCAATTCATGATATGTATATAAAGGCCTTAAAAGTAGAAGTCATCAGGATAACTACTGCATTTGAACCCAAATCTGATGAGCTGGTAATATTTGTGGATTGTCATAATGTTGGAACTTTCAGAGTATCTATTCAGTTCTTTTATGACAGATCGCTGATAGAGATTTGGGTACTTAGGCCTAAGGTGAGAACATCTTCTGAGCTAGGTGTGTTGTTACATGAGAAGTTCAAAGAATTTGCTGAAAGAGCTGGACCAGAAGTGATTAAGGATCCTCCACAAGTAAAATTTCTTAAGGGAGAGGTACTTCATTCAATCAATCTTCAGACAGATGAGTTATATGAACATCATGCAAAACACTTGGTATATGCTGAATATGCTCTCAGAAATCATGGATTCTTGACTGAAGAAAAGGTAATAGCTGCAGATCACATTCGATCCTATGCACAAACGAATATAAAAGATTACAAGAAATTTCAAGGTGAACTGAGAAAGAAGCTTGGAATTCCTTTAGTCTTACCTCAAGGATTGTCATCAAGAAGAGAGCGTCTTGTTGATTCTGATTTACACATGAAACTTCAAGTCACAGATGAGCCATAAGAAGGAGAATTCAGAAGGGAAGACAACTGAAGAAAAAGAATTGCTCTACATGTTATATCTTTAGAGTTTAGATAAATCTTGATAGGAATTTGTATCATATGATCAGTCTAAAGGATCATCTATCTTGTATTTATCTCTCATGTTTGAATCTGGCAAATGTTAAATATAAACCAGAATTTTTTTTCATATTTACTTAGTATTTAAAGTTTTATCTTTCATTTGGTTAAGTTGGATTAGTTGAGGTATCCTCTAGGAATTTGCTTGTTATTTTCTAACAAACAAATAGGGGGAGATTGAAAGGCATATGACTCAGCCTATTTTTAGTTAGAGGATCCTAATCAACTTAAACCAAATTGTAATAAGTAAATATACATATGAACTGTCACAGTAATCTCAAGAAGTATTATCTGTCAGAAGAAAGAAGAAAAGTCAATCTATAGTTTTGATGTCGTACACTGGAAGACGATTCAGTTATCTGATCAAGCCCCGGTATAGCATTGAAGTGAATGGATTCATTTGAACAGTGACAGAGATTTTTCGAGTGATAGTTTGAATGTCAGTTACAGTACAAGAGAATTGAGAGAAGAAATAAACCACAACCTAAAGTCAAAAGTGAAGAAGCATCATTGAAGTTAGTCGTTCATGAACCAGACAGTACATCGAACGTCAACACAAGTCAGTGGTAATTCTTTACTACCTTCAGTGGTTTGTAAGAATTAAATTATTTATTTATTGATTTAATTAAATTCATTTATAATTGATATAAATCATTTAGTTGATTTAATTAAATGAATTAATTCTAGAAGAATTAATTTATTTATTAAATTAATTATTGTATCAATTAAATATGAATTGGTTAATCATTAATTAATTAAATGGATCAATATGACTTAAAGAAAGAAGGTTGGATTATGTCTTGGTGAAGCTAAATTCGGTATGACCTAAATTATGTCATACCGACAGAATTCAAGATTATGTCTTACCGAGCTATGAAGATTATGTCTTACCGAAACAAATATCCTGTTTAAGTCATACCGACCTCCTGCCAGCTGTTTTAAGTCATACCGAACTTTTATTAAGTCATACCGACCAGGTTTATGTCTTAATGGAGGTTTGTGTAAGTCTTAATGAAGAAAAATTAAGTCTTGGAAGCAGTTTAAGTCATGCTGGAGCAGTTAAATATCCTACAGAAAGCTAGCAAGACTTATTACTGATACAAAAGAACGGAACACAGCAGATTAAGTCATACCCGAGAAACAGAGCAGAGAATATATATCCAGCAGAACAGAATTTTCTCTCAAGAACACCAAAGCTTAAACAATTCCCAGAAATTCAAGTTCTTCATCTTTGTAATATTCTATCCGCTAGAACTTGTCTATTTGTGATTCTTGTACTACTAGCGAATTAAGTTTCCTAGTTCTTATCTTGATTATTATTAACTAAATTAGAAAAGTTCATGTCGAATTTTCTAATTAGTTATTAACATCTTGATAAGTTGTTATACTGATTTTGTAACACCACATCAAGTTAATATACAGTTATATTCAACTTGAAAAATTGTGTTAAATAATTCCGCACAAATTTGTCTTTGCTAAAATATTATCTAACGGACAAATTTCGATAAAAAGGTAAAGATTGTATTCAACCCCCCTTCTACAATCTTATCAGACCTAACAGATCGGGATCGGGCGGGCCGGGATGAATGTCCATCCCAACTTGACAACTAAATTATTGCATAAGATATATCCTTATTATATATAAAAATATAATTAAAGTAACCCAATTTTATTGCGTTATTTTTAATTGTTATGTCGATAAATATGTTTTAATATTCCAAAACCTCTAAATTGTGACAATGATCGAAAAAATTTCACGTAAAACAGATTTGGAGTAATGATTTTTTTTTTTTTTAGCTCACTTTCAATTGGTCACGTACAAATACAATGTTTATAATGACCCAAGACACATCGGTTAAGGACCGAGTTTACACTTTTATACTATATTATAATAACCGGAACATTAAAAATTTGGTTGGTCGATATGGTATTTCGTATTTTACTTAACTAGCTTATAGCTCGTGCAAAGCACGGGTTACTTTTAACTTTTTTTAATTTACATATAGTGTAGTTACGTAATATTATAAATATTTCGCCTTTGTACATAACAACTTTTAGTATTAAATCTAACTTAGTATATTTAGAGTTACAAATATTAAATTTAATTATATTGAAAAGTGAATTTTATCATATGTTTTATTAGTATATTTAGAGTTATAAATATTAAATTTAATTATGTTGTTAGTGAGAGTCGAACCCTTGATCTATGGTAGTATTCGCTTATTATCCCTCTTACTCTTATTATATAATAGGATATAATTACCCTTACTTTTTTTAACCGGAACATTAAAAATTTGGTTGGTCGATATGGTACTTCGTATTTTACTTAATTACTCTTACTTTTTTTTTTAACTATTTAGGCTTATACGCCTTACAACTTAATATCTGTTTTAGTTATTCTTTACATATATTTTATTTATTTTGGTACATAATTATTTTGTAGTTACGGGTCATCAGTTCTTAATAACTAACCAATTACCGTTTTCAGCTATTACATTTTTTAACTAAAATATCCTTTTTTAAAAAATATCACGGATCGTTCTATTTAATAAAATAAACTAATAATATTATAATTATTAATAAATAATCAGTTTTTAATAACTAACCAACTACATTTTTCATCTATTACATTTTTTAACTAAAATCTCTTCTTTCCAAAAACATCACGGATCCTTCTATTTAATGAAATAAACTAATAATATTTTAATTATTAATAACTAACTGATTACCTTTTCAGCTAAAAGGTAATATCTTTTATATATCTTCTTTTCAAACTTGATTTTTTTATTTAATTATCCTTACTTAAATATTTGTTATTGATAAAAACATGTAATTCTATTTTATAAAAATTAAATAACGATATTATAGTTCTGAATAACTAACCAATTACCTTTTTTAGCTCAAACACATTATCATTTCTAACTTTTCTAACTAGAACCTCTCCTTTCAAAAAATATCACGGATTTAATGAAATAAACTAATAATAATATAATGACTAATGACTAATTGATTATCTTTTCAACTAAAAGGTAATATCTTTTATATATTTTTTAACTAAAATATCTTCTTTTCAAACTTGTTTTTTTACTTAATTATCCTTACTTAAATATTTGTTATTGTTAAAAACATGTTAATTTTTCTGTGTTTTTTAATAACTAATAGGGATATTCTCTTTGGTACCCTTATACAATTGGTTTTTTCCAATGGTACCATTGCATTATTGACTTCTACCCATGGTACCCTTGTACTTTTGGCTTTTTTATGAAATGCCACTCCATCAACCAAAATATTAGTATTTGAAATTCTCAATGGTAGCCTTGTCAGTTGAATAATGAAGGGTACCAATGGAAAAAGGGTACCATTGGTAAAAGCCAAAAGTACAAGGGTGCCATTGAGAATTTCCCTAACTAATATATTTCCTTTTACAAGTAAAATACGTTATCTTTTATATTCTAAAAATACCACGGGTAATTATATTTAATAAAATAAAATAATATTATGATTAATAATAACTAACAAATTACATTTTCAACTAAAATACATTATCTTTTATATTTTTTCTTACTAAAACCTCTTCTTTTCCAATAGTATCACAGACATTTGTATTCAATAAAAATTTTCATATTTTAGAAATAATATTTCATTTTTTAGGTATTTATATATATATAGTTATTATCAAATCATATCAGGGTGAGATACCAAACTACCCACCATTTAATTCCCACCGCCCAAAATGCCTACAGCGAGAATCGTCCGCCCTTTTTACCCACGGGCCACGCATTTTGGACATGCGTATAGGGTATACGCATTCCAACAATGCGTGGCCTTTGTTAAATTAAATTCAGGATCGTCAATAGAAACCAAGAATACGCATAATACAAATGCGTGGGACTGGCTAGTGGCTAGGCATTCTGAAGATGCGTAGTCGAGATTACTGTTCATCGTCGTCTATCTCCACTGGCGTCGTTTTTCCGGCAAAATATTTGACCAATCAGTTTCGTCTTCTTCCGGCTTCTTCCAATACCATACTATATATCAAACGACTCGTGTTCACTTCCTCTACAACTCTATAATTTTAGATTTCCATTTATTTCCCCGGATTTAAAAGTCCCGTTTCGATCCAATTTTTCCGATTTGTTTTTCGATTAGCTCATACAAGCCCCTGCGGGGCCAAAACTCTTCAACTAAATATGTCAATATGTAGAGACATGATTGGGCATCATTTTGATGTGCTTTTTTTTTGGAGGTGGCCTGAATCAGCTGGACAATTGGAGGCGATTTTTAGTCGCGTTTTTGGTCGTCTGAGCTCCGTTCATGTTTGTGAAGAAATGACATCTGACGTCAATACGCATGCTGGTCATGCGTGTCTTGAGATACGCATCCTGAAAATGCGTATTCCAAGCGACGCATGACCAGCATGCCTCATGCGTACTCCCTGGGTAAATAGGACGGCTTCTCCCATAAATGGGTATTTCGGACAGTTTCCTTAGAAAAATGATGTAATTTAGTCATTTTCTCATCATATCATTTAAAAACTTGACTTACAAAATTCATATCTTAAAAAAATCATTAAAATTATTGAAAAAATTATATAATAATAAAAAAATCCGTACATTAAGCTAGTTAATTGTAAATTATATTTTAATATATGTCGGTGATGGTATCGAACTCCTGATCCACATAATAGCATCATATTATCCGTTTTATTTTTATTATATATAATATAATAGAATTAAATTAATTTATGTAGAATTAAATTTGTTTTAAAAAATACACTTAAATTTATGAAAATAAATTAGTAAGGGGTCAGAAACAAAACACTCGTAGTTGTTTGGTAGCAAAGGTATGTAGATTTATTGCAAAGTCGGAGCTTGTTGGTGGTGTTACACGTACGCCCCCAATATACCGTTAGTAATCGTCTTTGTCAATATTCACATTCATTTTCACCGAGAGAGAGAGAGAGAGAGAGAGAGAGAGAGAGAGAGAGAGAGAGAGAGAGAGAGGAGATAGGAGGAGAGGAGGAGAGGAGAGATGTCGTCTACAACGTTTCAACGGTTGTCGGAGAGAACCAAGAACTCGAAGGCGTTCTTCTACGGCTTCTGTGCCGTACTAGGGTCCATTCCCGTCACGCTTGGCTATTTTACTATGAAGTTTACCGACTCTAACAACGCTCTTCTTGAAGCTCGTTTGCGCCAGTCTGCTGATCCTAATCTCACTGTAATCATCATTCCTCTTGAAGTTCTTTTGATTTATATTTGTGGGTTTTTGTTTTTTACTTTTCTTTTTTAAATTTACTAGACCTAATTGAATTTATTACTTAGCTCCTGTTTAATTTGTCCCTTTAATCGAAACCCTAATTGGAGTTGTAAATGCCCTTATCTTCTTTTTTTTAATTGACTGCCTCGTGTAGTGAAATTTACTTTGAGAAAAAAACATACCCAAACTAACGTTGTGTCTGTGTTTCCCCTGTTTCGTTGTTCTAGAAGACTCTATTAATAATAAGCTCTTCTTTTCCCTGGTCATTGTTGCCATACTAAACTTCAGCTTGTGACCATTAAACCCTTTTCCCAAATTTTGTCTCACTGCCAACTGTAGTTGTTGCAGAATAGTTGCTAGTATTGTTTTAACAGATAGGGTTGATGGCCTCTTCCAATTTATTTATTTTTTGGCTTGTCAAATTGTTGCCAACTCGTATTGATTCTTGTTACTAAGTTCACTAAATGCTTATGAGAAGCATTTTTTTTGTTTATTTAGTTGTAGTTGTTCACTAAATGCAAATTTTCTACCATGAAATTTGCAAGGAGTATTGAGTAGGCAGAAGAATGGTGCATTCCTTCTCAAATTATTGGGTTTGCGTGATAGTATAGGCTTTCCAGAAATGGAGTGGAGGAAACAATTATGATTATATACATTTGCCCGCAGAATAGTACAAATTCCATTCCCTCCCAGTTTCAATCATCCTAATCATGTACCACAACAATGTTATTTCTATTAAGGGGAGTAATACTTCTACAAATTTAATTGTTATTTCTGCAAGCAAGGTCCATCAAATAAGCATTACTGCTTGCTGGTTTGTATATGAGCGAAAGGTCGTTAAAACTCGTGTTGATAACAATTTTACTTGTGTCCCCTTCATTGGAAATGTATTGGGTTAATATGAGCATTGTAGTATCCTTGTCTTGACCAATGGCTTGCAAATATATGTTTATTTATTCAATCACAATATCTTTTAGGTCACCTTTGACATGTACTGATGTACGACAAGGTAGGGATGGAGGGATTAAGAACTTGTCTCAAAATGAACCCACATATTTATTCTCAAATCTCAATATTATCAAATCAATACAGATACAACTTGATGCAGGACAATGGGTCAAGAAGCCCAAAGAGAGTATTTGGCAACAATATAAAAGGCTTTGGAGGCCCAATTGGTTTATATAATATTTGTTATCCTTTAATTTAGGAAATTAGCTAATTAGAATTTGAGTTGATTAGGAAAGTAGTTTACTATATATTGGACTTTATTACTGTAATTCATTGGAGTTTATCATTAAGATTATTATATCGTTGTTTTCTGAAAATCTCTTGCGAGAGTTTTCTACCTTAACCCTAATTATCCACTGCCTCCTCCATCACAACTCCCCCCAAATAACAAAAATTACAATTTAAAATCGTGACTATAAGGAAATGCTCGTAATTGATTTATCCTTCCTTATAATTACTAGTTACCATTATTAATTAAAGGGGAAAACTCCTTTTATGACATCTACTACCTTAATCTAGAGCTGAATATGTTTTTATTTATTTATAATTTTTTTTATGGGTGAAAAACACCTGTTTTGTGAAACTTTTCAACTGCATCTGTGGCAGTAAATAAAATCTGCCAAAATATTTCTGTTTAGACTTTGGAGTTGCGATGTTCTAAAATAAGCACTTTAAAGTTGATATTATCTGAAGTTTATTAAATAGCAACTTATTCTATAATAATTGTGTTTGGCTCATCGACCGTGATTTGAGTTTTCGACAAGCTCATTTTTTGGTTCTTGGGAGAAGTTTCTTTATCTACGAAGAGAACTAATAAATGGTGTTTTGACTAAGTATGTGATTTAGAAGGTGAGGGAGGCTGACAACACTTGTGCTTTTAAATTTTGCTGTAACACTATTATTTTACTACCATAAGTTTTCCATTGCAACTGCATAAGTGGCAGTAACTAAAATGTGCTGATATATTTTGGTTTAGACCTCGGAATTGCCTTGTTCTGAAATTCAGCACTTTAAAGCCTTTTGTATACCAGTAGACAACTTTCTTTATAGTTTGGCCCAGGGACATTGATTTGAGTTTTTGAGTCTTTGACAAGCACATTTGTTGGTTCGTCCAAGTTTCTTTATCTATGAAGTAATTGGCCCAGGGATATTGATTTGAGTTTTTGAGTCTTTGACAAACACATTTGTTGGTTCTTGGTCCAAGTTTCTTTATCTGTGAAGAAAACTAATGTTTGACGTTGTGACTTGAATATGTGATTTAGAAGGTGGGGACGGCCACGACAGCGAAAATGAATGAATTTCTTGGGGAACTGCAGAGGAAAGAGAAGCAGAAGGCAGATGACAGATATTTGGCTGCTTTGGGGTGGAGACCCTCCAAAAACCCAGGTGTTTCAACTCAACCAGATGTAGAGGAGGCAAGCAAAAACATAATAGTTGGGGATGTTAAGAAGTTCGCCTAATGCTTTAAATATCTGGCTGATCTTGGATATATATTTACCCCTGCTACTAGTTTTTTACCGTTGTTAAACCATCCAAGAGATGGAGAAAAAGTAGTCTGATGATGGTTTAATCTACTTTGTGGTTGGATGGATAATCATTACGCAAAGGAGAATCATTTCTTTGTATCTTGATATTAGGTTTCTTTTAATACTTTTGGTATCTTGATCTGGTAGGCTATATATT
Source organism: Saposhnikovia divaricata (assembly GCA_036435485.1). Classification (NCBI taxonomy): domain Eukaryota; kingdom Viridiplantae; phylum Streptophyta; class Magnoliopsida; order Apiales; family Apiaceae; genus Saposhnikovia; species Saposhnikovia divaricata. Next base: position 80,600,426 of record CM071598.1, read on the forward strand.
TAGTTTTCTTTTAATAAATTTGGTGACTTCAAACTGATCTGTTGCACTTGCTCACTTGATGAAAACATTATTTGTTCTGTATTTCATAAATTAAACAATTTTTCTTGATTTTGTGCTATTCCTTTTCTTTTATTTGCAAACAAATATAAAAACTTATTATCTTGATTTTGTGCTATTCCTTTTCTTTTATTTGCAAACAAATATAAAAACTTATTATAAATTTATAAAATATAAGCACGAGCTGGTCTTCTTAAAATATGTACAATACTTGAGGTTGCTTGGTTTTTAACACAGTGGGCTGAACGGTTATTCAAGTACTTCTGGTGGACCTGCTTGACAAGGCATGAATACTGAAATCTACTGTTTGCTCGGAACAAGTGCAAGATGTACAAGTTGGTTGTGTTTGCATGTAATTTTTCTCCAGCAGCAAATCATGAATCATCCAGTATACAACCTAATACGACTGCTGATATGCTGGCGGCAAATAGGACAGTTTGACACTTGCGTTCCACATTCTCTACAAGTCTGCCAAGATAAGAAGAGAGAACCAGTAATTTATAACCAGTGATAGCAATCTGCTTGCAAGTTTATAATGATTGGTGAACCTCACCATGTGTCCGCAATTGAAAGCCATGTCCTTGTTGTTGGTCAGGCAAATAGCACATACCTACATCCAGAAATAGGAAAAAGTTACTACTGCATCAAAGTTTAATTAGCCTGTGAGGCATTATACAAACCTGTAGAAGAGAAATGCTTGAACTATTCTGAACTATTACAGATTGCAACCAAAGGATAGTTTTAAAGAGGTTGACAACAAATCTAGTCCATAGCTGAACTAATCCCTAGTAAACTGTCCTGTCAGTGATTGGTTAAGACTGGGGACCGATACAAATTGAATTGTGCACACTCGAGCACATCTATGCATAAGATTGTGAAGTTTTTTTAAACCATCTAGAAGCACATCTATGCATAAGATTGTGAAGTTTTTTTAAACCATCTAGAAGCACATCTATGCATAAGATTGTGAAGTTTTGTACAACCTGGAGTTGTACTTTACCATTTATTAGCTAACTTAATGTTATATCTCAACAAGTTTGAGATCAACAAAAAACGGACATTCACATGAAAACATTAGAAAAAAGTATATCTTCTTTTCTTGCCTGATATCTGTCATCTTCTTGGGATGTTGAAAGATTGTTTGGTTCCCTGGTTGAAGATACTACACGACGTGTGTAGGGAATTGGAGGAGGGCGTGGAACAATTTTCTTTGCTTTGCCCGTAACATTCCTTTTTTTTTTCCAGCACAAACAAAATTATTAAACAAGAGAGAAGCAACAGGAATATAACACAGGAAATCAGAATACCTAAAATTGAATCTAGGTACACTGCTATTGCGAAAAAAACACAATTTAATTATGAAAATAATTGAAACGATAATTTATAGGCCAGATGAAATTTTCCTACCCAACTAGACCAAACTCAGTGGCAGCTTTATACTGAATGGGAATCTCCATGAGAGCAGCAACAGCAAATGCAGTTTCCTTCTCAGCGAGAGTTACATTTTTGGACAAAATAGCTGTAAAATTAACGAACTGCAGATACAAAACACAACCAACCAAATTTATTATCAAATGGAAGACTACGAGCCTTTTTTTTACACCTCACACTAGTAACGAACTTGGTATCACCCACACAAGAGGAGCTATACCTGAAAGTTATCAAATTTACGTGCAGGTATCTTGTCGTCAAATTTTTTCATATCTTCCCAAGGTCCATCTCCAACGCCAACAAGTACAATTGAGAGAGGATGCACACTGGTTATTAATAAAACGTTAAAACTTAATCTATATTTCAATATTTTAAAAAATTACTGTTGAAAATTCATTTGTTACAGTCCACACTTGTTTTTCAAAAGATTCAATTCACCTCTTCAGGAAAGTGATGTACTTGAAGAGACAGAGCTAGTTTAATGAAAAGTCACACAACCAAGGAAACCAGAGAGGGAATATCACAATGCTGTTTCTTTAGGCATGACACAGAGTCACAGACAACTCAAAACAAAATGATGCAACTGAAAAATATTATACAAAAAAACATTCTATTATTATTTAAAACTTTAAGTTGCTACAGAATTGTGCTGTGTAAAGTGTAGTAGAAGTACACACCTGCTCTAAGCTATATTTAGAACACATCACTATCATTCAACTAGGAAACTTGATTTTGTGAAATGATGTGTATCAAGTTAGTATGCAGAATACTTTGATAGTTGTTACAGTTGCATAGCGTGTATGCTACAATTTTACCCAAATCCCCACATAACTGAATTTCTTCTACTAGCAAAATCGAATTTAAAACCTTTGAATTAAACTATGAAACCGCCTGACATGGCTATTATATGAAGAATGTAAAACATGGTAAAACCTTGCGTTGACGATTGATTGTATTGTTTTTTCTTCTTGCGGACTGAGTTCCTTTTCACGTATATCAGCACTACGTGTGACCTTCATGATAAAACCAACAATTAGAACAGTACTTGGCATATTTGCCTGGGGGGTGTGTGTGTGTGTGTGTGTGAGAGAGAGAGAGAGAGAGAGAGAGACAGAGAGAGAGAGAGAGAGAGAGAGAGAGAGAGAGAGAGAGAGAGAGAGAGAGAGAGAGAGAGAGAGAGAGAGAGAGAGAGAGAGAGAGAGAGAGAGAGAGAGAGAGAGAGAGAGGGGGGGGGGGGAGGGAGAGAGAGTAACCTGCCCATCTGCTATTATGACCAGAATGTGGTATTGTCCACCACTTTTTTCTACTACATCAATTGCAGCATCAACTACAGGTCCATAAGATGTTGGACCTTGAAGACATGCGTTATGGACATATCATCAATATTACTATATTTCATTCATGGTTTTCACCAGAAATTAAGGTGATATTCAAGAATTAAACAAGTGCTTCATAAAAAACTTTGTACTTACTGGCAAGAAAGAATTAAAAGAAAAATTCTCACCTGACAAATTAATATTTGGGGCCACCCTCCTATAGCAATCTAAAACTTCTTCAAATCCATGGCAAGGCGAATGATCACTGTGGAAGCTGAACACTTCTTGATCGTGAGTAGTGGCTATCATGAAAAAGAACAGATTATCCAAAACAAATTGATAACTCATTAACTGGTTAGTAGGAAAAAATATAGCAGTTAGGAAAAACATTTAGTAGTTTTGTAGAAAGCATGTTTATTATTAATGTTATGTAAAGTACAAACTAACCATCACCAAACCCAAAACAAGGTATTAAGTTGTCTTCATCGAACGGAGCCAAGGTCTTTCCAACAATGGATATGGCTTTCTCATAAGGATTGCGAGTATCACCAATGGCATGCAGGCTGCGATTGTTGAATGAAACTTTCCCTTCAGTTAAAAAATTTAAAAGTTACAAATATTGAATTGAACTATGGTACTGTAATAACATAATAACCTTTCTATTTTTAGAAGTGGAGGTAAAATTTGTATTTATTGCTCTACAAGTGAGAAACAGTTTGCACATGTTTGGTTTTGTTTAGATTACTACTGTAAAAGCATCATCCTGACCTAAATCAAAAACTGACACAAGTGTTAGATGAAAACATCTGATTGCAAGACGTCCATTGCATCATGATCATCACATCTTAGGATGGATTGTGAAATGGATTTTTATGATTTTTTGGTCATTCAAAATAATATCGAATGCATGAGACTACATAAGAATTCAGGCTTCTGGACTTGTCTTCCCAACCAAAACGGACCATAATAAGTTTTGAAATGATTGAGACTTGAGACTATGCAACTTAATGCATAAAATCCTGATCAGAGACATACTTGAAGAGGTCCATCACGGTTCATTTTCTATCCTAGCAATTCGAACAAGATTAAAAGATGTTAGTGATTAGTTGAACTTCCACAAACCTGTCCATTCATTACTTTTCGTGAAGTCTATTCCTAGAATAAGATTTGATGACTCCAGGCCTGCTTCTCTCAAGGCCTCTGTAACCTGTATAAAATTAGAAAAAGCTTTAATAAGCTAAACACAGAGCCAAAATTAGATATAGCCACACACGCTACTATTTGTATGCTATTACTAACAGTAAATTAATGATTGCAATTTGCAAGTCTAACATCCAACTTCCACGAGCTAGTAAGTGTTGATGTCCAAACCTAAACTCTACAACCTGCAAGTCTAGCAACGAATGCTCATTCCTAGTTCCCTACCTCTTACTCAAGTTTTTTGCTTCAATCATCAACAAATACAACTCTACTATCTATCTAAGCAAAAAATAACAAGTGCACGAAACAAATCATGAACATTTAAATGCATCAGTTGTCCAAATCACGATTACATGATGATCTCATCCTCCTACAAAGATTCTAAGCCTCAAGCATGTTAGAGAATAAGTGCGAAACAGCTTGCCTGGTTGTTTAAGAGTTGCTGTCACTAATCCTGTCACATCACCTAAGTTAGTTACAAGTTTGTTAGAGTTCAATCCTAGTTTATGAACACCGTATAGGGGTAAATTTAAATCTATCTTGAATGAAAAAAAATCAAATTCCGCTCTGTCCTCTCTTCTCTCTTTCAGCTCCATTGCACATTCATAAAAGTCATCAAAGCAGTGGTGGCAAAAATATTAAGAAAGACCTCTAAACAGTCTTATAATTAGATTACTGAACCAACTGTAATAGCTCCTAATTAGTCCAAAAAACTAATTCAAGCAAACAGCTTCCTAAATTTCTTCGTAAAATAGTACAAAAAATTGGACAGGGTAAGAACATTTACGTTATAACTACAGTTTGCAGAGATTCTAATTGCAATAACTTATGTGAATGCTTAAAATAGACTGTATATACTGATACAAGTACAAAACCAACCTGTTCAAGAGTGGAGAAATTATCGGGGATGAACGCGTACTTGTTGCTCTTCTTGTATGAGAAACTCTTACTACTAGCTTTCCAGGATGATAACGAAGACTTGTTTCGCACAGAAGGAGCTTCACTAATAACAACGCTTCGGCTTGAAACTGATCGAAAACTACTGTTACCGCCAGCATTAATTCTGGTGCGATCAGACGAGGGCGAACGTCTTTTTTTAGTAGATGAAGAAAATGCATTCCCCATTTTTCATGTCAAGCTGCTTCTGCAATTCAGTTTTATTATTGTTATTAGTACTATTATTCTTACCACTTTTTGTGTGTGTTTTATGTACATTGGAGATTTGGTGATTGGATGTGATGGCATAACGTGATAGATGGGCGTAGAATATATGTGCGGCTAAGTAAGATTTAAGAATCGATTCTACAAGGGGACTTTAAGGAAAGATGGTGCAACTTGTAAACTAAAGAAGGGACTAACTGTTGAGCTGCTTTATTCCTTGCAGGGCTGACTTTCACTGTGCGTACTAAACAAATCAGACCGTAACTTCTCCCAGGACCAATTTAAAACAAAACTAAGATATATATGATAAATAAATATTTTTTTTAATAACTAGATTTATATAGTATTTATTCTCAATAAATATTGGGATGAGCGAACAATCAATAAATCAGACCTTAATTTCTCCCCGGACCAATTAAAACCAAAACTAAAATATATATGACAAATATATAATTTTTTAATAATTTGTTTTAATAAGTATATTTATGCCTTAATTTTTATTCTCAATAAATTTCGAAATGAGCGATAATCGAATCCAGGACCTGTTCTCGATAAATAACTCTAATCCAGTGGCGGACGTACATAGTGCCGAGGGTACTCGGTCGAGTACGCTGGATTCAAAATTTCTGTAAAAAAATTTTTTTTTTTTAGTTTTGTAGTTGTTGATAATTTATTTTAGAAAAATCAAAATAACTTTTTAAAGTTGTAAATTTTGTACATTTTTTGCTGGTTTTTTACATTTTTTGCTTTAATTTTGTCCCATATTGATGGAAAATCAATGTAAAATCCCTCAAACATCTATATATACATTTAACTTGCTAAAATTTTGCTTCCAATTAACAAATCTTGGTTAAATGTTTTAGAACATTAGTTTATATCCTAAAAAAATTTCGCGCTCTACACAAAAATACCGCGCTTCACACGGGAACCAGGATTCCGAGTACCCTGACATAAATTCCTGGATCCGCCACTGCTCTAATCACTTAAATTATCTTATGACAATCTGACAAATAAATAAATAAATGTAAATAAACTTCCAAATATTAAGGGGCGCCTACATTCTTCTGAAATCTGAAATGCATCTAGCATTGATGTTAATAATTTTGGTTACTTATAAATTTTGTGCATAATAATTTATTAATTCACCAAAACACTACTAGTAAAATATAAAGTGATAGTACAAATCATATACTTAAAAAAGTTATAGATAAGAGGTCCACAGACTGAAATAATACAAATGGCGTCCCTGACAGTCGAATTGGTATTCGAGTTAACCAACATACTGGAACGTATCGTTGGTGAAAATTCTACATGTGCAGTTGAAAGTTTCAGATTGTAGCTAGATTTGTGGGATACCCCCCAATTCACTTGATCCACATTTTTTATATACTTTATTCACATATTTTAAATTTATTTTAAAATTTTCTATTTTAATATTTTTTATTTTAGTTTTCTATTTACATATTTTATTCACATATTTTTCATTTAATTTATAGTTTTTTATTGATTATTTTTAATTTATTTAAATATTTAATATTTATTTATTCATTATTTTTATACACCATCAATTAATTTATTATTCTTTTCATCTCATTTATTTTAATATTTAATTTGAATATTCATAGCATTCTCAAAATATTATATTTAGTATATTAAAATCATTGGAAAAAGATTCAGATCTAGAAAAATATAAGAAAATCAACTTTTAACTTCAAAACTAAAAATTAAAATAATAAAATAGAAAATTATAAAGTGAATGCAATATGTAGGAATACAATATGTAAATTGAAAAATTAATAAAAATATTGAAATAGAGAATTATTAATTAAATGAAACATGTGAATAAAATATGGAAATGTAAAATAAAAAATAGTAATGGAGAAAAATAATGTAAAAGATGTGGATCAAGCTTACAGTTATCTAGGGGCGTTCAAAAAAACCGTGTGGATCCGGACCGGACCATAACAACCCGAACCAACAAAAACTGAAACCGTAAAAATCGTTGTTAGTGGTTCGGTTTAGGGCTGTCAATGGATCGGATATCCGGTCCGATCCGATCCGATCCAAAGGCAAATGGAGCGGATATGGATCATATAAAAAAAATCCGATCCGAAAAAAATCCGATCCGGAAAAAATCCGAAAGCTAATGGAGCGGATATGGATTTGATACGATCCGATCCGTTAAAAATCCGATCCGATTATATATATATATATATATATATATATATATATATATATATATATATATATATAATTTACTATATATATATATATATGCTAGCGTTCAAATAGAAACCAACCTTAGAATATAAACTAGAAACCTACACTAAATAAATTATATTTCATTTATTTTAAGGGCCCCGCTAGGGGCACCTTCACAAAAAACGTTTAAAATTCTTGGCTCTATTCAACAAAAATATAAAAAAAAAAAATTTAAAAAAAGTTACTGTTCACATGCCACGTCATCACGTGAACAGTAACTTTTTTTAAAATTTTTTTATTTTTTTTATATTTTTGTTGAATAGAGACAATAATTTTAAACGTTTTTTGTATTGGAGTACCCCTAATTTGATCATTAGATTAGCTTGAAATATTTAATTTAGGTTTAGTTTCTAGTTTCTATTCTAAGTTAGTTTCTATTAGAACAAGACCCTATATATATATATATATATATATATATATATATATATATATATATATATATATATATATATATATATATATATTAAAATTGATGTATGGAGTGTCTAATTAGTGTATAAATTGGTGCAAGGTATTAATTGTGCACTTGTTTCTAATTCAACTTGCATCCACTAAGTTTATCTGTTAGGCATTAAAATAATACACTTTCTCTTTAGACAAAGCAAAAAAATGAAACAATTACAATTACATATTTATCTGCTAGCCTTGTAGGGGATAGAGTGTATTATTTTTTTGAGATGTTGTTAAACTGCTATCGGAATTTGGAATTTATTTGTGTACTTTACCTTTCAAAATGTTGTTATTATTATTCGTAAATTGTTGAATTAAATTAAAGGTTTTTTTTTCTCTACATATAAACGGATCGGAGCTCCGATCCGATAATCCGTGATCCTAACGGATCCGGATATGGATCATGTTGAAAAAAATCCGGCTGTGATCCGATCCGAATCCGAATCCGGTAAAATTAAATGGATCAGGATATGGATCATGCCTGATCCGATCCAGATCCGATCCATTGACAGCCCTAGTTCGGTTAACCGGACCGTTTATACATAAATGGTTTGGTTATGATTTTCAATATTTTAAAACCGGTTAAACCAAATCGGACCGTTATATAATAATACGTTAAAAATTCTAGTAGATAGTTATATAAGTTAAGTTATAATTTATAGTATATAATGTATATACGTGTATATAATAAAAAGATTAAATTACTTAATAAATATAATGTTGAGTTAAATGTCAATATGTTGTAGTTTTACACTAAATTAATTTGTTTACTATTTATATAAATTCAATTAAATTATATAAACGTAATACATAGACAGTAGACTAAACATTGATAAATATATATAGTAATAATACATATATGTTAGGTATAATATTAATGTGTATTAAATTTTACTTTATATTTATTTAAATTAGAATTTCATTTTAAGTTTATCAAAAATTAAAATAAACAATATGTTATGAAGTTCAAACCGTGGTTCGAAACTGAACCAATCTGTTCTTCTATGGTCTGGTTTAGTTTGGTCTTGGCATCTAACTGGTCTGGTTTGGTTTTGATTTTTGAAAAAACCGTTTATATTGGTTTGGTTCGAAAAAAATAAAAATCCAGACCAAACCAATCCGTGAACACCCCTACAGTTATCTATCACTAAAACTTGTACGTGTGAGGATTTTCTACGTTTCATTTATTTACTTATTTATTTTTGCTTTTGAAAGAGTATCGTTGAAAGCAAAAATGCCACCGTATTGCGTTTTTGATGAACGGATTACTAGTCGAGGAATGAAGTACTGAAGTACCAACTTGTGTTTAAATTTCTTTTTTGATACCTAAAACAGAGTAATTGGTCGGGGAAGCACGAAAATACCTTTTTCTCTAAGTTCGCATGTCCAAAATGCCTACTAGCGGTACGGATGGTCCAATATACTTGCCGAATACGCATGTGCGCTATGCGTATATGACTAAGTCCAAATTTCTAAAAAATCAGCATATTGATCATGCGTATAGGTGTTCCTGCGGGACCAAAATACGCATAGATTTTATGCCTACAGGTGAATACGCATGGCAATTATGCGTATAGAATGAATTAGTTAATGAAGACACGCATAAACTACATGCGTGTACTTAATAAATTTCAGAGTACTGCACGTGATGTCACTGAACATGATGGGTAGCAAAATAAATTTCAAAGCGGGACCACCATCTCACTATCTTATCTCTGAGCTGTTGGCTTCCGAGGCATAAAACACAGCGGAATAATGTAAATAAAACAAAATTTTCGAAACCCAAACCAGGATCCATGTATAATTACGGACAGATTATGGAGAAACGAATCATACCTTTAAAACGTTACTTTCACGAACTCAACGGAGATCCTAGCTTGTAATCACCACACACAATCTTCACGTCAAGATCTGTGTCTCTAAGGTAATCCACACGAATGTCCGACCGTCCAACGATCCGAGGAGCCAGGTACTAGCCCGCGAAGAACAGCCTCTCTCTATCTCTCTAGCCTCTCAAAGAGCTGCTAGGGTTTTTAATAAAACGATTTTATGAAATCCCTAACCCTAAAGTAATACATCATGTATTTATATGAGAGATAGTGGGTTAAAATCAAAAACCCGAATTGGGCTTCCTTAAACCCAATTCTAATTTTATTTTGATTTTATTATTGGATTTCCTTAAACCCAATTATGTTCTTTCTTTATTAAATTCGAATTTACTTAGATAATTAATTAGGACCAGTCCAATTAATTAAATAGCCAATTCTTTATTTAATAATGATTTAATTTAAATTCTCAATTTAAATTAAAACTCCTTTTAAGACATTCTAAGTGTGTGACCCTATAGGTTATTATTACGTTGGCAACGATTTTAAAGTCTCAATTAAAATCGTAAACAAAGAGCGGTATCTAGTAATACATCATTGCTACCCAAGTAATAATAATTTAAATGGTGATCAATATTAAACCTTTCGTAATTAATGCTTCCGTGTAATATAATCCCTTTAACCATATATTATAGATTAACTCGAGGCATGTATTTAGTCATCCTCTTCAACATTTAATCCGAGTTTACTTGATCCATGAGTAGACTATTAAAACAAATCATTATTTGAGCACGGCCATACATTTTATAGTCTCATTCAATCAAGAGGCCAATAATATCTCTCCTAATTCTAGGAGGGTTAAATCTTTATCTATCATTCATATTTCTCATACGACTCATGATATACCCGATGTCCACTTTTATCATCACCCGATCAAAGGTAACTTTTAATGTAGTCAAAGTATATTAATCCTCGTATAGAAATATAATGATCTCAAGTCAAAGGATCATTACACCATTTTCACGGTGAGTCTTTCTTATGACTTTATTAAACATGAAGAATCTCACTGTGGGTCTGTCCAGTACCATGTACTCCTACATGTACTTATGTATTGACTTTAGTATCTCCATACTTATAACCAATGAGATATGGTTATCCGTCAAACAACATACTAGTCTATTATTATTGTCCTATAATAATAATACTCGACCAGGGACCTTTTAAGAATATGATATATTATATAATCTCAAGTTCAAGTTATGTACTTAAACTATATAATGTGTATCATGATTCTAAGGACATTTATTATGCTAACAAATATATCGCAGTAATTAAAGTCATAATACGTTTATTGAATAATCAAGTGACAAAAATGTTTATTCAAGGAAACAATGTATTGCCTCTAGGGCACCTACACTAACAATCTCCCACTTGCACTAGAGCCAATCACCCATGTATCTAATACCCATGGAACTAGTATGACCATCGTGCTTCTGCTACGACAAGCCTTTGGTCAGTGAGTCTGCAATGTTATCATTTGTGTGCAATTTACATATGTGTATGTCACCCCTTTCATTAATCTCTCGAATAAGGTGAAATCTCCTGAGTATATGTTTGGATCGGGAGTGTGATCTAGGTTCTTTAGCCTGTGCAATGGCTCCATTATTATCGCAGTATAGATCAATGGGATCTGCGATCGATGGAACCACTCCCAAATCAGTAATGAATTTTCGAATCCAAACAGCCTCCTTAGCTGCTTCACAAGCTGCAATGTACTCAGCCTCCATTGTAGAATCAGCTACTGTTTCTTGCTTTGAACTCTTCCAGCTTACAATTTTAGATTTTCTTAATCAGTCTACTTATCCCTTGGAAAATGTTCGCTCGTGATGTATTCATTCAAGAAACTGGTTTATGGCGCTTATATGACGATGCAGCAGTTGAATCGACTAGATCTATTATTATAAAACTAGGTGGGTAAAACCGCGCTTCGCGCGGTTCAAAAATAATATTAAAAAGAAAGGAAATAAAATATATATGTTCATTTGAAAAAATAAAAGTTAAAAATGAATTTATAAAATATATTATATGGCGAATTATAATTTTAAAGGAAAAAGTATTTTTTTTGTTTCTATATAGTGTTAAATTATTTGACGTTGGTCAATGCTATTGTTTTTCATTTTGAGAACTTCAAAAATGCATCGTTTAAATATTTTTCCTCACATCTCTAGTTACCTAGCTACGACAGATCCACTTTCCTTTAGATTTTCCAATTTATACACTTGATAAGAATATCCCAACTTCAATAACTTAAATTTTACATAGGGACATTTTGGAATAATATTTGGAATCCGGTCTTCAGACATTTTACATAGGGACCAAGCACCAAAAAAAAACTGGCTCACAGAATCCTACAACACAATATATGTACACAAACATTAAAGTTAACTCAAACTCGAGCTCGACTACTGCAAAGTAATCCATTTCTCCCCTTCCTCCATACATCTATTAAATTATTCTTAATATTTTTTTTAATGGTTGATCTTTTGTTGTCTATTCTTGAAACTTCAGAATGGTCATGACTTTAATCTATGATTTGCAACATGGGTATTTTGTAATTTTGGAATTTTGTTACAAAGGTCACAACTTTTTGATTATTATCACTTCATCCTGCCATAATATAGTCAACGTCTACTATACCCACCGGTTCAGAAAAGATGGCAACATAGCTTGGTCACAAAGCTACATACTAAAGAGTTCCCTGTTGTGACTAATCTCATTTGTTTCCTTTACTCTTTGCTACGACTCTGTTCCAGGTATAGAGCTAACGGTAAGTTTAAATTGACATAAAATTAATTCCACCTTCACCTACTTGAAGATTTTAACATTTTTATCAAAACAACACAATTGCACACATTACACATATCTTTAATAGCTAGAGAAGATCTCTTATTAAAAGCCAAAATCACCTGAAAAAATCAAAATCATGAATAAGATGAGTTTATTTAACATATTTATAAGTAAATTAAGATACACGTCCATAGAAATATATCTCACATTGTGTCATTGTGTGAAGGGATGGCCACGCAAGTTGGTCATCCTGAATTCGTGTGTAGCGCCCAAATTTGCAAATACAACTAAATGCAAAACTTGGCATGATGTAAGGTAGGAAATTTTGTGGACGTGGGCTCTAAACTACCTTTTTCTTGAAGTCCAAAATTGCCGATGTCTTGGTCTGAGAATTGACCATCTGCAGAATGAGGCTTTTTCCATAAAATAGTATTTTCATTCAAATTTTTACCTTCCAACTGTCCTTTTAGCTACAGGATCACAATCTACAACTCCTTCCTGGCATTCTCACGTGCTTCAGTCATTCCAGTTAATAATAATATTTGTAAGCTTGTATAGAATCATATAGATCAGATTGAATAGAAACTTGATATAATATAGATTCATAACGCAAACTTGAGTATATACAAAGCAGGAAGCAATGCATCATAAAGCACTAACCTGAAATTTTATAGTTTCACTATAAAAGATCTGATGCCTTTTCTATAAAATTTAAAGAGACGTCTAGTAATACTAAAGCTTTTTAGATGTTTATATTTCAGCAAAGATGTTGCAAAAAATGTATGCTATTCCTCATGCACTAATGTCCTATATATATGTATGTATAGTAAATAATAGATATCTACTATAAAATCCCCAAGAAGCCTAGCAGAACTATATAAATGTTCTGCATAATCTAGAGATCCTTTGGAGGTTGAGAATCCATATGAGCTTCGAAGGACAAATCTTTCATATTGTGGTTATTAAAGTACTTTGCCTCTGAAATCCCAATTAACCCCTTTGTTACCAGGATAGCATTTCTAACAGATTTTGGTAGCTGCATTTGTTAGGCCGAATACACAATTAATAATCAACTTTGTATGAGAGATTAATAAGTAAAAGCGTTTATGCACTTAAAAAACTTCTTGTATTTCAAACCCTCTTCGTGATGTAAAATATCACAAAGAGCTGCTAGGTTACAATAATGATAATTCGTTATCGATACCCTTCTAGGGTTAACCTATATGTATTTATATACCATACAGCTACGATACAATCTCTAATTGATATTCCTAATAATCAGCTATACAATGATATCAATTACAGATTGTCACACGTCTCCTATGTCAACTCGATCTCTTTGATAGCTATCCAATCTTCAAAGATATCACTTCCATAATTATCCTTCAATCACTGTTGAACAGTAGACGCGCTTCCTTCAGACAGAGTTTAACAAACTCTGTCGAGCTTCCAACTGTCAGAGTTTACCCAAACTCTGACTGCTTCCAGCTAAACTCTGATAACTCCCTGTAACACTTAAACACTGATCAAAACACATCAATTATATTTAACAATCTCCCCCAACTTGTTCATTTAGCAAAAATGCACAAGTTAATGACAATAATTGATGATGTCAAAACAAATAGACAAATACAGTGTTTATACAGATTCAGAGTTTAAGCTTCTACTTAATAAAAACTATAGAGAATAAGAAAATTCTTACAGAACTTAATCTCTAATCATTTCAAGATCTGGCATGGTTCTGAGATAATCAATCAGCAATCTTCTTTCTGCATTTTCAAGTTCAATCTTCATTGCTTCTTTGATTTCTCTGAGTTGATGATCACTTTCATCTGTTTGGTAAATAGCAGCCCTAAGATCATAAATCTTGTTCCTTCTCATTTCATTACCCAGTCTGATAAATCTAACTTTTTCTGCCTGTGTATTGAAATCAAGTACTGTGATTCCCAAATCAGTTTTTAACTTTGCAGTACCTTTCTTCATTTCAATGAGATTGCCTTGGTAATCCCTGTACTTAGGAATATGTCTGCTATTGTATTTCTGTCCTCTAATTGCCAGATTCTGAGTCATTTTCTGTCTGAGTACATTAGCAACTGACTGAGTCCTTCGACTATTCACCTTGAGAAGATATAGAACATACTCTAGTTCTTCCCAACATTTCAAGCCAATATCATCCTCACCAACTTTGAATACTGTCCCCTCAGCCATGAAGTATAAAAGAAAATCCTTGTCTAAACTCTTCTGATGAACCAACTGCACTGATTCCAGTCTATCCAAACTCTCTTGAGGAACACCACGACCTGGAACAGCCAGTGAAGAAGGATCTCTAGGACCAGTATATTGCCTTCTGTCTCTATGTGAACCTAGTCCACCCTTATTATTACCAATCTTGCCAGATAAAGCTTTTCCATCAGAAACATTCATTGAGACTCCAGATAACACATTTGGATCAGAAATTGTTCCTTTTCCAAAAACAGATTTCAAATGTGAAGAGTGTAAAGGTGTGATCATTGCTTGAGATGCAACAGAAGTTGTAACTTTCTTCTGTGAACTTTCACCTTCAATGCCTTTTAGCTTGAGTTTAGCCTCTGCTGCAATTACTTCCTTTGAGAACCGAGAACTTTGACTAACATCAGTCCTCTCTCTGATCACAACACCTTTAACAACAGGTCTAGGAGCTTTTCCTCTTTATACCTTATCAGACTTTAAAGCTTTAAGATGTTCCTCTTGTAAACTCTTTTCCTCAGCTTCAATGTCCTCAATCGTTACTCCTTCCTCATTCTCTTCAATGAACAACTTAGCAGCCAATTCTTCATCAGTTTGTGGATTTGAAGATAACAGTAAACTCTTGGTCCTTGAAGTTCCTTGAGTATCAGTATTTCTCCCAACAGACTGTGATTTTGATGACTTGCTAGTTCTCAGAGTTTGAACCTCTTCAGCCTTTTTCTTTCCTTTGTTACTTGCCCCTCCATCTCCAGCACTATCCCTTCTAACAACTCTCTCCCCCTTTTTGACATCATCAGGCATAAGGATAGAAGTAATTAACTCCAGGGAGGTAGCAATAGAATCAATTTTAGCAGATAAATCAGACTGATTCTCTTCAACTTTAGCCAGCCTGGCAAAGAGATTATCTTGAGATTTAGAGAATTTTGTAGTCACTAGTTTCGATTCTCTTTCCATCTTCATCTCTCTAGCTACAACCTCATTTCGCAAAGAAGTGATTGCCAAATTAGTATCATCAAATCGTCTATCCAGAGTTTTAACTTGAACTACAGTTGCTTTCAAGCAAGAAAGTATCTCTGGATTGGAGATAGTATCAGCACTTTGCTTAACAAACTTAGCTGCTCTTTCCGGTGGAAAAATACAATCTTCTTTGTACCATTCAGCAGCATTCTTGGCAAATTGTGCTCTCTCAACTTCATGAGAAGTACAAGGTTGAGGAAAAGGTGTATGTTTATTGTCAGTTTGTACTGGTGCACTCAGAGAAGCATCAGAGTTTGCACTACTGTCACCTTCAGCTTCAACACTTGTAGCTTTAACTGGTTCATCTTCAGCCATAGATTTAGCAATTTCTTCTGTAGGCTTTTCAAGAGTTTCTCCATGTTGCTCAGGCTCAGCAACAGGCATTGACTGAGAAGTAACTTTGGTTGCCTGATCAATTTCTTCACCTTCTTCAACAGTTTGGTGAGCATCAGATATTAATTCAATATGAGATGCCACAGCTTCAGAAAGAACAGCCGTAGGTTGATCAGCTACACCAATATCGGAGATAGGATCAGAGAATGGCATAAATGAATCAGGAACATCATTTATTGGAGAAACACCATCTCTTGCATCCTCGTCTGCAGGCATTTTATCCTCTGCAGGCATTACATCCTCTGCAGGTATTACATCCTCTGCAGGTATTGCATCTTTCTCAACCGCAACAGGAGGTGTTTGCTGTGAAACAACCTCTGGAGCTTCAATATCTTCATCCACAGAATCAGAGAATACCAGTTTTCTTCGTTTTGCTAGAGGTACATTATCTGAATCCTCTTCACTAGTTGGTGGAGTTTGTTCTACCACTGAGAGTGACTTAGGTATGTTTGCCCGAGCTTTCATTCTTTTCCCCCTTCTAGTGTAAACAGCTTCAGGAGATTTCCGTTTTGATTTGCTTTGTGTCTCTTCTGCCTGCTTTAGACTTGCACGTCGTTTAGTAATTGCCTTCTTAACTCTTTGCATTCTAGACTGTGATGCTGGTGGAGATTGTGACGAATCAGAGTTTGTGTTTGAAGTGGGTGAAGGTTGCTTTGCAGGTGATTCAGTGTTTGGTTCTGGTTGAGGTTCAGGATGTGGTTCAGGTTGTTGTTGTTGTTGTTGTTGTTGTTGTTCAGGTTCATTTTGTTGTGGTTCTTGTTGATCTTGTTGTGGTTCAGGTTGTTGTGGTTCTTGTGGTTGATTGAGAAAATTTCGTAGAGCAAGAGGCATGACAAAAGCAGGGAGATTTGCTTTACCTACATCCTTGTTAGTCATATCAGAGAATATTCGTTTATTGACTCTAAAAGGATCAATTTCATCAGTTTCATCAATTTCGAGACCAGGTACACATGCATTGAACAACATTTGACAGAAACGAGCATAATAAACAGTAGTAGATTCTGACAATTTATCACCTAAGCTCATCAGAACATGTCGACCAAAATCAAAATTAGTACCATAGAGCAGAGAATACCCGATTTGGAGACTGTCTATAGGAATGGCATCCCAGTTTGTGACTTTCTTCTGGAACGTCCTTGTTATGCAATCAAAGAAGAAGTTCCATTCCTTTCTGAGATTTGGTCTCTTTATGCCGCCAATCTTGTCAAGAGATTCCATGTAACCAATCTCTCGTAGCATCTCTCTCAGATAAGTTTCATTGACCAGAGTATAAGAAGTATGTGTCTCAAACCCCATTGTATCTCGTACAGTCTGTGGAGTAATCACATAATCTTGGTCTTCGTAAGTGAAGATAATGGTAGGAGTTCCACTTTCTCCTCCATCCTCATAAACTGAATTCTGCCAGAATGAAGCAATTTGAGATGCAGAAAGAGTAGCAGGTCCAATCAGAGCCTGTCCAATCTCTGAATCCCTTAAGAAGTTCTGCATGAGATGAAACGATTCTGGAACGCGTTGATGATAGAGTGGAGCTTCATAGTTGTTGGGAACAAACCGTAAGCCAAGAGCAGTGAATGCTTTAGATGCCATTGAGTTAAGAATTTCCAAGAGATATGTATGTAGAAAGGTGTTTGCGTGAGTGCCCAAGAGAAAAATAAGAAAACTGTGAGAGTAAGAATAAAGCAAAATCGTTTGGACACAAAAGTGAGTAAATTAATGAAAAACTCAATCTCTTATGTAACAAACACTCAATCAGTTCCTTGATTAATGTGTAGTGGGACACGATAATAGGTAAGTGGGACACATTAAAGAGCGAGTGGGTCACGTGCGCCTATTTTTAAGAAGAGTATATTAAAGAATTAAAACATTAAAATATTTGATTTAAACAAAAATCAAATAATACTCTTTTAAAAATATCTTGACCCAAGTAAGACTAGAATTGGAACCGTTTACCTCTTGCCTTTAATAACCAGAATACGAAGCGATTAAGAACTTCGTTCTTACCCATCTCTATTTAAGGCCTAGAGACTTGCTCAGATTATTTCACTAAGTCTTTAACCTTTCAGTCTCCCCTGTAAAATCACAAACCCTTCAAACCAAATACCCTTGAAAAACAATGGCCAACCTTACCATCAAAGAGACAAACCTTCATCTTATCGAGAATAGGGACATCTTCAGCTATACGCGTGAAGAATTTGAAGCGTTTGAGTGGGAAAGGCAGCTTGAGACGCTGTGGCTGCAAATGGATGCTGGTCTGGAAGAGCTCGAGAGAGAGAAACCTGCAAGGGTGATCGACATCGATGCTGCCCTCCAAGCAACATTGGCATGGCTCTCCTCGAAGGCATCCTCATCCACCACCACCAACCATTGTTAATGAATATGTCAGCAAAAATAACCTTATCCCTTCAACTTCCACCCAAACAAAGTGGCAAAGATGGGATCTGGGAATTTTTGCTAACAATGGAGTGGTGTGGACGGACCTTTTACATTCCTATTGAATAGATTAGTAGATAGAGAAAACAAAAAGATGTAATATTTGCTTGTAATCTCTTTCGTATTATCAATGAAAATTTTGTTTTTCTAATCATATTCATTGTGTTCTGCAACTGTTATTTATGTTATATGAACTGTTCTTCAAGAAAATTAATCAAGAAGAGAATATGAAAACTAATTAAAGTAATCATATAAAGAACACATTCATCAACTATCCACTGATTAACAGTTGTCAAAAACCCTACTTACTCCAAGACTTTCAGATTGTCCAAGTGAAATTTTACCTTAGAGTACAAAACACGAATCAACAGTGTTTGTCAATTCTCCAACTTTATCACCGAAACCCTTTCATAAATTGCACAGTTGTGAATATTTGTGTGTGTGAAGCAGAGTTTACTAAGTCAATTTTTAGAGCATCTAATTTTTTATAAAATCCATAAAGTAAATCAATAAACACTGGATGCACAAACTGTCATAGTAAACACTGACTGTATGATGAAAGCTAAACTCTGAAGTAATCGAACTTTATACAGTAATTTTTATTTTATACCCCCTTTATATACATTTACATTTTTTTTATTTTCATCATTTTTTTTATTTTATTTTTATTTTATTTTATTTTTTTTTTAATTTTTCATTCCAGTAATCAGAGGTTGGAACCAGTCACCAAAAATTCAAAAATTTTAGCCCTTATCATTTTGATAAGTTCCTGGGTCATCCTAGTATTTAACTAGTCACCAAAAATCAGAGAATTTTAGCACATATTATATACCAATAGGTTCCTGGGTCATCCTAGTATCCAACATAATCTCAAAGGAGTATAACAACCTATATACATTTTCTTTGGGGTATTGCAGTAAGCATTTTATTTTACCAGAGTATAACTAACAGAGTTTAGAGTTCATCAACATCAGTAGTTTTTCATGAAAGGTAATGCACACAGTATTTATAGACTCAGAGTTTAGGACAAAATAAACTAAGAGATGCTATAAATATGAGCCAGTATCATGCTGTGTTAACTTTCTGCACAATCTAAGATTAGATCACAATAACTCAGAAAGATTCATGATTAATTGCTGAGAATCATGCTTCATACATATTTCTTCATTGGTGTTTTCATTCAGACAAAAATCAACTCAGAGTTCACAGAGTTTATCAAACTTATTAACAGTGTATGACATACAGACATACTGACAGAGTTTAACAGAGTATGCATAACAGAGTTTAATCAACAGAGTTCACTTAGCATTTAACCAATCAAGAAATATGATTAATACATCACATAAGTAGAGTTTGAATTTAACCAACATTTCTAGTCAGAACCAGAGACCATTCCTAGTTCATTGACCAGTCTTGTAAATGTAGCTTCACTCAATGGTTTAGTGAAGATATATGCAAGCTGTTGTTCTGTAGATACAAAATGTAGTTCAATATTTCCTTCTTCCACATGTTCTCTGATGAAGTGGTACCTTATGCTGATGTGCTTGGTCATTGAATGCTGTACTGGATTACCTGTCATAGCAATAGCACTTTGATTATCACAGTAAATAGGGATATTACTGTACCTCAATCCATAATCCAGCAATTGATTCTTCATCCATAAGATCTGCGCACAACAGCTACCAGCTGCAATATACTCTGCTTCAGCTGTAGATGTGGAGATTAATTTCTGTTTCTTGCTGTACCAGGAAACAAGTCTGTCACCAAGAAATTGACAACTTCCACTAGTGCTCTTTCTGTCTACCTTACAGCCTGCAAAGTCTGCATCAGAATACCCAAGTAGCTTAAAATCTGATTCTCTGGGGTACCACAGACCTAATGATATGGTGCCCTTGAGATACTTGAAGATTCTTTTCACAGCTGTCAGATGTGGCTCTCTAGGATCTGCCTGAAACCTTGCACAAAGACAGGTTGCATACATGATGTCAGGCCTACTAGCTGTCAAGTATAGAAGAGATCCTATCATGCCCCTGTAGTTTGTCATATCCACTGAAACTCCTGTGTCTTTGTCCAGTTTTGTTGCTGTTGCCATGGGAGTTGATGCAGATGAACAGTCAAGCATACCAAATTTCTTGAGAAGATTTCTGGTGTATTTTTCTTGATTAATGAAAATTCCATCTTCTGTTTGTTTCACCTGTAGGCCTAGAAAGTAACTAAGCTCTCCCATCATGCTCATTTGATATCTGGACTGCATGAGCTTGGCAAACTTCTTACAGAGTTTATCATTAGTAGACCCAAAGATGATGTCATCAACATAAATCTGAACTAAAAGGAGGTCACTTCCTTGATTGAAATAAAACAGAGTTTTGTCAATTATTCCTCTGTTGAATCCACTTTCTAGAAGAAACTGAGCAAGTGTCTCATACCATGCTCTTGGTGCCTGCTTAAGTCCATATAGTGCCTTATCTAGCCTGTAGACATAATCTGGATATTTGGGATCCACAAATCCTGGTGGTTGTTCAACAAACACTTCTTCTTCAAGCTTTCCATTCAGAAAAGCACTTTTCACATCCATCTGGAACACTTTGAATTTCTTGTGAGAGGCATATGCTAGAAAAATTCTGATTGCCTCCAATCTTGCTACTGGAGCAAATGTTTCATCATAATCTATTCCTTCCTGCTGTGAATAACCTTTTGCTACCAGTCTAGCCTTGTTCCTCGTGATCACACCTTCACTGTCAGTCTTGTTTCTGAAAACCCATTTAGTACCAACAATAGATCTGTTCTTTGGCCTTGGTACAAGGGTCCAAACTTCATTTCTTTCAAATTCATTTAACTCTTCCTGCATTGCTGTTATCCAGTCTGCATCTTGAAGAGCTTCTTCCACTTTCTTTGGTTCATTTTTAGACAAGAATGCATGAAAAAGACATTCACTTGCAGTAGCACTTCTTGTCTTTACTTTTGCATCTGGATCACCAATTATCAAATCAGGTGTATGTGATTTAGTCCATTTCCTAGCAGAAGGCAAATGACTTCTATCAGCATGTGATCCTCCCCCTTGATCCATGCTCTCCTGATTTTGTTGTGATCTATCTTCGTTTTCTGAGACTCCCCCTGAACTTGACTGCCCAGAGTCAGAATTTGAATTTTCAGAGTTTGAAGCATCAGAGTTTGATCCAGATTTTTCAGTTGACTCAGTATCAGAGTTTGAGTCTTCATTTTGATCATGCTCCCCCTCAACTGGTTCTCCCCTTTG
The DNA here is from genome assembly GCA_036435485.1 of Saposhnikovia divaricata. Lineage (NCBI taxonomy): Eukaryota > Viridiplantae > Streptophyta > Magnoliopsida > Apiales > Apiaceae > Saposhnikovia > Saposhnikovia divaricata. Next base: position 80,622,298 of record CM071598.1, read on the forward strand.
TTGTGACTGAGAAGTTTCTTCAGAATTTACCAGTAGAGGTTCAGAGTTTGTTTCAACAGAGTCTGTCAGAATTGTTTCATCAGAGTTTCCTTCATCAGAGTTTAAAACTTCATTTTCAAAGTTCAGTTGATCATATTCATCTTTGTCTTCAAGTCCAGTTATCTTCTTATCATCAAAAGAAACATGTATAGATTCCATGATCACTTTAGTTCTCAGATTGTAAACTCTGAATGCCTTTGTTGACAGTGGATAGCCAACAAAAATTCCTTCATCTGCCTTTAGCTCAAACTTGGTCAACTGTTCTGGATGAGTCTTCAAAACAAAACATTTGCACCCGAAAATATGAAAGTATTTCAGGTTAGGCTTCTTTTTCTTCACCATCTCATACGGTGTCTTTCCATGCTTATTGATCAGTGTTGCATTTTGAGTAAAACAAGCAGTTTGAACAGCTTCTGCCCAGAAATAAGTTGGCAATTTTGCTTCATCAAGCATAGTTCTGGAAGCTTCAATTAAGGTTCTATTTTTCCTTTCAACTACACCATTTTGTTGTGGTGTACCAGGTGCTGAAAATTCTTGTTTCACTCCATTGTCCTTGCAGAATTCTTCCATTGTTGCATTTCTGAACTCAGTTCCATTATCACTTCTGATGATTCTGACTTTGTTGCTTGATCCTTTGTCCAGAAGCTTCACATGCTCCATCAGAGTTAATGCAGTTTCATCCTTCTTTGCTAGAAAATACACCCAGGTGAATCTAGTGTATTCATCAACAATGACTAAAGCATATTTCTTCCTTGCAATAGACATAACATTTACTGGACCAAAGAGATCAACATGCAGAAGATGATAGGGATCAGTGATAGAAAATTCTGTCTTGCTCTTGAAAGATGACTTCCTTTGTTTAGCCTTCTGACATGAGTCACATAGGCCATCAACATTTAACAGGGTCTTTGGGAGTCCTCTTACAAGATCCTTTCTGATCAATTCATTGATGTTGTTCAAGTTCAAATGTGAGAGTTTCTTGTGCCACTTCCAACTCTCTTCACTAGACATTCTTGTAGACAGGCAAACAGCTTTTCCAACAGAGTCTATCAAAATCTTGATTTCATAAATGTTGTTTTGCCTGTGACCAACTAGAACAACCTTTCCTGTAGATTTGCTGATAACTTCACAATATTCAGGTTGGAAATCTACATGATATCCCTTGTCACAGATTTGACTCACAGATAGCAAGTCATGCTTGAGTCCTGGGACATGAGCTACATTGTTGATGATGACATTTCCAAGATTGATATTGCCATATCCCAATGTTCTTCCTATATTGCCATCACCATATGAAACTTTTGGGCCAGCCTTCTCCTCATATTCTGATAGCAGGGCTTTATTTCCAGTCATGTGTCCTGAACATCCACTGTCCACGACTAGGGTTGCCTCCCTGTTACCCTGCAATCACAAACAATTACTGAGGATTAGTTTTAAGGATCCAGACTTGCTTGGATCCTTTGGCATTCTTAACTTTGTTAGCTTTTGCAGCGGAATTAACATTATCAGAGTTTGAGCTAACATTATCAGTGTTTACACTTGCAGTATCAACTTTAACCCATTTCAGATTGGGTTTCAGTTCATAGTAATTATGATAGATAGCATGATATTCTCTGCATGTATAGATGGAATGCCAAGTGCTTCCACAGTGTGTGCATAGAGTCTGTGGCTTAGTTCTAGCAAAATCCTTCTTTACCTCAGACTTTGTAGGTAAAGAATTTATATTTTTATTTTTCTTGCAAAAATTTGCAAGATGCTTAGTACTACCACAGTTATGACATGTCTTTCTTGGAGCATAACTAGCAAGCATTGGTTTATTTCCTGAAGTAATGCCTACTTTTCCATTTCTGTTCTTGTTTGACACTTTCTTTTTCTCAACAGATTTTAACTCCTTCAGTTTATGTTTGAGTTGTTTATCTGTCATTGAACCAATATTAACCTGTTTAACACTAGTTTTTACTGGTTTTCCTTTGACAGCTTCTTTTTCATTCTCAGACAAAAATTTACTGGTTCCATGAACAAATTTAGTTCTGACTTTAACTTGATTTTGAAATCTAAGTTCATCTCCCTCATTATAACCTAGACCAACAGTGTCTGTTTGAAAAATCTGTTGAGTGTCCTTTCCAGAATTAGTCCAAGTCCTAATTTTCTTATTTGCTTCCTCCAACTCAGATTCTAGTTGTTTATATTTCTGAAGCAAATCCTTTTCTATAGAAACAGCATCATCTCTCTCTTTCTGAACTTGTTGCATGTTTTCAAGTTTCTCTTCAACAAGTTTATTTCTTTCTTTAAGTTCAAAATTTTCAGCTTTTATCCTCTCATTTTCTAAAGTCTGATCCCTATAACTTATATGCAATGACTTAAGAAAAATTCTTAATTGAGCAATGTCATCAATATTATAAGCATAGGTAGTTAGAGGTACCTGATTTTCAGAGGATTCTGATTCAGTAGTAGCCATGAGAGCATAGTTTACTTCTTCATCAGAATCTGAAGTATCTGCCCAATCTCTGCCTTTAGTGTAGAGTACCTTTCCAGTTTTACCCTTCTTGCACTCAGGAGCATAGTGGCCCATCTCCTTACACTTGTAGCATTGAATTTCAGACTTATCCTTCTTTCCTTTAGAATCTCTCTTATCAGACTTCCTGTAGCTTTTCCTGTCTTCATTTGAATCCCTGGAAAACCTTTTTCCTTTCTTGAAATTCTTGAAGCCCATTTTCTTGAAAGTCTTCACCATTAACACAGCCATTTTCCTCATTTCTTCTTCATCATCCTCAGAGTCAGATGATTCAGAAGAATTTGAATCATAATCAGAGTTTGGTGATTCACTTTCTGAATGTATGATCAAAGCTTTTCCTTTCATTTTCCTTCTTGTTGCCTCTTTCTTCTGAGGCTTCTCTTCAACATTAAGAGCAACAGACTTTCCTTTTCTGCTTGATCTCCTGTTTCTCTGCTCCATTTCCAATTCATGAGTTTTGAGCAGTCCATAGATTTCATCAATCTCTGTTTCAGCAAGATCATAGTTGTCTCTAATAGTGGTTGTTTTCACATCCCACTTTTCAGGTAGAGAAAGAAGAAACTTGAGATTCGAGTCTTCTAGATCATACTCTTTGTTGACCAATGACAGATCATTAATCAGTTTACAGAATCTATCAAATGTTTCTGTCATGGTCTCTTCAGGTTTAGCCTCAAAATGCTCATACTCTTGTGTGAGTATGTTTCTCTTATTCTTCTTAATAGCTGCAGTTCCTTGACACCTGACTTCAAGAGCATCCCATATCTCTTTTGCAGTGGTGCAGTTAATGACTTTGTTAGACATAACATTGTCTAAAGCACTATGCAGTAAATGCCTAACTTTTGCATCCTTAGCAATTGATGATAGATCTTCAGGAGTCATGTCCTTCTTTTCCTTTGGAACCATTTTTGCTGCTTCACCAGCAACTGCAACAGATAGCTTTGTAGGATTGTGAGGGCCTTCATAAATCCTGTCAAGATATTCTGGATCTGTAGCCTCCAAAAACATAGTCATCTTGACCTTCCACATAGCATACTCTAATGGCCTCAGAATAGGAACCCTGATTGGTTCATAACGACTCACAGTAGTAGGAGCCTTTTCAGAAACAGTAGGTGTTGGTGGAGGGATTTCTGACATGAATATTGTTGTGTTTGAATCTTAACCTGTAATAAAGTAACAGATTGGCTCTGATACCACTTGTTAGGCCGAATACACAATTAATAATCAACTTTGTATGAGAGATTAATAAGTAAAAGCGTTTATGCACTTAAATAACTTCTTGTATTTCAAACCCTCCTCGTGATGTAAAATATCACAAAGAGCTGCTAGGTTACAATAATGATAATTCGTTATCGATACCCTTCTAGGGTTAACCTATCTGTATTTATATACCATACAGCTACGATACAATCTCTAATTGATATTCCTAATAATCTGCTATACAATGATATCAATTACAGATTGTCACACGTCTCCTATGTCAACTCGATCTCTTTGATAGCTATCCAATCTTCAAAGATATCGCTTCCATAATTATCCTTCAATCACTGTTGAACAGTAGACGCGCTTCCTTCAGACAGAGTTTAACAAACTCTGTCGAGCTTCCAACTGTCAGAGTTTACCCAAACTCTGACTGCTTCCAGCTAAACTCTGATAACTCCCTGTAACACTTAAACACTGATCAAAACACATCAATTATATTTAACAGCATTACCGTATTTCTTCTAATTCTCCACTTGGTAGGATCAACAACCTTCCTATCGTAAGACACCAATTTCTATGTTTGACTTGCCTGTTGCAAGAGCTGGCGCTAATAGACCGGAAGACAGTGATTAAGTAGAGAAGCTACTATCCATTCCATACATTACCTTGGATTCTTGTGGCCTCTCGCTCATAATGTCAAGCATCCAAATGAATTGACAAAGTGAAGCCAAAATCTAAAAAAGAGAAGCTACTATTTAAAATTCCTTTTCAGACTTATTACAGAGAAAACGCATGACATGTTCCACTACAATGCAGAAAAACTGAAAAACCTTAAACTACCCTCACCTTGAGTCGGAGCCCAATAAGCTGTGACCACAGCTCGAACACGACTTGTTATAGGCTCCAATTGATTGACCATCTGCCTTGATGATAAAATGGTATCGCTTGGCACAAACTGGATTACCGCTCCAACCTAAAACAATTAATAAGCTTTCAACATCAACCACTAAAATCTCCCATTCATGTGTATCAGGTACTCAGGTGTCCACAATTTAAACATGAGTCCAAGCTGCGTGTGAATGAAATAATGAATCATATGATTATCAGGTGCGGCGTGTTCATAAATAAAACATGAAACCCAGCTACTTGTGATTGAAGTATAGGAAAATCAAGCACTCGGGTTTTAAAAAGTTAAATGTACATCAGGTAGTTAGGTATGCAGGTGTCCGCTAAATTCGTAAGGAAAAACCATACTCAGAAATATAACATTCTACCATACTAATTGTAAATTGAAGCACATGCATATAACCATATAGCTCTTGCACTACTGGTATTAACCCCCTCATTTCCTCTACAGGAGGTTGAGGGTCCAAGTCTTGTCGAAAACATGATATCAAGCTACTCGTGTAGAACTCTTAAGAACACTGCTAAATTCCTACCGACAAAAAGGGTGATTATCCAAAATTTGGTACCAAATGGTGGATAGATAATATCACTAATAGATATCTAATGAAAAAATGAAATAATACTAAATCCTGAAGTAATCATAATAGGTAAAACAAGCTGAATTGTTCAAATAGTACTTCCTGCACTTAGCAGTGAGTTCACGTTTCATACACCACAAGGATCAAAGTTCGCTACACAAAGTTCAATTGAATGACACAGGACCATACAAGTTGGTACCACAAATCCATCTACAAATTGCTATTTCCCAAAGTGGAATACAATGGTATTCTTCCCTCAAATATTATTAATATTTCTCTTTCATTTTGGCAAGCAATGGCAGTTTTACTTCTATATTATTTCCTACAGGATGAATATTATTTACAACAATCGCCTACGTTACCACAAGGTAGTCTATCATTGTGTCATCGTCATCATATAAATGTATTGTTGAATTGCCAAGAATTAAAGTGTGGTCTCTCTATCCATCAAGATGAAACCTGAGATTTTGAAGCCCCTCCGCGGAAATGCTCCTCCGGACTCTACCCTTTTGAATCACCATGTTAGGAGGTGGCTCCAAGTGAAAACAAACAATAACCACCGTCAAGTTGTTGATTGCTCCCCTCTTCTTCGCTTCTTCTACTACTTCCTTGCAGCATAGCTTCACATCATTGATCCATCATCTATGAATCCACCCAAGGACTCGATTCTCGTCCTTTCAATGTTACAGCAAGGCCTATTATCTTTTGACATCTCTACAGCCACTCCATGCTTAGATAAGACTGCCCGACAATCTCCAGCATTTGCGACAAGTAAAGATCTTTACAAACATATCAAATTTATAACATGAAACAAATATAACATTTGGCATTCCTATTCAAGCCCAATAACAGAGTGTTACATAGATGCACAGCGAGATCCTAATTTTGTATATTCAAAAGATGCATTCATATCCACCGAGTCTAATATACATCCATGTTCATCTAATCAAGGGACCGCACAAATGCTTGGGTCCAGTTTTGTGTTGGGTTGCACTTAGAAAGCAAATACATATCAAGAATTCCAATATAATATCTCGTTATGCATGTGTGTATCATACTGGGTTTTGAAAATCGAAAGTGAGCAGAAACAAACCTGTCAAAATCACTGAATTTCCTTCCTTTAGGCTGGGCTTTGTATTGATCAGTACGGTGCAAGGCCTTTTATAAAAACCTCTGCCGCTTGATGACGCTTGATGCTTGATTGGGTCTGGTAGATGGAAGGGCGAAACTGAATAAATGTGGGAGACTGAAAGACTAAATTCGATTAATTTAACAAAAAAATCCCAAAATTGAGGAAGCCTCTGAAATGAGAGAAATTGGTTTGGAGAAAGTTGAAGCCTTCCACGTCACCCACCCGAGATTTTCCTTTATATAGATAGAAGATCGATGTGTTATATCGACGTGATTATCTTTTTTTAGTCGTCTCTTAGAAGATATGTGAGACACTGCTTCCACTGAACGAATTTTTTGTCACAAATTCATTTTTTTACATGACAATTAAAATATACGGAATTTGTAATTTGTGTTGAATATATATTATCATTCACAAAAATAAAAGTTGTGACTGGATATAAATATTAATTATTAAAAGTATTATATATATATATATATATATGAAATATTAAGTATAATTTTATATATAAATAAACATGCATATTATTAAGATGGTAATAAATGTAAGCTAAATTATAATATATTTTGATTGGACCAAAATAAATATTTACTGATATATTATTGTTACTTTATTTTTACTTATATAGTTGTAAATAACAAAAACATTGCACATTTCTTTAAATTATCCATTGTAACCTAATGTTTAGGAGAAATTTTAGTAACCAAAAAAGTTTGTCAAAAAAATTAAAAAGAAGATGAAAACGTGTGGGGAAAAGGTTCAAATGTAATTTAAGTTGAAGAAACGTAAATACTGTATATATTACTGTCCCCTATTCGGAACACTGAGTTTAAAATCTATTCACAAAAATTTGGCTGAAAGAGACAGATAGAGCGAGTAATATAGGTAATACGAAACACGATTCACCGTGACAAGCTGTTTCGGCACACGAAGTGACATGACATGGTGTTTCTGCACACGAAATAACGTGTCTATGGAGCATTTAGGACCATCCATTTTGATTTTGGGGTATTTTGGACCTTCATCCTTTAAAAAAAAGTGAAAAATAACAAAAAAAAATAAGAAAAAGGAAAAAAAGTAAAAAAAGTAAGCAAAATAATGAATTCAATCCATATTTGATGTATGAATGAGTATAGCAGAGAAATATAATAAATATAATTAATTTTTATATTATAAAATTTTATGTACGAAATTGAGAATGATTGATAAGTGTTTAAAAAAAATGAGATAAAGAGAATCATCTATTTATTACTATATATTAAACTTAACATAAGAACAAAATATACCAATAAAATAGTTGTAAAATTACTATTTTGTCCTTTTTTTTGAAAAACAACAATAATACAATTTGTTTATGATTTATGTAAACAAATCGAAAAATATTCATTATCATTGGGAATGAAATCACCTACCTCCTACTAAGATGCTCATGTTATTACGACTACGCTACAAAATGCGGTTTGAAAATCTTATTAGAGAAATCACTTAACTTATTTTTTTTTAGTTTCTTCTAAAAAATAGATTAAATTTACTCAAAAGTTAAGATTAAAAAGAAAATATAACTTCATTTGATATAATATAAGTTTATATTATTTATATAACTCTATTTTTACAATTCTTATAGTTTTATATATCTTTTTATTTAATCATCTCTGTTCACCTGTAGTTTTTTGATTAAATAAATTAATTATGTTGTTTATCATTCATATATTTATATTATATTATATCTTTTTTTATAGTTTACTAGCTTATAACTCGTACAATGAATTTTTTTTTTAATATTTGTAAGTCATACAAATTATATTATCGAACAACTTTTTTAGATTTATATTTACAATTTTTTTATTTTAGATTTGTTTTTTATCAGATAAATTTTAATCTTTTATTGATGGAAATAAAAACTCTTAAATTTGAATGATTTTTTTTATATAATTAAGAATTTTCCATTAATGAAGGTTGGTAATACTTCTAGGAGAACCTAGAAGCCCAGCCAGCCGACCCTTACATAGGGAAAATGGGGAGCAATTAAACAGAAAACACAAAAGAAGCCTAATGGCTCCATGTAGACAACTGCTAGAGAAATGAAGAGAAAGCCAGTGGAGACAAAATACTGGCAAGTACAAGCCTGGTAGTGGCAAGAGAGTTACTGAGATCCTCCTCCGTTAACGGGAGTCTTGATCCTAAGCTGAGACCTGGGCTCGAGTCTGATGATCGCCCGCTGGAACGAAGCCAATGACAAATCCCTGGGCATCTGTGGGGATAGGGGATGTCATGAGTTGAGGTATTGGTGGCCCAAAGCCCGTGTCTAAGTCAAGCTTCTCCTGGAGACGCCCAAACGGAACGGTGGTGTAGTACATAGCATCCCAATTTTTGAGCCCTACCGCTGCTAGATAATGAGCAGTGCGATTGGCAGTTTCTGCCATATACTTGACCACATTCTCCCATTCCGGGTTGTGACCTAGAAACTTCTTGATCTGTTCCACGATCCAAAGGCACGTCCTATCTCCCCTACCATCCTTGCGAGTGACCTCAAAGTATGGATTGAAATTGTAAGTCTCCAGCATAACGATCTCACAGTTCTCCAATCTAGCTTGGTTAAGTCCCATGTGAAGTGCCCACAGTTGGTTGGCTAGTGGAGACAGTCCTCGCATAGTCCCTGTGAGCGCTTTCACCATGTGACCTCTATGGTCTCTAATGACGATCCCCACTCCGTTAGTGTTGCCGTTGAACTGCCGAGAGGTTTGTATGACATGAACATTAACCTTCACATGTCCTCTCAGAGGTGCTTTCAAGGTATAATAGGCCATAAAAGTGAAGTGCTTGTGGATTGTTTGAAATGATAAGTGTATGTTGTGCTGAGATGTGGAGAGGAATATATAGTCAAGGACGTGTGTAATGCCCATGGAACAACAACCAGGACCCGTGTGAAATGTACACTTGACACGAACAGTGTGCAGTCTAAAAGATAGTACTCAAGTGTTGGGTAGGGGTGAGGCCAAATAATGAGTGGGCATGGGCATTACCCGTGTGAAGTACTGTGATAGATACAGTCCGAGTGTGGGAAATAGGAAAAGTAATCCTTGAGCCATGAGCAAATAATACTGATAATACACAGGAGGACGAGTTGTAAATCAAGAGAGAGAGGTGATGTTATAAGAACCAGCTCATTAGGAAGTTGGGCCTTAAAGTACCTTGCTTGGCCAGAAAATCGGCCCCTTTTGTATGTATCCGCTTAACGTATTATATGTTTATGTGCTTATATTCCAAAAAGTCTACTTCTTCTCTAAATTGGACTTGAGATAAGAGTCCGGCTCTATGCTTCTGAATGTTGGCCCACAAGACTTTAGAGTTTGTTAATAAAACTACATTCTTGTCTTTATTAATATGTTCGGCCACCTGTCTTAATAAGAAGACAAGAGAATTTGTTTCATCTTGGAGAGGATTTGCTGCCTTGGTGCTCCGACTAAAAATAAATGTTATCTCACCGTTGTTGTCTTCAATATACCTGCCTTAGTCATCCCATTTGTGGAGTTCCAAGACCATCCGAAAAACCATAGTAATCTCTAGTAGTGCGGAGATGTTGAAGAAAATGCTTGTGGATGTTATTGACAGCTTGTGTAGGGTTCCCAAACCACTCAGATTTGCTGTTATTACTCAGAATCCCACTGCTAGTGCACCATTGATGGGACCTAAGCATGATCAAGTAATGCAGCTGAGTGTTAGTGCTCCTAGAGTTGTTAAAGTAGCATTCGTTATGATTCAACCAAAGAGTCCAAAGAGTAGCAGCAACAGTTGTGACAGCCCCAGATCCGGGGTCAGGAATCCAGGTCATCACGATCCAATTTCCATTTAATAACATTATATTCTTGACAATTGAAATATAAATACTTGTTAATCCTCACACAATAGACCCCACACTATAACATTTCACACCAGTCATATGCTCAGAGAACAACATCCATAATAATAACAATTTAAAGTTAAAAGAGTTATTACAAACCCAGAATCCTATTTACGCAGCGTTGTTGAACAATACTTCTACAAGAAGCATTTCAACAACCAAAAGTATATTACAAAAGCTTACTCACCTAATTTACATACGTTACTTATACCCATACACCTATATAAGCTACCTCAGGGATGGGTGCCAGAACCCTCTCAAAAGCCCTTACCCTCTTCCGGGGTGTAGTGCGAAGTATCAGCATTTGATCTAGCTGTTATATAAAGAAATAGCAAGAGTGAGTTATAATAGCTCAGCAAGATAAATTTTGTAAACCAGCATCAAAGAAAACATATATATATATATATATATAATATATATTAATAAACGGAAGACCCATCATAATCATTAAGAAAAGAATTAATTCTTATTTATTAAATACACCATCTATTTATCTTTATAAGAAAAGAAATATAGAACATTAAAATATCAGTTTCTCTTCTAATATGATATAAAATCAGTTTCTCTTCTAACCATAAAAATAAGTCCATAATTTCATACCATTTTTCCTTTTTCAGTATGTCGATCTGTAACCATTATCAATTCTTTCTTTAAATACCTTGGGGATATCTGCTGTTGCCTGATACGTTAGGACGATGATCAGTCGCCTAATCGTACCTGCTCTCTGTTTACTACTAGTAGAAGGAATGATCCAACCTGGTCATCATCCCTGGAGGAAGGCTCTCTGCTACATCCTCCTTCGGCATCTCATGGGCCGTAATAAAATATTGAGTGCTGGACTGTGCCGAACACAGCCTCTATCCCCCTTTTTATCAAATCATTATTCTATTTATAAAACACCATTCCATATTTTCCATTTTCCGTTTCCAATTCCATTCACATATATCATTTCCATTGCCATTGCCATTTCCATTTCCATATATCATCATCTTTAAAATACATACGTCATAATACTTTGATTATAACTCAGACATCTCCTTCGTATTTAATAAAGTCAAATATGCTCTTATATACAAAATATTTCAACTATTTTAAAAGTATTACATAATAATCAAATAATATTTATTAAATCATAAATGTTTAAAGATTATCTTTAACATAATATCATAAACCATATAACCCTAGATAACAACTGATACCATTCTCTTTCATATCCCTTTAGATCATAGAGTATATTCGCCCTTTCCATGTTCATATCCATATCCAATAATCTCAATAAACAGGGAATATATCCCTAACCATATCATCATATAAGATTCATATATTATCTACCAAAACCAATTTTTTTCTTTGAACATAAACAGTTTATTGAAATAAGGATAAAAGAAATCTTGCCTCGATCCCTAATTCCAAGATGAATGATCCGGTGTTCGTCTCGAGTATCTATAGAAACGAAAAGGACCACCATCAGAATATATTTCACTTAACCACTTAACCCTTAAATATATATATATATATATATATATATATATAATAATACCATTGACACATAATATAAGTTTAACATACTATTTATAGACCAAAAGTTCCAAGGACTTATCCATTATTAGATTCTATAAAAGTTTCAGTGTTTTTCAGCATTTCTTTATTAACCACACATGACTGTAAAATTTCTCATAAATTATCAATTTCGAATTTTGACACAAGGTCAGTAGGGTTTGACTCTCTATTCACCCTACTATATTGTCTCAAAATTTCATAACTTTTAAAGATGTTTAAGTATGGTAATTATAGCCTCAAAGTTGACACAATTGCATTTTCTCGGTTTCCGAACGACTTTCACTAAAACTCACTTTTCTCCTAAACCGTTCATTGGATTTTGACGTACTTTATATCAAAACGATATATGAACTAAGATCTATCCTATCATGGTCAGTTAGAACCCTGTACAGAACCCTAACCATACGAATATGGTTGTCAAAAACAGGGCATCTTTTGGTTTAACGAAAATCGGGCATTATAATGGCTATATTTTCATACTTTCCATAATATAACTCCTCCAAATCCAACATCCAACACATATACCAAACCCTACACCATGTGGTCATCATACTAACCATGGTTAAAAGCACTCACAACCTCTCCATGATCCATCAAAACACTTATAAACATTTATATAACCATGATTTCATATTTTACACTAACTTATTCCAAAAACCAACCATAAACTGAAGATTCAAGCTAGGGTTTCAAGTAGTATACCTTTCTTGGAGTGTGTACAAGCCTTAATACACCTTGTATAACCTTTATATCACCTTAGTATAGCTTAGATCTTCCAAATAAACCAAGAAAACAAAAGTTAGTTTCTAAGATTTACTATTCATCATCAATCTTGTAAAATTCATAACAAATCGAAAAATAAGAGTTTGGCTCTCAAATTTTTACCACATCTTGGCCTCTTCATAAGATTTGATTTGAGCTATAGATCACCAAAAACAAAGCTTCCTAGCTATGGTTTTGATCCCGTTTTTCCCACTGGACAGAAGCTGTAAAGGACTAGGCAGGTTCGGTTCTTCAACTTGGGGAAGGGATTTGACTAGGCTACACTACTTTGTTGGCCATGAAATTTTGAGCGAATGATACTCATGGAGTGGAGAAGCTATGGTTAAAATTTGGTGATTTTATCATGGATAGAAATGGATATATGAATTTTTCTTTCCTCCTTGTTCTTGCTGGGCAGTTTGGAAGAGCTTGATGTTTTCTTTGTATTCTCTCTTGGATAATGACTTGTGTGACTTGTTTCTATCCCTTTAACATCAGATCTTATCTCTTAATTAAGTGGGTTTGAAGTCCACCAATGAAATCAAGACATGTGGGTGTGTTTGAATGAGTTATCCACTTGCTTTGGTAAGTTACATGCATATCCTTGCCTTTAATCTCTTCTTTCCCTTATAGCCTTGCCCCTTCACTACTTCCATGAGCCATACTCTTTAATCACTTGCATTTGCAGCTCCTTGGAGCCTCTTGGACCTGCATGGCTTAGGTTTTGGGCCTTAGGGCTTTTGAGTTGGGCTTTGGACAAAGTTCTCTCGTCGTTTGATTCATCGATTGAATTCTGTGATCGTTCCAATGGTGTCTCCTTTGTAAATCTCTTGAATATATTTTATCCTTTCCCACATCATATATTAATGTGTTAGGGTGGTTCAAATGCCCAAGTAGATATTAAATCCAATATCCTTGGTATATTCTCTTTATTTCAGAATTTGCTCTCCCGGTTTCTCAAGCGTTCTCAAACTAGTTACATTCTCTTTGCTCTAGGATTATATTCTCAATCCTCTTTCCCTCTCATAATATATCCTCCCTTGGACTTCTAATATTTATTATCCTTAACCCATGATTCATTCACTTGATCGCTTAATCTCGTTATAAAGTCTCAGCGGTTTCTAGAACGTTCGTTCTAAATTCTCTAATCAAATATAATAAAATTCCAAAATATTAAATTCTCAATTCCTCAAATTTAATATCTTATTTCCAAGTGGTTCTAAATTATTTAACAATCTAAATTCCTCTGGCATTCCCTTGACTTAATAATCCCCTGGTTTAACCTAATTTCACATGTTCCTCAAAGTATACACCCTCTTCATATTCCATACTATTTAATATCCAATACAATAGTGCTCAATTGAAATCAAGCATCTTAAAAATCTATACTCAGGAATTTCTGAAATCCATCATCGTTTCGAGTCACTCATTTCTATAGTACAACAATAATATGGTTTCCAATTATTCATTTTCCATTTCGAATATAGGATACTTACATACTATTTCCCTAAATCCTCAAAATTACTATTTATTCAGGTACTGTAGCATTCTAAAAGTTAGGGTTATTACAGTCTTCCCCCTTAAAAGGATTCCGTCCCGGAATCACGTTGAAAATATCGATAAATACCTTTCTCACTTGACACCCTCAAATTCTCACATTACTTCCTCCATCCTTTAGTTCTTTCATAAACATCTATATCTTGTTTGTGCAAAAATACACCAACATAAACTTGCTTGTCATTCATCCACATGCCATTTAGATTATCAATAGCAGTACTTTCACTATCTTTCCTTGTCAACCTCCTCCTGTATTCCGTCATTCTATATTATCTCATCTCTCATTTCTCTTTTAACTAAGGGTATCGGCCACCACATTGGCCTTCCCTGAATGATAGTGTATCTCACTATTGTTTAACTATATTTTGATCTCTATCATGACATAAAATATTAATACTCCAACATTTGTATATATATCATCTCTGTAAAATTTTCCAGAAAATAGGCTATAAGACTATTCCTTGAAACAATTGTAAGAAAATATTATTTATAATATTTATTTCCTGTTCGTACTGATACAAGCAGATACTCTTCCTTTATCCTTGAGCCAGGAATCAATGCCTTGACCATATTTCAATTTTAAGAGTCTAATCCAGGGCGAATTTTGGTTATCCTTGATACGCCACCACGTTTTCCCAAGTATTGCCAGGTTCCTATGCTCTAAATTTGATACTCCTAATCCACCACTCTTCTTGCTTTGTGATACGTGGTGCCAGCTAGTGAGGTGCATTTTGTTTTTCCCCCAGAGAAAACATCTTCTGACTGTGTCAATATTGGTAATTACCGTTTTAGGGATACGGAGAAAGTTGAACTAGTATGTGGGAAGGCTATCGAGCGTAGCTTTCATAAGAACAAGCTTACCCGCTGAATTGAGATGTGATGAAGCCCACCCACTAAGATTGTTTTTGAATTTCTGTACTATAGGATCCCATATATCTGTTTTCTTCTGAGTCGATCCTAGTGCAACTCCCAGATATTTGAAGGGCCATGTACCTATCTTACAACCTAGCTTACTAGCCCACCCTTCCACTTGCCACTGTGGGTAGTCTATAGCTGGCATTTCACTTTTGTGGAAGTTAATTTTGAGCCCAGATAGAAGTTGAAAAGCTAATAATATCCTTTTAATACTGTTGATAGACTGGTTGTCTCTCCATTAATAAATAGAAGTGTGTCATCCGCAAATTGCAAGTGTGTGAAGGTTTGCTGCCTTATTTGAATACCCTTGAATTTCCTTTGTGTGTGTGCCTCTGATATCATATGGTGGAGTACTTGACCAACGATGTTGAAAAGGAGTGGTGACAAAGGGTCACCTAGTCTGAGTCCATGATGAGGTTTGAATTCATTTGTTGGGGAACCATTAACCAGGACTGCAATCTTGATGGAAGTAAATATGGCTTTAATCCACATTATCCATTTGCCTCCAAAATTCATTTTGTCGAGAACATCAAATAGAAACTCCCAATCAACCGTGTCAAATGCCTTTTTCAAAGTCAAGTTTAATGATGATACCCTTAGTTGCCTTACGTTTGAGAGAATGTATAATTTCTAAAGTGGGAAAAATCCCGTCTGAGATGCATCTCCCTTTCATGAAACCTGTCTGTTCTTCTGAAATTATTGAAGGAAGGACTAGTTTAAGTCCGTTTGCCATCACTTTTAATATTAGTTTCATAGTACTATTGATGAGACTAATGGGGCGGAAGTCTAATAAAGTCTTAGGATTGTCAGTTTTAGGGATCAGGGCTATGAATGATGAGTTGAGGCCTTGTGGAATTTAACCCGTACGGTAGAATTCGGAGATTGTATCCATAAAACTGTGCTTTAGATGCTCCCAACAATGCTTCAAGCAGGCTGCATTGATGTCGTCCGGCCCTGGTGATTTATTGGAATCGGATTCAAGTAGTGCCCTTGTAACGCCCCCAAATCCCCTACATAGAATCCAGGTCGTCACATCTCTTGTGGAATATTCAATCGCCTGCTCACAATATAATCTACAACAATATCCATAATAAACTCCATAATCTACTCCACGGGTTATAGACTTAGAACAAGTACTTACTAATCCAAAAGTGTTTACACATCAGAGTATCCTCCAGAATCTTATTACAACTTCAAAGTACTAGATAATAAAGCATTAAACAACTTCTTTCCAGCTTGCACCCTCCTCAGGTACTATAAGGCTAACACACTGAATTAGTTGTTTTTCCCTTTCCCTTTATCTCGGTTTGCCACACTAGTGCCAGCTTCGGACGCCGCTGTTTTAGAATATTTAAATAGCAAGAATGAGCCAAAAATGCCCAACAAGTTTTATATCACTAGAATATATATATATAAGGTATATTTTGATTACAAACAACATAATTTCCAAAAGATGCTATTTAGAAAAAAATTCCTCCATTTGCATACGTAGGTAGCCTAATGCACTCCTATGTTCTCCACCCTAAGAGTATGAGTATGCCTCCTCACCCTAAGATATACTACTATCATCTATATTATCCGGATGACAACAATCAACAGCAAGGTATATGCATTAAATTGGAAGAAGAAAACACTTCCGATAAGTAATCAACTAGATGGAACAATTTCATTAAATCATCTTTGTTATTTCTCTAGAACAAAGCGTTTTTAAGAAAACATTTTGAAAATGATATTCATCTAATTAAATAAATTTAATTGGACGAATAAGGTTTATTTGCGATGTTGCCTTTAGGTTAATTATTGCGAAATTCTTTTAAAAAGCTTTGTCCGAGTTTTCGAAAATTCACTTCTCCTCGGCACTTCGTGCTCATTGCCTACTCCTTGTGTTACATCATCTACTTGGAACGTAGGTTACTTCTAACCATACTTCCATTATCTCCTCATTATGTTTACTGCATTTAACTACTATTACGAACATCTTTCATTACAAAATATATCTACTCCGAACGATAGAGTAAGAGTTAGTATGCTTGCAATTAAGGATCGAAAATTTAATCAATATATTTCCTGCATTTCAAAATATATATATATATATATATATATATATATATATATATATATATATATATACTCTGAATGATAAAGTATGCATAAGTAAACTTGCCTGGTACTCTGGATGCAGTACGGCTCGAGACGGTGTCCGACAATCTAAACAAGTCAACGAAAAATACTCAATCAATCCCCTACACTACCCACTTATAACTTAACGCTTAAACACTTAAGGAAATCACAATCAAGGCATTAATGGGTCCCTCTAGACTTGTAAAAAGTCCATGTTAATCAATAAACACTTAAGTCACAAGTTTAGTCCGAAAGCGTTCCTCAAATTCAAGTTATACTTAACTGTAACGTCCCGACTTCCCAATACTAAAAATATACTTTTATAATAAATTATTGGATTTAATTAAATAAAATAGAATTTGATATAGGGGAAAATTTTTTTTTTTTTTTAAAAATTTCGGCATGAAGTATTCGTAATATGGACTATCCACCTGTATTTTGAACCAACCAAATTCATAAAAGAAAATATCTGCAATACCAAGTACTTAAGAAACATAACACCTGTTCAACCTGTCCTAACCGATCAGGTGAACCATACTACTATGCCCTCCCGATCATAAAACAAGATCGGGGCACACAACCAAAATTAAATACATACAAGCTGATAACCAGACATTAAATCATAATACAACACCCCACTACTAACCCGGATCTCTAACAGGTAGTGGTATGAAACAAGCAACTACTAACTAAGTTATTACATTACAATACTAAATTCTTAATTAAAAGATACATACGCTCCACAATATAAAGACAACCAACTATAACTATTACACAATTCTCTACTGATACCCAAAAGTCCAACCTTGTACTAGAGCCAAACTAGTCTGTCTACAGCCCACAACAAGTTCTTCTCCTGATATAGCTCCTACGTCGTATCCTTTTCTTCCTTAACTGAAAAAGGGTTATAAACAACAATAAGTGAGCCAAATGCTCAGCAAGTAACAATATAGATGCCAAAATAAAAATCCAACAACAAGAGTACGGATACAACGATATAAGAATCATTCTCTGAGTTTTTCCAAAGTTTGGCAATTTGTAATTCATTCCAAAAATAGGGAGAGAGAAAATGAATTTCTCTTTTTATGTCAAATTTCCCACCTTTAAAACATTTTAATTAATTTAAGCATTTTATTAAAATCGGACAATACGGGTGATCAGCCACGTAATGTCCCCATACCGGACACTAGGTCCCTCTGGACTTTGAAAATTGGGTTCCCAATTAGGCAACACATTGGCCTCTATTGCTGGACTAGGACCACCCTAGCCTCTTACGCCAAATTGAAAAGCTGGACTAGGACCACCCTAGCCTCTTACGCTAATTTAAAATAATTAATTAAATGTCCATAAAGTAAAGCAAGTTTCGATGAATGGAATTCTTAGGCAATAATTTAGAGCAGGGGATTTATTCTGTTTAACTTCAAGAATAAGTGACTGAAAGTCAAGTAAGAAATCTAATTTAATTGCATAAGGTTCGCAAGGTAGGGTTCAAGTGTGATTCACAGGTATTTAAAAATAAAGGTTTATCAAGTTATGACCATTTTAGAGGTGTAATACAAGGCGGTATCAAACCTGGTATGGCTAAGGGGAAAATAAAAGTATAAGCAATAAAGGTCATTGATTAATTAAGAACATAACAAAGGTTAGGGATATAGAGTTTAATTCAAGGGTTGCAAGGTATAGTTAGGCTAGTGTGAATTAAGGAAATAGATATGAAATAGGGTTCAAGCTAGTACAAAAGGTATGTCATAAAATAAGGTTTACAGTTCAACGAGAATTAAAATAAGCAAGGAAGTACAATAGTTTAAACAGCAATCTATAATGGTAAACAAGAAGGTATGAAGGATTAAGCAATAGTTAATATGGTTTAACAGTATAGTACAAGAGGTTCGACAATTAACTTGAAAGAAGCAACAATAAGTTATAACAATTTAAACAACAATTCAGGGATAATTGAAAGAATATGAACTTTGATACAAGGTTCGAGTTACTTGCCTTAACCAAATATTTCCACGCTAGTCACTTAATTCAAAAACTCTCAGTCTTTGCCTTTCCTTTATCCTTTATGTCTATGTCCTTCGAACCTACACATATAAAACACTATTTCAGCATTCTGTTCAATAATCGACGCTCCTCTACAAATGTCTAATCTAAATCTACCCTTGCGATAATTCTTAATTTATTAACTTAATAATAATAATAATGTCAACCCCAGTCCACTGACACACATGTAATAGCAACCGATAAACATTTAGCAGGAAATCATTTAAATAAAATATAGTCAAATACCACTCCAAATTAGAAGTGTATATATATACATATATATATATATGCTCGAGAGTGTATAACTAGAACTTTAGGGAATCAATAATTATTTGAAAATTCGACAGCATCTCCTTTGAATATTGTACTACCCGTCGGAATACAACCGACCCAAACAAGCTTTAACAACCATATTTGTACTATTTATATAACCGGAACCAATAACTAACAATTCAAGTCAAAAGTATTACAAATCTGGATTAAATCGGCAACCGGATATATAATTCGAAAATTAAAACAAGAACTGAAAAATAATACATAATTAACGAAATTATACTTGGCTCAGGAATTCATCATTGCCGATTCCACCGACTCAAATAAAATCATTGTCGGTGGGGCAAAATTCCGAGGGTACCCTAATTTGGGTTTCCGACTCAAAACTTCGTACAAAATTTTAACGAATAAATATACGATTTTAGTGAATAAATCAAACAGGGCTTCGACTGTAATCCTTCAGCATCACAGAAAGAAACATAGCTAAGTCAATGTGAACATCACAACCGAAATTGAATCAATAACCAGCAAAAACCACAAGCGCATAAGCACGCAAACATCATAGGGGAGAGGGAGGAGTTCAGCTTTGCAACACCAATCATCATACACAGATTGATTACACACATAGGAACCATAAAAACACACCCACACTCCTCATACCTATACACACACGCACGCAGCAGCTATACACACACACATACACTGTTCGCACCCACACACACCACTGTTTACATGAACACGCACAGCAAAAAAAAGGGGGGCAGTAGCAGGGATGAACAGAAAAGTGAGATAGATTACAGAAGATAGCAGCGAGATAGAGATGTTTCGAGAGAGAATTGAAGAGAGAGACTACGAGAGAGATTTTGAGAGTGAAGGGAGAGAGAGGTCGAGAGATTATAGAGGTTTGAGAGAGATAATCTCGATGTTTCCAGAGAGAGCAACACAAACCCAGCTGAATATTAATCAATTTAGGGATTTAGGAATTGGGGAAAAAAAGGAAAGAGTTATGTAATATTCGAATTCCTAAAAATAACGATCTGAATTCCCTTTGTAAAATAAAAATTTGACGAAGAATATTTGAGAAAAATCATGATTTTATTTTTAAAATTAAGAGAACAAAATTAGCTATCTCCCCATATTTTTAAAATATTTATAGGATCGAAAATGAATTAAATATGAATTTTACGAAATTAAATCCATAAAACACAAATTAATTCATAAAAATCATTTTACAATCCTTAAAAATCAAAATAAATCCATCTAATATTTTTAAAACTCAAATAAACTAATAAAGCTAATAATGCAAAAGATTTCGTGATTTATACTAATTCCGGTAATTTTATAAAATTCTCAGAAAATAAATAACTCATGATTTAAATAGGATTTAATCACCAAAAATAAAGTAAAAATACGTAGACTTATCCGACAAATATAAATCATCAAATAAACCCACAATACAACATCACACATATTTTACCTCCTAAAAGAAATTCACGTCACATAATTCACATTTAATAATAAATAAATAATTATAAATATCACAGAAATTTCTAAGGCGTTATATCCTCCCCCCCTTAAAAGGATTCTGTCCCCAGAATCTCACCTAAGTAAATAAATGAGGATAATTCTCTAGCATCTCGCTCTCAAGTTCCCAAGTTGATTCTTCAACTCTTGGGTTCCTCCACAAAACCTTTACCAACTTAACTGTCTTATTTCTCAATTTCTTATCCATTCTATCCTGGATTGCTACGGGCTGTTCTATATAAGACAGATCCGGCTGTAACTCAATAGGCTCGTATTCAATGACATGACTTAAATCTGGATGATATTTCTTGAGCATTGACACATGGAAGACATTGTGAATATGGCTCATATGTGGCGGTAGGGCTAACTCATGCGCGACTTTTCCAACCCGTTTTAAGATCTCAAAAGGTCCTACGTATCTCGTACTGAGCTTTCCTTTCTTGCCAAACCTCGTAACTCCTTTCCAAGGTGACACTTTCAACAACACCTTCTCTCCTTCTTCAAAATTCATATCTTTCCTGGCTTGATCAGCATACTTCCTTTGTCTGTTCTGAGCAGCAATTAGCCTTTTCTGAATGATTTCGATCTTTTCCTTCGTTTGTTGTACTAGTTCCGATCCCAACACCTTACGCTCACCAACCTCATCCCAATATACAGGAGATCTACATTTCCTTCCATATAAAGCTTCGTATGGCGGCATCCCAATGCTAGCATGATAGCTGTTGTTGTAAGAGAATTCCACCAAAGGTAGGTGCTCGTCCCAACTTCCTTTAAAATCCAATGCACACGTTCGTAGCATATCTTCAATAGTTTGAATGGTTCGTTCACTCTGTCCGTCCGTCTGCGGATGATAGGCTGTACTCATCTTAAGCTCAGTTCCCAAGCATTCTTGAAATTGTTTCCAAAATCTGGAGTTGAAACGTGGATCTCGATCAGATACAATAGTTACTGGCACCCCGTGACGCATCACTACTTCCTTCAAATACAACTGTACTAACTTATCAAGCGAGAACCTTTCGTTGATCGGAAGAAAATGGGCAGATTTAGTCAAACGGTCTATGATTACCCAAATCGCATCATGATTAGCTTTTGTTCTTGGTAATCCAACCACGAAATCCATAGCCAGATGCTCCCATTTCCACTCAGGAATATCTAACGGCTGTAATAGTCCACTGGGCCTTTGATGTTCGGCTTTGACTCTTTGACATGTGTAACACTTACTAACCCATTCTGCAATCTCTCTTTTCATATCAGGCCACCAGAAATGTTCCTTCAGGTCATGGTACATCTTCGTACTCCCCGGATGAATTGAATATCTTGAACTGTGAGCATCCCGCAAAATCTCATTCTTTAATTCTGGCACGTTGGGAATCCAAATCCTCGAAGAAAATCTTAAGATACCCTTATCATCCTTCTGAGTGCAAATCTCTTCACCTGTCAATGTGTTCATATCTTGATTCATGATTTCCTCCTGACATCTTCGTATCTTTTCAAGTAACTCGGGTTGAAAGGTCATGGTATAACACTTACCACTGGTAGGCTCCGAGGTCTGGACTTCTAATCTCAACTTTTCAAACTCCTTGAACAATTCCTTTGAGATGGTAAACATGTTCAGTCTCTCCTTTCTACTTAATGCGTCGGCCACTACATTCGCTCTCCCTGGGTGATAATTAATCGTGCAGTCATAATCCTTAATCAACTCTAACCATCGCCTTTGTCTCATGTTAAGCTCTCGTTGTGTGAAGATATACTTCAAACTTTTGTGGTCCGTGTAAATCTCACATTTTTCACCATATAGGTAGTGTCTCCAAATCTTTAGTGCGAATACAATTGCTGCTAACTCCAAATCGTGAGTCGGGTACTTCTGCTCATGAGGCTTTAATTGTCGAGAAGCATACGCGATCACCTTTCCATGTTGCATCAATACACACCCTAATCCTTTGTATGAAGCATCACTGTAGATCACAAAGTTTCCTTGACTGTCTGGTAAGACTAACACTGGTGCTGTTACTAATCTTTTCTTTAATTCCTGGAAACTCTCTTCACACTTCTCATTCCATATGAACTTCTCATTTTTCCTAGTCAACCTGGTCAATGGTGAGGCGATCTTAGAAAAATCTTGAACAAACCTCCTATAATAACCAGCCAATCCCAAGAAACTTCTCACTTCGGTGGGCGTTCTCGGTCTGCTCCAATTCACCACAGCTTCTATCTTTGCAGGGTCAACTCTAATTCCTTCGCTACTGATTATATGACCTAGAAACTGCACCTCTTCCAACCAAAACTCACATTTTGAAAACTTGGCATACAACTTCTCTGCTCTCAATATTTCTAACGCAATTCTTAAATGTTCTGCGTGTTCTTCCCGGGTCTTGGAATATATCAAGATATCATCAATAAAAACTATCACAAATTTATCCAGATGCTTCCTAAAGACTCTGTTCATAAGATCCATAAATGCTGCTGGGGCATTGGTTAATCCAAATGGCATCACTAAGAATTCGTAATGTCCATACCTTGTGCGAAATGCCGTCTTTGGAATGTCTTCAGGTTTTATCTTTAATTGATGATAGCCCGATCTTAAATCAATCTTCGAGAAATAAGCTGCTCCCTTAAGTTGATCAAACAAATCATCGATTCTAGGTAAGGGATATCTATTCTTGATGGTCAGCTTGTTGAGTTCTCGATAATCGATACATAATCTCATACTACCATCCTTTTTCTTGACAAACAGCACAGGAGCTCCCCACGGTGATACACTTGGTCTTATGACTCCCTTATCTAAAAGTTCTTGTAATTGTGTTGCTAACTCTTTCATCTCCACCGGTGCCATCCTATATGGTGCTTTGG
Organism: Saposhnikovia divaricata; assembly: GCA_036435485.1. Lineage (NCBI taxonomy): Eukaryota > Viridiplantae > Streptophyta > Magnoliopsida > Apiales > Apiaceae > Saposhnikovia > Saposhnikovia divaricata. Next base: position 80,646,174 of record CM071598.1, read on the forward strand.
ACACGGGTTCTGCTCCAGGTACTAGGTCTATAGCAAACTCCACTTCTCGATCTGGAGGTAAACCGGGTAATTCTTCTGGAAAAACATCGGGGAACTCGTTAACAATTGGTATATCTTCTATCTTCGGTGCTTGCTTCTCTACATCCGTCACGTGTGCTAAATACGCTTCACAACCTTGTCTAAGTAACCTCTTGGCTTGCATAATACTCAGAAATTTCTTCACCTGCCTTTGTCCTTGAAATATCACTTCCTTATCATCCTCCGCCTTTAATCTCACCTGTTTCTTTCTACACTCAATCTGTGCATCATAATCAGCCAACCAATCCATTCCTAAAATTACATCGAATTCTCCCATTTCAAAGGGTATCAAATTGGCATAAAAAAGGTAACCACCTATCTCTATACTACACTGAGGACACACTTGATTGACAGGGACTCTATCTTGGTTTGCCACCTCTATCACTAAAGCTTGCTCTAAAGGTCGAATTTCACATTGCAATTTACTAACAAACTTGTTGGAAATGAAAGACTTAGTAGCTCCAGAGTCAATTAAAACTTTAGCCTCTATTGAATTCACAGGAAGCGTACCTGCAACAACATCCATTTCTTGAACAGCATCGTGCATAGTCATGTTAAAGGTTCTGGCTCTAGGTTGAGACGTCTGGGTCTGAGATGGAGGTCCAGCTATCCTTAAAACATTTCCTGACTGAACTGCCTCCTTGCAATCCTTAGCAATATGACCAACTTTCCCGCAGTTGTAGCATGTTATCCCTGATTTTGAAGTCGGGCACTCTCCCGCGTAATGTCCCTTCTTGTTGCATTTAAAACAAGTAATACTTAGTCTGTGGCAAACTCCCGAGTGCTTCTTCCCACAAGTTGTACATTCAGGTAAGGCTGGTCTGATTGCAAGCTGCTGATTGGTATTCTGAAGACGTTTACCTTGACCACCGTTTCCATTCTTCGGTTTCTGAAAACCTCGGTTCCTCTCATACCGACCCTCATTCCTTGGCTTGAACTTGTTATTATTATTATTGCCTTTTGGGTTCTGACTTCCCTCAGTACTTTCTATCTTCCTTTTCTTTCCTGCTTTCTCTTTCTGATACAATTCACTTTCACCTTCAACAATCATAGCCTTCTCCACTACCATTGCATAGTTCTCTAACTGAAACACCGCCACCTTACTACGTATCCATGGCTTTAGACCCTGTTGAAATCTTTTAGCTTTCTTTGCCTCAGTATTAACGTACTCAGGAACAAACCTTGCTAACTCTGTGAATCTTGCCTCGTATTCTGCCACGCTCATGTTTTCTTGTTTCAATTCTAAAAACTGAATCTCCAGCTGATCTTGCATATACCTTGGAAGATACTTCTCGAGAAATAACTCGGTGAATCTCTGCCATGTGATCACTCCATCACCTTGCAACAGTTTTGTTGACTCCCACCAATAATTTGCTTCAGCTTTCAGAAAGTAACTAGCATATTCCGTCTTCTGATCTTCTCCTACCCTAACCAACGCAAAAGCTTTTTCCATTTCATTAAGCCAAGCCCTAGCTTCTATAGGGTTGACAGTACCTTTGAACTCTGGAGGGTGTACAGCTTGAAAAGCTTTGAAGGTCACAATCGGTTGGGCGGGTCGTTGCTGAGCTAGTGCGGCTGTCTGTTGTTGAAGAATTTGGAGAATTTGAGTCATAGTCGGGTCAACTGGATTTTGGTTGCCAGTGTTCTGGTTTTCAGGATTTGTAGCAGTTGTTTTCTTCTTTGGAGACATGATTCTGATAAGAAAACAAGAAACTTATTAAGCAACAGGCTAATATATACAAAATAAGGTTTTTCGAATCCTGGATTTGAGTTACCTATGTTCACAAGAATTATAACGGGGTAAAGAACCAAGGAAGCATAGGTATTATCTTGAACAAGTAATGCTAACAGGAGATATTTATGCAACTCAGAAATGTAATAAAAGATGTGCAGATAACGAGAAAATAAAGGTCATGGTACCAACAAAGTTAATATAACACAACAGTTTCAGAGTTCAAGGTACACTGTTAACCATCCTACTACAAAAATAAATACCGAGGATAATCTCAATCATCCACCATCTGCGATAACGATATAGCGAGTAAAGAAATTATTAAAGCGATAAAAGAATATCCTAAACCTACTACCTATCGCTCCTATCCTATACCTATACCTAATCCTGGCTTGTTTCAGTGACCAAAACCTGATAGCTCTGATACCAACCTGTAACGTCCCGACTTCCCAATACTAAAAATATACTTTTATAATAAATTATTGGATTTAATTAAATAAAATAGAATTTGATATAGGGGAAATTTTTTTTTTTTTTTAAAAAAATTTCGGCATGAAGTATTCGTAATATGGACTATCCACCTGTATTTTGAACCAACCAAATTCATAAAAGAAAATATCTGCAATACCAAGTACTTAAGAAACATAACACCTGTTCAACCTGTCCTAACCGATCAGGTGAACCATACTACTATGCCCTCCCGATCATAAAACAAGATCGGGGCACACAACCAAAATTAAATACATACAAGCTGATAACCAGACATTAAATCATAATACAACACCCCACTACTAACCCGGATCTCTAACAGGTAGTGGTATGAAACAAGCAACTACTAACTAAGTTATTACATTACAATACTAAATTCTTAATTAAAAGATACATACGCTCCACAATATAAAGACAACCAACTATAACTATTACACAATTCTCTACTGATACCCAAAAGTCCAACCTTGTACTAGAGCCAAACTAGTCTGTCTACAGCCCACAACAAGTTCTTCTCCTGATATAGCTCCTACGTCGTATCCTTTTCTTCCTTAACTGAAAAAGGGTTATAAACAACAATAAGTGAGCCAAATGCTCAGCAAGTAACAATATAGATGCCAAAATAAAAATCCAACAACAAGAGTACGGATACAACGATATAAGAATCATTCTCTGAGTTTTTCCAAAGTTTGGCAATTTGTAATTCATTCCAAAAATAGGGAGAGAGAAAATGAATTTCTCTTTTTATGTCAAATTTCCCACCTTTAAAACATTTTAATTAATTTAAGCATTTTATTAAAATCGGACAATACGGGTGATCAACCACGTAATGTCCCCATACCGGACACTAGGTCCCTCTGGACTTTGAAAATTGGGTTCCCAATTAGGCAACACATTGGCCTCTATTGCTGGACTAGGACCACCCTAGCCTCTTACGCCAAATTGAAAAGCTGGACTAGGACCACCCTAGCCTCTTACGCTAATTTAAAATAATTAATTAAATGTCCATAAAGTAAAGCAAGTTTCGATGAATGGAATTCTTAGGCAATAATTTAGAGCAGGGGATTTATTCTGTTTAACTTCAAGAATAAGTGACTGAAAGTCAAGTAAGAAATCTAATTTAATTGCATAAGGTTCGCAAGGTAGGGTTCAAGTGTGATTCACAGGTATTTAAAAATAAAGGTTTATCAAGTTATGACCATTTTAGAGGTGTAATACAAGGCGGTATCAAACCTGGTATGGCTAAGGGGAAAATAAAAGTATAAGCAATAAAGGTCATTGATTAATTAAGAACATAACAAAGGTTAGGGATATAGAGTTTAATTCAAGGGTTGCAAGGTATAGTTAGGCTAGTGTGAATTAAGGAAATAGATATGAAATAGGGTTCAAGCTAGTACAAAAGGTATGTCATAAAATAAGGTTTACAGTTCAACGAGAATTAAAATAAGCAAGGAAGTACAATAGTTTAAACAGCAATCTATAATGGTAAACAAGAAGGTATGAAGGATTAAGCAATAGTTAATATGGTTTAACAGTATAGTACAAGAGGTTCGACAATTAACTTGAAAGAAGCAACAATAAGTTATAACAATTTAAACAACAATTCAGGGATAATTGAAAGAATATGAACTTTGATACAAGGTTCGAGTTACTTGCCTTAACCAAATATTTCCACGCTAGTCACTTAATTCAAAAACTCTCAGTCTTTGCCTTTCCTTTATCCTTTATGTCTATGTCCTTCGAACCTACACATATAAAACACTATTTCAGCATTCTGTTCAATAATCGACGCTCCTCTACAAATGTCTAATCTAAATCTACCCTTGCGATAATTCTTAATTTATTAACTTAATAATAATAATAATGTCAACCCCAGTCCACTGACACACATGTAATAGCAACCGATAAACATTTAGCAGGAAATCATTTAAATAAAATATAGTCAAATACCACTCCAAATTAGAAGTGTATATATATACATATATATATATATGCTCGAGAGTGTATAACTAGAACTTTAGGGAATCAATAATTATTTGAAAATTCGACAGCATCTCCTTTGAATATTGTACTACCCGTCGGAATACAACCGACCCAAACAAGCTTTAACAACCATATTTGTACTATTTATATAACCGGAACCAATAACTAACAATTCAAGTCAAAAGTATTACAAATCTGGATTAAATCGGCAACCGGATATATAATTCGAAAATTAAAACAAGAACTGAAAAATAATACATAATTAACGAAATTATACTTGGCTCAGGAATTCATCATTGCCGATTCCACAGACTCAAATAAAATCATTGTCGGTGGGGCAAAATTCCGAGGGTACCCTAATTTGGGTTTCCGACTCAAAACTTCGTACAAAATTTTAACGAATAAATATACGATTTTAGTGAATAAATCAAACAGGGCTTCGACTGTAATCCTTCAGCATCACAGAAAGAAACATAGCTAAGTCAATGTGAACATCACAACCGAAATTGAATCAATAACCAGCAAAAACCACAAGCGCATAAGCACGCAAACATCATAGGGGAGAGGGAGGAGTTCAGCTTTGCAACACCAATCATCATACACAGATTGATTACACACATAGGAACCATAAAAACACACCCACACTCCTCATACCTATACACACACGCACGCAGCAGCTATACACACACACATACACTGTTCGCACCCACACACACCACTGTTTACATGAACACGCACAGCAAAAAAAAGGGGGGCAGTAGCAGGGATGAACAGAAAAGTGAGATAGATTACAGAAGATAGCAGCGAGATAGAGATGTTTCGAGAGAGAATTGAAGAGAGAGACTACGAGAGAGATTTTGAGAGTGAAGGGAGAGAGAGGTCGAGAGATTATAGAGGTTTGAGAGAGATAATCTCGATGTTTCCAGAGAGAGCAACACAAACCCAGCTGAATATTAATCAATTTAGGGATTTAGGAATTGGGGAAAAAAAGGAAAGAGTTATGTAATATTCGAATTCCTAAAAATAACGATCTGAATTCCCTTTGTAAAATAAAAATTTGACGAAGAATATTTGAGAAAAATCATGATTTTATTTTTAAAATTAAGAGAACAAAATTAGCTATCTCCCCATATTTTTAAAATATTTATAGGATCGAAAATGAATTAAATATGAATTTTACGAAATTAAATCCATAAAACACAAATTAATTCATAAAAATCATTTTACAATCCTTAAAAATCAAAATAAATCCATCTAATATTTTTAAAACTCAAATAAACTAATAAAGCTAATAATGCAAAAGATTTCGTGATTTATACTAATTCCGGTAATTTTATAAAATTCTCAGAAAATAAATAACTCATGATTTAAATAGGATTTAATCACCAAAAATAAAGTAAAAATACGTAGACTTATCCGACAAATATAAATCATCAAATAAACCCACAATACAACATCACACATATTTTACCTCCTAAAAGAAATTCACGTCACATAATTCACATTTAATAATAAATAAATAATTATAAATATCACAGAAATTTCTAAGGCGTTATATCCATTTATAACCTTGTTCTTTACATCAATATGTTGCCTTGATAATTCTTAACAAGTCTCGTGTTTTAGTCGACTCGAAATCCTTCTTTTAACTAAGCCAAAATGGATGGTCAAAGTAGTACCTCTAGAGTTGACTTTCTTGAGAATTACTATTCCATGACTCGCACTCCAACACTTTTAATAAATCACTGGAAACCTATTTAAATATGAAACCACCTCTAAAATCATCTTTGATATTTGTAATATTTATCATAAAAATCTTGATTCAAAAACACGGGTCTAGATAGGTGAAATGTATTTTTGAAGTTGGGTCAATGCGGATCCTATTTGCACCACTTTTACTAAAACCTTCATAACTCGATAACCGTTAACTCAAATGATGCACCATTTTCGCGTGCACGATCTAGAGAATGTCTAGAAGGTAACCAACTCAAGACATGGCTCTAGTCAGAAGAGGCATTTTTCGTAATTTACAAAACATTCCAGGAGGTTTACAATGAATAGTATCACCTCCTAAAAGGGCTTTTCTACTTGCGCAATCTTGGCTAACGCATTTTTATAAAATCGGAAAATAATCTTTTTAACTCGAAACCTTCACACAAACCTTGCTAAATGACTTTAGTATTTATCCTCAAAATTTCATATTATAGTTCGACTATTAAGGGTCTCAATCATAGCCTCAAAGTAGGTACATTTCTGCAGTGAAATCTCTTGAAACACTTTCACTAAAACTAGTACATATCTTAAACCGTAAACTCTTTTAATGCGATTCTTACGACAAAATAAACTAGACATCCATACCTACATAACCATAGGCAGTGGGGCTTCCAAAAATAGTTTTATGGTCTCGGGCTTAACTATTTTTAAGGGTTAACAAAATTTCGCCATTACGACGGCTATAACTCGGACATTTCCATTTTACCATCACTCCAAACCAATCACCAAGGTATACCATACATCCTCAGCATCAACCAACATCTATCATACTCCTCTAAGGTCAGTGGTGAGGCTCACATCCATCACCCATCATTTTACACATTTTTATAAAGCCAAATAATCATAAAACTACTTAATATGAACCTATCTTTATATAACATCAAAACCACATCAAAAACTCATATGAACTCAATGGTGGGTTAGGGTTTTTACCTTCTTGGAAGCTCTATCAACAGTAACAAGTGTTTATAAACACTTAACAAGCCTTAGATAGCCTTTATAAAGCTTAAACCTTAAGATCAAAACAAGAAAACAATGTTAAGTTACTATTCACTACTATTCATCATCACTTTGTAAAATCTATATAAAATCGAAAACTAAGAGATTGGTTCTCAAATTTTTACCACACCTTCTAATCTTCAAGGGTTTTCTTTTGAGTCCTAGCTCATCACCAGGGGATGCTTGAAGCTCGACTTATGGGCGTGCTAAGGTGAGAGGTTGAAACTGCCAATGACTGGACAGTTTTGATTCTCCAACTTGGAGGAGGGATTTGCCTAGGCTACACTTCTTTGTTGGCCATGAAATTTTAAAATTGTGTTCTCCATATAATGAGGAAGCTATGGTTAAAATTTGGTGATTTATGAATAGGTAGAAGTGGAGATATGAATTTTTCTTTGGCTTTGGTTTCTGCTGGGCAGTTTGTAGAATTTTTGTGTTTCTTTTGTTTTCTTTGCCTTATCTTGAATAATATCTATCTATTACTCTTATATTTCAACCTCATCTCTTTTAATGTGTTGTTGATCATCTATTGGAGCCAAGTGTTGGTGGTCTAGTGGTGAAAATATCATCCTTAAAACACATTACTCCATTTTAGTAACATTACTTCCATGTCCTTGCCTTATCTTCACTTCTTCCACCAATATCCTTCCTTTTCCTCTTATTCACTCAAGTGGTTTCCTTCCTTTACACACCAATATCAGCTCTTAATTAGTATTGGGCCAAAATTTGGGCTTTCCCCATGTATTTGGGACTTTCGTTTGGGCTTCATTCAAAGTTCTCTCGTCGTTTGATTCATCGAATGATTTCTGTGATCGTCTCAGTGGTTTCTCCTTTGTAAATCTCTTGGATATATATTACCCTCTCCTACATTTTACTCTAAGGTGTTGGTGTGGTTCTAATCCTCAAAAAAATATTAAATCCAATATCCTTTATATGTTCTCTTCATCTCAGAAAGCGTTCTCTCGATTTCTCAAGCATTCTCTATTCCTCCACTCTGGGATTTTATTCTAAATCCTATATTCCTCATATAATATATCCTTTCTTGGATTTCTATTACTCATGATCCTCAATTTATAAACCATAATTCATTCGCTTAATCGCTTAATCTCGTTATAAGGTTCTAGCGATTTCTAGAACGCTCGTTATACTAACTCAGGGGTCTTCGTTCTAAATCCTCAAATCATCTTAAATAAAATAATAAAATAAAACATCCTTGAATCCTCAAATTAAATATATCACTTGTCTTGGTCGTATTGAAATGCTCCTCACTGTCCGGTCAAATATTCCATAAAAATAAAGTTTGGAATTTTTGAATTCCGATCGCGTTTACATACACTTATTTACCTCGTTGATTACTAATATAACTTCGAAATATTCATTTCCTATCCCGTACATAGGGTGACATGAAAATTTTCTTAATCCTCAAAAATCACTATTCATCCATAATTTCGCTATTCATCCATGCAAATCACTATTCATCCCTCAAATGAAAATTTTTCTCAAGTACATAAATTTGGGTTATTACAGCCCTGGTGTTTGTTTGTTTGAGTATAAATATATAAAAAAAATTAATATTTATTAGACTTCATATGGTCAATTTACTATTTTGTTCTATCTTGAGTACTAAAAATTAGATTTAGATGATTTTCCAGGTCACTCAAAATTCAAGAAATTATTTTTAATTTAGTGATGGTTTAACAATTTTTATCCAATTGAAACTACTCGAAGATTGAAGAGAAAATAAAGTTATAAATTTTAACATTAAGAATTCTATTCAATTTAAAAAACCAACTTATATTTTGTTTATATTATTAAAATTTGACTTTTTCGTATTTGAATATAATCCTACTATCTATCAAATAAACTTACTTTCTAATATTAGATCTAATTCTGTTCAATTTATAAAACCTACTTATATTTGATTCAGATCATTACATTTACTTTTTGGTATTTGAATATAATTCTACTATCAATCAAATAATTTTTTAGTATTAGATCTAACGGATCACATATACTTCCTTCGTCCCACTCATTCTATTTAGTTTTTTTTTACTACTTGGCACGCATTTTAAGGCTCCTATAAAGTATAGTTCCATAACTTATTTTTAATTATTTTTTTTTGGAATGGAAATTTGAACATTAAATTTTATCCAGAAGAAAATAAATTAAAAATAAATCAGGGAATTATACTTTTTAGGAGCCTTAAATTGCGTGCCATGTCCCCGTTCCCAATATATACAATTCAATGGGACTGAGGGAATATCTATTTTAAGATCCAATGATCCACTTATTTGGTCAACGACCGTACTAAAAATAATTATATAAAATTCCCTTTACACTTATCATATGTAAGGATTTAATTTGAATTAGTTGTTTATAGATACATAAAATGTAATATTGAAATTTGATCTACTACATAGAAAATTGTATATGTAATGTATTTCATTATTCGTTCAACCACTAAAACAACAACTAGCATGAAATTCCGTGCGAGGCACGTGCCATTCTCTAGCATAGCTTACAAAGTTCTAAGGTGTTATCATATTTCTGATCGCTCATGGTGCATACAAGTAGGATGATTATTGTCGTAAATTATTCAAGATTGAGGCTTTTTTGACTTGTGAAATGAGCAACCTTAATAATAAAAATGTTTAGCGTGCGCTAAATTTATGCTAAAACATTCTCCTGCCTGTTACACATTAGTGATAAAGGATTCTGTTATACTTATTATCACATGATATACTAAAAATAAATATTTATTCAATTTAATCTTTATGCCTATTATGAGAATTTTACATGTAAAAATTTTTGTTTGATCATCTTTTGTAATTTTTTGTGATGGCATGCATTGTATAAACAGGTTTGTAATCTGAGTTACACATGATCGGTAATTGAGCTTACATCATAACTTTGAGCATTACATCCCATACACGGAGCTGATTAACTACGTTTGACGTATTCTGTCATGATAGCGGGATCTACCTCCCCCGTCTTGCCTGGGACCCTCTTCACCCCTTACCTAACCTTAACCCGCAGGAACCTATCAATTCACTCAGTTCCCGAGGAGGTTCACACGAAATGGATGGCTGAGTTATAATATACATCATAACAGAGGCAGCTAAACTTTTCCCTTACCACTTTCCACAACATATCGAATATTCCTTTGATCCTATACCTACATGCCTCCCAATAAAGTTAGCACCCCATATTTGCGTCGTGCAGAAACCGCACGTCTCTTCTTCTTTTTCCAAGATTAAGGATTGTAATGCTTTCCATTGCAGTGCGAAACCAATATTGAGCGCACTGGTAATAACCATTTTTTCATGTCGCATGAATAAAGTAGTCACGAAGAACGCAAGCAAGCCAAAATAATGTCTCATTAAATTCCTTTTTTTTTCTGATCTATGGGCTTTCTCAGCCATTGTGATATGGAGGTGTCACATTCAATTGGGATTCATAGATATTAAGCAAAGCAAAATACAGAAAGATGAACAATCCCTACTTCTAAATGTAATTAAATATATTACCCGAAATGATGTTATTGCATTACACAAAAGGGGTTAGCAAAGAAGCATACCTCCACTTATTCCCCCCCCCCCCTACAGAAGTAGTAGCAAAAGTATCATTATCCTCAACACCTTGGGTGGCCACATCATCTGTTTGCAACAACGAAATAAGCATCCCAAGATTTTAAAATCAGCATAAGGAGGAAATTAAAAATTTGGAAGAGGTGGCAGGCCTCTAACATACTGGCATATTTTCATTAACATCAAATTGCACCATGGTGCCAATAGCTGGAAATATTTAAATAGTGTCCTATGCTTCAGTATAGGTAACATTTAAATTGATTGCTTCTAATAAAGCAATAAGTTAATCAAGTCACTAAGCAAAAAAGGGAGGATAATCATTTTTAATTACGCTAAAAACCAAGCATCTGTAGGATTCATGGATAGTGAAATTAAATAAATAGAGCAACAATTGTTATCTTGTGTAGAACTTGAAGGTTGATTGCTGTCAGATGCAATAACTGCATTGGAGGCTCTAGCTAACACATCTGCATAATTAAAGAAAGTTGTTAAAACGCATAAATAAATCTAACGAGTAGCATAGTTGAATACAATGTATTAAAAAATGCAGAGGTAAAGTTCACTTTGCACTGAGCTTGCAGCCAAATTGAGGTCACATTCTTGAACGATATGAGAGGCCGCTATATCATCAGTTGCGGGGAAAAAACAAAGCCAGTAAGGAGAAATTCCAGAGGAAAAAAGTTAGTTAGATAAAATATAAAAGATAATGTACTTTACGTGAAAAAAATTGATTTTAGTTATTGAAAAATAAAAAAGGTAACATGTTTTTACGTAAAAAGGGAAATTTATTAGCTATTAGTAACTATACGTAATTAGTAAGGATAATTAAGTAAAAATAACATGTATCGGTAAGCAAGGGTAAATGAGTAAAATCAACAGGTACCGTAATGTACCGACTGACCGACCGACAGACTGACCAACCAAATTTTTAATATTTCGACTATTATAGATCCGGTCCAGAACCACGGATGGCTCTGAAGAGCCAACCCTCAGGAGCAATGTTACATTGCGCCTGGAGCAGGTCGCAATGTTCAATGTTTCATTGCTCCAGGCGCAATGTTACATTGCCCCTAGTTTATTGTTATTATAATTTAATATACTTTGAAATAATGAATAATTCTATTGAATATGATTTGAAACTAATATAAGTACTTGCAACTAATTACTAAAATACAAATATGTTTATATAATTTAAAATTTAAATAACTAAAATTATTTATTAATAATTCGTATAATTCTCTATTCGATTAAATAATGTGTAAGTGAAGATATGATTGAGGCCTTATTAATTCAATTGGAGTGTTGTTTGATTTGAGTTAAAGGTTTCGTGTTTGGAATCCATGTTTTGTTTCAATAAGTCGCGTGTTAAAAATTAGTTTTACTAAGTAAATAATTAGTAAATAATGAAATTAATTAAAAAATGATTTTTAATACGCGAAGTAGTGAAATAAAATATGGATTCCAAACATGAAATCTTTAATTCAATCAAACGATACTTTAATTGAATTGATAAGGTCTCAATAATATGTTAAACTTCTAAAGAATGAATTGTCATCTCCATCACTATTATCGTTTGTTTTTCAACGAGTGAGTATCTTTAGGTTGTATATATCAAGTTACGATTATTTAAGTTCAACATACAGAGTACACTTTTATTACAAACAAAAACCACAACTAAATATTCAAGTTAAGTAAATTGAATTTTTATTCAAACAATTGTTTCACACATGCATTTTGAGTATTTTTCGATTTAATTGCTCAAAATTTAAAGTACATAAGAAATAAAAAGTATTTATAATGCAATGTATGATATTTTGTATTTTAAATGAGTTAACATTTATTTCTAGGTAAATATTAAAAAAAATAACAAAGTATCGCATTAAATCATTGCGCCTGGAGCAATGAAACATTGCTCCAGAGGTAGATCTGATGCAATGAAACATTGCGCGTGATAAAATATTTGACATATAATAAATGCAATGAGTGACGGTGGGTGGCTGGCTACCTTTAATGAACACCTTTACCCCATCTACTCGAAATAACATTTCTTACACAAACATTCCCCCAATTTTTTTTAGGTTTTAGGTGCGATTTTGGAAATATTTAGAGGTCAAATATCGATAAAAAAATGTTAATTTTTTAATTTTATAGCTACACTTAGTGATTTTAGTTTATCCACTGAACATCATAATTATGTAGTGAATCCATGCCAATGCCCTTGATCATGTAAAATTCTTTGATGTGCAATTTCCGGAGCACTGGGTAACAACCTCCCTTAGGCCCAATATATAAGAAGCATGCTCCGTAACAATCTCTCAAAGGCCCATTACATAATATTTGCTTGAATTTTATTTTATTTATTATTATTATTATTATTATTATTGTTATTAATTCAAATAAATACAAATAATATTAATAAATAAGAAAATTTGGAAATACTTCTGATTAGACTAATAATGAAAATATTTCAAATTTCAATTTTTTAATGGCAATTATTAGTTATTTTTTAACTTTTCGAATTTTTCTTTATTTTTTGTTACTAATACAAATTAATAATATAACTGGAAAAAATTGGAAAATATTTCTCATTAAAATAAATGTGTACAATATTTCTAATTTTAATATAGTATTTCTTATTTTTTAAAACTTTTACTTAATTTTAGTTATCCAAAATTCCTCGGCTATAAATCAATTCAATTGGAACAACATATTATTATACTATTAGAGCAATGTATCATTTATCATTCCTCCTGAAGCAATGTTGCTTTATGGGATTTTAATTTTTATAACCATATATATATATATATATATATATATATATATATATATATATATATATATATATATATATATATATAGTTGCACTGCATGAAGAATACCTTATATAAAAAACAATAAAAAATACTTCTAAACCACACATTTAATGCACCCACACACAATTAAAATGCATCTTCACCCACACTAATCCAACCCATTTTTTTCAAAAAAAATAATAATTCTGGATGAACAGTGCCTGGCATCTGCCACGTGGCACTGCCACGTCTAGGTGCTGATGTGGCATGCCACGTCAGCAGACACTGTTCATCTAGATTTTTTTTAAAAAAAATCTAGTATATGAGGGTGTATTTTAATTGTGTGGGTGTCCCTGGCGGGGTCATTAGATCATAATTGATTCAATGGTTTAGATTGATTCTTTAGTGTTCTTTATTATTCATTATATAAGGGTGTTCTTTATGAAGTAATGACATATATATATATATATATATATATATATATATATATATATATATATATATATATATATAGGGGGCTACTCCAATACAAACCTACAAACCAAGCATAATCTAATATTTCAAGCTAGTTTGGGGTACCCCAATACAAAAAATGTTTAAAATACTTGGCTCTATCCAACAAAAAAAAAATCACTGTTCACGTGATGACGTGGCAGTGGATTTCACTGGTTAACGGTGCTTCGCACCTTCTTGTACGGCGCTTCGCGCCTTTATCATTCCAAAGTTGTATGGAATGGGAATCAATGATAAAGGCAATAGACGATTGATGGGTGTGTCGAGAGCCTTCGGCCCTCATGACTACCTAACTCATCCGTTTACTGTCTTGAATGGTTCGCATTTCCACGGCAAGATTTTTTTTTTTTGGATAGGGCCAATTATTTTAAGCATTTTTTATGAAGGTACCCTTGGCGGGAACCTTAGAATAGATGAAATATAATTAATTTAGTGTTGGTTTGTAGGTTTGTATTTTAAAAGTGGTTTGTATTTGAGCACTTGTCTATATATATATAATATATAGGCAAATCGAATAAGTAGTTTTATATGTCGCATAAATGAATATCTAATTTATAGTTTTTTAACATCTTCACATAACCATAAAAATACGAATATTTTATATATGCAATTTAGGGCTAATTCATGTTTTTTTTAAAGGAGCAACAATTCATGTTTAATAAATCTATCTATCTATTACTATATATAATAATAGAACACAAGGGTAAAAATTGTCAATAAAAAGGCTGTGAAATGTCTATTTTACCCTTTCAAGTTAAAAAATTACAAAAGTGCCACCATTTTATAATTTATACTAAAAACATATTCCTTTGTGTATTCAATAAGAATCGAACCTTTAACCTGTAATAACCCTAACTTAAGAAAGGCTACAGTGCCTAAATGAATAGTGATTTTGAGAAATCCAGGGAAATGGCGTGTAGGTACTCTATATTAGGGATGGAAAATGAGTAAACAGAAACCATATTAGTGTTGTACATTGAAAATAAGTGACTCTAAATGACGATGGATTTTAGAAATTCCTGAATTTTGATTTTGAGGATTTTGAGCTCGAACGAACTTCTATATCTTGGATATTAAGGAGTATAGAAATACTAAAGGAATTATATATTGAGGAATTAGTGAATTTAAGTTAAACCAAGGGATTATTAAGTTAAGAGAATACCAAAGGAAATTGGATTTGTAAATGATTTCGAAAACCACTGAGATAATGAGGTATACTCGAAACGAACCACGATTAGACGAATATGGAAACCAAGCAACCAAGATTAGTAATTTAACAAGGATGCATACCACATTATGATTGTCCAAGGTTAGTAGCATAATACTTAGAAAATAAGTAAATGAGAATATGAACTCATCCTAATGACATCACTAATGACCTCATATTCCACCAACTCAAAATTAAGGGCAAATTAGTCTTTAAACCATGGGATTTTCCACAAAACTCTAGAATTCTCAAGAAATTAAGACAAGATGAGATAAGATTAACAAAACACAAAAATCTCCCCCCCCATCCTCTTCATTGCATTCGGCCAAGAGAAAAAAAAAGGGAAATTGGAAACTTGAAACCCTAGTTCCAAGCCATCTAAATTCAAGGAAAAATTCATGAAGGTTGCTTACATATAGACTAAGGTATGCTATGAATCCTAGCTTCTAACTCCATTCCATATTTGAGAAATAAATCATGAAGGTGATGATGAATAGTGCATGAATAGTAACTTTAAGAAACTAACTTGGTTTTTCATGGCTCCTTTAGTTGATTCAAGCTATTGTAAGGTTGTTAAGGATTACCCAAGGCTTGTTGAGTGTTGTTAGAGCTTCAAGAAGGTATAACTACTCTTGCCCTCTTTGTATTTATGGTGTAAACTAAGTTGGTTAGTAGTTAAGTGAAGTTAATGTTTAGTTTATAATGAGTATGTGTTATAAATGGTTTGTTTTGATGTGGAAATTGTGTGTTGTGGACTTGTAACCATGGCTGGTAATGAAGACCACATGGTGTAGGTGATGATTATGGTGTTTGATAATTGATTTGGAGGAGTTGGATTTATGGAAAGTACGAAATTATAGCCGTTATAATGCCCGATTTTCGTTAGGATGTAAGTTGCCCTGTTTTGGACCCCCTGCATCCGTACGGTACCCTACTGTCTAGGTTCCTAATTAACTATGAAATGATAGAGCTTAGTTCATAGATCGTTTTGATATAAGGTGCGTTAAAATCTGATGAACGGTTTAGGAGAAAAGTCAGTTTTAGTGAAAGCGGTTCAGAAACCGAGAAACCGTAAATGTATCAAACTTGAGGTTACAATTACCATACTTTAACATTGTTAAAAGTCACGAAATTTTGGGATATGGTAGTAGTGTGGTCAAAGAACTATTTCCAGTTGACCTTACAATAAAATTCAAAATTTAAAAATTATAAGAAATTCTGCAGTCGAGTGTGGTCGTTAAGGGAAATGGTGAAAACCCCTGAAACTTCGATTAAGGTTTTAAATGGCTAAGTTCTTGAACCTTTGGGGTAATAGGAATACGTTAAACATATAGTAAAGTTTCAAAAGGTAATGTTATACAAGAGTGTAGTGAGTAAGAGATGTGGTTCTAACGACGGTCCTTTTGTGTTTATAGAAACTCCGGAAGAGGGACGAGCCATGCCGTCAGGATATCGAAACCGAGGCAAGATTTCTTCTATCCTTACTTGTAAAACTACTTATCTTCACAAAAAAATTTGATTTCATAGAATATATATGTGATGCTATTATTACTATATTGTGAATAAATTGTCTTCCTTGAGTATTAATATTGAAAAGAAAGATATACGAAGATGTATATGAATATGGATATGAGTATGAAATGAATATGAATATGGATAAGAGTGTAAGATGGATATGTATAGAGATAATTATGCATGAATTGAACATGCCTTATGATTAAGAGAATAAGAGAGAATGGTATCAGTTGTTATCTAGGGTTATAAGGTTATAATACTATATTAAAAAAATGTTCTTTTTGAGTATCAGTGGTTTAATAAACATTATTTGATTATCATGCATTACTCTTAAAATAGATGGAATATTTTATGAATATAAAAGTATATTTGATTTCTGAATATGAAAGAGAGGTCTGGATCATAATCAAAGCATTATGATATATATATATATATATATATATATATATTATAGAAGTAATGTGCGAGAATGGAAATGATATGAGAGAATGATATGTGGAAATGAAAGCGAGAAAATGGAAATGTGGAATGATATTTTGAAAAGGGAATAATGATGTGATAAAAAGGGGGATTGCAACAGACTTGCGTAAGTGGCTGTGTCAGGGCTGTGTGCGACACAATCCAGCATTTATTATTTTTATTACGACTCGAAGATGCCAAGGGAGGATGTTAGCAGGTGGCCTTCCTCCAGGGATGATCTTCATTCCTTCTACCGGTAGTAAAAAGAGAGCAGGTACGATTAGGCGACTGATCATCGTCCTAACGTATCAGGCGACAGCATATATCCCCAATGTTTTTGAAAAGAAAGGGTAGACAATGGTTTTCAGATTTCTATACTGAAAACAGAATAATGATATGAGATGATGGAATTATGGTTACAGATGAAGAAAAACTGATATTATATTAATTTAGATTTCTTTCTTATAATAGTAAGTGGATGATGTATTATTAAATAAGAGCTCTATTCTTCCTTAAGGATTTTAATTGTTTTCTGCTATTACATATGCATATACATATATGTATACCTGTTCACATTTTAAATTTTAGTTACAGTATTATCTTGCTGAGCTATTATAGCTCACTCTTGCTACTTATGTATATAGCAGCTAGGTCCCATGCCGATACTACGTACCACACCCCGCAAGAGGGTAAGGGAAAGGCGACCTTTTGAGCGAGTGCTGGCGACCATCCCCGAGGTAGTGACAAGCGAAGGGGCTTAGTAGATTTATGTAAATTAAGTGTGTAAGTTGTAATAAACTTTAGTTGTTGAAGTGCTTCCTGTAGAAGCTTTGTTCAACAATGTACTTAGTAAATTCTGGGCTTGTAATAACTGTTAACTTTAAAACTTTTAAATATTGTGGATGTTGTTCTGTGAGCATATGACTGGTGTGTGTGTATTAGTGTGGGGTCAACTGCTTATTTAAAAAAAAAAATAAGACTACAGAGATATTGATATTGATCGGAAATTGGACCTTGACGGCCCGGATCCTTGACCCCGGATCCGCTCAAGAATATCATGTCATAACCAAGTGTGCTACATTAATTCTTGAGTTTACTTCAAAAATCTTACTAGATTAATCACATCCTCTTCTTCTCTTCTATTTAATTTTGTTATAACTTTTAAATAAATAAAATATTTGTTTACATTATTTATGTAATTTCGTTTTTTTTTTCAAATTTCCATAATTTTATACATAACTATATAAAATGTTGGTTTATATTTTTATATAACTCCCTTTTTTTAGTTTGTGTATATAATATAACTATACATTCAGTCATTATTATAAATTTTTAATATTTTGTAGTTTTTTACAATTAAATGGATATCAATTATGTTACAATTGTTATATTTTTAAATGAAACTATATCTCTTATTAAACTTAATACAAAAACGCAAACAAGAATCACATTCTCGATGAAAATTGAACACAAATCTATAATAATTAGGTCAATTGAATATATCGAACTCGCAGGACTTAAAGATACAACAATCTATTATCTATTAATTCTAGAGAAAATGACCAAAATACCTGAAAATGAGGTACCCATGGCCCAAAATACTGATTTTCGGAAGGACCGGCCCTGACTACCCACGGGACACGTGTAGCGTGTCTGAAGTATTGTAGCAATCACTGCGCCTCTCTCATCTCTCCCAGGTCTCACGAATCTATCCAATCTCTCCGCCTCTCTCCGGCCACCTCCACCATATCTGAGCACACCAATCCAACCACCACTGCTTCCTCTTTCTTTTACCCAATTTATTTTATCAAATCTGGCCCCGTAGGGGCACATACGAGGTTGTCGAAAAAAATGAGGGAGAAAAGATGGTTCGATTTGGGGGTTTAAATTTCGACAAAATAAATGATTTAAGATGGGTATAGGATTGTAGATCGTCGAAAGACGATTCGAATGATGTATAACACATTATGGGAAAGTACCTGTAGGCTGTGAACGGAGCATTTCTGTGATTTTCATCATCGGAATCGCCAGCTCGTGTTTCTCTGATTTTGGAGAAGACGATTTATACGCAACTGGCAAATGCGCATCTTAACAGTTGCGTATCTCAAGCTATTGTTCAGCTCCGCCCATCAGCGTGACCAAGCAATACGCCTTCTCCACCAGCGTGTCTAAGCGACACTACACTCCCAGTAGCGTGTCTGAAGATGCTCCACCACCAGTAGCGTGTCCCGTGGGTATTTAGGGTCGCGCTGACTAGCAGTGGGTATTTTGGTTATGTGTATTTAATTTGTGGGTATTCTGGGCCATCACCCTTAATTATATCTATCTATCACTAAGATTGTATTTCAATAAATATTTATATTCTATTTATAAAATCAAACATAATTATAAATTGATCATATAATTTTAGGTTTACAAAAAATTAAAAATGTGAGTTAAATTAGAAATTTTGGTCGACCAACCATTTAGGCTTTGAACGATTTAATATATAATTGATATAAGAAAGATAAAAATTTAAAAATGTAGAAAAACTTTTGAATTTATGTTTAAAAAGAAGAACTTTAGAAATAAGATTTATGTTGTTTATAAAAAATAACGTGATAAATATGTAATGTTAGATGAAAATAAGATATGATTTTTTAGATCATAAATATTATAAAATTATTAGTTATTATTAGTAATAACCCGTCGTCGTATTATTACTTGAATATAAATTATGATACTACATATTTTATATAATACATTAAAATGATGCATTATGTCATATAATTTAGATTGATAAATGAAACTTTAAATATATAGACACTACTTAACATTTTAAAAATTATCATTTGTAGTCTTGTATGTTACTTTTATATAATTTTTTAATTATGAAAAACAGTATATTTGTCCATATATGTTATAGTCAATTTATAAATTATTAATCGGTATTGTGAAATTATTAAATTATATTAAGTAATATAAATTAATTTTCAAAAAAGCATATAAAATAATTGAATTTTAGTCAAAAATGAGTTTTCATAATTTAACATTTCAATAATATGTAATGATTGAGTTATAATATATATTTAGATAAATGTAAGATGAAATCAAAAGGTATGATCCTCTCCCGATTCATTACAATTTCTAAAGATACAATTAAGGATTCACGACTTCCTCAATCGTGTTAAACACTCAACAACAGATTAACAAGACAGAGAAATCACAATATAACTTCACAAGCATAATAACCATTGAATACTGCCTAATTCCCGGATTAGGGAATTAGTTACTCATAATAAATGAAACAATTACGTAATATCTAATCTACTTTTGGAAATAAGATAAACATAACTAACATAATATATTTCTTCCAAGTTGATCTGATGTAAAATAATATGAACTATAATTTTATTATTTATTTGTCATTTTTTTAAAAATTTTTCTTTGCAACCTCATTCTATTTTATATAGAGATTTTGGTTTTATAGGTTCAAGACTGGTGTGAGAACATTGCATTATAGACTTGCAATAGAGATGACATTGACATATTTTAAGGGAAGCAAAATCTTATAGTTAAATCACGTCATTTTCACTTAACATATTTTAATGAGTATGTTATCGCTTGTGGCTAATTGTGGACGATTGTGTTGATATGAAAGCAATGTCTATCCTTATGAAAAGATAAAAATTATCATCTTAATCTCTCAAATTTATAATTACACGGTTCCCATTCATAAATCAGACTTGTACATCATAGCCAACAATATTATTATTGGCGTCTATATACAGTCCATATTGACATTCACTATTAATATATCACTACTCATATTAAAATTTCATAATTACGAGTTTCCAGATCAACAATTATTAAACCACCCGCCACCTTATTCTTTAGAATAAAATTAGAGATATTTATATAGAGTCTTGCACGGGCTGTTAGGCTAGCACCTAAAGTAAGCAGCATTTTCGGAAAAAAAAAAGAAAAAGATAAGCAGCATTTAAATTAATTTTACTTGTAAAATTTATGAAACAAATAGAATTAGCTAGCAACACGAACGGTCACATTACAAGGGCTACAAAATAAACTCCTCCGCTCCTTGTTGTTTCCCACTCCCAAATTTACATTTCATCTCTCTCTCAATTTCTGCTCTGATGCATAAACCCTAGCTTTCTAGATTAAATTAGATTAGATTCCCATAAAAAAATACACTCGCAATAAAAATCGACGGAGATGCCGATTTTTCTATCGGACGAAGAGTTCTCGCGGTGTTCGCACGACGGAGCTCTCGTGGCGGAAAAGGCGGACTCGTATATTAGGGATTTGTACAATCAATTAGAGACGGTCAAGGCTCAGGCTGATGCCGCCTCTATTACGGCGGAACAGACTTGTTCTATGCTCGAACAAAAATATGTTTCGCTCTCCGGTGAGTTCACTGCGTTACAATCTCAGCACGAGAAACTCAACGCTTCTTTTGAACAGCGCCTTTCGGAGATTGCGCAGCTTCAGGCTGATAAGCGCCACACGTATTTGCAATCGGTGAGTTTTTGTTTTAGGGTTTCGTGATTAGGTTTTGTTGTTAAGGCTGATTGTGATGTGTTTGTTATGTGAATAGATTGAGAAGGATGGAGAGATCGAGAGGTTGAATAGGGAAGCCTCGGAGTTTCATAAATCCAAGAGACAGTTGCTGGAATTGTTGGAACAGAAGGATATTGAGATTAGTGAGAAAAATATCACTATGAAGAGTTACCTTGATAAGATTGTGAGTAGTTTTTTAATGTCTTTAGTACGCATTGTTTACTCGGAAGCTTAGGTGACTGTGTAGTCTTATTCTATAGTTTATTGTCATGAGTTGGATTAGGGTTTTATTGGTTTATTTTTCTGCTAGTGAAAGTGAAGTGCACTGATTTCATGGACACCTGTATGATTGTTTATAAGACCAGGAATTTTGAAAGCATCATTACGCAATTAGAGTAGCTATGTAGCTATATATCCAGTTCAAGACGGAAATAATATAGTGTTGGCTCGTTATTAACCTGTAAAATGGAACTTAAATGTGTCATGTATGACCTTTGGATGTTCCTGCATCATTTTTACGATTAAGCTCTCACAGTAGTATGTATTCTAATATTTTAATTTTGACCAACTTCTAGTACATAATATTTTAAGGTTAATATCATTTTCTTGATTAGGGGAGTTACATTGTTGTTGGTACTTAATGTGATCATTGCCACTAACAAATTGCTTTAGAGGCATTTAACCTCCAAGTTAAATTGTGATTAACTCGTATAATGTAAGTGCTAGTTAGAACCAAACCAAACTAAACTACAGCAATGTCCCACTTGAAAGTAGGATGCTAGTTTGTACTAAAATGCATTCCTTTTTGCTGTCAGCATGCTATATCTTTTTAAGTTTTTAGAATAGGGGCAGAAGACTGGTTTTATTTTTTTCATTGCAACCAAGTCCCATCATGGTGAATCATTTTGCTTCCCTAACCCAGATTATATTAAGGTATTGTCTTTATTTGTTGTCGTTTAAAGGTAAACTTGACTGACAATGCTGCCACAAGGGAAGCCAAATTGTGTGATGCTGAAGCAGAGTTGGCGCGCTCTGCTTCTCATTGCGCGCGTCTTTTACAGGTTCAATATTATTTAAATATTTATATTACTATTGTTCTCTGCTAAATATAGTCCTTGTTGAAGAGTTGATTGTGTCGTTATGACCATGTAATTTTTTGACACAATCAGGAGAAAGAGCTTACTGAAAGACATAATATTTGGATTAATGATGAGTTGACGGAAAAAATTAATAGTTTCAATGAGCTGCGTCGAGCACATAACGAATTTGAGGCTGATATGTCTTCTAAGCTTGCGAATGTAAGTTTATTGGTGAGTGCTACTAGTATGTGATTTTCTAATTATTTTCCTAAAAGCGTTTTTTCTATTTTATTTAATTAGGCTGAGAAAGAGTACAATCAGAGTCTAAGCTCTTTGGAGCGGAAGCAAGATAGGGTAAAAGATCTGGAGTCGCAACTGACATCTTTGCAAGAGGTTAGTGCCATTTTTTGGTCTCTTGAATTTAAAATATGAAATTCAAAATATGTATTTTACACATGTCCTTCTGTCCTGTGAAGGAGTTGTGTTCTACAAAGGAAGAGGCTGCATCTTCCGAGGAGCGGTTTCAGAAGGAAGTTGCAACCGTAATTTTATCTGCCATAGCTCTCAAACAGTCTCTAAAATATCTCTATTAAATGAAGTGAAGTATATGTTTAGTAAATGACGTGTCATAAAGTAATGCCAAATAAGTCACTGAACAAATGTTATATCTTTTGTCTTGACTTTTCAATATAAAAAATTTGACATTACCTTACAATTCCTAGGGGATTAGTGTTCTGTTTTATGTTTAGTACATCCTGCTTCTATAGAAAGGCTCATGGAGTGTAATGGTCCAATTTTCAACTCTCTTGGTAGGCAGTAGGCACTATTACCTGATTTTTTTCCCCCCTTGAATTGTATGTTATACTGGGATGTGTTTGAAAGCATTTCAGAGGTTTAAATACTCTGTTTGTGAAGATCAAAAAGTCTATCTATGAACCTAAGTTCGATGAGATGCATGAGTCCGACTCTATTGGTTGTGCTCTAGTCTTGATTCTGTAGTAAGAAGCTCTCATGATTTTTGTGTGAAACAAAGTACAAGGATTCCTTTTGAATACATGTTTGTAAAATAGTGATGACTTGTGTGAAATGTTTAATTTGTGTAAGTTTTGGATAAGTGGATATGTTATTTTGCTTAAATCTACATTCAAGGAACCCTCTGGGTGTTAAATTGTTCTCTGGCCATGGTGTCAATTTGTTGTTTATTATAAGCAGTGTGGTCATTACAGTGGTATCTAGGTCGATGGTTCAATACTGATAAAGAGATGTCTGTGGAGTATGGTTGTAAGTAACGTGTAGTGTATGAATTTGTTTGCAATCTTAAAAAGAGTATGTGAAAATGAAAATAGAAACAAAGTGTTGGGGGAACTTGGTAGTGCAATAAAAATACTCAAGATCACAAATTTACTCCGGTTAGTTATTTGAAGAAGGGTCGAGGATAAGTGATTTTTCTTATGTTGTATGGGTGGGTCTCCATGCTACTTGAATTATACTCGAAGAAGCTGATATAAAATGGGTTTTAATGTCATTAATAGTCGAAGTGGAATCTAGTAACAGATATGTGAACCTTTAAAAGATGGAAATGACGTCAGGTTTTAGACTAAATATCATTTTATTTACTGGTTATTGGTTTTAGTGTTAGCGTAATGTCCTATTCGTAAGCTTGCGCTGCATATTCCGAAGGTAATATCTAATTTCCAAGGTAAAGAAAATCTTTTTCTTTTGTTTATATAAATCAATTTGTATTCGAAATTTATGATCACAATTTTTAAGTTATTGTTACATTAGTGCTTGAATATGTTTATATATATGTGTGTGTGTGTGTGTGTGTGTGTGTGTGTATGTGCATATGTGTATATGTGTACAATTAGTAACTAATTGTATAAATATTAAATTGAAAACGACTGCCTTTGTTTTTTCTTGATACCTTTCAGTTTTGTGCTCTATCGATTCTTATAATATAAAATGTACAATACTAGCTATGAATATTAGCGACTTCATGTCCAGTACGAAGAGTGTCAATTGAAGTCCCTTTTCTTGTTGACAAACATCTATTTGGCGTCAATTTTTTTTATTGCTTACGTCTTTGCAGTTAAGCAAGCTTGTTGATCTGTACAAAGAGAGCATAGAGGAATGGTCTAAAAAGGCTGGAGAGCTTGAGGCTGTGATCAAGGCTTTGGAGGTTAGAATATCTACTGTATGTTATCAGATATATGATTGTGCCTTGTATGTATGGAAGCTGTTGAAGTCATTTGATCATGTTTTTATTTGCAGATTCATTCTAGTCAAGTTGAAAGTGATTATAAAGAAAAGCTTGACAATGAAATGTCTGCAAAGAAAGAGTTAGAAAAGGTATGCGGGCGGCTGGTATCTGTAGTGCACCCACTGTTGCTTAATAATTTTAAGTGAAAGTTGTTTTTAGTTTATTGATATTGACAGAGTCTTGCTTATATGGTATTTTACAGGAAGTTGCATCCTTGAGGGAGAAACTTAACAAGTGCGAAGTGCAGCTGGAAAGTGCTAGGAGTTCAAGTGAGATGAATCTTATAACTTTGGGGGCTGCTAGCCATAAAATGTAAGTCAATTTTATTGGTTATTAATATCATATATGAATAATCTCTATGCGGTTTTTCTTCCCGTAATAAAATTGAACAAACTCAACCTTTCACTGCACTTAAAATTATACATTTATGATACTGAGGCTGATTGGTGAGGTTTGTATTTGAAGCATTATATGGAAGACAGTTTTTGAGGACAGGTTAAAATTCAAATGGACTATTTTTACTTGTGAATAAAAATCTTTATATGCTCCAACAATAGGACACATAGTATTAAACCAGAAGCATTTGTAGGTAATAAGTGATATGTTGCTTAATTGAATTATGTTGCATACTTGTATGCCTTGCACATTTTGCATGTATTGTTTTGGTGTCAGATACTTATAGGCATGTAGTGTTACGATTGGGAGATGGTTGTAAGATTGATAAAATTTGTAAATTTTCACTTAAATTTGCATTGTTAGCCTTTAGATTTTGGGCTCTTTCTCCCTTGGATTATTAAAGTGATGCACAAACTTTTAACTTGATGGTTTAAATTTATACATATGGGTAAGTGTACAATGCTGAATTCTCCTTAATGATGGATCCCTTAGGTCCCTTGTTTTCCATGTTCAACAACTGATGGTCTTGTATTCAAGTTGGACTTGTTATTCTGTTGGGAACATGTGACTTTGATTCTGTATTAACTGTGCTTTATGATTGAGTAGTATTACATCTAGTGCTTTTTGTTGTCACAGATGGGTTGACAGAGAAGAAACAAGTAACACAGCTGAGGGTGATCATATGCTGGTGCCCGCTATTCCTGCAGGGGTTTCAGGAACGGCATTAGCAGCTTCACTTCTTCGAGACGGATGGAGTGTATGTTACCTGCCTTTTTATTTTTTCATTTCTTTTTTATGTTTTCCTTTTTTTTTTTGTTTATTGTGATTTGCTACTTTTACCATCTGTAGCTAGCCAAAATGTATGCCAAGTACCAAGAAGCTGTTGACGCTTTACGGCACGAAGAACTGGGTAGGAAGGAGGCCCAGGCGATAATGGAACGGGTACAGTCAATCATTCTAATAATTTCCAGGCTTATTCCTGTATTAATGTTTATCTGTTCATTGTTGATATAAGCCTATAAGGTCTTATGCAATCTACACTCAAGTACACTCAAGTATTATTTTCTTTATTTTTGTTACATAGGTCCTATATGAGATTGAAGAGAAAGCTGGTCTAATCTTGGATGAGCGGGGTATGTGCTTCTATGTAATTGAGTTTTTTTTATGAGCTTCCTGTCTGGCTGATTGAATTGACTCAATTTGTTGTAATGCACAAAATCGGCACCAAGTCGAGGCTGCACGAATCTGTTTATGTAGTAATTTACTAAATGTTGCCAATATATCATTTTTTTGATAGTGCCAATATATTATTTTATGGGTTATTTCTTATGATTTGATTTATATTTGTGTTTTGCTTCAAACATCTGTGTTTGTCTTTGTTTATTCCTGGAAGCTTATCTGAATATTAGTACAAATAGTCAAATATGAATATTGTAACGTGTCTTGCATTTGTTTGGATTCAATTTAATTTATTGGGCATTAGTGTATACCATTTATAAAAAATTAGACAACACATAGGTTTTTTTAAAATTTTTTTTTTTTTTTTGGTGGGGGGGGGATGAAATGGTTAAGAGGTTAGAAGCCTCTGGGGGTAATTATATAATCCTAAATAGACTATTATTCTTGATCAATCTCGAGTTCTCCATCCCTTCATTTATATGTTGATACTGTTGCATCCTATAAGAATTCTACATGACTTCTGGATGCATTAATATTAAAAAGCTTCCTGCCTTACTATTGATTCCTTTTAGATTTAATTTACTCTGTTGTCATGAAGAGTGTAGACCGCGTCCACCCTCACTGTCAGTAGTAAACTGTTTGCGTTAACTTTTTATCTTACTGCAATGCAATGTGGAGCAAAGATTGAAGTATTGATATGCATCATTAATGCCAAGTAACGGCTATTTTTTTTGTCCTTGGCTGTTCAAACAAACTCCAATTTGCGACATGAACAAATCTATTGCCTATGTTTGAAAGCACACATTTATTTATGTGACTTCATGTTTTATAAGTGTACCGTGTCATTGGGACTGTTCAATTATGCAACTGGTTTCATACTTTTTCAGCGGAACATGAGAGATTGATGGAGGCATACTCTGCAGTTAACCAAAAGTTGCAGCATTCCCTATCAGAACAAACTAGTTTACAGAAAACAATCCTGGATTTGAAGGTATTGTTGCTGTTTTAGATCCTCTCTTTCATCCAAATAAGTCTATGTTTTGTGCTCATGCATGTTATTTCAGGCGGATTTGAAGAGGCGTGAGCGTGATTTTGTTGTTTCACAGAAAGAAGTTATTGACCTTCAGAAACAGGTTATCTTTTGTAGTTGTAGCTGTTCTTCAGTTTGATTTGTTAGTAGTTTCTTTTTGTGAACAAGATTCAGTGTTTTCCGGAATGGTCTAGCTTCAGCTGAATATTCCATTGCCAAAATTTTCTTCATTTATGAAAGCTATTTCAGTAATAGCATGTACTATTAATTTCGTACTGGCATGGTTGAATGTGATATGTTTTGCATCTGTAACTATGGTTAATTGCTGGAGTAAGCTGTAACTGGATTCAATATTTGTCAGGTGACGGTGCTCCTAAAAGAATGTCGGGACATACAGCTTCGATGTGGGTTTGCCAACAATGACCTTGATGGTGATGCCATGATAATTTCTGCTGATCAGATAACAGCCGAGTCCGATGCTCAAAGGGTTATATCTGAGCGTCTGGTATGCTTATGGCACATGAGGATTAAGTATTGGTGAAAAGAAAACTTGAGTTTTGATGAGGTTTATTATTAATTGCTTACAGGTGACTTTTAAGGATATTAATGGGTTAGTTGAACAGAATACCCAGTTGCGTAGCCTCGTTCGCAGGCTATCAGACCAGATTGAGAACAGAGAAGCAGAGCTGAAGGTTCCTTCTAACATTTGTCAAAAAAATTTGTTCTCTGTAAATCTTATGTAAGGTTTACATGTTTTATTCAATCTTAAACATTCATGTTTGTTTTCTATGTCAGGTAAACTTTCAGGAGGAGCTCCAAAAACAATTGGCAGAAGCTGGCTCTAGAGTTGATGCAGTATTAGCTAGAGCTGAAGAGCAAGAGCGCATGATAGAGTCTCTTCATGGTTCGGTGAGCATACTAATCGGTCTAAGTTTTGGGCTTATGTGACTAATACTACATTAATGTTTTCATCTCATAATGGCGAATATAATGTAGGAGACAATTGTTTTCAGTTTGCTTTGCATCTTTTCTATTTTGACAGGTGGCTTTGTATAAAAAACTGTACGAGGATGAACAGAAACATCACTCTTCATCTCCTAGCTCACCAGACACTCTTCCTGGTGCTCTTTTGCTTCCATTTATAATAGTCATTGACTATTGTCTTTAATCATTTGCCTTGACGTTTATGCTGCCATTGTTACTTAGGCTCGTAATTTAATATTATTGTTTGCACTATAAAATTCTATGTGATTCATTTGCATGGTGTAAGCACGCATGTTTTGTTTGTCATGGTCAAAATTGCGAAATGAGGCTGTGCACATCCTTCATCTTTGGTGTATAATTGTATTTACTTAGTATATGTTAGAAATGGATTTGAATCAGCCAAATTTTAGAATATTGCACCTCTGTAATGCTCCTTCCTCTCTCAGAAAGCATCTGCCTGTATGATGCATGTTTATGTTTGAGATTATGACCCTTTTTTGTATCCAATTTGGACCAGTACATGTTTTCTCTTTTGCATTGCTTATAATATCGTTTGTGCTGTCTCAGAAAGTCAAAGGAATGTCGTCAGGCTTCTACAGGAAAGCTCAGAGGTGAGACTGAGTTGTTTTTTGTTAAATGCTGGTGTGAGTAGTTTTCATACACTTGTACATGTCTACATACTGTAGGAAGCTGCAAGAAAAGCTCATGAGCAGGCATCTGCACGGGTGAAGAGTCTTGAAGAAGATTTGGCAAAACTAAGGTACATCTCTCTCTCTCTCTCTCTCTCTCTCTCTCTCTCTCTCTCTCTCTCTCTCTCTCTCTCTCTCTCTCTCTCTCTCTCTCTCTCTCTCTCTGTATTCAAAATACCCCTTGTAATGGATTTGGTTTTTGGGGTTCCTTCTTAATGTTTTATTGTGTTTTTTGACTTCTCTCGCACTTGGTCGATGTCACCTATTTATTTTTCTTGTTAATTTGGGGTTCCATTTTTCTTTAGACTTGGATATCAGAATAGCCATCTGCTAATCTTCGTAAAATTGTAAAAAGTAACTTTCTATTATGCTTTTATACTTTAATTCTCGTTTTTGCTTTTATTTATATGTGACTAGGAGTGAGCTTGTGACACTAAGAATGGAGCGAGACAAAATGGGTTTAGAAGCAAAATTTGCACAAGAAAAACTTCATGGATCTATGAAAGAGTTCCAACACCAGGTGTGCATCTTTTTAACCTTGCAAATTTACATTCTGTCTTTACTTCTGTACATTCCTGTTTGTTTGCAACAATCTGTTTATCTTCACTGTTTTCCTATGACAGAGAGCTGATATGGATAACCTTATTTCAAGAAATGTAGAGTTCCAACGACTATTAGTCGACTATCAACAGAAAGTGCGTGAAAGTTCAGATTCTATACGGGTTGCTGAAGAACTTTCGAGAAAGCTGTCTATTGAGGTGAGATTGATTTTCTTTTCGTTGCTGATATATGTTGAAGGAAATATTGTTACTGGACCAAGTTATACTTTTTTGTCATACTAATTACTGTTTATTATTTCACAATTAACGAAATAGATTGCATGCAGGTAACTGTTTTGAAACAAGAAAAGGAAACTTTAATGAACTCTGAAAAGAGAGCTTCAGATGAAGTTCGTAGTTTGTCAGAGAGGGTTCATCGATTACAGGTTTCCCTATAAATTTTTCTAACATGGCTTTTATATCTGTAGTCCTAATTTATTGACAAGTCATTTTATTGTGTAGGCTACTCTGGAAACAATTCAAAGTGCAGAAGAAGTTCGCGAGGTAGTCCTCTTTTTGGTACATAATTTTTTGTCAACTTTTTACATGTATAATTTTAGTAACTTCTCTTGGATCTGTAGGAGGCCAGAGGCACTGAGAGGAGAAAGCAAGAGGAGTATATTAAACGAATTGAGGTGATGTATTTTTCTTATTTTTAGTGCTTATATTGGACATCGTTTTATAGTTTCTTTTGGCAGAAGCTATTGTAAGCCACTTAACCTATGTAATCCATCTCATGATAGCTTAACAAATGTAGAGATGTAATATGTGCAGAAAGAATGGGCCGAGGCAAAGAAAGATCTCCAGCAGGAGCGGGATAGTGCTCGCACCTTGAGACTTGAAAGACAAGGTTCCTTAAGTAGTGCCATGAAACAAGTGGAAGAGATGGGGAAAGAATTATCAAATGCTTTGCATGCTGTAGCTACAGCTGAGTCAAAGGCTGCTGTTGCCGAGGTTTGGAGATTTTTTGTGGCAATTTTGTCTTTTACTATTCTTTTCTTAAATCTCGTGATTTTCACTTTAAGTTCATTTTCAATGCAGGCCCGTCTTTCTGATCTGGAGAAGAAGATCAAGAGTTCAGAAATAAAGGTATTTTCAGTAATTCTGATTCAACTCTATAACAATTACTAGCATAGTGGTCGATGGTGGACTTGTCTGAAGCAAATATGGTATATACTGTCTCTCCAACTTCACTGCTAGCCTGAAGTAGTTACGTTTGCGTTTGTGTTTATTTCTTTGCAGGTCTCTGCAACTGATGGACATTTGCAAGATTCAACTGATGAGGTGTGTATTTTTACTTGCATTTTCAAGCAGTTGCATGCGAATGGCTTTCAGTACGCACTCATTATAGTTATCTTGTTCTCTGTTTTTGTTTATATATGCAATTTTTCATGACTGGTCAAATCTGAACTCTGTATAATGTTATGATCGTGGGGGTGATGCTTTGCATCAGATTTTTAGGTAGAGCCAGAATGCTAGAATGCTACAAGTTCACATATTACTTGATCAGGCAGTAGATTAGCTACGAATATTTACCCGTGTCATGTATTTTTCTTGTGAGCTATAGATATATTAGATCATAACTTTGTAAGAGCAAAGGCAAAAGTAAAAAGGATGCATCATCGTAAAGAGAGAAAAAACTGTATTATTAAAGGTAAAAAGAACACGAAATTTTCAAAACTTGTCTTAGGCCTAATACGACTCTTTAAAGTTTGTGTAATTTATCTGAGATATACATGCGGTGTACTGGAACAAATGCTTATCCTTTGTGCTTAATCAGGCTGTTGCTGACTTGCATTCTGCGAAAGAAGAGATTCTCAAGCTGAAAGAAGAAGTGCAGCTTAGCAAAGACCATATGCTACAGGTGCTTACCATTCGTATTGAAAAAATTCAATTTAACGAAGACTCATTTGAATGGTAAACCATATCTGAATTGGAATGCTTATTATATATGGCAGTATAAGGGAATAGCACAGGTGAATGAATCTGCTCTTAAACAGATGGAAGTTGCTCACGAGAACTTCAAAGTAGAGGTAACTAGCAGCTATAGTTACATATTATGTGTTTGTAATAGATATTTTTTTTTCCTATTTTTTTATATACTATTAAACATGGTGAAATTACTTGTCAGGCGGATAAATTAAAGAAATCTCTCGAGTCAGAGATCATGTCGCTCCAGGAGAGGGTCAATGAACTTGAGGCTGAGTGTAATACAAAGAGAGAAGAAGCCGCATCTGC
The DNA here is from genome assembly GCA_036435485.1 of Saposhnikovia divaricata. Lineage (NCBI taxonomy): Eukaryota > Viridiplantae > Streptophyta > Magnoliopsida > Apiales > Apiaceae > Saposhnikovia > Saposhnikovia divaricata. The sequence continues at coordinate 80,678,312 of CM071598.1, forward strand.
AGCGGCTAGGCAAGAAGAAGTTTATACTTCTTTACTGTCCGAAGTTGCCCTGCTAAAGGAAGAAAATTTATCAAAAATGTGTGTTGATCAACCAACTATTATTTCAATTATTTTAATGTTTTTCTTTCGTTTTGGATTGTCACAGTTTAGTGCTCCCCACAGGTCTCAGATTACGATTTTGGAGACACAGCTATTGGTTTTGAAGGATAGTTTGGAGGAGGAGCAGCAAAAGTGGCGTACTGCTCAGAACAATTATGAAAGACAGGTCACATAAATTTTCAAGAATTATTATGATAGATATGTATTACACTTCAGTATATATTTAAAATAGAAAATCAAATATTTATTGTGGAAGTTAAGCGGGTCAATTTAAAGATGAAGTATGCTTTCATTTGCCTACCCCAATGATATTAAATTATTTTGTTGTTTATTAATTATATTTGCCAAGCTCTATCACTTTTGAAAATTAATGTCCTAATTGTGCTAGTATGATAACTGCAAAGCTGGTGCATGTTTTGATAGTGTTGAAGTTGCATAACATTTTTCAATCAGTAACTATTTGGTGGAATGAAAGTCACCCTGACCGACCTAGGGACTTTTGCCTTAGGATGGGCGCTGGGTTTACCCTCACCCTCACCCTTAGTTACCGTGTGTTAAGTGGATTCAAGCCTCCTTTGGGTCAAAGTTGCGTTTGCAATTAAGTTTTATCCTTACACTGCTTTCCTTTTCATATTTTATTTTGGTTGGGGGTGTGTGGAAGACTGTTATGTAAATTATTGGTGGTATTTCTTCGGATAGCTTTTAGATGCCAATGTTGGTAGTTCTTGAGGGACTTGTTGAAAGCCTTACTGTTGGTGGTTGCTGTTTTTTTAAATGTGTGTTATTACTTTACATTCTGATCATGGTGTTCAATATCTCCTCTCACCTGTTATGACATCCATGCAAATCTTGCTTTGTATGTAAATTCTTTAAAGCATGTTTTTTTTTTGGTGATTTTGTGTTTGTTGTGTTCAGGTTATACTGCAGTCGGAGACTATACAAGAGTTAACAAAAACATCGCAAGCTCTGGCATCACTACAAAAGGAGGCATCAGACCTCCGCAATGTCGCAAACTTGCTCAAGGCCGAAAATGTATCTTTCCTGTCTGTAGTAGCTTTAATGGCGTTAGTTGTTTGCTAGGGCTTGTAAGGACTCATTTTATTCACTATGCACCAGAAGATGATAGATTTGCGTCATTGTAGTGTTTTTAACTTTGAGTTTAAAATCATTGAACTGCATCATATGCCGGATAAAATAAATTGGGTTCCCTAGAAAATTAGAAGCTTGGTAAGTGTACTTCTAGAGGATCACTGTTTTGTTTTGTGAGTATGATGTATCCAGTCTTCCTGCGGTTCAAGTAGCAGTATTTTGTGTGACCCTATATTTTATAATTTAACATCTACTTCAAAAATAGAACAATTATGACTTCTGTCCCCACATAAAAACATGCAAGTTAGACTGGTTGGGTATGCCTCTTTTACAGTACTACTAAAGGATTCTTTACCTTTGGGCTTGCTTTTGGTATTTGGATAATGTTGAACCTTTATTTCTAGGACTCAATGTTTTTTTTTGTGTTTGCTTCTCGATTTCTTCTACATTAGTAAGTTATGTTTGTGATATTTGTAAAGTTGGCAAATTGTTTAACAAAATGCTAGTTTGGTGTATTTTATTGTGTTGTATTTTCTTTATTTTTTTACTGATCTAGCATATGTATCACAGTGCGACTTGAAAGCCAAGTGGGAAACAGATAAGCTGATGCTTGAAAACTCAAAGAGTGAAGCAGAGAAGAAATTTAATGAAATTAATGAGCAGGTATTGCAAGTACAAGAAAATTTTCATTGTTTATATTTCAGTTGGTTTATCAATCGATAGTCGAAAGTACTAGTTCTTCTATGGCAACTGGTGTTAGATGGTTGTTTTTTTAATTAAACATTTAGATGCTTGTTAAATAGTTAGATTATGCTATATCTCTCTGTATTCTCTTTTTTGCTAAACAATGTACGGTAATGAAGATACTTTTTGTACTTCAGAATATGATCCTTCATAGTAGACTTGAGGCCTTGCACATTAAGTTAGCTGAGAGGGAACATGGTTTGGCTGGAAACTCGTCTAGAAACATTGACGAAGATTTTTCTGGTGATGCTGGGTTGCAGAATGTGGTGAAATATTTGCGACGGACAAAGGAAATTGTGAGAGTTGCACCTAATCTTTGTTGATTGTTTGCATTTCGGGGGTGTACTAATGCTCTTTGTTTGCTAATTCTCAGGCAGAGACAGAGATTTCTCTATTAAAACAGGAGAAATTTCGGCTGCAAGCACAGGTTAGCGCACCTCAATCTTTATATTCTGTGTGGCCGAATTTCATATTTAACTGTATTTGGCCTAGAATTTGTTTTTGCTTGCCCAATTTTGTACATATCTTTATGCCAACATATTTTTTTAGTGATCTATGTTTAATTGAGCTGTTTGAATCTATTGCGAGATTCGTTACACGATTACCTTCACTCAATCCTCCCGTTTATATTTGCAACAAACAGAGCATAGCAGATGATTGACCTGATTAGTAGTTGTTAAGCAACGTAATTGTTGAGTACGACATCAAATGGACGTAATTCTTCTTGTTATGTGGAAAACTGAAAAGAATTCAGGGTCTTTTTAATTTTTTACCATTTGGTTAATCGTTACTCGTTTCTGTTAGTGTAAGCTTCCGAATGTGCACAATCACTTGGTAATGGTGTTTCCACCCTTATGATCCTTGCTTGTATCCTCCATGCTTCGTATCATATTCATGAACTATTGTATTTATTGTGGGTTATGTTATGTATTATACAGCTTGACAGCGCTATAAAGACAGCAGAGACATCCCAGGCATCACTTCGAGCTGAGCGAGCAAATTCACGAGCATTGTTATACACAGACGAAGAGTTCAAGTCACTTCAACTTCAGGTTTGGTTTACCCTAGGAATGATGTTTCTTGTTCCCTCTTTGACTTTTGATGTAAAATTATCGTTTACGGAATGTATGTTTTGTCCCATCCCGTTCTTTTAACTATCATCAGGTCAGGGAGATGAACCTGCTTCGTGAAAGTAATGCCCAACTTAGGGAGGAGAACAAGCATAACTTTGATGAATGCCAGGTTTGTAGTAGATGACTCTGTAACTATATAGGATGTCGTGCAAGTGGCTTTTTTTAACAAGTAATTTTGTCAAATTCTCAGAAACTACGTGAAACTTCTCAAAAAGCTAGGACTGAAATTGAGAATTTAGAGACAATAATTGCAGTGAAAGAGAACGATGTGACAGCTTTGAAAAAAGAGAGGGAAATACTAAAGATGGAGAAGGAGCACCTCGAGAGGAGGGTTGATGAGGTACTCCATTATTTTATTTGTCCATCTTGTTTTTTAATTATTTTCTTTTAAATATTTGGTATTCTTAAAGATTATTTATTGTTGAAGCTGCTTGAGAGATGCCAAAATATCAGTGTCGAGGAATATGATCGCATGAAAGTAGATGTTCAGCACATGCAGGTAATCTTTGTTTTCTTTCCATTTACTTCGTTGAAGTACATTTATGTACTGGTGTAGCACCATTCATACTGTACTTCTCTACTTGAATGATTATTTGGTACCTCATTATATAACTTTCAAGTTAAATTTTTGAAGACTTGAATGTTATAAGTTACATATAAATTGCTGTATTTAGAGCACGAAGTTAGCAAGGTCAAGATATAATATTTTTTGTACTGTACTACTCAGCTAAGAGTCAATTTCCTTGTTATGAAATTTTAATATGTTAAAGTAATCTAAAATTTTAAAAACCAAATTTAGAATCTCATCTTCACATTAACTTCTTTCTATCAGCTAAATGTAAAGGGTAAGGATTCTCAGTTACAAGAAATCCAGAGATCCATCTCCGAAAAGGAAGAAAGGATATTCCACTTGGAGCAAGAAGTAGGAAGATGCAGAACAGAACTAGATGACAGAGAGAGGCGAGTAAATGAACTCCTGAAAGTTGAGGTACTCTAGACCAGCCACCTGACCACAACTAGGTTGCTGTCATTACGTCCTAAAATGTACAAGATAAGTAATCAATTGCTTCAAATGCAGGCATCTCTAAAGTCTGATGTTGAAAAGCAGAAGAAAATGTCATTGCACTTAAAGGTTTACCAAGATGTTGCATTCTCTTCGTTGTGACAGATCCACATGTTGTCTATGTTGCAATCTCATAGTTTGTGAATTTTAGATTCTTGATTAATGCTTGTTTTTTTATCTAATATTTTCTAAAATATTATGCAGAGGAAGTTAGAGAATTTATCCAAGGATAAGGAAGAATTGAACAAAGAGAACCAAGCTTTGTCCAAGCAGTTAGAGGACTTTAAGCAAGGTGGACTTTTTCTGGCCATGAGCTATTCTTTTGTGCCATAATCTGCCTACATACTTGTTTGACTCATGTTTTAGCTTATATGATAGGAAAGAGAAACGTTGTTGATGCTGTGGGTGAACAGACTATGAGAGAAAAGGAAAAAGAGAAGGACACTAGGATTCAGGTTTGTTTATATTGATAATCCTTAGATTTTATCTCTTTGGTTTCCTTTCCCTTTTCAAGCCATTCACGTTGTAAATTAATGAATAGATGCTTGAAAAAACTGTGGAGAAGCTGAGAGATGACTTGAGGAGGCAGAAGGATGAATATAAGATGGAAAAAACCCAGCGCATAAAAACCCAGAACACAATTAAAGATTTGTATGTTCCTATTAATCAGGTACATATAGTTCAGATAAACTCTTCGTAGTTAGTTGCTCTGGTTTTTGTAATCACTATATTTTCCATACTAAGAAATGAAACTTGATAAACTTCTTTTCTGGTATGACGAGCAATTCAAACATTATTCTATTCAGTTTCTTTTCTCCTTTCTTGCTAGACTCAGATACATCATACATCTCATTACTTGTGTACAAATTAGGAAAAGAAAAAGCTGGAAGAAGAGCTAACAAAACATAAGCATGCTCTGAAGATTGTTTCAGATAAAGTTCAGACGCTGAATCATGGCGGTAGTCAGCCAGAGGTATGTTTATACAACAAGCATATGACTTAAGAGAAAACTGGCCCTGAGGATGACCTCAGGAGAATTGCCTGAGATTATTTCATTTCTTATACAAAATCTGAATGGCATATTTGTAATTTAAAAATTCAGTCTCCTGGTTTTACATAAGTACCCTGTATTTGTATTAGGTTTCTTTTAACCTCAGTGTCGTAACCTGAGGACAAACTCAGGCACAACAAGATCTTTATTTAATCTCCCTGACTTTTTTATTCCCCTACATACATTTATTAGTGTGTATAGAAGTCATGCATACTCTAACTGCGAAAAAGCACCCAAAGTAATAAACTAGATGCAAAAAAATTCTTCTTGAATTCATTCGTCCTGTTAGATGTCGTCTCTTTCAGAACATTAAGGTGTAGAAAATCTTGAATTCGTTCGTCTTGATAGATGGATGTCTTGTCTCTTCCAGAACATTAAGGTGTAGAAAATTCTTCTTGAATTCGTTCGTCCTGATAGGTGTCTTGTGTCGTCCAGAACATTAAGGTGTAGGGAGAAGCTACTGAGTGGATCCTTCCAACATTTCGTACTTGGGTTGCATATATTTATCCAAGTGGTTTGCACATGTAGTATGCAGAGCCTTGCATTTTACATTTACCCTTTAAATTAATATGGGGTTTCAAATATGGCGACTTTGTGAAGTTGAATTCACTGGATGCCTTAACCCTTTAAATTAATATGGGGGTTCAAATATGACGACTTTGTGAAGTTGAATTCACTGGATGCCTTAACTCATAAAGTCCAATGGAAAAGTAACACGTTGTCAACTGCGTGATTCACTTCTATTATTAAAATATGAATTGTGTGCTTGTAAAGAAATAGTTTGACTTTTGTTGTATGAAATTAACCTTACTTATTTTAATTTGTAGACTAGGAACTTTTGATGTTGAAAGATTGACGCCTTCAACTATTGTCATTCCTTTCTTTTCTTTTTTGTGTTTTTTAATACCATTCTTCCTGACACATTTGCAATCTGCGTTGATCATCCCAGGGAACACAGGCTGTTCAGGTCTTTTCTGGAAACCTCTTGGATGAGATGGCTACTGCTTATCTACTGTCGGTTGAGAAATTTGAGAAGGTTGCACATCCAATTATTAGCGAAGTTGAACATCCTGCTCCTGCAGATTCTTCCGTAGCTGCAGAGACCGTGGGTTCAGGATCTTCCTCAGGTTCCTATCTTTAATAAAGTTGATTAGGACTCTAGTTTAAATAAGTATGCTGGAAATTATATATTATTATAACTGCTTTACTGCATGTCAATTGATTCTTCCAAGCTGGGGATGTAGTAATGATTATTCCGTGGGGTTTGGACACATATAGAAGCAATTTAACTTAATCTGCCATCCTGAGAAGTATGGAAGTGTTATATAGTAAGGCCTTTAGGACCTTAAATTTTTGCATCACTGTAACCGGCACTTTACATGGGGTTAACACTTGTTTCCTATGTTACTCGGACTCGGCTATAAGTGTCCGACATGGGTACGTGTCCAAGTATCAGACTTGGCAAAATTTTAAAAAATGTAGATGTTTTTGGCTTAAAATAAGTGTCCAAGTCCGAATGTCCATGTCCGAGTGTCGAGTGTCTGACACTGGTACTCCAAGGTAAAAAGAAAAGTCCGAGTAACATAGCTTGTTTCCACTTAATGCGACGAATCACATTCATTTGTTGCTCTTTTATGCATTAGAACTCCTTAATTAGTTGTGGTAGCATCCATGATTTCATTAATGTCCTTGAACATAGAAAATATTGTTCTTGGACACCTCTTGTTGCTACATTCTTCCATTGTTGAATTTGCACTTTGTATTATATAGAAAATATTGTTCTTGGACACCTCTTGTTGCTACATTCTTCCATTGTTGAATTTGCACTTTGTATTATATGTTTTATTAAAAATCATATATCCTAGCCCCTCTTTTACATTTCAATGTTTATTGCCATAATTCTTGATGTAAACGAGTATCATTATTGACAGGTCAGACAGTCCCTCTACCTGCTTCAAGTATAATATCTCAAGTACCTCCTTTGTCAGGCATCCCTTCAGCAAAAACAGCAGAAGAAAGAGAGAGGTGGATTAATTTAACAAAACAAAATGCTGAAACTCGTAAAGCTGGGAGGAAGTTGGTCCGTCCTCGTATTCTGAAACCTGAAGAACCTCCAGCTGATACTGAAATGTCTGAAGCAGAGGAACCAAACAATGGTGGAAAGCCTCTATTATCTCAGAATGTTGATACTCAGGGTAATCCTACTTTAATGACCCAACCTGCTACTCGGAAACGCGTATCTACCTCGGAGTTGCAAGAAAAGGCAGCTATTGCACATGATAGTAGCACAGAACTCTCAGCACCTCTACAAAAGAAGTCTAAAGGTTTAGATTTCTCTAGTGAGGAGGGCATAGATTCACAATCTTTCCCAGTTGAAACTCCTCAACTTCCTGCCATTGAAGCTTCTGTTGATGTCACTGCTTTACCTCATGGTTCCAAAGAGGAAGCTAGTGCTGGTGGGAAGGATGAAACAGAGATTGTTGCCGAGCAGGCCGAGCTGTCAAAATATGATGATCAGAATGAAGTCGAGCTGCAGAATGAGATAGCTATGGGCGAAGAGGTTTCGGCCGGACCTAGTGATGTAGCGGGACAAGATAACGAGGTTGAGCAGGAGGAACCGTTAGCAGAATCTGGAAGTGATCGGGAAGAGGGTGAACTTGCTGCTGATGGTGGGGATCTTGAAGGTGCCAGAAGCCCAGAACCCGAATGTCAATACGAGGAGGTGGAAGCTCCTGTTGATTCACCTGATGAATCGGTTGTTCCTGTAACTGATGATATTGAAGCAGTAAGTTCTCCTCAAGTTGGGGAAGACAACCAGAATGAGGAAGGTGAGATAATGGAAGAGACTGTTGAACCATCTGATAGATCAGCTGGGGTTGCTGATCTGGCGGCTGTGGACGTTGAACAAATTGCTACAGTTTTAGATTCTAGTGGGAGAACTTCGAGTAGTACTGCTTTAACTGCTGTTACAGACCATGGGAGCATTGTTGCACCGGCACATGACGAAGTGAATCAAGCATCACCTTCTCGTAATAGGTCACCATCTGTTGAGCAGGTGTCGCCTGCTAATAAGAGCTCAACCACTATTAATATATCTACGAGAGCAAGGGAAATGTCTGTGCTAAGGCAGCGTCCACAAGCTGGTGGGGGTTCTACATCAGTAGCTAGAGGGCGAGCAAGAACAATACGAGGGCGTGCTCCCCCCCGTGGTTTCCGTGGGCGTGGAACATCTGGTCAACAAGGCTAATATAGCAGCTGTCTTTGTAAATCAAGATTTGAATTGTGTGGTAATGTCATCAGTTTTATTTTACAGTAGATGGGGAAAATATGGCTTCCGCTATGGGAACAAAATTCCTTTCTCAAATGAGAATTCAGAAAAATTATTAGCGGCAAGATATTTTATCGAGTAATGGTAACTGCACAATTTTAGGGGGTGTCTTTCTACTCTCCGATGTGGTATAAGAAGAATCAATTGAAAAGCTCACACAATGTTTTAAACAGTTAACAAATGACTTCCTGTTTTGCTTTGCTGGTGTTTTTGTAGCTATGAGGTTTCGTTTTGTCGTGCATCTTGTTGGTTAGAAAAACTTTGTTGACTTGTCTACTTTTGCTAGTTGTGAAGAAGTTAGCTTTAAGCATTCTGTACAAGATGTTCTTGTTTATTATATTAATTATGCCCTTTATGTTTCTTGTATCGTTATGGTAGATATGCGTGCTCATGTGTATGTATAGGTAAATGCTAAAATAGAAACTAATATTAGCCCTGGAAGTTTGGAACTAAGAATTTGATTTTTGTAGCTGTAGAGATTTGTGAAATGGTTTATTTTTATGTATGATGTATAAAACAGAATCAGCATCTTTCCCAAGCATTTTACCTTTCTTATGATCATAGATATTGCATATAGCGAGTCAGTGACACACCCGTGTTTGGAAATGGGAGGATTGGGATCCCAAACCTACTCTCCCAAGCATTTTTGAACCTTTAACAACATTTGACATTTGTGGTGAATCACGTATGATAGGATTGTTGGAATTTGGCACTTTTTAACTATGAGATTTGGACACAATGAATCCTGGAAACTCATAGTTCTTACATTATGCCCATAATTCTTAAAGGAATGCCTGTATTTGTTAATTCCTAGTTCTTACCCTTTGTCCACTGTCGTCCTCTTTCTTGTTTTCGAAACTGCTAAAATTTATTATCCAAAATCAAAATTAAAAATTTCTCCCAGTTTCTTTGCGAAAATTTTGTCAAAATAAATGAATTGAGTGAGGTAAACATGGAATTAACTTTAAAAGGGTCGTTATATGCAAAGGTAACAGTTGGGGGTACAGAAAATCTAATAATTAATGTTTAGTTACCGTAGAAAATAACAATAATATACTGCATATAGGGTGCTGTAATATATATTCCTTTCTGCCTTTAACATATAATAATATTTTGTATTGAAAGTAATTATGTTACAGTAATGTGTTGGTTGTAATGCTAAAGAACACCAAGATATTCATATTGCTGAAGTGAAGTAGTAGTTTCACACTGCCGCGCCTGTTTTCGGGAATCAGGTACGAATTTAGAATAAAAAAAAAATCATGTTTCCTGTTTGGTTAATTTTTATTTTCATATCGATATTTCAAACCCGTAAAATATGTGGTTTTGATCCTTTTTTTTTTTTTTTTTTGAAGAAGAGGTTTTGATACTCACGGGAGGTTGTTAATTGATAATAACAAAAAATCTTTATCTTTCTTTTTATTGTATAAAGGAAACTCTCAGGAGTCTAATCCTATTTAACTTGTGACAGTCCAGGAATTCGGTGTCACTAACTAGTAACATGCATTGGCAAATAATATAAAATAAAAAGACACTCTTACAAGCTAGGATCTTTTCACAAGTTTTGGCTTTTAAAATAAGAATCTAAATTCAATTATTACAAACCTTAATAAAACTAATCCAAAAGCCTTTTTTTTTTTGACTATTTAGACTTATATGACTTACAACTTAGTATCTGTTCTAAGATAATTCTCGGGGTGAAGATAATTCTCGGGGTGAGCGAGAGTCTAACCCACAACCTGGGACGACAGAGAATACACCCTTTATCACTTGGGCTATCCAATCGCGCTCATCCAAAAGTCTATTTGATTACATTACTAGCTATAGATTTTAAAAGTTACATAACACGCTTACAACCAGCTACTATCCCCGGAACCACGCGAGTCCTCAAATTGCCTAGTTGAAAAGTTAGATAAAGATGCAAGGGTGAGCAAAGAAAAGCTCAGCAAATGTATATAAGAAGAATCAAGAAAAGATCAAGGAAAATGACAGTAGTTTTATCAAACAGTTGCTTGTAGAGCGATAGATAAGCCGAATAAATCTTTAGAAATGCCACAGTTCTACGAAAGTAATTTCCACTATCAGTTCTTTTCTCGTAAGTGTTTTTCCATTTTAAATAATAAATCGAATTTACATTGACGCTTACTATATCGTATAGCAAGCTTGAAAATTAATGGATCCTAAGGCACACGTTGGCCTAATTAATAAGCACACATCCTAGTTTGTAGCACACAGCTTGGTTAATAGCACACAACCTATTTGTTATTAGCACACAACCTTGTTAGTAGCACACAACTTATTTGTTAGTAGCACACTGCTTGATTAGTAGCACACAGCTTGGTTAGTAGCACATAGCTTATCGATTGGACCGGTGTCTCGGTCTCTTACACAACTATTCCAATTCCTTTTTATAATACTTCTCAAAGTCATTTATCGTACAATCCTTAAACTCACTGATAACAAATCAACCACATGCAGAATAAAAGGTGAATTACCACATTTGAATAAATATAGGATAAAACAGATAAGTTTTGCAAAGTACAAGTCTGTAAATGTAGTACTTGTAGGATAACAGTTTGAGAATGAAATGCTTGTAGTTTGATTTGAAAGCAGCATTTTATAAATAACATAAGTTAATTGACAACACTTAAACGATAAGTGAAGAATATAAACACTTGCATAATAGTTGTAGAAAATATCACTTTAATAATAGGTAAAGGATAATAGCACTTGTAGAATGATTTGAAAGAAAACATTCGCATAATAGTTGACAAAAATATGTCACTTGAATAATTAATAAGTGAGAGAGATAGATACTTGCCTGGATAGAAGTAGTGGTACTGGATGGAATGAAAGAGTGTCCTAATAAGTCCTAGTCCTGGCGTTACATCCTTCTCCCCTTAAAAGGATTTTGTCCTCAGAATCAGCTTATCTAAGTAAATGAGGATACTTTTAAAGCATGTCGCTTTCAAGTTCCTAGGTTGACTCTTCAACTTTAGGGTTCCTCCACAAAAATTCTAACTACAGACACGGTCTTACTCATTAATACCTAATGAGTTAACAAGAAACATACCTGTTGTAGTTACCAGTTCCCTACAATTCTTGGCAAAATGTCCGATCTTACCACATTTGCGACATAAAGATATATTCAGGTTCCTACATACTTTTGCATAATGTCCCTTATTATTACACCGGTAACACACCGTACAGAACCATGAATGTTTTTTACCGCAAACTCTGCAATCTATTTTTCTAGAGGTCCTCTATTTTAAATAATTAAAATCAAAATTTCATTCTTTAGGTCCTATTTTTTAGAAAAGAAATCAAAATTTCCTTTTGGGATATTCTCTTTGGTACCCTTATACAATTGGCTTTTGCCAATGGTACCATTACATTATTGACTTCTACCCATGGTGCCCTTGTATTTTTGGCTTTTTCATGAAATGCCACTCCATCAACCAAAATATTAATATCTGAAATTATCAATGGTAGCCTTTTCAGTTGAATAATGAAGGGTACTATTGGCAAAAGCCAAAAGTACAAGGGTGCCATTGAGAATTTCCCTTTCCTTTTTTAACATTAACATTAACATCTTCAAAATAGTAAAGGTTTACGAATTTGGAGGGAAAAATAAGTCAAATTTATATATTCAAAATAGAAAAGAAATTTTATATTTCAGAACTTCCTTTATTATCGTTAACATATTCGAAATACAAAAGGTTTTTGAATTTGTATGGAAGAAAAATTCAAATTTACATATTCGAAATAGAAAAGATATTTTATATTCTTATATATATATAATGGAAGAAGAATTTTAACTTATATATTCGAAATAGAAAAGATATTTTATATTCTTATATATATATATATATATATATATATATATATATAATCATTACTTCTAACGATCAAATTTTATCACCATGTTTGTAATCCTTGCTTCTAGTTACTTTTGTCTTCGTCTATTTTTTTTTTATTCATTCTTATTTTATTTAATTTGCAATGTACGTGGCTATATGTGTGTTCCACTGATTTTTACGATTTTTAGGTTGCTTTTTGTTTGTTGGTTTTTAAGTTTTGAATTTACTAATTTAGTATTTGTTTTCTTCGTTTTATTTTTAAATTTATCATTTGTTATGATTTTTGTATAATTAGGGATTATTAGTAACCATTAGTTGTTCTTTGCTTTGGATTTTGTATTGTATTTTTTTTACTGATCTCTGTATAGAAACACTTGATCGTGTGAACAAGAATTAGGAGATCTTTCTCTGTTTGAAAACTAGAAGCACTTGAGAAACTTGGCACAAAAGGTTTGAACTTTTACCATTCCTTATTTATTTATTTATTGTTAATTTGTCGTTATTATCTTCTCATTGTTCTTGATCATGAAATTCCAACATCTTCTTTTATTTTTATTTTTGCCAAAAAAATAAGCAGGTATCATTCAATAGAACAGATCACAACCGGGACAAACCCCCGACTGCTGATACAACCAGGTTGGAAAAACAAATAACACACTAAAAATAATTAGCTGATTTGTTTCCTGATCGTTTAACACACTGAACTGAAAAGTTCTTAAAACTAAAGACGAAATCGAAGACATCACGATCGATCCAAACTGCGCCGACATCCCTGAAAGCAACAACATCACAATTGACCTTATCACATAAAAACCATTGTTAGCCTAGCGTTCAGAAGCCCCAATTGCATAAGCTGAGGTTAGAGGAACGACACCCCAGCTATCTACATGCCGGATACCAGCTATAGACATGTCGAAAGTGAGAACCCCCAAAGGATGAACAATCTTTGGTTGTGACTTGTGACAAGTGAACTCTTGCAATAATCACCACCGTCCCAGCTTCGATGCGGGCTTTCCAGATCCCCAAAAACATCCATAAAATCATTTTCAACATATCCAACACCGAACGAAACCAAACATAACTAAACAAAAACATAAACAAACACCCCAAAAAGAGAGACAAAACACACACTCCAAAGGGAGAGACACACAAACACCTAAAAAATTAGGTTTTATTGAATAGAAATCAACGAAAATGAAAAAAAAATTGAGTGGGGCTTTTCACCGGATAAAACCCAGTGGAAGCCCCTCGACTAGCTTGAGACAAAACAAAGGGAGGCGGCTTAGAGAGAATAGGGTTTTGTGGTTAGGAGTCTACATGTATTTATATCTATATGTATTTATTATAACGGGTGTCGGTCTAAGAAAATGTGACACAAAATCTACGTAAAATATAAGTATATGGTTTATTTTGTTGTCTATATGTATATTAAAATTTGTACAATTTTGAATTCACTAATTTATTTATAAATATTTTCTCTTTGATTTTTTTCTTAAATAGTCTATTTTTTGAAAAATTTTAAAAAATATTATAAGGTCGCCGAGAAACGTGTCTTTTAAGAATTTTTTACAACGGGTGTCGGCCTAAAAACGTGATACAAAATAAACATAAAAAATAAGCATATAGTTTATTTAATTGTGTATATATATTAAAATTTGTACAACACTGTATTCATTAATTTATTTGTAGATATTTTCTTTTCGATTTCTTTCAAAAATTTAAATTTTAAATTTTTTTAAAAAATATCACAAGGTTGCCACGAAGCGCGGAGAACCCTATGAGCTCTAAAATTGTTCGAATCCTATTTATCTAATTTTTTAGAATCCCTCAATTTTAAATATTTAAATTCAAAATTTCCTTTTTTTATCCTATTTTTTATTTTTTAGAAAGGAATCAAACCTTTTTAAAATTGTATTAGAGATTTTTAAAATTGAATATAATTTAAAAAAGCACCTTCTTTTATATATCTATGCCCTGATTATATTTGTTATTAATAATGATGTTACAAACGTGAATTCCTTCATTGTCCATATCTTAAAGAGGCTTTGTATTCGCATATTTTTACTACCGGATCAAATTTAATCATGTGTGTTCTTATAGCAAGAGTTTAATTCATAGGTCTCAGCCCACACACAATTCCATCCTTCTTGGAGTGGGTACGCAAATAGTAGTATAATTTACTAAGATGCTTTGATATAATTGATGATTTTATTATTAACAATTATTGTTTAATGCTTTCTATAAGTGTAAATAATAAGGGTAAATAACACAGAAAACATCAACAACGATAATCTTAAGGCGACATGCAATAATGTATCTCTCTGATCACACAAAGACTGATGTTAAAAAGATATGTATACTTTCATTTTTCTTTTCGTGGATAAAAAGTTCCATGCATGTTTTCTTGTACTATACTATTGTTTTTGATATTTCAAGCAGAGTCCATGCCATTGTTTTTATTTTTTATTTTTAACAGAGTTTGTGTTATTTTTAAAAAAATTATTTAGATGTTTGATATGTAGCATATATTGTAATTTAATGTTAGATACTTTTGTATTAAAATTTGTGTGCATGTCATATGTTATCCTGATTTTGATTTTATGGCACAAAAAAAAAAAGAATGTCCGGTATTAAACTCTGTTAGGTGATCGGAGCAAACTATCCCAAGTATCCCAAAAACTTTATTAAAATCAAAATTTCATTCTTTAACTCCTACTAGCTTAAAACCCGTACGATGCACGGATTTTTTAAAATATTATATAAGAATTTTTGTATTAATTTAAATTATTTTTTGAAATATTAATTTTGGAGGCTTAAATTTTTATATTAGATTATTTGATAATAGTTGTATAAATGTTATCCATGATATTTCTAAAAATGGAGAGATTTTAGTCAGAAAATGTGATAGGTTTTAGTTAAAAAAATAATTGTTTAATTATTAGTAATTATAAAATAATTCTTTTATTTTATTAAATATAATGTCCGTGTAATGATTAGAATAAGAGGGGATTTAGTTAAATAAAATTAAAAAGGTAACATGTTTTAGGTGAAAAAGGTAATTGATTAGTTTATAGTATTTATAATTTAATTACGTTATTTTACTAAATACAATTGCTCGTAATGGTTTTTGAAAAGAAGAAATTAATATTGTACGTGATATTTCTATTAAAAGAGGGATTTTAGTTAGAAAATATATAGAAGATGATACGTTTTAGCTGAAAAAGAAAATCAGTTAATTATTAATATTAGAATATTATTAGTTTCTTTTATTAAATAGAACCTCCCGTGATATAATTGAAAAAAAAAATATTTTAGCTATAGAAATAGAAAGGTAACGTGAAAATTAAAAAGATTATACGATTTATGTGAAAAAGGTAATTGATTAGTTTATAGTAATTATAATTTAATTAAGACAATCGACTACTTACCATTGACAAGGCCGTCGCGTTCCTATCAAATAATAATTTCTAACAAATCCTTCTAACTATGTAGTAGGGTAAGTCAGAGTCGATCCCACAGAGACAAACGTATCAATCACTAGTTGTTTCTGATTTAATTCGGCTAAGCAAGTAACACAATAAATATTGAGGATTTATTAAACTAAACTTATACTAATTCGAATTGTGTTTATATTAATCAAATATTAAAAAAAAACATCCAGAATTAAGTATCCCCACTAGCATGAATTGATGCAATCGTGAATTTCCTCCCCGAATCAATCGTATATAATACTCAAAAGGAAAGATGCGCCCTAAAAATACCAATAACCTCTCTCGAGTATTAATGGCTTCTCTAAAATACAATCAAACCTATTCTCATGGTATCATGCAATTTAGAGACATGAATTACAGCACCCTAAATTCCTAACAATCCATTCTACCTATTCTCATGGAGAATTTCATGTCCTCATTGGATAAATCACAACCATCTAAATCCAACTCTCGTTGATAAATAGACAATGGTTCAAACAATACACATAATCACGTCTGATTTGTAATTGCTAATTAAAACAACTCAATAAGCAAGAGCAATTAAACAATCAAATTGGGGGAAGTTGGAAATTCACACATCAATCATAACTAGGGTTCTACTTAACCCTAGATTAATTATCTACTCACTCATAATTGAATTAACAAAACAAGAATTATAAATTGAACAAATCATATTATAAAGAAAAGAGAAAGAGAAAAACCTTTAATCTTCAAAGAAAATAAAAGCTCTCCACAAATCTCCCCATAAGATGTTTACAAAGTTCTAATGTGCGTATATGTTTTTTTTTCGATCCCTGAAATAACACCCTAGATGTGTTTTTATAGTCCTACAAGTCTAAGTACATGCCTTAATTAAAAAGGCCCAACAGGAAATAAGAATTATATTACAAGTAGGAAAAAGGGGTTAAAAATTCTGCAATTGAAAAATTCCAGGCGCGCTCGGGCGCTGCTGCGCGACGTATGGCGCTGCTGCGCCTCGTGAAATCTGCCCATCGCGCTGCTGCGCTTCATGCCGCGCTGCTGCGCCTCGTGCAATCTGTCCAACAGCAGCAACCTCGCGCTGCTGCGCCAATTCTTGCGCTGCTGCGCCTAGATCATTCTGAACATCACTTCTTTTTCATCCAAAATACTTAGAAACGATCCAAAATTCCACAATTCCTCTTGCAACTTCATAAAATCATTCCTTCGAGTTAAAAATACCATAAAATCATTGAATACTGCTCGATTTCTTTTCAACTCGGCAATTGCTTATTCCCTGCAACAAACTCATCAAAAACTCATTAAATCCACACGATTATTCGCAAAAGCACCGTAAATGTGGGAACAAAATCCTATAAAGTATATATAAAATACACTCTATCAAATATCCCCACACTTAGCACTTTGCGCGTCCTCGTGCAAACTAACATAAAAACTATACTAACTAACTAGTACCATTTCCGTAGGTGATCACGGTTGCATTTGGCATATGCAACAAGCCCTTTAAACCCCTAGGTAGCCCTAGCGGACGAGTAAGGTCTCGTGAGGGTTTATAGTGAATATACCCACAAAATTCATTTAACTCATGCAAAAGACCACACATCAACACAACACCACACACACCCGTCCTCTCATGCCATATCAACTTAAGAATCAAAATGAAAATGCAATGCCTTGGTGTCTAAAGTGCAAGTATCCACATAGTCTACTCAAAAACATGCATAAGATCATAGAAATTCATGTCAAATGTAAGAATAGGTTGGTAAACATGCTAAGCACACAAGAGCACATCTTTGAGACAAAATCTGGGATCTCCTATGCCAAAAGCAAAAACTCACTGTTCACTCACAAAAATATTCACTCAAAACAAAGGGTAAGTGTTTCACTCAACTCCAACAATATCATAAACCTGCTTCGTCCTTTCTATCAATCTAACTCTTAACGCAACATACATCATTGATGACAATCAAAAGGTCTTTGTTCAGGTTGTAACGGGGCTAGGGACAAAGTATGTCAAGAAAGCCAGAGAAGGTTAAATCAAAAGCTAGTACCCGACAATGAAATTCAAACAATCTCCCAAACTTATTAAAACCAATAAATACTTCCCCACACTTGAACTTTTATCATAGTCCAATAAAAACCTTGTCTAGTCGAATCTAAGTAGGATCACAAAGGATAAGTATGCTCTCGATTTTTTTTTTTTCGTTTTTGTTTTTTTTCTTTTTTTTTTCTAGAGAGCTAAAGAATAACAAGAAGAACAATGATCCAAAAGATATGGTTTCCAACTTCGACTAACAAGCTAACAATCAAACCCAAATATTCCCCAAAAATATGATCATCAATAAGGACCCCCCCTTTTTGCACACCTTATTACTCCCTTAAGCACAATACTAGCCTTTGACAATTTAGGATCAAAAATTACTGTAAGGCCAATACAAGAAAAGGATATAGGCAAGTAACGTGGTGTGTAACCGAAAGAATAGGATTAGGGCCAAAGGGTTAACTAATTGATCATGTATAAATGGTTTGGAACTATGGGAAACATGAGGTTATACCTAATTGCCTTTATCATCTTATCATCAATTAATGTCATGCATCTCAAGAAAGACTTCAAGCAAGTGCTAGCAATGCAAACGACAAGTGGACACTCAAGCAAACGAATAGTCATGCAAAAGATATGCATTAAAAGCTCAAAACTCACTTGGTGTGACAAAGCATAATCAATCCCAAAGTAGTCTCTTTAACGCACCTACTTGTATTCAAAGCATATAGACCAAATTATCTTGCACATATTCATGTCATTCTAATCATTTAGCACATCCAATAAGTCTACTAGTTTTTACTTGCTAGTGTACGTGTGTGCACAAGAACATCACATATCACTTCTCAATCAAAAGCATCCATAAACACAAGATTTCTAAGCATGCATGAGTGCATTTACATAAGTAATCTTCACATGACTAGAATTATTTTTTGGTATTTTTCAATTTTTTTTTAATTAGTATATTTTTTTTAATTATACTACTAACACTATGATACAACAAAGAACACATCCCCACACTTAAATGTGGCATTGTCCTCAACGACACAATACTAAGTATTTTAACTAATTAAAAGAAGGAAAGAAATACTCCCCTATGCCTTAGCATGACGTGTCTGGCCGGAAAAAAATTGCTAAAATCTGTCATAATAGTATCGACCTGCAAAAATTCATTACGTTCCTGAAACACCTCACACCAAATTCATCAAAGTACCTTGTAGGAGTAAACAAATAAAAATAAAAATATCTAAGCTAAAAAAAAACTCATGGGTTGCCTCCCAAGAAGCGCATTTGTTTAACGTCGTTAGCCCGACGCCTGTTGACAATTATCCTGGCGAAAAAGCATATAGATGTACATATCTCCTAATTTGAATTAATCTAATGATGTGAGCACCAATTAGATAACCAAGAAGATACATAAATTGGCATGTGAGACTCATGTGATGCTCACGAAATTTCGGGATGTGAAAATATTTAGCAAAATCCGCATCAAAACATTTATGACTACTTTTCACAAATCCCTCCTAAATCGGGTCTACAACAGGCATATACACATTCTCAATCTTAGCATTATTCAAGTCAAGCGTATCCAAATTCGGTTCTATCTCATCTACCACAATGGGAATCACTATATCCTTATTCAAATTTATATCTTCCACAACCATACTATCATCCTCGTCAAATAGCATGCAAAGAGAGTCATCTAAGAAATCAACATCATTTCTATCAAACGAGTTTTCACACAAGTTAATTTCTTGAGAAGCGTATGGGTCAATAAGAGTAAGACTATCAAAATAACCATCTTCATCATCAAAATCATCAAAAATTAGCTTACTGTTACTAACCTCGTTGTGCGACTCTTTGAACTCCGTACTACTCCACAAAGTTGCATCACCAAATTGACTCATTGGTATTTCCTCCGTTTGAGGGCGCATCTCAACGAATTCAGTTACCTCTTGAGCTAGTTGAGCAAATAAGTTTTCAATCAACTTACCTTGAGTTTTCAACTCATTAAGACTTGTCTCAACTTCTTCATTCTTGCTCAGCTGTGCAACAACAACTCCTTCCAAAAGATTTTCCAAGTTGGATTTCTGTGGTGGCTGAGGTGGATTGTCTTGGTAGGAAAAATTAGTGTAATCTTCCCAACCAGAAGTGTAAGTATCAGCATAAGGATTATATTGTGGTGGCTGGTGAGGGTGGTCATGGGTATTATAATAAAAATTACCATCCCAAAATTGTGTTTGATTTGGGTAGTAAGGGATATTAAATTGGCAATTATTTTGAGTATGTCCCTGTATACCGCAAACATCACAAGTGGCAAACAAAGAAGAATTTCTTGACTCAATATCATCGATCTTTTGAGAAAATGCCCGCATAGTCTCAACCAATGCCTCCATGCTTTCTTCTTGCTCCTCTCTTTACTCGGTTAATTTCTTGTTATAGGAATCTGAAAATCAATTTTACAAGAAACAAGAAAAACCACAAGCAAAGATCAAACAGAACAAGAATAATAGCCGAAGCAACACAACTAAACAACTTGGCCAAACAAACTCAAAAATTAACTAATCTAACACTGCTTTGTCCCCGGCAGCGGCGCCAAAAATTTGACAAGGCCGTCGCGTTCCTATCAAATACTAATTTCTAACAAATCCTTCTAACTATGTAGTAGGGTAAGTCAGAGTCGATCCCACAGAGACAAACGTATCAATCACTAGTTGTTTCTGATTTAATTCGGCTAAGCAAGTAACACAATAAATATTGAGGATTTATTAAACTAAACTTATACTAATTCGAATTGTGTTTATATTAATCAAATATTAAAAAAAAAACATCCAGAATTAAGTATCCCCACTAGCATGAATTGATGCAATCGTGAATTTCCTCCCCGAATCAATCGTATATAATACTCAAAAGGAAAGATGCGCCCTAAAAATACCAATAACCTCTCTCGAGTATTAATGGCTTCTCTAAAATACAATCAAACCTATTCTCATGGTATCATGCAATTTAGAGACATGAATTACAGCACCCTAAATTCCTAACAATCCATTCTACCTATTCTCATGGAGAATTTCATGTCCTCATTGGATAAATCACAACCATCTAAATCCAACTCTCGTTGATAAATAGACAATGGTTCAAACAATACACATAATCACGTCTGATTTGTAATTGCTAATTAAAACAACTCAATAAGCAAGAGCAATTAAACAATCAAATTGGGGGAAGTTGGAAATTCACACATCAATCATAACTAGGGTTCTACTTAACCCTAGATTAATTATCTACTCACTCATAATTGAATTAACAAAACAAGAATTATAAATTGAACAAATCATATTATAAAGAAAAGAGAAAGAGAAAAACCTTTAATCTTCAAAGAAAATAAAAGCTCTCCACAAATCTCCCCATAAGATGTTTACAAAGTTCTAATGTGCGTATATGTTTTTTTTTCGATCCCTGAAATAACACCCTAGATGTGTTTTTATAGTCCTACAAGTCTAAGTACATGCCTTAATTAAAAAGGCCCAACAGGAAATAAGAATTATATTACAAGTAGGAAAAAGGGGTTAAAAATTCTGCAATTGAAAAATTCCAGGCGCGCTCGGGCGCTGCTGCGCGACGTATGGCGCTGCTGCGCCTCGTGAAATCTGCCCATCGCGCTGCTGCGCTTCATGCCGCGCTGCTGCGCCTCGTGCAATCTGTCCAACAGCAGCAACCTCGCGCTGCTGCGCCAATTCTTGCGCTGCTGCGCCTAGATCATTCTGAACATCACTTCTTTTGCATCCAAAATACTTAGAAACGATCCAAAATTCCACAATTCCTCTTGCAACTTCATAAAATCATTCCTTCGAGTTAAAAATACCATAAAATCATTGAATACTGCTCGATTTCTTTTCAACTCGGCAATTGCTTATTCCCTGCAACAAACTCATCAAAAACTCATTAAATCCACACGATTATTCGCAAAAGCACCGTAAATGTGGGAACAAAATCCTATAAAGTATATATAAAATACACTCTATCAACCTCTGCTAAAATTTTCTTTGTATATTAAATCGGTTCTTATATAGGCACACTAAAACCTAATTTTAATTAGGTAATTCTAAAACTTACAAATAAAATTCCTATAATTTCTCCAAGTAATACTTAAAATAAAAGATTCTAACACACATATTAACATAATTAAAAAGATATCGATTCACTAAAATATTCTTACTCTTCTTTCTAAACATAACGTATCTTATCCTTTAGAATTCTAGAATTTTCTAAATGAAATAAATATCTAACTAGAAATTATTTTAAAATAAAATATCTAATTTTAAAAATGAAAATAAAAATTACGGATTTTACATTCTCCCCTCCTTAAAAGAATTTGGTCCCCAAATTCACAAAATAACATCAAATAAGTTACAAGTAAAAGAAATCATACCTTAATTACGATTGTTCACGCGACTTTCCGTGAGCATAAATACAGGTCCAGTGGTCTTGTTATCTGCTTCTTTCCTTGGTGGTGGGTTATGCGGGCACTCCGAAATCTTGTGTCCTACTTCCCTGCAGTGAAAACAGGCACCCGTGTTCCATCGGCAGTCCTTGTCTGGATGGTTCTTACCGCACCTCGAACATTTATCTCGATTACCCTGGCCTCCCATCTGATCGTACACATGTGGCTTCTTGAAGGGTCCCCTTTGAGACGAAAATCCACCAGTTGGAGCGAATCGCTTCTTGTTCCAGTTGCTTGTCGCCTTTTCAGATTCAGCTAGGCCTCTCTCGATCACCAAAGCCTTGTTGAGCACAGCTATTTATCAGAGGTTGATAGAGTGTATTTTATATAAATTAGGTTTTTTACCAACGAGAATTTTAGTATTTAAATTTTTATTATTGTGTATACTTAGTATTTTTATAATATATACAACGGGTGTCAGCGTAAAAAATCGTGAGACAAAATCGATATAAAAAAATATAAGAATAATTTATTTTATTCAATGGAGCTCTGAAATTATTCGAAAGCTATTTATCTAATTTTCTAACTTATCTCAATTTTCAAACATAGAATATGCAAAAGGAAATAATTGATGTTATTAAAGGTAAGTCTTACCTCTAAATTATATTATAGTTAGAATTTAAAAAGCAAAGTTCTAACCTTATTTCTTTACAATAGTATTTCCCAAGGAATGTCACTGGCGTGCAAAACGAAATTAAAATCGAAAAGGATTTTGATATTTAATTATTTATTATTTTGTACGATTAGTATTTTTATAACATATATAAAGGGTGTCGGTCTAAAATAATATGAGACAAAATCAGTATAAAATGAATACTTTATCTTATCATATATGTATATTTAATTTATACAATATTGTGCTCGCTAATTGTTATTGATATTTATAGATATATTTTTGTCGACTTTTTTTATTAAATAATCTTTATTAAAAAAAATTAAAAAATTGCTATAAGGCCGCCGCGAAGTGCGGCTTAGTCGGCTAGTCCATCTTTTATTTATATATATAAAGGAAAATCCCCAGTAACTCTAGAATCGCTTGAATCCTATTTATCTATTTTTCAAGAGCTCCTATATATTACATAATTAAAATCAAAACTTGCTTCTTTAGACCCTATTTTTAGAAAAGAAAACTGAACTTTCTTTTGTAACATTAACATCTTCGAAATAGAAAAGATTTTCGAAGAAGTCAAATTTATATATTCGAAATATAAAAGAAATTTATATTTCGGAACTTACTTGTTTAAATTAACATCTTCGAAATAGAAAAGGTTTTTGAATTTGTATGGAAGAAAAATTCAAATTTATATATTCGAAATAGAAAAGAAATTTTTTATTTTTATATATACACAATCATTGCTTCTAACGATCAAATTTTATCACCATGTTTGTAACCATTTTTCTTACTTCTGTTTGTTTTTGTCTTCGTCTATTTTTTTTTTTATCATTCTTATTTTGTTTAATTATGAATGTACATGTCTATGTGTGTGCTCCATTGATTTTTTTTTTTTTGAGATTTTCATGTCGTTTTTTTGGTTGGTTTTAAAGATTTGAATTATCGATTCAATATTTGATTTCTTCATTTTATTTTTAAATTTTTGATTTGTTATGATTTTCTTTATAATTATGGATTATTAGTAAACAGTGGTTGTTCTTTGCTTTGGATTTTGAAATTTTTTTTGTTAGTAATCTCGGTAGAAAAACACCTGATCGTGTGAACAAGAATGAGCAGATCTTTCTTTGTTTGAGAAATAGAAGCACTTGAGAAACTTAGCACAAAAGGTTTGAAAATTTATCATTCCCTTTTTATTTATTTATTGTTAATTGGAAATTTGTCGTTATTATCTTCTCATTTTTCCGAATCATAATATTCCAACATTTTATTTTAATTAATTCAATCAAATCAGTTTTTTTATCAATATGTATTTATTACAACGGGTGTCGGCCTAAGAAAACATGACACAAAATCGATGTAAAAAATAAGTATATGGTTTATTTTGTTGTCTATATATGTGTGTGTATATATATATATATATATATTAACATTTTTATAATATTGTATACACTAATTTATTTATAGATGTATATTTTAAAAAAAAATAAAAAATATTACAAGATCGCCGAAAAACGTGTCTTATATGTATATATTACAACGAGTGTTGGCCTAAAAAACGTGATACAAAATCAACATAAAAAATAATTATATACTTTATTTAGTTATCTATATATATTAAAATTTGAACAACATTGTGTTCATTAATTTATTAATAAATATTTTCTTTTTGATTTCTTTCTTAAATTTATATTTTAAATTTTTTTTAAAAATATTACATGGCCGTCGCGAAGCGCGGCTTAGTTAACCAGTCTATCTATCTATATCTTTTATATATATAAATGAAAATCGAAACCTTTTTCAAGTTGAATAAAAAATTAAAATTGAAATCTCAAAAGGCTTATAAATTCCTTATTTATAGATCAAATTATTCATATTTACCTTTAGTTGTTCTATTAGTCATCTATATATAAAGATTTTGATCATTGCTTCTTGCAACATCTTTCAGCTATTGATTTGTTTTCTTTGATCACTATGTCAGTTATATATTGTGTAATAGTGTTGATTCATCGATCTGATTATTTTATCCAGTATTTTGTAGTATGTACATTCTGATTTTTAGTATAATCTGTTGCCAGACTTTATGGCATGCATTGTATTGAGTATTGACCTTATTATTGTGCTTTGTGACATATAACCAGTTTTGACTAGAGGATCCAAGCTTGGAGCGAATTAGCACAGCAAGGTTGGTCATAGCTTTTTTGTCGAATTTGTGGCATCCCGGATTTTCGGGATATTATTTCTAAATACCAAACTTAAATAAACGAAATTTTTTATCCAAATACTCCAAAATTAACGAAAGTCAAAGCAGCGGTCAAACTCAAATAATTCAAAAACATAAAATCGGAGACGCAGCTCCACAAATCCAATATTCAATATCTAATAAAGTACTGAAAATTTATTCAATAATTCGATAAGTCTTTTCCAATGATAGCATCTAATCAAGTAGCACGAAATCCACACAGTTCAAATCCTTAATCTTAACAAGCTTCCAAAAGTCCGAACCTGAAACATATTAAAACAATGAGCTGCGAAGCCCAGCAAGTAACCATCGCCCAACGGCTAAAAAAAAATATTTTTAAAAGTGAACAAAATTTTTGAAACTTTAAATCGATAGAAAAATCAAAACAATAAAATCATATTTTATTCCCACAGTTCTAAATTACGGTCACACTAACCAGTGACACGGTTCTATAATCGATGGGGGCCAGTTTACGGTATCTATGTGTTCCGGAACGTGCGTAAACTAGTTCTATGATTCTATATACCACACTATCCAGTGACCGGATTCTATGATTCGATGCGCAATTAGAACTGGGGAATTCTAAAATAATTCTTTTCTAAATCAATTTTCGATATCACAATTTCGATAACCAAATCAAACAGATATTTTGAAACAGAATAAAACAGATTTTATAATAATAGTGAGCAACGAAAAGTCACTTACCTCGAACGCGATACTAAAAACTGAAAATTAATGCACGAGTTGATCCTATAATTTTATTAACAAAAATCAAGACACGATTAATTATTTACTTTATAAACAGATTTTGCACAAGTAATACCAAACAAACATCACAGTTGTCCTATATAAAGCCTGACAAAGATTGAAATCTAAAAAAATTAATTTGCAAAAAGATTAGAAATCAAACACTAAATTAATATTACACTAATGGATTAGAAATTAAACCATGCAGATAACATAACAAAAGCAAATGGGCTTTAAAGGTCCAACATTTAACATATACGGCTTAATCCAATTAGCATATAAATTGTAAAGAAAAACACCCTGATCCTTTTACATTCTTAACATGTAATTTTAGAAACAAATAATGTTATTCATCACAATGCCCGCAGGTATTATATATAATATATATATATATATATATAATAAAACTTGCATACAAAAAGTCTGTGCAAATTAACATGTACTCGACAAAACAAATTGATTTGTTTAACAAATGACTCTTAATATCAAACACCTAAACCAATCTTAGGAGAAATATTTAAATATTCAGAATAAATAGATTAGGTTCCAATTAATATAAACAAATATTAAACTAACGAATAAAACTTAAAACAATTACACATGAACTTTAATTTATATGAACCCAATAATCATGCCTGTTCGGTTAATCGATGAACAAGACGTATATGCATATGACAATTATCAAAATCATTTAAAAAACATGATACATCAGAATACACAACAAAAGCAATTACTATTAGGTGGGTCGAGTGTGGAACAGTGTCAAGAACAATTAATCAAGCAACAAGCATGGCAGACATATAGATTATGAATAATATGAATAAAAGATTTATGGTACCTGGTTGTTGTGGGTGAAAGTTGTATGATTTTCTTTGTATATTAAATCGGTTCTTATATAGGCACACTAAAACCTAATTTTAATTAGGTAATTCTAAAACTTACAAATAAAATTCCTATAATTTCTCCAAGTAATACTTAAAATAAAAGATTCTAACACACATATTAACATAATTAAAAAGATATCGATTCACTAAAATATTCTTACTCTTCTTTCTAAACATAACGTATCTTATCCTTTAGAATTCTAGAATTTTCTAAATGAAATAAATATCTAACTAGAAATTATTTTAAAATAAAATATCTAATTTTAAAAATGAAAATAGAAATTACGGATTTTACATTCTCCCCTCCTTAAAAGAATTTTGTCCCCAAATTCACAAAATAACATCAAATAAGTTACAAGTAAAAGAAATCATACCTTAATTACGATTGTTCACGCGACTTTCCGTGAGCATAAATACAGGTCCAGTGGTCTTGTTATCTGCTTCTTTCCTTGGTGGTGGGTTATGCGGGCACTCCGAAATCTTGTGTCCTACTTCCCTGCAGTGAAAACAGGCACCCGTGTTCCATCGGTAGTCCTTGTCTGGATGGTTCTTACCGCACCTCGAACATTTATCTCGATTACCCTGGCCTCCCATCTGATCGTACACATGTGGCTTCTTGAAGGGTCCCCTTTGAGACGAAAATCCACCAGTTGGAGCGAATCGCTTCTTGTTCCAGTTGCTTGTCGCCTTTTCAGATTCAGCTAGGCCTCTCTCGATCACCAAAGCCTTGTTGAGCACAGCTTCGTACGTCTGAAGTTCAAAAGACGCCACCGAATTCCTAATGTCGGTTCGAAGTCCCTCTTCCAATCTCCTTGCTCGGCTGCTTTCATCTGCCACTAAGGTCGGTGCGTACTTCGAGAGCTTTGCAAATTCTGCCTCATATTCGTTAACAGTCTTTCCATCTTGCTCGAGCCGAATGAAGTCCTGCTCCTTTTGCAGACGAATGGTTCTCGGAAAGTACTTGTCTTCCAAGGCCTTCTTGAACTTTGTCCATGTATATGGGTCAGGATTTCCCTCAGTGGTTGCAGTCTCGTTCTTTCTTTGTTCCATGAGCCACCAATCGTAAGCACTTCCTTGCAGTTGATACACAGCTAAAGTAACCTTCTGTTCTTCATTGCTCCCTAACAGTTCGAAAGCTTTCTCCATCTCTTGTATCCACATCTCGACTATGGCCGGATCAGTTGCCCCATCAAAAGTTGGTGGGTTCAAACGGTTAAACTGAGAGACGACATTCTGATGTCTAGGTTGCTGATTCACGAGCGTAGCCAGAGTCTCAGCTAGCTGATCGAATACATTTCCTCCATCACCATTGTTGTTGCCATTCTGATTATCGTTGCCCTGATTTCCATTGTTGTTGCCATTGTTGCCTTCTCCCTCTATCTTTTCTAAAAACAACAAACTTTCAAACTTATAATCAATGATCAAAAGCACAAAAGGCAGACAGGTCAAATAATCACACAAACAATGCCCTAAATTCAAAATAATTTACTAACTTAAAAGTCAAAACCTAAACGATTGTCTATAGGATCGCATCCTAGGGAATGTACTAGTCCCATACCTAATACACTCCGAAAGATGACCTGCTCTGATACCAACTGTGACATCCCAGATTTTCGGGATATTATTTCTAAATACCAAACTTAAATAAACGAAATTCTTTATTCAAATACTCCAAAATTAACGAAAGTCAAAGCAGCGGTCAAACTCAAATAATTCAAGAACATAAAATCAGAGACGCAGCTCCACAAATCCAATATTCAATATCTAATAAAGTACTGAAAATTTATTGAATAATTCGATAAGTCTTTTCCAATGATAGCATCTAATCAAGTAGCACGAAATCCACACAGTTCAAATCCTTAATCTTAACAAGCTTCCAAAAGTCCAAACCTGAAACATATTAAAACAATGAGCTGCGAAGCCCAGCAAGTAACCATCCCCCAACGGCTAAAAAAAAAATATTTTTAAAAGTGAACAAAATTTTTGAAACTTTAAATCGATAGCAAAATTAAAACAATAAAATCATATTTTATTCCCACAGTTCTAAATTACGGTCACACTAACCAGTGACACGGTTCTATAATCGATGGGGCCCAGTTTACGGTATTTATGTGTTCCGGAACGTGCGTAAACTAGTTCTATGATTCTATATGCCACACTATCCAGTGACCGAATTCTATGATTCGATGCGCAATTAAAACTGGGAAATTCTAAAATAATTCTTTTCTAAATCAATTTTCGATATCACAATTTCGATAACCAAATCAAACAGATATTTTGAAACAGAATAAAATAGATTTTATAATAATAGTGAGCAATGAAAAGTCACTTACCTCGAACGCGATACTAAAAACTGAAAATTAATGCACGAGCTGATCCTATAATTTTATTAACAAAAATCAAGACACGATTAATTATTTACTTTATAAACAGATTTTGCACAAGTAATACGAAACAGACATCACAGTTGTCCTATATAAAGCCTGACAAAGATTGAAATCTAAAAAAATTAATTTGCAAAAAGATTAGAAATCAAACACTAAATTAATATTACACTAATGGATTAGAAATTAAACCATGCAGATAACATAACAAAAGCAAATGGGCTTTAAAGGTCCAACATTTAACATATACGGCTTAATCCAATTAGCATATAAATTGTAAAGAAAAACACCCTGATCCTTTTACATTCTTAACATGTAATTTTAGAAACAATTAATGTTATTCATCACCATGCCCGCAGGTATTATATATATATATATATATATATATATATATATATATATATATATATAATAAAACTTGAATACAAAAAGGCTGTGCAAATTAACATGTACTCGACAAAACAAATTGATTTGTTTAACAAATGACTCTTAATATCAAACACCTAAACCAATCTTAGGAGAAATATTTAAATATTCAGAATAAATAGATTAGGTTCCAATTAATATAAACAAATATTAAACTAACGAATAAAACTTAAAACAATTACACATGAACTTTAATTTATATGAACCCAATAATCATGCCTGTTCGGTTAATCGATGAACAAGACGTATATGCATATGACAATTATCAAAATCATTTAAAAAACATGATACATCAGAATACACAACAAAAGCAATTACCATTAGGTGGGTCGAGTGTGGAACAGTGTCAAGAACAATTAATCAAGCAACAAGCATGGCAGACATATAGATTATGAATAATATGAATAAAAGATTTATGGTACCTGGTTGTTGTGGGTGAAAGTTGTATGATTTTCTTTGTATATTAAATCGGTTCTTATATAGGCACACTAAAACCTAATTTTAATTAGGTAATTCTAAAACTTACCAATAAAATTCCTACAATTTCTCCAAGTAATACTTAAAATAAAAGATTTTAACACACATAATTAACATAATTAAAAGGATATCGATTCACTAAAATATTCTTACTCTTCTTTCCAAACATAACGTATCTTATCCTTTAGAATTCTAGAATTTTCTAAATGAAATAAATATCTAACTAGAAATTATTTTAAAATCTAATATCAAATTTTAAAAATGAAAATAAAAATTAGGGATTTTACAAATTTGTCAAAGAGGAAACCATCCGTTGAAACATATTATAAGGGTACTTTTTAAAGTTTTTCTTAAAGTCGGGAGTTCTATTCTTCTTTTTTTAATTACTATGATTGTGATCGAGTGCTTTTCATGTGCAGAACAACAAGCAAAATTAGGAAGGTTGTCATCCACGGTCAACATGAGTTCCAATACAGTGTAATTGAAATTTGTCACTATCTTCTTTACATAATAATTTATCCAAGGACCTAGGTTCGACTCAATCCGAAAATTTTCTTAGAACAAATACTTAATTGTATGACTATAAATTTAATTATTCAAAAATAAAAAATTAAATTAATAATTTAGTACCAATAGAAGGTGTTATAGGGAGAATATTGTATAACAATATTTTGGAGGTTTGCTGGAATCGCGGAGCAAAATACGGATATTTCGCTAAGAACACGAAAAACACGGAAGGAGATTGGTGATTTTTTGTGGCTGATCTTGTTTGTTGATTCGTTGAATGTTAGAGAATAACTGTTTATTCTCTCTTGCTGCCAACTATCAATCATCCATAACAAGTTGCCTACGTACCCTATTTGTAGGGATCAAGCCATACGTAGTTCTTGGAGAAGAAGTTACCTAGACGGGCTAGGTTTTTTGTGGGCTCGACTTGGCCCAAATCCACTAGACGTCTTTGGGCTGATATAATCTGTCCATTAATCCTGCTCATGACTCATGACCCAATAAAGGTTACCTATGGCTAGCATGATGCTCAGATCGTATGGCCTCACTGGCGATGCGACCTTGCTGGGCTTAATCATGCGAGGTAGTCCCACGCTATATGGAGATAATCGTACTCACGCGACCTCGCTGGGCCTGATCATGAACCTTCATAAAGATATTCTTGGCCTCACTGGACCTTGCAGAGACAGTATTCTAGGCCTCGTTGGACCTCTAGGCCTCGTTGGACCTCTAGGCCTCGCTGGACCTTGCAGAGAGAGTATTCTAGGCCTCGCTGGACCTTGCAGAGAGAGTATTCTAGGCCTCGCTGGAACTCTAGGCCTCGTTGGACCTCTAGGCCACACTGGACCTTACAGAGAGATGTGATAGATGCTATCCCATACTAGGGACTGCTAGCGAACTCGACCCACAGCTTGGGGTCGCAAACTTTCACATTGTGCTTGATAGTATATTAGACTAACTCCTGGTGGTGGGTTTTAGTGACCCAATCTTCATCTCTAGGCCCATTATGAGTTGTGGACCGCTATTCTAGCCCATTAGGCCTGCTTAGGGCTTATGGCAAGATTTGGGCATAACAACTACCCCCCGAGTCCACATTGCCATTGAAAATGCGATGCGGAATCAAAAACTGCTTTGTCAAAACTTCGATGTGAAGCCTGTGCTCGCTATAGATTGTTGTAGAAGAAAGCATAGCTATCTCAAGTGCCTTGGGATCGCATCGCGACCCCTTTGAATTTGAATGTTTTCGAACAGCTGTCGTGTCTCGAGATCTGCTCCCAGCCGCTAAGATGATTACACAAGTTGTGTGTCTTTTAATTAATGTGAAGCCATGTATAAGTGAGTGATGGTGACCTCGAAGGGTCCTTCCAAGCGCAATGTGGTCCTGCAGGGACCTTGAGAGGCGACCCCATAGAGCCTTGTAGTCATAAGTTGTTATAATTATATCTTCTGTCGAGCTGATATATGAGCTCAGGCTCTCACCTATATATTCAGGTCTTCTTAAAGTATTATGTGAGGGCTCTCCTCTACTCCTTGTTAATATGATGAGAGGCCTCCTCGTAATGAGAGGACTTCTTGCAGTCTCATATATTTCGAGGCCTCCTTGCAGCCTCATATATTGCGAGGCCTCCTTGCAGCCTTATATGTTGTGAGGCCTCCTCGCAGCCTCATATGTTGCGAGGCCTCCTCGCAGCCTCATATGTTGCGAGGCCTCCTCGTAGAAGTACATGGTCTTGGTCAACATATCAGTATGAGATCTGTACTAGATTTTCAGATCTATTAGCCAAATATCATTATCAATTCTCGTAATGGTCTGTTTAGAGCCCATATCAATTTTCAAGCATAACAACTACCCCCCAGTTCTTCGGTGCAGGCAGCTGTGGCGGAGAACTATTTTTTCTGGTCTTCAAAATTATTCTGCACTCCTCCAAAAATAAAAATCAAATAAGTATTTGATTTTTTGGAGAGCCTCCTTACTTGACAACTTTGAATTTGTTTTTATTTTAATGCGAGCCCATGTCTCCTCGTAGTGGCCACCTTGATACATTTTTTTCTTCGCGTACACAGCCTTCTTGCATCTCTTCTCGCCTTGTTTTTCTTTACAGCCTTGTGGAGCCGTGGTCCTCATATTTGTACTTTCACCTTACTGACTTTTCTTTTTTTTTTTTAATATTTTCTTTTTTCACTTTTGCTGAGATCTCCTCGCCTTTCGCTGCTTCCTCCTATTTTTATTAACTCTTGCTGATATAATGAAAGGACTCCTCGTGGTCTCCTATGTGGAGAAGCCTCCTCGCTGATAGAATAGGAGGACTCCTCGTGGCCTCATATGTGGAGAAGCATCCTCACTGATTGAATAGGAGGACTCCTCGTGGCCTCATATGTGAAGAGGCCTCCACCTGCTGATATAATGAGAGGACTCCTCTATACATGTTGTTAGCACAAAATCACGCAAGCGCACGTGTTCACAAGTAATATAGAATGAAGTAGAGTTCGTTCCCACAGAGATTGTATAATTTAGTTCTTGTACCTAAGCATCAATGTATGATTATCGTTCAATGCTAAGACAATGGACAACTTGGTTTTGATTATCTAAATTAACTAATAAGAATTAATTAACAACTAAATTAATTAACTAAGTGATTTCGATTTACTTATGAGATGGAAAACATGGGATCCTAACTTCAATACAAACTTCCTTTAGAGATCATGCCCTTTTATCAACACATGTGGTGGTTACGATAACTAATCGGACAACACGAAATAAGTATACGTTACCTTTCAGTACACGCACACCAATCTACACAATATCCACAGAAGATAGAAATCATGTAGGCACCAATTATGCTTAGACCCTATATGTCTATAGAATTTGAAAACATAATGGCTGAAGATCAAGTATCCATAAGATTACATAAGGTAGTATGAGACGGTTAGAAACACACCACAAACATGAATAACATTCATGGACTTATGCTAGCATGGCAAGTTCTAAATCTAAAGATTCACTGTCGCTTCACTAAAGATTAACAAGATAGATGTTAGCTACGCATCTATATGAATTAAATACAACCATGCAAGGATATCGCAAATTCACCACACATATATCAAGTTAGGCAATCAACATCTAAATTCCGTAAGTAAATCCGTTAGGACCCCATGACGGCGATTAGTTCATAATCGAACCGTTCGTCATCATGGGGTTTGATGAAAACATGATAAAGATGAAGAGAATAATGATGAATAAATCAATGATAACAAAGTTATAGAACAAAGTCGAATAATGATCAAGCATCCAAAAGATACGCCTAGTAAGAATACAAGAAAACTATGACTAGATCTTCTTGTTGTCACGATCCTCGCCTTGGCTTCTCAATCTCGTGCTCAAAAGTGTGTATGTGATGTGAAGTAATCTGATCTCTGGTGTCTGGTGTGTGTAAATCTGACCTCCCAGCATGTGTATTTATAGCTCAATATTGCCTCTTCTCCAAGCAATTGCCATTCTTGAGTAGGAATTGAAATTGACAAATTCCATCTTTAAATATGATATAAATTTCAAATTCCCGTGTCAAATAAGGTTTCTAGACTATTCCCACCGTCCAAGATTATTTCCATGTCGAATAGGAGAAGAAAACGGCAACATTCCTCTTTAAAATCTGAATTAGAAAAGTTTCTGGCGGCCAGTTTTTCCCTTAGCGCGGTCGCGCTGTTTCCCTTTGTTCTTTCCGCGCGGTCGCGCTCTACCAAAGCTGCCAATTCTGCCTAGCGCGGTCGCGCTCTTCTCCAGTATAAATGTAGCGCGGTCGCGCTATACACATACTGTCTCTGCAGAATTTCTGTTAGAACTTAATTCTTCGCGCGCCGTTTTACACCACAACCACTTCTGTTCCAAAAGCCACAAAACACCATAACTACCTGCAAAAACTTAATTCCTGCACAAACTCCACAAAACACATTAAACCACAAAAATACTCGAGGATTAAGCGATCAATTCAAGCCAAAATAGAACGATCCAAATGGATAAAAATCCAATTATCACATGTATATGCGAGGACACCTTGTTTTTTTAATAAGCCACACGTGCTCCTGTTAGTCCACACGCGGATCCCTGTTCGTCTTTTTTATTTTAGTTGATCATGTTGCCCCGCTTTTTAACTTCCTTTTAATCCTTGATTCTGTGGCCTCGTATTCCACTTTCTTTTATAGCCTTGTAGACAGACTGCATCCATCATGTTGCTGGGCTCCAGCCCCGGCTCGCATATGCTAGCTGGTGGGCCATGAATCTTTGAAAACAGATAATTTTGAATTTTTCCAAGTGCTTTGGGATACCTGATTGAGTCTTCATATGCTCCAATTTGCTTATAGATTGATTTTAACACATGCCTAGAGATAGCTCCACACTGTATAGACTTTCGGACTGATCCATCATCGCCAATGGGGTTAAGTGGTTTCGCATCGTAAGATATCGGGCTTGCGGCCTCGCAACGCTAGTTACGGCCTCGCAACACTAGGTGTTGGCCTTGTCTTGTAATTTTTCAAATGTCCTTCTAGAAGTGGTGTTTATGTAATGCCACTACCCCCCGAGTCCTCATTATCATTGTAGATGTGATGAGGAATCAACATGTTTCATCAACCTTCTTGTATTATTTGGAGTTGACACCATTTGTAATAAAGAGAATTTGATGTGATCCCGCTATAAGCAGACTTGACCTCTTTAACGCAATCTTGGGGCACTCGACCTCTTCACTGTTGTACCAAGGCATTTGGACTCTCCAAGCTAAGTGAGAAAACTTAGCTTCTTCAATGTCATAACAGACTTCCCTATGTTGAACAAGAATGTAGATATCGAGGTCTTGAGCTCATTTTGATTTTCAAATACTTTGGCTTATCTCCCTTCATCTCTAGTGCGATCTTGAGGCCAATAATGAGATCCTCATACTCAGCCTCTTTATTTGTTGCTTGCTCTTCCCAGTATCTTGAGGTAGTCGAGGACCTCCACATTGCCGACAAGGTTTGGGGGCGTCCCCCCTCTCCTCGGCAAGGGTCGGGGGCGTCCCCCCCTCTCCTCGACGTAGAGGTATTTTACCTTGAAGAAGCAAAGCCCAAAGTCATTACATCAAGTATGAGAGTTGTCTATATGATATCACTACCCCCCTAGACTGAGGATGAATTTATTCATACTTAGTTTATAGATACATAAAGCTACTCATGCGTGCTCAGCATGAATACTCCCAGCACGCTCAGTCCTGTCCTTGTGGGGCTCCTCCTTTTACCCAAGTGGTGGCACATCATTATAACCGAAACCGTGCTTCTTTACCTCACGAACTACCCACTCAGTTAGTTGTCCTTTACGAATTAGATCTTCAATTTTCTCCTTGAGCTGCCTACAATCCGTAGTATCATGCCCCGTCTGTTCATGAAAGGCACAATATTTACGAGTACCCTTGGTTGCCCAACTATTCATAGGTAGGGGTTTTTTAAACATTTCTTTATTAACGTTCACTGCATAGATATGATCAATGGAGTCCACCAACGGAGTGTACTGACCCTCATTTCTTCTACTTCGAGCTTGCAGTGGGGACCTTCCTGGCGGGGTCGTGACCCCCTCTTTGGGCTCTCACTGCGATCCTATCTTCGCCTGGGGCTTTGACAGTCCTTCCTCTTTACTCCTTTATCCTTACTGCTAGCCTCATTATTTTTCTTGAGGTTCTCCATCGACTTTTCAATCCATTTATAAGGCTCGGCCTCCATGTAGAACTCAAAGAGAGTGCCAGGTGTCTATACCTGAAACGGCTTCCAGAATTTCGTGCCTTCTCTCAGCCCAGCAATAAGAAAATTTTTAAATGGCCTCGTCATTTGCTCCTCGCACCCTAGGGTCCTCGGTGTTAAATCTCTTGAAGTAGTCTTGTAGGGTCTCACCCTCATCTGCTTTATGTTCACCATGGTGAATACAGGGGGTGCATAGAGCTTGGAGGACTGAAAATACTTAATGAAAATGTCCACGAACTGCTCCCATGAGTCTATAGTGATGTCAGCCCCTAGATTAGAGAACCGCTGCTGGGCACTACCCCACAATGAGGCCGCAAACAACCTGCACCTAGCCAATAGCGAGACCCGGTACACATCCATATCATTGTTGAATCGAATAACAAACTCTGCAGGGTCAGTGTCCCCATTATAAGTCATGTCTAGGTCATTACTCTGGAATATAGTGGGAAGCGGAATGGTCCTGATCTCTTGAGTGAAAGGCGAGGCCGAACCCATGGGGTTGAGGGTCCCCTTATCCGCATTCATCTTATCCAAGGCCTTCTTTAGCTCCTCGATCTTGTAGTCTCCAACCTTGGTCTCCTTATCTTTAACTTTTTTTGTCCCTTTTCAGTGATGTCATGGTGGGACTGGGTCTTCTTAGGAGCACTAGGCTCCTCTTGATCCTCCTTGTAATCCTTCTTTTTGTGATCCAGGGGGTCAGGTTTGTACTTATGGGACCGCTCACGCTCTCGATGAGGAGAGGGGGGTCATTCCAAACCTTGGCTCCAAGCCTGGGATCGCTTATACTTCTTGTCAGCTGTAAGTTTTCCGAGCTTAAGGCGGAGATCATGCTCAACTAACTTCTTTCCAAGACGATCAAAGACACTAACTGACCTCCCCTTAGATGAGACGGCCTCATTCTGCAACCCCTCCTTTGTCTTAGTAGCCTCAATATCCTCCTCCCACTCGAGGTCTTCATAGAAGTAAGGGTTTGTTTGATCTGTAATAACATCATCAAATTCATCCAAGAGTTTCTTGGTGGGACCCTTACTGCTCCCCTCCTGATAGGACTTGGGCCTCTTCATGGCATTCCTCTTCGCGCCCCTCGAGCTATACCGCTTCTTCACTCTAGTCATCCTTTCTTGCACTGTTGATACCTTCCCGGGCCCATCCTCCTCCTCGCTCCTGGGGGAATCGCCTTTGGGTGTCCTGTGCGACCCCGGGGTCTCCCCGTTATTGTGTCCTTCATTCATCTTCTTGTTCGACTTAGTCATCTTTCTCCCAATACGATGACTTCCCCTCTTTATAGCGCCAAATGTTATAGGGAGAATATTGTATAATAATATTTTGGAGGTTTGCTGGAATCGCGGAGCAAAACACGAATATTTCGCTAAGAACACGAAGAACACGGAAGGAGATTGGTGATTTTTTGTGGCTGATCTTGTTTGTTGATAGGGCTGAGCAAAACCGAACCGAAACCGAAAAACCGAACCGAACCGTGCAAATTCGGTTCGGTTCGGTTCTAATTTTTTGAAAATTCGGTTTATTCGGTCCGGACCGAATAGACCGAAATAAAAATCGGTTCGGTTCGGTTCTTTGAAAAATATTTCGGTCCGGACCGAATAGACCGAATAGTCCGAATAATATATACTTTAATTTTTATATTTATGTTATGTACATTTTATATATATCTTATAAAATATAATTATATTATCTAATTTGTAAATTCTAATTATATCTATATTGGTGAAATAGTGGTGATTAATTGATTATTATTTTTGTGATAAATCATGAATTTTTAGCTTTATTTATAATATAGGTTTTTTTTCAAAAAAAAATTCGGTTTTTTCGGTCCGGACCGAACCGAACCGAATTATTTCGGTTCGGTCCGGTTCGGTCCATGATTAAACTTCGGTCCGGTTCGGTCCAGAAAAAAAAATGACATTTCGGTTTTCGGTTTATTCGGTTCGGTCCGGTTCTGGACCGAACCGACCGAATGCTCAGCCCTATTTGTTGATTCGTTGAATGTTAGAGAAAAACTGCTTATTCTCTCTTGCTGCCAACTATCAATCATCCATAACAAAGTGCCTATGTACCCTATTTATAGGGATCAAGCCATACGTAGTTCTTGGAGAAGAAGTTACCTAGACGGGCTAGGTTTTTTGTGGGCTCGACTTGGCTCAAATCCACTAGACGTCTTTGGGCTGATATAATCTGTCCATTAATCCTGCTCATGACCCATGACCCAATAAAGGTTACCTATGGTTAGCATGATGCTCGGATCGTATGGCCTCACTGGCGAGGCTAATGGAAAAGCTACGTGGCCTCGCATGCGACCTCGCTGGGCTTAATCATGCGAGGTGGTCCCACGCTATATGGAGATAATCGTACTCACGCGACCTCGCTGGGCCTGATCATGAGCCTTCATAAAGATATTCTAGGCCTCGCTGGACCTTGTAGAGACAGTATTCTAGGCCTCGCTGGACCTCTAGGCCTCGCTGGACCTTGCAGAGAGAGTATTCTAGGCCTCGCTGGACCTTGCAGAGAGTATTCTAGGTCTCGCTGGAACTCTAGGCCTCGCTGGACCTCTAGGCCTCGCTTGACCTTACAGAGAGATGTGATAGATGTTATCCCATACTAGGGACTGCTAGCGAACTCGACCCACAGCTTGGGGTCGCAAACTTACACATTGTACTTGATAGTATATTGGATTAACTCCTAGTGGTGGATTTTAGTGACCCAATCTTCATCTCTAGGCCCATTATGAGTTGTGAACCACTATTCTAGTCCATTAGGCCTTCTTAGGGCTTATGCCAAGATTTGAGCATAACAAAAGGAATGTAAATGGAGTTTCATACTCCGTTAAAAATCTATAAATTGTATGTTTCTTTTAATAGAATGGTAATTTTCAGGTAAATTTTCGTAATCCGTTAAAGACCTACAAATTTTATGTTCCTTGATCTAGGAGTGGAGTAGCATGCATCGAATTTTTACAATTAACAAGCGATCCCATAATTATTTTACAATTTTTTTGTTTTATAATAAGTTAAAATTATAATTTCTGTATGTCTAAACTGTAGGAAAGTAATCAAGTTTTTATTCCTTTTTTTTTTTTATATTTAGTAGAAAAGGTAATATTAGTTTAGGTTGTGGAAAGTTTTGGTTACACGGTATCTATGACATTAACTTTTATATTAAACTAGTTGATAAAGCCGCGCTTCGCGGCGGCGTTACAATATTTTTAAAAAAATTCAATACATTTACGTTATATTATAATATTAATATTAAATTTTAATAATTAAATAATCTTTTCTAATGAATCAATTTCTTGTTAAATACGATTCTTTCGATTGAGCCGCTCTCTCGTTAAAACCGAAATCCCAACATTTTAACGTATATTATAAAGACTGCATGAGATTGTTCTTTTACTCATTATTCTTTTATTATGTTAACACGTCAATTATTTTCTTTTTAAATACGGTGACTTTTTTCATGACAATAGTATTTGATTTATGAATAAATTTTCCTAATATAAGTATAATTAACTTATATAAAAAATATATAATTTAAGAAGATCGTACTTTCTATAAAATATTTAATTATATGTCTGCTCTATATATTCAAACACATATTCTAGTTCTAGTAGAATTTTTATTTATATATTTTTTCTATAAATTCAAACTCTTATTCTCTATAAATTCGAACTCCTATTCTGCTTCCAATAGAACTTTTAATCGTATGCCTTATAAATATTTATTATACTTTCAATAGAACTTCTAATCATATGTTTTTCCTATAAATTCGAACTCTTCTCCTTTATAAATTCGAACACCTATTCTACTTCTAATACTAATTGATATTTTCATATTTATTAATGTTTAAAATTCTAGAAAATTAGAAAAATCGATTGAGACGATATTAGAGCGCCACCTAAACTCCCGCTATCCTCCTTTATATATATATACTAGTTGATAAAGCCGCGCTTCGCGGCGGCATTACAATTTTTATTTTTAAAAAAATTCAATACATTTACGTTATATTATAATATTAATATTAAATTTTAATAATTAAATAATCTTCTCTAATGAACCAATTTCTTGTTAAATACGATTCTGTCGATTGAGCCGCTCTCTCGTTAAAACCGAAATCCCAACTTTTTAACATATATTATAAAGACTTATATAATATTTTTTTATCCATAAAATCGAACCGTAAAAATAAAAAAAGGTATCAAATTCTAATAGCTAATACAATCTTTTCTAGCGAGCCATCTTCCCGTTAAATACGTTTCGAGACGCTCTTATTTGAAACCGAAATTCTAACTTCACTATATAAAGAGAGTAAATTCCAATTTTTATATTCTTTAAACTTTCTAATATTTATAGAGTTTTAAAAGATGAAAATACATCTTATATTTTCTGTATATTATAGATAAACTTGTATAAAAAAGTTAAAATAAAGGATTTTTAGGAAAAAAGATGTATAGTTTTAAAAAAAATCGTATATAACGTCTCCACCGTCCTCGTATTCTACTTCCAATAAAATATTTTATTTTATGTATTATATATTTAAACACTTTTTATACGGTCTTATTTAATGAACCGCTTTCTTGTTAAACACGGTTATTACTATTGATCCGCTCTCTCGTTAAGACCAAAAACCTAACTTTTACATATATTACTTGTATGATAATGTTTATCCATAAAAATCAAATCCTAAAAATAAAATAAAATTTATAACATCAATATGGTATTTTAATAGCTAGTACAATCTTTTATAGTGAGCCGTCGTTAAACATGTTTCGAGCCGCTCTCGTTTGGGATCGAAATTTCAACTTCATTACATATTATTGATGATACTTATCTTACACAACAATTTTTTTCCTTAAAATCAAAACCTAAAAAATAGAGTGAATTCCAATTTATACTCTCTAGACTTTCTAAAATTTTTGGAGTTTTAGAAAATGAAAACACATCTTATTTTCTCTTTATATTATAGATACTCCTGTATTTATTTAGGATTCTTGCATGAGATTGTTCTTTTATTATGTTAAAACATCAATTCTTTTCTTTTTAAATACGGTGAATTATGTTAACACATCAATTCTTTTTTTTTTTTTTTAAATACGGTGACTTTTTTTATGACAATAGTATTGGATTTATGAATAAATTTTCCTAATATAAGTATAATTAACTTATATAAAAAATATATAATTTAAGAAGATCGTACTTTCTATAAAATATTTAATTATATTTCTGCTCTATATATTCAAACACCTATTCTACTTCTAGTAGAACATTTATTTATATATTTTTTCGATAAATTTGAACTCTTATTCTTTATAAATTCGAACTCCTATTCTACTTCCAATAGAACTTTTAATCGTATGCCTTATAAATACTTATTATACTTACAATAGAACTTCTAATCATATGTCTTTCCTATAAATTCGAACTCTTGTCCTTTATAAATTCGAACACCTATTCTACTTCTAATATGTTAATTCATATTTTTGTATTTATTAGTGTTTAAAATTCTAAAATTTTAGAAAATTAGAAAAATAGATTTAGATGATCTTAGAGCGCCACCTAAACTCCCGCTATCCTCCTTTATATATATATATATATATATATATATATATATATATATATATATATTGATGATTTTTAATTATATGTCTCCTTTATATATTCTACTTCCAATAGAAATTGTAATCATGTGCCTTATAAATACTTATTATACTTTCAATAGAACTTCTAATCATATGTCTTCCCTATAATTTTGAACTCTTCTCATCAATAAATTCGAACACCTATTCTACTTCTAATATGGTAAAAGATATTTTTATATTTATTTGTACTTATTCGAACTCTTATTCTACTTTTAATAGAACTTTTAATCACACGCCTTATAATTAAATAACTATTCTACTTCCAATAGAACTTCTAATTATATGTCTTCTCAATAAATTCGAACTCTTATCATCTATAAATTCGAACACCTATTCTATTTCTAATATATTAAAAGATATTTTTATATTTATTAGTGTTTAAAATCCTAAAATTCTAAAAAATTAGAAAAATAGAATGAGACGATCTTAGAACGCCAATATATTAGAATTAGAAAAGATAGTCATATTATGTATAACAATGTTTATCCATAAACATTGAATCCTATAAATGAAATAAAATTTATAACGTCAATATC
The DNA here is from genome assembly GCA_036435485.1 of Saposhnikovia divaricata. Lineage (NCBI taxonomy): Eukaryota > Viridiplantae > Streptophyta > Magnoliopsida > Apiales > Apiaceae > Saposhnikovia > Saposhnikovia divaricata. The sequence continues at coordinate 80,720,920 of CM071598.1, forward strand.
AAATTCTAATAGTTGATACAATTTTTTTAGTGAGCCGTATTTCCGTTAAACACGTTTTGATCCGCTCTCATTTGGGAACTTTGAACATTGACCGTGAGACAACCAAATACTTGTAGAGACCATTTATTTAAAATTGTAATATTAATTCTAAATTCACACACCATTTATTTAAAATTTTAATATTAACTCTAAATTCAAGATGAAAAGCAATTCTCTCGTTTCTGTTTGTTTAATCCGTGTCATAGTAAAAACCACGATACAAGCTTAATTATACCATCTAATAAACCAGTTCTAACCTCTCTTACTTTGAAATCAAACTACATCGGATTTATGTCTCATCCTTGGTGAGTTATTATATGTCTCATCTATGGTGAGTTACTAGTGTTATAAAGTTCGTTCTCTATCTAGTGTATTTCTCTGTGTTCCCATGGCAAGTTCATCACGAAGTAAAAACCTGGAGGCAGATTATGCAAAACTATCCTTAAATAGTGAAGATGAAGAGGGCCTCATTCTGGAAGACATCCAGGGCAATGAAGAAAAGGAAGGAATGGAAAGGTGTTTGGTGGGAAAACTTATCACCAACAGAAAAGCCAATTTCATAGTAATGCAAGACACATTGGCGACGATTTGGAAACCAGTTAAAGGTGTGTTCATGGAGGAAACCAGTCAAACAAACATATTTTTGTTTAAATTCTTTCATGACAGGGATATGCAAAGAGTGCTAGAGGATGGACCATGGACATTTAATCAACATGTTCTCCTTCTTAAGAAATTCAATGTGGATGAACAATTAAAGGATGTCCAACTATCGGAGCTAAACATATGGATTCAAGTGTATGATGTCCCCATTGGCTTCAAATCAGATTTTGTGCTAAAATCTATAGGCAACTTCGTGGGGAAATTCTTGGAGTCAGACCCAAGAAACTTTAAAGGGATGAGTAGAAACTTCTTAAGAATAAGAGTGGCGGTGAATATTGATCGCCCATTGAAGACTCAGATGCGTATCAAGAAACCAGGTGGGGAATGGATGTGGATAACATTCAAATATGAAAGGCTCCCTTTCTTTTGCTTCTACTGTGGTCGTATAGGTCATACGGAGAAGTTTTGCGAGGACCTGTTTGATAATCCCCAAGAACAAGAAACGAGAAAGTATAATAGCTCTCTGCGCGCACCATCAAGGAATCAAGGCCAAGGTAAACAAAACCAATGGATACGGGGGGTGGACGGAACAGCTTTAAATCCGGCGAAGATAGATGACAATGCAGGAAACAGAGAGACAAAGGAGGCCCACAGGAAGGAAAGGACGGAGTATTATGCAAAAGAAACTAGTAATTCCGGAAAAGCAGGAGGGGCAGGGATGTCGGGAGAATCTAATGAAGGTAGTCAACTACAGATGATTACAGTTTTGGAGGCAAAAAACATGGAAAGTTTGGAGGAAGGGCGGGAAAAAGGAACTATTGAAACTAACCAATGTGGGTCAGAGACAGATGGGCTACAAACAGATGGACTTTCTATTACAATTCCCAAAAGACGTAGAGTGGAGAACCCAAGCCCAACAGACAAGTCCAATATCAACTCGAATATGGAGGAGGATATCATGACTGAAACTCAAACAAAGGGTGAGAATGAAACTGGGCCAACGCTTATGCTAACAGAGGGGAAAATAAATAATATGGAGGACACTCAAAGAATGGAAAAATTGGGAAGCAACTATTTAAACTTGTTTGTGGCGGGTTCTGTAAAGCAGGCCCGCCAGGCCCAATGAGTATACTAGCATGGAACTGTCGGGGCCTGGCCAACCCACGAGCAGTCAGGTTCTTAAAGGAGTTGGTAAAACAATTCAGGCCTAGCTTAATTTTCCTCTCAGAGATTTTCGTAGACAAAAGTAGGGTAGATTTGGTGTGCAAGAAGTTGGGATTTTCAAGTTGCTGGGTGGTGGAAACAAGTCATCATGGAGGTGGAGTTGCGTTGTTATGGAAAGGGAATAGCTCGGTAGAGATTAAGGGATCGTGTGAGAACTACATAGACGTCGAAGTTCATGTGGAGCAGGTGGGAAGATGGAGATATACTGGGTTCTACGGCTATCCAGAAAGACATAGGAGGCAAGATTCATGGAATTTATTGAGGGGATTAGCTCAGGATTCTGTTCTTCCTTGGTGTGTCCTAGGGGATTTCAACGATCTAATGTATGCAGAGGAGAAAAGGGGGGGCGAGCACACCCAAAGAGGCTTTTGGAAGGATTCTGTGATGTTATTGAGGAGTGTAAGTTACACGAATTAGAGTTTACAGGGAGTCTCTTTACTTGGGAGCGAGGCAGGGGTACGGCGAATTGGATACAAGAAAGACTAGATAGGGGTTTGGTAAATAATGAATGGAGCCATCTTTTTCCTAATGCGGAGCTCAAGGTGGTTGATGTTTCTACTTCAGATCATCGTCCTTTAGTCTTACAGTTAAATAGGAAAATTTATGTGCCTAGAAGTAAAAGGTTTAAATTTGAAAATCTTTGGCTTAGAGAAAGGGACTGTGTCGACATAGTTGAAACAAGCTGGAACGAAGTACCGAACGCGGATATCATGGATAGAATTATTAACTGTGGTGCTAAGTTGGAAGAATGGGGGGGAGGTATAGTTAAGGAATTCAAACAAAAGTTACAAAAGGCAAGGATCGAGCTGAGAATTTTTGGATCGCGAAGGGATGCTTATGGAGTTCGAAAATACAATTCAGCGAGACAGGAATTCCATGAGTTGTTAAAGAGGCAGGAAATCTACTGGCAGCAAAGGGCAAAGCAATTCTGGCTAACTGAGGGAGATAAAAACTCTCGTTTTTTTCATAACTATGCGTCAAGTCGAAGGAGGAATAATGCTGTTAATAGACTCAAGGACAGTAGTGGAATTTGGAGGGAAGATACAAAGGAAATACAACAGATTGTGAATGACTATTTTCTCGACTTGTTTAAAGCATCTGGTAATGCTGCAGCATTAACTGAAAGAGAGAGTGTTCCCAGAGTATCAGAAGAGCTAAACGAAGCACTCCTGGAGCCAGTCACCATGGACGAGACAAAAAATGCGGTTTTTTCCATGCATTCAGACAAAGCTCCGGGCATGGACGGTTTGAATCCAACTTTCTACCAGTCCTTCTGGGGCATAGTCGGAGCTAGCGTAACAAAGTTTTGTAATCGGTTCATTATGGAAGGTTTTTTACCGGAAGGAGTTAACCATACGCTCGTATGTCTCATTCCAAAGGTTAAACATCCTGAGAAGGTAACAGATATGAGACCAATATCCTTATGCAATGTGTTGATTAGGATTTTGTCCAAAGTTCTAGCTAATCGTATGAAACCTTGTTTGAAATATTTAATATCGGACAAACAGAGTGCTTTTGTTGAAGGGCGTCTTTTGACGGATAACACCTTAGTAGCTTTCGAGATTAATCACTACATAAAGAGAAAAACTCAAGGGAAACAAGGGGTTGCTGCTCTTAAATTAGATGTTTCAAAAGCATACGATAGGCTTGAGTGGAATTACTTGGAACACATGTTGCTAAAATTCGGTTTCAGTGAGATTTGGGTAGATAGGATTTTGAGGTGTACAAACTCGGTTTCCTATAGTTTTATTCAAAATGGCGAGGTCTTTGGACATGTAAAACCGAGTCGTGGACTACGACAAGGCGACCCTATATCGCCATATCTTTATATTATGTGCGTAGAAGGTTTGAGTTCAATGATCAGAAGAAACGAAACAGTAGGCCTAATCCATGGTTGTGCAATTGCTAGAGGGGCGCCTGCAATCTCCCACTTGCTCTTTGCCGACGATTGCTACCTATTCATTAGAGCCAAAGAGGTGGAGGCAACAACTATGAAGTCTATTTTGTTAAGGTATGAGCACATGTCGGGACAAGCAATAAACTTCAATAAATCTACGGTTTGTTTTAGTCCAAACACGTCCACTACGGATCGTCAAGAAGTTTGCCAAAAGCTAGGCATTAGAGAGGTGCATGACCCTGGAAAATATCTGGGAATGCCAATGCGCATTGGTCGAAAAAAGAATCAAGTCTTTCAGTTTATCAAGGACAGAATTAAACAGAAGTTGCAGGGATGGAAGAACAAAAGTATATCTAAAGCAGGGAAGATTACTCTTCTTAAAACAGCAGCTCAATCCATTCCGAATTTTTGGATGAGCCTATTTCTGATCCCAACAGAAGTTTGTGACGGTATTGAAAAATTGATGAACTCTTTTTGGTGGTGTAATGGTGCTGCGAGTAACCAAGGTATAAAATGGATGTCTTGGAAGCGGTTGTGTGCAGTTAAGGAAGCTGGGGGGCTGGGGTTTAAGGAATTGTTTCACTTCAACATTTCCATGTTGGCTAAGCAAGGGTGGAGGTTGATTAACAATGTCAATCCTTTAGTTTCAAGGTTGATGCAAGCTCGTTACTATCCAGCTGGGGATTTCTTGAATGCTACGATGGGAACTAATCCAAGCTTTATGTGGAGGAGCATCTTGGCAGCTCAGAACCTGTTGAAACAAGGTTGTCGAAAGAGAATTGGCGATGGAGAGAGCACCCGTATATGGAAAGTACCGTGGCTGCCTGACGTTGATAACGGCCTTCTAACAACAGAAATGCCAAACCAACTTAGAGAAGCAAATGTATCTGGCTTGATTGATATGGAAGGTGGTAAATGGGATGACGAAATTATTCGCGATTTATGCAATGATCGAGACAGGGAATTGATAAACTCAATTCTTTTACCTATGAATGGAAGAGGGGATGAATGGTATTGGCTATTTGATGCCAAAGGAGAATTTTCTGTGCGTAGTGGGTACAGAAAACTTCAGGGAGAACATCCAAAGCCTCATGCAAAATTCTGGAAGAAAATGTGGAATCTTCAGCTGCCTGGGAAGATAGTAAACCTCGTCTGGAGAGCTTGCTCAATGTGTCTCCCGACAGCAGTGGCGCTAGCAAATAAACGTGTACCTATCCAGAAAATATGCCAGAGGTGTCATCAACAAGACGAAACGGATGTTCATGTGTTGTTTGAGTGTAAGTTTACTCGTGAGATTTGGGCTAGTTTTGGGCTGCAGGACTCTGTCACAGCAGGCCTAGGAGAGGGGGTTCTTGACGTGTTTATTCGGATTTTCGATGCTTTGCCAATGGAAAAATGTTCTCTAGTGGGCCTTGGTTGTTGGTGTATCTGGAATACACGGAATAACTTGGTATGGAACAAGGCAACTAAGTCAGTGTATGAGATAAAAACGGAGGCGACAAACATGTTTCGGGAATGGAAGAATGCGCAAGGGAATCATCACAGAGGAGGGCAAAGAACAGCAAGTACAGCGACAACACGGTGGAGTAAACCAGCTACAGGATGGATAAAAATTAACACAGACGCGGCTCTGTTGGAAGACATAAGAAGTGCTGGTTTCGGCTGCATAGCTAGAGGAGATAGGGGAGAGTTTCTAATGGCTCGAGCAGAAAAATATAAGGCCTATTTAACCCCGAGGGAGGCAGAGGTTATGAGTCTCAAGGAGGCAATTCACTGGGCGTTAACAAACGGATTTAAACGCTGCATATTTGAAACGGATGCGAAGCTCGTAGTGGACGCAATTCATGGAAGTTTAGGGAGAACTCCATTTCATATGATTGCGAGTGAGTGTGTACATTTACTTAAGCATTTCGAGGAAGTGCTAGTGTGTTATGTTAATCGATCTGCGAATGGTGTAGCTCATTTGCTAGCAAAGGCTAATCGTTCTATGTCAGATTGTATACGGGAGTGGCGTTTACAAGCTCCTGAGTTTATTTCCGATGTAATTTTGGCTGAGGCCTTATGATTTATGAAAGCAGTTTTTTTCTCAAAAAAAAAAAAAAAAATCCGTGTCATAGTGACATAGGTTAAGAAGAATCCATTACTCCTTTTTTTTATGAGATTAGTATTGAATTTATGATAATATTTCCTAATAAAAGTATAAATAATTTGTATAAAAAATATATAATTTTAAAATATTTTAAAAAATATCATCACCGTCCTTGTATATTCTATTTTTAATAAAATTTTCAATTTTATGTCTCCTTTATATATTCTACTTCCAATAGAACTTGTAATCACGTGCCTTATAAATACTTATTATACTTTCAATAGAACTTCTAATCATATGTCTTTCCTATAATTTTGAACTCTTCTCATCAATAAATTCGAACACCTATTCTACTTCTAATATGGTAAAAGATATTTTTATATTTATTTGTACTTATTCGAACTCTTATTCTACTTTTAATAGAACTTTTAATCACACGCCTTATAATTAAATAACTATTCTACTTCCAATAGAACTTCTAATTATATGTCTTCTCAATAAATTCGAACTCTTATCATCTATAAATTCGAACACCTATTCTATTTCTAATATATTAAAAGATATTTTTATATTTATTATTGTTTAAAATTCTAAAATTCTAAAAAATTAGAAAAATAGATTGAGACGATTTTAGATCGCCACCTAAGCTCCCGCTATCCTCCTTTATATATATATATATTGAAAGTAAATAAAGAAATTATAGTTACCATAATTCATTAGAAAAAATAATAAAATTTCACAACCTCCGTCCTACTATCATGCAGTTGCAATAGATTGATTTGGGGTTTCTTTAATTTTATTATTTTCCACAATCTCCATAAATAGATAGTAATTTATTTATTTTTTGTTTATAATCTTTGTACTGTTTATTACACTCACATTCACAATAATTTTGTTATTTACAATATGTGTTCATATAAAGGATAAGAGGAGAGATTTCTTTTATTTTACTAATTAAATTTTTATTATTACATTAATTTAGTGTTTTTATATAAATTTCTTTATTATTAACAAGTGTCGATTTAAGAAAATGTAACACAAATCCATATTATACCTACTTAGATTGAAACGGAAGTTTGAAACAATGTTGTACTCACATAACTAATTTGTAATAAGCTTTTTAGGTCCAGTAGTTTGAGGGCCTGTTTGGCCAACACTTAAAATAAGTTCTTATGGACTTATTTTCATGTAAAAATTTCATATTTTAATAAATTTTTTTAATATAAGTATTTAATGTATGTTTAAGATTCTATAGGTTGCAAAAGAAAGTTAACTTTTTTAGAAAAAAGTTAGGAATCAATTTTGTCTTAAAATAAATTGATTTATTCTGGAAAATAAGTTCCCAAAACACCACCGATACATGATAATCAGCACTTTATCTCTGTGTTTATGGTCTAGTTTAATTTTTAAGCTGTAGCATGTATGATGCATGCTTATACATCTGTAAAGTAAGTGAGACTAAATTGATCAACTAAAATATGAAGATGTTTTTAATATATTTTCGTCAAAGTCAGTTCAATATGTATGAACTCCAAGGAAAGATACTCGAGCAGATAATGTAGCTTTCCATATTGAAATTGTGAAAAGATTTTCCCGATTTTTCATATTTTTAGTTCTTACATTATTTAATTAGGGAAGAAAATATTTTAAAATTCAAGTATCTGAAAATTTATATTAAAGATAAGACAATAGAAAAAATGCCTATTTTCTATTTCTATTTTTGTTACACTTTGTTATTTATTAATATCAAAAGTTTTAGAAATTATTATATTTAACATATTCAAATAAATATCGAATTTCAAATCTGAACTTTTTCGACTTTAAAAACTGAATTCAGATCCAAATCAGCAAATTTCGGGTTAGCTAAAATTCAGTAGAATCGGAACAAGTCACACCATATTAGATCATTTTGTCATCTTAATGTATCTTCATATAAGAGACAAGATGGAAGGAGAACATTTTTTTATCTTAGTACTTAAATTTTCATTAGTACTTCCTATTAGTATTTTTATCTATAAATTTCTTTCAAAAAATTTATTTTTAACGGTTGTCGGTCGGACCAAGAAAACGTAAAACAAAACGGTATAAATGAAAAAATATTTAAATAATTATTTTATTATCTACGAATATTTAATTTGTACTGTTGCATTCACTAATTTATATATTTTTATAGATATTTGTTTGTCAAAAAAAATTCTTAAATAATTTAATTTTTTTTTATTTAACAAAATATCTTCAAAGGCCGCCGCGAAGCGCGACTTATTCGACTTAAAATTTAACTTCCTTTTTCAGAAAAGAAAATCGAAACATTTTTTAAACTGGATAGGAGAAAGAGATATTTATAACTGAAATATCCAAACTTCCTTTTTATCGCTCGAATCCTATTTATCTATTTTTCTAGAGCTCCTGTATTTTAAATAATTAAAATCAAAACTTCCTTTTTTGGGACCTAGTTTTTAGAAAAAACTGAACTTCCTTTTTTAAAAGGAAAATCGAAACCTTTTTTGGACTGGATAGGAGAAAGAGCTATTTATAACTGAAATATCAAAACTTCAATTTTTTATTTCTTTTATATTTGCCTTTATCATTTTCTTTATATTTGTATTACTTTATTTTATCATAAACCCTACAATTATTTAATTTTATTTTTGAATAGAAATTGAACTGAAATCATAAATATTATTATTATTATTATATTATATAATAATCGAAACCGAAATCAAATTGAAATCATAAATAAATAACAAATATAATCCGTGTATATAAATAAAATACCCCATTCACAATATTCCTTCTTTTTCTTTTTTGCGTTTCATCTTTACATCCTAAGATCTATGCACTCTTTTAATTATCATGTATGTGCCAGATGTTTATGATAACTCTTTTTTATAAACTTTTTATTTGTTACTCTCAGAAAAATCTATGCTTCTGTGCGGATTATCAACAAGTGAGTGAATGTTGGGAGACAAATGGTTATGGACATGAAGAGATGGTTTTGCGTTAGGTTGAGTTTGAACTTTGAAGCCACTTAAGGAGGCTTCCAGGTAAGTCATATTTAAAAAAAAATTAAAAAATATTACAAGGCTGTTGCGTAACACGATTTATATGTATTTATTATAACGGGTGTTGGCCTAAAAAAATGTGACACAAAGACGTAAAAAATAAGTATATAGTTTATTTTGTTGTCTATATATATATATATATATATATATATATATATATATATATATATATATTAAAATTTTTACAATCACTACTAAAAAAACGCTAATAGACATCGGTTTCTGGCCGATGTCTTTGCAAAATCCTGATCGATGTCTTTGTCGGTGATTTCTAAAGTCGAAAGTTTAGACATCGGTTTCTGGCCGATGTCTATTAGCATATAATACATCATTTTTATAAATATTTCTGATGTTTATGTACTGTCTTCTTGGGTTAACTGCATGAGGTTAACTTTTGAATTGTTGTTTTTGAGGTCTTAGATGTTATTTAACATATAGCAAACATAGAATAATTCGACATAGACATCTGTTTTTTTCCAAATATTGATGTCTAATCCTTGATTAACATCAGTAGATATTAAGAAAACCGATGTATAATGTCACATTAGACATCGGTTTTAGACGATGTTGAAGATATCTATTACATTGGTTTCTTGTGTTTAAAGCTGATGTCTGAGGTCCCATAGACATCGGTTTTTGATTTTATTCATCATCTTTCTTCTAATTAACCGTTGTCTTTTGTTGTCACACACATCTCTTTTATTTTATGTAACTATTGTTGTTTACTGATTTGAATATCAATTTCATGCTACAATATTTACACAATAGAATTTTGCTATATTTATGCACCAAAATAAACAAAAATGAATATATCATTAACAAAAAAAAAATCTAGCATTTACGCCATTCTTACATCAGTGAGCAAAGCCAAAATGACTACTTATAATCAAACCCAAGATAACAAATCAATAATATTCCAAAACTGAAGCATGATAATAAACAAATATTAAGATAGACTGGCTCCTGAATAACAGGTCGGTCCATCGCAATCCTTGAAGATGGTAAAATAACTGGGTCTTACATTAGGGTGTACTGCATACAAAAAAAAAATCCTGTCAGACCATTTGCAATTAACAAACTCAAACATAACATAAATATCATATGATTATAGCTCTTCCATGGCATCACTGTTGCCTATAGTCAAGCCAAGTCTGGCAAATGTGCTTAAACAAATATGAGCATCATGGGTGAGCTGCGATATTGACCAGAACATGTCAAGTACAGTGGCTGGCTCCATGGTTGTCATTGCTCTATAGGAGTGAAAGCATGACAACGTTCGGAATTTTGCAAGTCGATCTCTCCTTTAAATACTAAACACGCGTACATCGACTGATCCATTACCATTCTAAGTTTTAACTACTGCAAAACTTAATTTTATAGCACAAAACTTACTTGTATTGGGTCCAGGAATTCTTCTAGAATCTCCCCAAGTGCAGCTTCAGCATCCAGGGCCTCTGAAGCTACAACTTTTGCTTTATTGCCAAGCTCCACAAACTCTTGTATGACCCTCATATCAATAATGAATTAGCTAAGAAGTGGTATTCAATTAGCCTTGTCTTACATACCTACACCAAAATCCCAACTGTCTGCCTCTCCATCCACATTTAAGCCTCCTATAAGTAGAAAAGGACAGATTGACATTGCAGCAGACATAAGTTTACTAACAGAAGACTCTAAGGTTAGAAAATAGAACACCTGTTGTGAATTAAATATTGGCAGATAATACGGGATGACATGCACTAACCTTTCTGCTCTTAAGCTTAGGATTTGACATATGTGAGTAAATCAAATTTGGTTGCATCTAAATAATTTAATACAGGTCCCTGCAGAGTTCAGATTAATGTTATTCAGCCACTCTCTCTTGCTGCTTGGAGCTTCTCTCTTGCTGCTTAATTTAGTTTCTATTCTAACAAATCAAAAGAAACCCAGGTGGGGATAGGAAAACACTCACTTTAACCTGCAACTGAAGAACGTACCCAAGAATAACTCCAATTGGAATTCCTATCAAGTAATAGCATGTAATGTTCACATATGCCACAGTGCTTTGCCAACCAGCCCCAACAGCAACACCTATAAAACAATACCCCATCTTAATCAACAAAGCCTTATTGTTTTAAAAAAATGAAAAATAAAATAGTGTACAAGATCGTAACTTTTTCAAAGCAGCAAATTTACCAGAAAGAACTGGTTGAATGCTATTCAATAGTATGGAACACACCAACAGAGGTGACAAATCAGCAACAGCAGCAGCAACCTCAGTACTCTCTTTAAATAGTAAAACCTCGGTACTTTATTTGTATTGAGTTTTATACTCATCAGCATAGTTGTTGACTTTTAAAGCCTGCATAAAGGAGGTAAATAAGGCATTTTTGCAATATTTCTATCTTTTTCAGCAACTTGCTAGTTCTTTAATTGTCTGTACTACTCAATCGATATCTCTTGGACTTGATTAACACAAGAAAAAAAAAGCCAATTACAGGTAAAAAAAATTATTTTTTTTTCTTTCATGTGCTTGTATAATAACTCCTAATTGTTACAACTCCTAATCTTGAATGATCAAATTTTTAGAAAAATGTGTGAACAACTCCTAATTGTTACAAGTTTACAACAAATAAAGTGAAAAACGGAAAACTATTGAACAAGGGTAATAATTTTCTTTTTATATAAGAGTTCTTAGATCAATTATGAAACAAAAAAAATAGTTTAGTTGTGTTTTTTACTTACAGCAACTCCTTTGATGTTAAACTTGTAATCTTTATAATGTTCATTGTGGTCCAGAAGAGCAACAGCCAGCTGTGGTATGTAATGCCCTGCTAATAGAATGTGGATGTAGTAATCAAACAATTTAAACTATTCAGCAGTAACTTTGTACCATGTGGGACATACTGGGAATTTTAGGTTTCACTTTGATATACTTCTAGAACAATTCTTCTAAGAAGGGAAAGAGATAAAAAAATAATAGGCAATTTACATTAAACGCAATTTTAAGGCTATAGTTTTAAAGAGTGACACATTCTTGTAATCCTTAAGAAAAAGTCCCCTTCAAAATCCACCTTCACCAATCTTGGTCAGTCTCATTGGGACTTCCATCAGTGTGAGGACTGCCACTTCCATTGCTCTTTCAAAATAAAAACAACAATAATTAGGTGATGACAGAGAGGAGCCACTGCATGTATGTAAATTTAAAAAGAGCATACCTATTTAATGAGATATCCTCGAGCACAACAGTGAACTCTGTCTTGTTTCTTAGAAGAGCTCTAACTGGATGACCATCTTCATAGAAAAGAGCAAACTGCAGAGGTACATATGCTTAAATTTTACATAAGAAGTTTACCTTAATGCACATCACAAACAAATGAACAGCACAAACAAAGATACAAGACAATTCAAAGTGAAAGCAAAAGTGAGTATGTTTAAATGTTTGAATCCTGATCAAAAGAAACTTGCACTGTAGTGAAAAAAATGTCCATCAACATTGTCACATTTACTTTAAAATGATTAGTAAGAAACTGAACTTTGTTCCCTTTCGATGCCAGGCCACGCCTGGCTATAGGCACTCGTGCAGGCGGCTTTTAGACTACAGGCTCAGAATCTCCTTCAACATGAAGGGGTACAACATTTACAGGTACGGGAGGAGGTGGTGGCAAAGCCTTATCAGCTGCACTAATAATACGTTAACAAATCATCAGTCTCACTAATACCAATCAATCATATTACAATTTGCAGACTAAATCACTTTGAATTGGTCTAAACACAGACACACACTTCAACAAATGAGCATAAAAATGACTACACCATTTACACTAATAACAAAAATCAAAACTCAAGTTCCAAATCTAAGCAGGCCTAATCAAAAAAGCAGCAAACCAAACAATACATCCAACATTTTAAACAAATAAAATTACAAATTAACAAAAGCCCACCAATCAAAATCCAATCTTTATCATAACCCATCACTTCAACATCATCAACAACACTAAATAATCCAAAAACAATCCAACCTATATCAAGAATCGACTAAACTACATCCAAAAAATAAATAACTAATTAGTATTTACACATTTAGAGAAACGCAAAAAATCAAACATGAAATACATATATGAACATAAAAACACAAATACAAACACCAACAAACAAAACCCCCAATTTTAAAAATTAGGGTTTTGATTTTTAACAACCCCCAATTGATTTTTAACAAAATGCATGCTTTGAAACGATTAACATACATACAAATCTATAAACAAATCTATTGAGCATACCAATTCGAGTTTTGGAGCCTCTTGAACTGAGCTTCGAACTGGGCTTCGAACCGAGCTTCGATTGAGAGTAGAGAGAGAGTCGGGAGAGTCAGGAGAGAGGAGAGACAGCTCGTGAGAGTGGAGAGAGAGAGAGGTGAGAGTCGAGAGAGAGATGAGAGTCGAGAGAGAGGTCAGAGAGAGTGATAGTTTTTAGGTTATAATTTGTTTTTATTTAATATGTCTGAATGATATTAGAAAAAGGGGGGAATACAAAAAATTTGGTTAAGGGGGAAACAGAATTGGCTAAGCAGGCAAATAAAACATTAAAGGGGAAATAAAATTAAGGGGGCAAATATTTGAGAAGGTGCGCGCGTTCATTTTTTTAAGGAGAGGTTTAGACATCGGTTAGTAAATGAAGTGATGTTTGAATGTTTTTTAAGGAGATGTTTAGACATCGGTTGATAAATGAAGTGATGTCTGAATGTTTAAAAGACATCGGTTTTAAAACGATCGATGTTAATTTGATTTTTAACATCGGTTTTATTTTAATCGATGTTAAAGACCGTGATGTCTATTAACAGATTTTTAGTAGTGAATATTGTGTTTGTTGGGTTTGTGGAGTCTATCAAGTTTCAGAATTGCATTCTGATTTGGTTTAGAAATTCCAGAGTTGGACTCTAATTATAGTTAGGAATTTCAGAATTAGATCTGATTTGTTTAGACCCAGTTTCTTCTCTTATAAATATTCTCATGTAATTGTAATACAACACAACACAATTGTGAGAGATCAATTCAAAATTAGTGCGGCTTGTGGAATAGGAATTTATGAACCACATAAATCTTTGTCTTGTGTGATTGTCGTTTATTTTCTTGTTCTTGTTTATTCGTTTTGGATTTTGCTTTCGTTGTTGTATACTCAACAACTGGTATCAGAGCCAGTTTTCAGGCGAGTGAGAGCGATGGCAGAAGAAGGGAAAGTAAAGATCGACAAATTTGAAGGTAGAGATTTTGGGTTTTGGAAGATGCAAATTGAATATTATTTGTATCAGAAAAAACTACACGAATCACTGGAAGAGAAGAAGCCAGAAAAGATGGATGAGAAAGAATGGAAGCTATTGGATCGGCAAGCTCTGGGTGTTGTCAGATTGACTTTGGCGAAGAACGTTACTTACAATATCGTCAAGGAAACGATAACTTATGGATTGATCAAGGCGTTATCAAATATGTATGAGAAGCCGTCTGCTTCAAATAAGGTATATTTGTGTCATTCGTTGTTTGCCACGAGATTGAATGAAGGTAATTGTGTTGCTGATCATTTGAAAGAATTTAACTCTGTCCTATCAAGACTGACATCAGTGGATATTAAATTCGATGATGAAGTACAAGCATTTTATTGGTATCCTCGTTACCTGACAATTGGTGATCAAGATTTGTCACTGCTATTAGTAATTCATCCGGGAGCGCTAAGATGACTTTTGATGGAGTTCGAGATGCGATTCTTGGAGAAGATATTCGTAGGAGAAACTTGGGAGGGTCGTTAGGTTCCTTGTTGAGTACTGAGAGTAGAGGTAGAAAGTCCGATTGGGGGCAGAATCAGGGGGGTAGCAGATCAAAGTCACAGAAGAGAGGACAGTCCAAAGATCGCAAGGAGATTGTTTGTTGGAATTTTCAGAAGAAAGGTCACTTCAGAAATCGATGTACGGCTCCCGCAGCTCCTAAAGGAAAGAAGAAAGAGGATAATTCAGCTAATGTAGTTGAAGAAGTGACGGATGACGATGCTTTGATTTGTTGTTTTGAATGTTCGGTTGAATCATGGGTTATGGATTCTGGTGCATCATTCCATGCTACCCCTTGCAGGGATTTGATGTTAAATTTCAAACTTGGAAATTTTGGTAAAGTCCGTCTTGCTGATGATGAGACTTTGGATATTACGGGCATGGGAGATTTTAATCTCAAGACCTCTTTGGGGACTAGCTGGACGTTGAAAGATGTAAGGTACAATCCTGTACTAAAGAAGATGTTGATATCTATGGGTCAGTTAGATAAGGAAGGGTATCGAGTTACTTTCGGAGACGGACATTGGAAGGTTATAAAGAGGAATCTAGTTATTGCTCATGGAGAGAAAAATGGGACATTGTACATAGTTGAACAATCTAGCTATGAAGCAAATGCAGTTGTTGATGAGATTGGGTCTTCAAATTTGTGGCACCAAAGACTTGGTCATATGAGTGAAAAGGGTATGAAGCTACTTCGAAGGGGAAGATCCTAGAGCTGAAGAATGTGGAAATTGGGTTCTGTGAGCCATGTGTTCTTGGAAAGCAGAAACGAGTTACTTTTGTAATATCAGGAAGGACACCCAAGGCTGAGAGGTTAGAGCTAGTTCATACAGATGTATATGGTCCAACAACAATTGCGTCGTTGGGAGGATCTCGCTACTATGTCACTTTCATTGACAATTCCACTAGAAAGGTATGGGTTTATTTCTTGAAGAATAAATCAGATGTGTTTGCTACTTTCAAGAAGTGGAAGACCGAAGTTGAAAATTAGACCGGTTTGAAGATTAAGAGTTTTATGTCAGATAATGGTGGTGAGTACAGTAGTGATGAGTTTAAAAGCTACTGCGCAGAATATGGGATTAGAATGATCAAAACAATTATAGAGACATCGCAGCATAATGGTGTTGTAGAGCGCATGAACAGAACCTTGAATGAGAGGGCCAAGAGTATGAGGTTGCATGCAAGGTTGCCAAAGATTTTTTGGGCAGATGTAGTTAGCACAGCAGCGTATCTCATAAATAGAGGACCTTCAGTTCCTTTGGGGTTCAATATTCCTGAAGAAGAGTGGAAGAAAAAGGAGGTAAATCTTTCGCACTTACGAGTTTTTGGTTGTGTTTCTTATGTGCGTGTTAAAGATTTTGACAAGGACAAGCTTGATCCGAAAGCAAAGAAGTGTATCTTCATTTGTTATGGCTCAGATGATATGGGTTTCTGTTTCTGGGATGAACTGATGAAGAAGGTTGTTAGAAGTAGAGATGCTACTTTTAACGAAAGTGCAGTGTACAAGGATAAGCTTGCAGTCGATTCTGAGTTTGCAAAAGAAAAACCTGAGAAATAGAAAGTATTGCTTGAAGATATTACTGAAAAAGATCTTGTAAAAATAGTGGGAGTTCGGGGAATGGTGATGACACAGTTCCAATTGCTCCACAGGCTGAGGTAAGAAGGTCTAGCAGAATTGTGAGGCCATCATAAAGATTTTCTCCTTCAGCATATTATATGTTATTGATCGAAGATGGAGAGGCTCAATGTTATTCAGAGGCAGTTCAGGTGGATGATTCAGTTCAGTGGAAATCAACCATCGAAGAAGAGATGAGTTCTCTTGAGAAGAATGAAACTTGGTCTTTAACAGAATTACCAGCAGGAAAGAAGGCTTTACAAAATAAGTGGGTGTTTCGGATCAAAGAAGAATATGATGGCAGCAAGAGATACAAGGCGAGGTTATTAGTCAAGGGTTATCAACAAAAAAAGGGTACTGACTATACTGATATATTTTCTCCGATTGTTAAGATGACTACTGTTAGAATTGTGTCAAGTATTATGGCTGTAGAGGAGTTACATCTAGAGAAACTTGTTAACTCGAATAACTTGTAGAAGGGGGGGTTGAATACAAGTTATATAATCGTGTCTGATTTTTGCTTGATTATATGAACAAGAATAAACGAATGAATCAAACTTTGTTTGTATTAAAATAATCAAATACAAACTCTACCAAAGGTGTACAATACCTTTAGCAGCTGCTGACAATATAAATCTCTCTCTCTGTTTGTTTCGAACTCTCGAATACAAATCTTACGAACTCACTTGCTCACTCACGCACGCTATTTACAATGATATAGAGAGAGTATTTATAATGTTACCTATCAACTAATAACATAATTTTAATCTATCTATGACAATGTTCTGCCGTCCAGTTGATAGTTTCCATCAATAGAGAATTCGTTTCCTTCACGATATCTTCTTGCTTGTTTTCCAAAACAAAGATCCTGTTTTATAGCACTTGCCAGTTTCTGTAGCATCCATAATGACATCATCAGTAACACGACTGACATCATCAGTAACATGACTGATATCAGGATTTGCCATTGCATCATGATCTGATTATCCCATCAGTATTTGATCAGGATCTGACTTAATGTATCAGGATCTGCTCCTCTGTTCCTGACATGTAGTCCCCGATACACTGTTCCTGACGTATAGTCTCTGACGCACTGTTCCTGACTAAATTCTACAGATTACTGTTTAACACATATATCCTAAACAAAGTGCTAAATCCTTTATAAGATCAGGATATACAAGAAGTTTTAGCAAAATTCTATTCTTAACATCACAACTTATGAATTATTCCTAACAATCTCCCCTATTTATGCTTTAGAATCTGAAGCATAAATCTAAGTTGTAGATGTCAAAACATATAACAAGACAACCAGAATAGAATTTATGAATTCAAGATCATGAAGTTAAGTACCTCCTTCTTCAGATGTAGACATGTATCTAGTACTTAGACGAAAGAATTCAACTATTTGATGCTTCTTTTCCTTTACCACTCCCATGATGAAATTTACCAACTCTGTCACCCTTAGTTCTGCTCCCAGTCTGTTTATCTCCCCCAGTCTGTTGTTGTCTCTGAATTGTCTTTATCTCCCCCAGTCTGTTGTTGTCTCTGAATTGTCTTTATCTCCCCCTTTTTGACATCAGGAACATTAATTCCAAGAGATTCAGTAACAGAACAAATGAGATTCATCAGAACTGCTTGATTTTCCATAATGGTGACTTGGTTATTTTCAAGAATTTGAAGTCTCAATTGAATATCACTTTGAGATTTCTGAATGTCCTTAAGAATTTCAGAATTGACTTCAATGTCGGAAGTGCTTGTTGTATCTTCAGATTCATATTCAGATTCAGAAAGAACATTATCTTCAAGTCTTGTAGAAGAAGTTGCCTGTTGAGAATGATATTCAAGTAATAATACTTGAGTAGAAGTACAAACATCTTCATCTTTCTGATCTGGAGCTGAAATATGCTCATCCTGTCCTTCACCAGTATTCTGTGTACTAACATCTACAAATCCTGACTCCTCCTTAGATTGATCAGATATTGTTGATGTTTCAATTCTAGCTGAAATTGGAAGTACAAGCAAAGGAATACTAGGATCATTAGGAATTTCTTCTGGTACTGGTTGAGTAGAAGTTTGTCTTAGCCTTTCACCTCTTCTGTTAATAATCTCTGCAAGCCTTTCTTTCTGTTTCTGAGCTTTAACTTCTGGCTTTGCATTGTGATGTGCTAAGTCATGCTTCTCATACATCTTGATAAAAGAATAAGTACCAACATCCATACCAAGATTTTCAGACCAAGATTCAGGAAAAACCTGATCCCAGTAATCAAACGATGGTAGTTTCCTAATTTTCTCTCCCTCACTATGGAGTTGATCATCCATACCCTCATTCTCACTTTGACTATCTAAAGTCAACACTCTTTCTACCTCTCCTTTTGCCTGGTCTGGAGCCAGCCTCTCTGTGTGTGGATCTATGTCCATCTTTTCAAGTGTATCACTCAAATTTGGATAAGTGCTCTCATGACCTACAGAAAAATAGGGATTAGAAGAAGTTTTTATACCTGAACTCACATGGAGAGAGGGTTCCTCATATGACATGGGGCTTGAGGTTTTCTCCAAGGAGTGAGCTGCTATAGTCTTTGAATCCTTACAAACATCTACTTTCTTTCCAGAGACTACAGGCTCCAGTATACCACTTTCAGGTTTTACACTAGACTCTGATGTCTTCAGTAATACTTCATTAGACACCATAGCTAATATGCCACCGTCTTTAAGTGTTGGTTGCTGAGACACACCCTCAAGGTGGATAGACTCTAAAAGAACAATATTGGTTAGATCTTCAGAAAAATCAATCAAAGTCATTCCTCCTATATCATAGGGTTTCTCACTTGCAATTTGAGTCATCACAGAAGACCTTTCAGCATCATCAATCACAGTTTCTGAGTCATCCAACCTCTGACTAGATGGTTCTTGTGTTGCAGTGACTGTGATATGATCTATTCTACTATTCACCACTGGCGCAATAGTATCTTCTGTTGACTGCTTCCCTCTATCAACTACCTCCTCTTGTTCACCTTGAGCTGAAGCATCTTCAACAATGACATCCTCATCAAATAAATATGCATGAAGTGATTGAAGTGCAACATGCTTAGGAAGTCCAAATTTCTTATGTAACTCCTTTCTAACTGATACATAGAAGTATGTCTTCATTAAATCAAGCCTTTGATGTAACAGTCCATATTCTTCAGGAAATGAAAGTTTGGGAACTCTTTCAATCAAAAAATCTAGAACAGGCCTGGAAAGCTTCACTTTCAGAGAAATAAGTTCCATAGCCAGTCTGTATGTCAATGTAGTTTCCCATGAAGAATCAAGATCTAGATCTCTCTTGCCAGATACTGACATGAATATAGCATTATTTGTAGAGACCTGCATAATGTTAGTTGGACTTAACACTGTGTGTGTAAGTGACAAATGAATCTTTCTCCTTGTTCTCCTAGTATAGTGAGCAACAGATTTATCTTGAGAAGACTCAAGAGGTGTAGACACAGAAGTGATCTTGGGATGAGATCCTCTTTCAATAAACACAGTCTTTTGAGAGACAGTATCCAGTATCTGTTTTCCCTTTTTAAGAACTACAGCCTTTTGAAAGACTGCATCCTGGCTGTGACTAGGTGTTCCATCTCTTTGTCCTAGCTTAGAAAGTTGAATTGCAACCTTCAATTCTGCTCTCTCAGCAAGAGATATATTATCATCATCTTCACTAGAACTACTACTTGAAATAACAAATCTTTTCTTCCTTACAACTGATGTCTTTTGAGAAACACCAGAGGTTGGCTTCTTTGAAACAATCGGCTGTGGATCAAAATTTGGTTCTAGAATTGTTTCAGAGACTGTAATGTTTTTGGCTTCTTGGGTAGACGCAGGGGGGTTCTCCTCCAATTGAGATTCCTGAGTCATTTCAACACCAAAGAAAGAAGAATTATAGATAGTGGGAAGATGAGTTCTTAGAAGTACCTGAACATGATTTGGATAGTGTAAAGTAGGTATTTCATCTAGATTCTTTTCACTGTCCTTCTTTGTAATGTCAGAGAAAATTCTCTTTTGCTGTACATAAGAAGAAACAAAATACTCTCTACCAAATCTAGCTTCAACATCAGGAATGAAATGGTTAATAAACAGTTGCATGAATCTGTGATAATAAACCATATTCCTGTCATGATCTCTTGACCCAAGTTTTATACACATCTGACTTAAGATAATGTGACCAAAATTAATTACCCTGTTATACAGCAAAGCATATGTGTTTACACAATATCACGCAAGCGTACGTGGTCACAAGTAATATATAAGGTTAAGTCCAAATTCGTTCCCACGGGGATCAGGTTATGGTTCTTTTCAGTAAATGCACCTATTCAACAATGTATGATCTTAATTCACTGCTAAGACAAGTAATTAATTGAGATTTTAATTAACTAAATTTAACTAATATGCAATTTAAGAATTAACTAGCTAATGAGATCTAAAATCAAATTACTTATATGAGAATAAACATGGAATCCTAACTTCATTATCTACTTCACTTAGAGTCGCAGCCTTTAATCAATACATGTGATGGTTTTGATATCTGATCGGACAACACGAAACAAGTAAAAGCTACCTCTCGGTATACTAATACCAAACTATGCATGCATCCACAAAAGAGATAGAAGATGGGTAGACACCAAATATGTTTAGACCCTATATCTCTATAGAATTTGAAAACATAAAGGTTTAAGCACAAGTTATCCACTTAGATCACATAGGGTAGCATCATATCTCTATGTATGCCACAAATCATGATAATAATATCAACCTATCCTATGCTAGCATGGCAAGTTCTAAAATTCAAGATCCACTCTCGTTTCGCAAGAGATTAACAAATTAGATGTTCGCGACGCATCTAAATACATGAAACACAACCATACGAGGATATCAAGAATTCACCACACATAAATCTTTAAAGCATACAAACTACCAAGCTACATAGATAACTCCGTTAGAATCCCATGACAACGATTAGCTCATAATTGAACCGTTCGTCACCATGGGATTAGATGAAAACATGATATTAAACAAGATATGAATAAAAGAAGTAATTATATTAATAAACAAAGAGTTAAGAAAATAAATCTAGAATCCAGAATAATGCAAAAGATGAAGTAGATCTAGATCCGTTGCTTGTCACGAGCGTTGAATCCTTCTCTCCTTTTCTCCCTTGCAGATCTAAGCTATGATACAATAATAACCTCTCCTAATTATAATGCTAAGATGTGTTTAAATAGGCTCTAGATCTCTTGCCCAGCAAGAAATTACCTTCTATTATAATTAGAATTCGATTAAGGTACTAAATCCTGCCCAAAATATAATTAGAATTAGAAAAAAGGCAAAACTGGAATTTTTCTGCTTTTGCTTCTCATAGAACACGTGCGCGAATTTTAACTACACGCTCCCTGCACCTGCTTTCTGTCCCAGGTTGTAGAAAATCTCTCAAGCTTCACGTGAGCTATAAGATCGCTGAAAACGGACTTCTAGAACTCCAGATATGGCCAAAACAGTGTAGACTGCGCAACCTTCCCGGAAAATCCGAATTTTAATCAATTAATCCTCCAAACACGATAGAAGCATCCACCATAATCGACATTCTTGTAAGTCTGCACAACTAAGCAAAACACATCAAAACTACAATAAACTTGAGTCCAAAACAATCAATTTAAACCGATATGGAACGCTCCAAGTGGATATAAAATCCACTTATCACACCCTCAAACTTAAACCGATGTTTGTCCTCAAGCATAAACAATTACAACTAACTAACTAACTAGTACCACTTCCGTAGGTGATCACGGTTGCATTTGGCATATGCAACAAGCCCTTTAAACCCCTAGGCAGCCCTAGTGGATGAGTAAGGTCTCGTGAGGGCCTATAGCGAATGTACCCACAAAATCCATTTAACCTAATGCAATGCATGAATGCAACTAATATGAAAAATGCAACGATCCCCTTCAAACTAACCAAAACCAACTAACAAGAAAATATCTCAAAGAATGCAACTAAATCCAAATAGAGCTCGACCAAGTTCCCGTATACTAACAATACATGAACAGAAACGTGCGTGTGTGCAATGCTCATCAGAAATACTCCCAAAACTAGGTCAAAAATCATACATGCTCTTCGTCAAGACAATCACAGGTTTATAAATAGAATAGACCGTATACACTTCATAACCTAAGAACACCTCCATCCTTATCCAAGGTAGACAGAAATTCATGTTTTATTACTAACTTCTACGACACATATATACAAGCATGCTTATTTAACCGTGCAATGGATGAGACCCCGAAAGGCTTATACAATAATACCCATGTAGTGAGCGTTGGGTTAGTGGATCCCAGACTATAAAAACCTTAGATCACTAGGCATAAAGTCCCCTAGAACTTAATTGCTCGAGTATTAAAGAGCTCACCCTGGTTAATTTTGCATATAAACAATTGACACTTTTGAGTCTTTTTTCTTTTCTTTTTCTTTTCTTTTTTCTTTTCTTTTTTTTTCTATGCAATCTAGAATGAAAATTCTCAATTCCAACCCTAGACTACTCATATAAATATGAGCTGGCTACTAGCCATTTGACGCCTAGCCATTATTGACAACTAACATGAAATCCCTGTTTTCCCCCGAACTTAGACTTAAGTGCTCCTACACTATCAAGGGAATAACGAAAATTCTAAATATAAACAAGTGATTAAATCTCAAAACATCCAAACAAGCATGACCCTAACCTAGCCCAAAAGCACCCAATGAAACTGTGTAATTAGTTTTGTTTCTGAAACACATAAGTCAATTTCATAGAAACTATAAGTCAACCCTCTATTCATCATTACCACACTCAATTAGACACCTACCTACCAATCAGAATTAGCTCGTTCTAAGGGATCATGAAATATGCATGCTATGAAATACAACTAATATGAACTGACATGATATACGAAACAAAAAAACAGAATGTCCTATATGAAACAAACATAATTAATACGAACAAACATGCATAATTTACTACTACTAATATGCAAAGCATGAAATCCTACATGAACACATAATACAACAACAACTACTAATCCCTCAAACCACCCCCAAACTTAAAATATTCAATGTCCGCATTGAATGGAAGTAAATACGAGGGATAGTAGAAAACATACCTACAAAGCGCTTCACATATCCTTCCCCATCGCAACTCAACATACTTGTTCGGCAAAAATCCCCTTTCTGTAGCAATACCCAACTCACAAGAAGCTCCACTAATAATCTCCAAGCAATATCACACCAAAAATAGCCCAAATTCCTAGAATAATACAAAATCCCCTATTTACAAGAACACAAATTCGTAATAAAAATAAAATTAGAGAAGAGATAAACCAATTACGAATCAAAGAGGTGAACTTGTAATTAATTCCTCTTTAGAATTGAATTTAAATAAATAGAAGAGGAATTGGATTTGTATGTATGGGTGTGTATATATAATGGAGTGATAGGATGAATATAAAATTGAATGCGTATATGAGAAATTTTGAGTGGGTAGGAATTTGAGGTAAGATAGAAAAAGGATTTAATAAATTAGAGAAAAAGAATTTGAATTGATATAGGTTTAGAGATTTGAGGAGGAGATGGGGGGTTTTGGAATTTATATAGGATTAGGATAAAATTTGGGGGTGATAGAATAAAATTGGAAAAGGAATTTTTGGGGTTTGAATTTTTTTTATATAAAGTACAACAGGTATAAAGGCAAAGGAAAACAAAAAAAACAAAAAAACTGTTGAAAAAAAACTGTTCCACGCACAGCAGCCTGCCTACTGTGCAGTCACGTAGGCGCAGCCTGCGCGACATCCAGTAACGCAGGCGCAGCCTGCGCGACATGCCAGAATTTTTTTTTTTTTCACCACACTCAAATTTTTTTATTTTTTTCTTCCTACACTAATACGCGGGTTGCCTCCCACGAAGCGCTTCTTTAACGTCAATAGCTTGACGTTACTTCCTCAACTCATGGCGGTTTCAAAAGAATAACTAAACCGTTCTCAACAGAAATACCATTCATACGAACGTTGACCTCTTGTTTGCTTGCTTTCCACAAATGTCTCCCGTCAGACTTCAACCTAATTTTACCACCCAACGGCCTAATCTTCTTCTTTTTCTTCTTCACACCTCTAATGTGCTTCTCCGACTCGAACGGCTGAACAAAACTTTCTTCTTCCTTATCATCAACTTTCCACCTTCGCAACACGTTATCATGCCCCTCTTCAAAAATCACTAGCTCATTATTCAAAAGGACATACCTCAAATGTGGTGGAAGTTTCCCAAGCTTTACATTCGAAAGATCTCGAATTGAAGAACTGTCAATGAAATCACTGATGTGATGCTTTAGCACGTGTGTGTCCGACTTTTCGCTCAACAACTGATCAAACTTCTTTCTCTGACCCGTATCAACTATTTCCACACTGCAACACTCTTCATCCTCTGTCGGAAATTTCATGGCCTTGAACACATTAAAGGTGACAATCTGATCTTGCACCCTCATTGTAAGCTCTCCTTTTTCACATCAATAAAAGTATGGCCTGTAGCTAGAAAAGGCCTTCCCAAGATTATGGGAATCTTCTTGTCTTCTTCAAAATCCAAGATAACAAAATCAGCTGGGAAGATAAGCTTATCAACTTTCACCAAAACGTCTTCCACTATGCCCCTTAGATATGTGATAGATCGATCAGCCAACTGCAAAGAGATATTGGTTGGCTTTGGCTCCGGCAGACCAAGTTGCTTGAACACAGATAAAGGCATGAGATTGATGCTAGCTCCCAAGTCACACAAGCACTTGCTAAAAGAAAGATTGCCAATAGTGCACGGAATAGTGAAACTCCCCGGATCTTTAAGTTTGGGTGGCAACTTCTGCTGCAGAACTGCACTACACTCCTCCGTTAATGCCACTGTTTCAAATTCTTCCAACCTTCTCTTTCATGACAAAATATCCTTCATGAACTTTGCATACCTCGGCATCTGCTCCAATGCTTCAACAAAAGGAATGTTAATGGACAATTCCTTGAAGACATCCATAAACTTCTGAAACTGTTTCTCTTGACTTTTCTACAAGCGCCCAGGATATGGAGGAGGAGGATAGATCTGATTATTCTTCGAAGATTGCTCCGGAGTAGACTTTTCAACAGGTTTCTTGCTCTTCTCACCATCAAGCTGATCAGCCACTAAATCAGATTTCTCAATTTCTGGCACTGCAGATTTTTCAACCTGCTGATTCTGAACATCTTCATCGTCCTTAGCTGCTGATTTAGGATCCCTCGTGACTTTTCCAGATCTCAAAGAAACTGCATTGACCTGTTCCTTGCTTTCCCTTCTGCCTGGATTAACCTCCGTATCACTAGGAAGAGTTCCTTGTTGCATACTAAGTAAGGCACTTGCAATCTGTCCCAACTGGGTTTCCAAGACCTTTTGAGAAGCTTGCAGGTTCTTCACCATCATCCACAAATCATCCCTTTCTGATTTTTCATTAGATGATTGCCCCGCATGAGTCTGGGGTTGTTGCTGCTGAAATCCCGGAGGTTGATATGGTGCCCTTGGAGCAAAAGGCTGTTGATAGCCTTGATTGAATGGCTTCGGTTGCTGACCCTGAAACTGCTGATAGAGTTGCTGAACACCTTGATTGTTGCTCCAGCTGAAATTGGGATGATTCCTGTTGCTTGGATGATAATTAGCTGGATCTGGTTGAGGAGGTCACTGAAAGTTACTCACAAACTGTGCTGATTCAGAAAAGATAGCACACTGATTCGTCTCATGTGCGCCCGCACATAGCTCACAAATACTAGCTACCTACTGAACTCCATAATTAGCAAGAGAATCCACCTTCATAGTCAACTCCTTCAACTGAGCTGCAATGGCTGAAGCTGTATCCACTTCAAAAATACCTGCTACCTTGCCTTGAGAAAGCCTCTAGGTAGGATTTTGATATTCATTAGCAGCCATCGTCTCAATAAGATCATAAGCCTCCTCATAGCTTTTAGCCTACAGAGCTCCACCTGATGCTGCATCTAGCAAAGGTCTAGACAGTGCTCCCAACCCATTGTAGAAACTATTGATAACCATCCAGTCAGCCTCCTCATAGCTTTTAGCCCACAAGCTTTATAACGTTCCCAAGCCTCACACAAAAACTCGCCAGATTGTTGTTGAAATTGGGTTAACTGGTTCCGTATTGCTGCAGTTTTTGCCATAGGGAAGAATTTAGTAAGAAACTTCAGAGCAAGATCCTCCCATGTAGTAATGGAACCAGCTGGTAGAGAGTGTAACCAGCCCTTAGCCTTATCCCTTAAAGAAAATGGAAAAATCCTCAACTTGATAGCATCATCCGACACACCATTAAATTTGAAAGTGTCGCAGATCTCGATAAAGTCCCGGATGTGCATGTTAGGATCCTCTGTCGAAGCACCCCCAAACTGAACCGAATTCTGCACCATCTGAATTGTGCTCGGCTTGATCTCAAAGTTGTTCGCTGCAATAGCTGGCCTGACAATACTAGATTGTATGTCATTGATCTTTGGCTGCAAATAGTCCTTCAAAGCCTTGACTGCTGCTGGTAAGTCTGCCATCTCTTTTACTGCTGCAAGTTCTTCTTCTGCCAGTTTACGAGTTTGCAAACGTGTTCGCATACACATTCAAGTACCTGAAAACACCACGAAACAAACAAACTAAATAAGAAATCCGAGTCAGTGAACGCTAAAGACCACTGATGACAAGCACATAAACTAAATTAAACACCGATGATCCCCGGGCAGCAGCGCCAAAAACTTGTTTACACAATATCACGCAAGCGTACGTGGTCACAAGTAATATATAAGGTTAAGTCCAAATTCGTTCCCACGGGGATCAGGTTATGGTTCTTTTCAGTAAATGCACCTATTCAACAATGTATGATCTTAATTCACTGCTAAGACAAGTAATTAATTGAGATTTTAATTAACTAAATTTAACTAATATGCAATTTAAGAATTAACTAGCTAATGAGATCTAAAATCAAATTACTTATATGAGAATAAACATGGAATCCTAACTTCATTATCTACTTCACTTAGAGTCGCAGCCTTTAATCAATACATGTGATGGTTTTGATATCTGATCGGACAACACGAAACATGTAAAAGCTACCTCTCGGTATACTAATACCAAACTACGCATGCATCCATAAAAGAGATAGAAGATGGGTAGACACCAAATATGTTTAGACCCTATATCTCTATAGAATTTGAAAACATAAAGGTTTAAGCACAAGTTATCCACTTAGATCACATAGGGTAGCATCATATCTCTATGTATGCCACAAATCATGATAATAATATCAACCTATCCTATGCTAACATGGCAAGTTCTAAATCTCAAGATCCACTCTCGTTTCGCAAGAGATTAACAAATTAGATGTTCGCGACGCATCTAAATACATGAAACACAACCATACGAGGATATCAAGAATTCACCACACATAAATCTTTAAAGCATACAAACTACCAAGCTACATAGATAACTCCGTTAGAATCCCATGAACGATTAGCTCATAATTGAACCGTCCGTCACCATGGGATTAGATGAAAACATGATATTAAACAAGATATGAATAAAAGAAGTAATTATATTAATAAACAAAGAGTTAAGAAAATAAATCTAGAATCCAGAATAACGCAAAAGATGAAGTAGATCTAGATCCGTTGCTTGTCACGAGCGCTGAATCCTTCTCTCCTTTTCTCCCTTGCAGATCTAAGCTATGATACAATAATAAACTCTCCTAATTACAATGCTAACATGTGTTTAAATAAGCTCTAGATCTCTTGCCCAGCAAGAAATTACCTTCTATTACAATTAGAATTCGATTAAGGTTGTGACGCCCCCAGATCCGGGGTCGGAGATCTAGGCGCTCACGGTCCATTTTCCATTAATAACATACCTGTTCTTGCACATAATATATAAAACAGCCATCGACCCCACAATAAAACTCACACCGCACACACACAGAGAGGTTAGAGTCTCAGAAATGTCACACAATTGATTAAGCAGAAGTAAAAGTTTCAGAGTTATTACAGACCGAATTAAATAGCATTTATGCTACCAGCAACACTTCGATAGGAAGCGGAGTTGGCGGCTTGAATGTTTGTTACGGTACACTGCCTTGCACAGGTCATACTTATAAATAAAACGTACTAACAAAAGTTGCCAACCAATCTGGCTAATGGGGCCTACCGGTGGAATCTCAACTGCTGCCTCGGGTCTAGTCACCTGCTTTCGGGCAGTCTGTCTGGGTCTTGCCATTTCTCTTAGCTGTTGTGTTTGTAAATTTGAAAACAAGCAAGAGTGAGCAACTATAGCTCAGCAAGAAATATATGTATAAGGTAAGCAATATAACATTACATGTGTTTAGCAGTTATTAGACTTGTTTGTATCAATCAGTTATAAAATCACTTGTCATTGTTGATAAATTTCGAAGGTACACCAATACGTGCCCTTGTTTTCAAAATAAACTTGCAGTTCTAGATACTGCATAGAGTCAACATCTTTCTCATCAAAATGGAACACTATCAGCAACTTGGCACATAAGCCTAAGAAGCAGTGTCAGAGCATTTTCCAAAATGGAGGAATGGGACTTAAAGAAAACATAAAACCGGACAGGGATTAACGATGATCAGTCGCCACATCCAAGTCCAATAATCCGCGGGTCTTCTCCACCGGTAGAAGGATAGAAACTACATCCGTAACTATCCCCGGGTGAAAACTACATCCGTAATCACCCTCGATGAAAACTACATCCGTAATCATCCTTCGGCAACACCTGGGCCGGAATAATAATTGATGGACCGCCTGGCTCACGGCCGCTTACACATCCCGGGAATCGTTCGTCAACGGTTCCCACACCTGCCAGTGTCCCTTTTTCTTTTTCTTTTAAAAACTTGATTTTGATTGAAAACTGAGTAATTGAGGTCCGACATCAGTCGACCGATGATTCTTAAAATCGTACAAGAAGCAAAACCTGACCGGGGGTTTTCGAAAATGTTTTGAGTTCGAAAGTGTTCGAGTTTGAAAGTGCTAAAGGTATCTTGGATTAGCTTTGTCTTTAAAATAATGAACAATAATTAATAAATGGTATTTTTAAGATTTAATATTAATAATTAATAAAATAATTATTTAATTAAATAGCTTTTAATCCAAGATAGGTATTTTTGAGTATTTATGATGATATAAAAATAAATACATAAGTATACGATACTTCCCGAATGACCCTTCGGGTTTTCGCAATTTAATCACGATATAATAATATACCGCTCCCCAGTCAATGGTATATTTGGACCGCTACGACCTCTATTGCTAGAGTCGTTGTCCGAGAAAACATTTCATTCTAAGTTCAAGGGGGTGCAAGCATACACATGCATATATCTCAAATTTCATCATTTCTTCAATAAGTATAAACATATGATACGATTGAAAACTACAAACACAACAGTGAAAGTCCTTATATATGTAAGTTTTGAAAAGTAAACTTGCCTTGGTGAGGTTGGGGTGGTCGAGCTTGCGGAGTGGAATGACGATCTATACATAACCAATAGTCGTTCGTTAGTACCTTAACAATATCTTTTTAATTACGAGGTTTTTAGGGGACACAAAATTAGCTTAATGACTTCGTCTTATGACTCTCTAGCTCCACTATAGGTTCATGTCATCACTCGATTACGCTCGTCACTTATTCGACTTAATTTGGTTTCCATATTCGAAGCGTATTAATCCCCCCTTAAATCATACTCCACTTACGACTTTTTCACTTGCGCGAATTTTACTCTAACATTTTTATAAAATTGAAAAATACGCATTTTAATCCAATTCTTTTTGGGTAGCCTTCACCACTGCATTTACTAGCTCCCCTAATTTTTCCATGATCCTACATAAATTTTTAAGGGTTTAAAGAGGGCTCACAAGTGGACCATTTAGTGCAGTTCAGATTCCAGAACCACTCTTCACTTCTCAGGCCATAACTCAAAATCTATACATCACCTAGTAATGAACCTTATATTTCTGGAAACTACATTCAAATACCTTTCCAACCATATGCATTAGGACTTCAGGGGACAAGATTTAGGGGTTCAAAACCCTCCTACAAGACAGTACAAGTTCCCACAAAATTTACACAGCTTGCTTTTTCACTTAACCATTCAAGAATCCTATATCTCCATCACAACCATCATCTATACCACAAAAATCATACTCTATAGCACACATGGAGTTATATACACTAACCACAAGCTTAAAAATCACAACAACAACATTTAAACTCAAGATCTACATCATCCATAACTCATATGACCAAGATTCACACTAACATCGATGGATCTAACATTATACACCATAAATAATTCATGGCTAAGAGGGGTTAGAGTTTTATACCTTCTTGAGTATCTAGGAGCCTTGGGTAAGCTTTACAATTCTCAAGAACACCTTGGATGAGCCCCTACAATCCTTACAACTCAAGATCTAAAAGAAAACTAAGCATGGTTACTATTCATCTAAATTTCAACAATTTATATCTCAAAAACTAGTGGATGAAAGGGGTTGAAATTCATAGCGTACCTTCCTTATAGAGTGTAGAGGACCTAGGATTTTTGTCTTGAGTTACGAGTGATGAGAAGTTGAAGAAAGAAAATTTTTCTTCTCCTTCCTTGTGCTTGGCCGAGAGCAAAGATGAACAAGAGGGAGAGAGAGAGAGAGTGTTTTGTTTTGTGTTGGGTGAAATAAAGTGAAGTGTATTTGTGATATGTATTAGTGATATGTATAATTGTATCACATGTTGCAAGTCTAGTACTAGCTCCCTAGGCCAACCATGCCTCCTTGTCTCCTTGGACAATGCACCATAACTAGTTACTATTCCTCTAGTTGCTTTTGCATTTCTTGTTTGCTTTTCTAACAACCTAGTTGCAAGGGACTTGCATGCAATATCTTCCCTTGTATCATTATTCCTCCACCAATGCTTGTCACTTAATATTTAATTCGTATCGTATCTTAATTAACTCCTCGTAATAATATTTTGTCGCGTAGAGATTTCCCTTGTAATTCCTTAAGTACTTAATTGTGTAAATTCCTCGAATATCCATAACTCCTTGTCATAATCCCTTAAATATCTTTTAATACTCTAATAACTCTCAAATCCCAAGTTTTATAAATCTTACTAGCAATAAGACTCTTGCCTTCAGCAATCTTCCCTTTCTCTTACATAGTGAATGTAACAACATAATTGCTCAGATAATCAATTCCATTAAACAACATGGATGACTCAAAAGGTTCCAAATTCACAATGTCATATGATATTATAAAAAGAATATTACAAAAATTAGGGTTCTTACAGCCTTCCCTCCTTAAAAGGATTCCGTCCCAGAATCAGGTTGAAAATAGTTGGGGGTACTTTTCACGCATCGTGCTCTCTAGTTCCCATGTTGATTCTTCGACATTCTAGTTTCTCCACAAAACTCTCACTAGTTTGACAACCTTGTTCCTCAGCACCTGTTCTTTTCTATCCATGATTTCTATGGGTTGCTCCACATAGGTCAAGTCTGGTTGCAAATCCACTTGGTCATATTCTATCACGTGCCGAAAGTCGGTATGGTAGGGTCGTAGCATACCAAAATATAATTAGAATTAGAAAAAAGGCAAAACTGGAATTTTTCTGCTTTTGCTTCTCATAGAACACGTGCGCGAATTTTAACTACACGCTCCCTGCCCCTGCTTTCTGTCCCAGGTTGTAGAAAATCTCTCAAGCTTCGCGTGAGCTGTAAGATCACTGAAAACGGACTTCTAGAACTCCAGATATGGCCAAAACTGTGTAGACTGCGCAACCTTCCCGGAAAATCCGAATTTTAATCAATTAATCCTCCAAACACGATAGAAGCATCCACCATAATCGGCATTCTTGTAAGTCTGCACAACTAAGTGAAACACATCAAAACTACAATAAACTTGAGTCCAAAACAATCAATTAAAGATATAAAATCCACTTATCAATATGCAATATGTGAAGTAACAGCTATAATTTGTTGAAAAGAACTACATTTACCAGTAAAGCATTTAGCAATTTGATCAAAGAAGAAAGACCATTCTTTTCTAAGAAAAGATCTATTTAACTGGCTCATTTTATCTAGAGGTCCATCATAACCTAATTTAGATAACATAATTCTCACATCATCATCAGATGGTACATTCTCAAAATTTGTTCTAACAGGTAAGCGAAGTACTGAATTAATAACAGATTCAGTAAGATCAAATGAGTCTTGTCCTAAGTGTAGAACAATCTTACCTGATTGACTCTGAGTAGAATCAATTACCTTAGCATTCTCCCAAGCTCGTGAAATAGCTACTTGATTAATTTGTGGAGATGCTTTCAAGGCATAGCTTAATGGTCCTTTCGCCATAAAGTCCATTATCGGGTGAAAATCAGTTGACACCCCTTCCTTGTTATTGATAGCTGCAACATGATTGTTCATCATAAAATCAAAGTCACCAAACTTGAAAGCTACTGATTTGGGTAGTCTTCTTTGAGTTACCATTTTGATCTGAAAAGAACTTAAGAAATCTTTGAAATTGATTAGTGATTTTGAGAACTCGAGAGTGTTTTTTGCTTTAGAGAAAGCAATTACACGATTAGAGTGTCAAAATAATTATATTTCAAAAATTCTTCAGACCCATTATCCCACGTTGACACGTAGGTTGACAGGCGTCAGTCCCTGAAAAATACAGTTACCCATGACTTTTGGAAAATAAAATCCAAAAATGATTTCAAGTAAATAAGTCAAGGTAAAAACAAGATAAAAATCAATACTGATCAGTTTCCTCTTCCTGATGTGATCTACTCATCAGAATAATCACACAATTCAATGTGATTTTTGAATAAAAAGAATTACTAATCCTGATGTGAACACACTCGTATTCCTGATCAATATCATCCTGATTCCAGAGACTAAATAGAGTTTCCACATGGCATTTTCTTTTACCTGAAAAGGAAATAACAAAATCAATTGGTTAAATTCATTCAATATTTCTTGAAAATACAAGAAATACAGTCACACATAAT
Source organism: Saposhnikovia divaricata (assembly GCA_036435485.1). Taxonomy (NCBI): domain Eukaryota; kingdom Viridiplantae; phylum Streptophyta; class Magnoliopsida; order Apiales; family Apiaceae; genus Saposhnikovia; species Saposhnikovia divaricata. The sequence continues at coordinate 80,754,356 of CM071598.1, forward strand.
TATGACTGAATGCATTGATATCTCCCAAATGACTGTTCAGCTTCCCACGTCTTTCTATAAAAGAAACCGATGTCTTATGCCATTCTCCAAAACCTTTTCATTTTTTCTCTTTCCATCATGGCTTTCAACCCAAAACTTCATATGAACCCTAGCTTTTGGTTCATTACCACTGAGAAGTTCTTTACTCTTGATGATCAGGAGCAAGTGAACTATCTCTTAGAAGAGATAACTTTTCTCATCAAGTCAAATATGGTTAATCTTAACCCAGATGATTTCCACAAATCTCCTCTAAAACATCTACCAGTTGGATACAATCCTCCTCTAATCTCTTCACTCCTTGAGGATGAAGAATTTGGTGAAGAGTCTGAGGTTGATCTTGATGGAGATGCTATTCGTCTTCTTCAATAAGCATGAAGATGAGTCAGCTGCTCTCATCATTAGTACAGAATATGCCTATCGCGTCTGTTAAAAAGGGTTTTTTGCGTCTGTGGTCAACAGTCGCGTATAGCAGAGTCGTATCAGCTAGAAAGCATATGCAGCTGTTACTCAACTGACGCATAAGGTTTATGCGGCTGTCAGGAACAGACGCATAAAACTAAACACCAGCCGCATAAAGTTAACATTTGCATCTGCTTGAACAGACGCGATGCAAAAGGTTTTTTGCATCTGGCACTAACAGACGTATCAAAATAAAGAATAGACGCAAATGTAGACTTTATATGGCTGTGATAGTAGAACAGACGCAAAAGGCATTTTTTTTTTAAAAAAATATTTTTTATTTTCAGCTAGCACCTGTAGCCTGAAAACATTTCAGCTCCACCCCAAAATGCAAATTCAATTCTCAATATCAACAATAATAAAATTGATAGGGCAAAATGGAGTAACAAAACACTTGATAATCTCAATTAATCTTGAACTTGTAGCTAGTACAATGTTTCGTGATGACAATTCCATAACTTCAAATTACTAAACAAACCAAATAATAACATCATACCAATCCTTTCCACTAGAACATGATTACATTATACAAGTGGCTGATACCATTTCTGTATCCTCCCATGGATACTTATAAAACACGGATGACGACTTCACAATTAATATGACTTTTACACGAAGGACACTTTCCAGTCCTTCCATCTCAAATCCTCCAAGAAAATATGGCTCTATAATTTCAGCTGAAACTGATGAACTTGGGCTATTGCTTGAAGCCCCATTGGATTGCTCTAGTATCTTCTGCATTTTTCTCTCGGTTTCTGAGAGTCGTTCTTTAAGTTTCAGAACCTGAAAAAATGATTAGGATGTCAGAATGAGTTTCCAATGCCATATACTTGATGAAAGAGTGGCTAAATTAACTCATATCTTTTAGGTTTATAATTATTACAGGGAACGTGACTCTGGACTTAGGCCAAGTGGCTAAGCACATGGGAAAAGAAGAGCATTTGCAGCTCCACTCAGCAGCGTGTTGGCTTAACATATTAAAGTGATAACCTCTAACCTGCTCAACACATTAAAGTAATAATAACTTCTAACGATTGTGTACGTATGTCATATGCTTGAGTTTATGAAATCTACAAAGATGACGAATGCATTCAAGCTGTTCCTGAAGAAGCTCAGCATTATCAAATGGATTTTCGGAATCATCATCTGGTAATTCAACCTGCAACAAAGCATATGGCAAGAATATATAACAAGTAAATTATTAGCACACGTGAGGCAACCAAAAAGCAGAGAAAGCATGTCCTAACCTGGAAAGAATCAAACTTTGATGAGATAAAACGCTATACAATTTCCACAACAAATTCATTAAGCAAGCTCGGTCGTTCACCCTTAAAGTTTCTTAAAGATGTCACCAATTTGGACCAAAGCTCAAGAAGATGGTATATACTGCTGCTGGCCAACTACATAAGACACAAGCATATTAGTTTAACCCTAGAAAACAGTATGTAATACCACTATACTATTCCATAGTCATCTACTTCATTAACTTAAAAACACTGTCATAACCTGCCATGACTGCAGAGACTTTAGCGTAAATTCAGCTACTAAGCGTATCCAATCATTATAGCAGTCAATGCTCACAATCTCAGACAACTACATTGAAAAACAAACACCCGACCATGAGTACAAAGAATATATAACCCTTTAATGGAAGTAGAATCAGGCTGACATCGTAAAGAGTAATCAATGAAAACTGATAAAGAGCAAAGCACTTTTCCATTGCCACAACATATATCAGGCTTTCAGATGTAGCATTATACCCCTTTAAAAAGTAAGAATATCCAGTTCAATTAGAAAAAGTGTTGATATGTGCATGCAAAAGTATCAAGAGACGTCCCATAGGTAAAAGATAAGAACCAGTACAGCATAAGGTAGATCAGTAGATGTGGTTAGCTTCAACTTCAACTAAAGCTCATATTACTAGGTCCATTTTATTAAACAATGATAATGTAAAAAAAATATTACAATCTCCTCTTCAAGTGCTAGAAGTGACAACAGAAATTATGTAGGCCCTAATATCACCTGTCACACAGGAAGATCTGCTATCAAATATCGAGTCGCACGTTCCGTTTAGCTGGCGACAACGAAATGGAAAGTTGTGAACGAAGTCAAAGGAGGAAAGAGTGAAAAAAATGAGGAAGGGCAAAACTTCTACGATGATATTATTGGAGAAATAAGTTGGATGGAGAATGTCACTCTGAAATTGGAGGGAGCGAACTCTAGTTCAATTTTTGCTAGGGGAGTGGAATGAAGGAAGGAATAAAAATATAAATATTGGCCACTAAATAGTAAAAAATTCATTCCATAATCCCAAAGTCATTCACTCCGACCAAACACAACATTAGGCAAGAACGTAAAAAAGATTTAACATAAAATTTTAGGAAATGAGAAAAATCTCGCAAGTCAAGACATAGGCAGACACGGATAGGATTAAATTTAAAAGTTTAAAAATGCATACTTTATCACAACTGGTATACATGATATTAATGCAGTAATTTACCTAAACACAACTGGTATACATGATATTAATGCAGTAATTTACCTATGACTATACTGAGAGGGAGAACGGGGATGAGAACTTACTTCAGTTATGAGTTGGCATTTTTCAGAAACTGCGCTCGCATGTTCACTTTTCAGTCTCGAGTATTCTTCCTCAAGTTTCTTGCTCTTATAACGAGTCCTTCTGTTCTGGAACCAAACAGCTACTTGGCGTGGATCAAGTAAAAACGCATACCCAACCTATACAGCTTAATTACAACTTCAAAATTGAGCACATAACCCATACAATTCAGAAAATTAGGTTATAGCTAAACCCAATTTGAAAATTTAAAACGGATATACCTTGCATAAAGAAAGAGAGTTTGCAATGGGAAGATAACCAACACCGCCGCCCTTTCACCCTCTCTGATCCCCGGTACACACACGGAGCAACACCCTCGATCTATGGCACAAATCGTGTTTTTCTTCCTCTTTCACTGTAAAACCAGACCCAAACAAATAAAACCCCTAAATTATCATTTGTCCCCCAAATTTGGTTAATATAGATTAGGGATTAAAGATGCGATTGAAGGTTGTAAATTAGGGATTGGAGATGAGAGGATTGAATCGGTGAAGAGAAGGGTGTGAGTGTTTGTTAGGTGTTGGATTGAATCGATGAAGAGAAGGATTGAAGAGGCAAAAAATCGCGGCGGCTTACTTTGGAGAAGAGGAGGTGTTTGTAATTAGGTCGTACAAAGATAACTGGGCTGCTCCATATATATTTTTAATTTTTTTAATCATCTTTATACGTCTTTTTTAAAAGCTTAGACGTATATAGTTAAACTTTATACGTCTGTTCTTACAACAGATGCAAATGATTCTCAGACAGATGTATAAAACTATTTTTTACGTCTGTTTAGTGATAACAGACGTATAAACATGACTTTTTTTGGTATATACGTCTGTTTAGTTTAGGACAGACGCAAATAAGTACTTTATGCATCTGTTCTGATTAAAACAGACGCAAATGGGGAGACGCATATGGCAGTTTTTGTACTAGTGCATTCAAGTTTCCCAGACAAGGAATTCATTCTTGAGATGCTCCTTGTCCTGAAGTCGATCGTTGAGGATTGAAGCAGCAACAACTTTAGACAAGAATAGAATTATCAGTAATAGTTAGACAAAAAGAAGAATTGTATTTCATTTTCATGTATGTAATGCTTTTGATTAATGAAAATACAAGTTTTCTTAATATCTACTTGTCTATCGTTGTTTATTGACTGTCATGAATAATGATATAAATTATCAGTATGTATGTAATAAAACTTGCTAACATAGACTTAACAAAACTCAGAATTGAACCACCAAATAACATGAACTTCCGAATTTGGAACAGTAAGACACACAAATTTCACAATCCTGATGCTGACGATACAATCCTGATGTTAATACTGATGAAGTCAGCATACTGATAGCAATCCTGATGTTTATTAACAAGTCTATCATACTGTAATTTATCAAAGTAAAGTGTTACAGCTTAAGCATTTATCCATCAAGTATAGATCCTGACAAAATATCAAGTCTATAAGCTGAAACAACATACCTTGCTACTTGTGCAGATGTTAAAGATCTAAAAATTTAACATTCCTAATTCACTAACCAATCTAATGAATGTGGCCTCATCAAGTGGTTTAGTTAGAATATCTGCAAGCTGTTTGTCAGTAGGAACAAAATGAAGTTCCACAGTACCATTTTCAATATGTTCTCTAGTAAAATGATACCTGACATCAATGTGCTTAGTCCTTGAGTGTTGAACTGGATTTTCTGCAATTTTGATAGCACTAGTATTATCACAAAACATAGGAATATTACTAAGTGTCATACCATAATCCATCAACTGATTTCTTATCCAAGGGAGTTGAGCACAACAACTGCCTGCTGCAATGTATTCAGCTTCTGCAGTTGAGGTTGAAATTGATTGCTGCTTCTTGCTTGCCCAAGAAATCAATCTGTTTCCCAAGAATTGACATGTACCTGTAGTGCTTTTCCTGTCTATTTTACACCCTGCATAATCAGAGTCTGAATAGCCAATTAGGGAGAAATCAGATTCTCTTGGATACCACAAACCAAGATTTGGAGTCCCCTTGAGATATCTAAAAATTCTCTTCACAACAATTAAATGAGATTCCTTAGGATCACTTTGGAATCTAGCACATAAACAGGTAGAGAACATTATATCTGGTCTACTTGCAGTTAAATATAACAGTGAACCTATCATGCCTCTATAGCTAGTGTTATCAACACTCTTTCCCTTAGGATCAGAGTCTAGCTTAGTGGCTGTTGCCATGGGTGTCTTTGCAACTGCACAATTTTGAAAGTCAAACCTTTTTAAAAGATCTTTGATATACTTTGACTGATTAATAAAAATACCAGTCTCAGTCTGTTTGACCTGCAAGCCTAAAAAGTAATTTAGTTCACCCATCATGCTCATCTGATATTTAGACTGCATAAGCTTGCTAAACTTAGCACATAACTTTTCATTAATAGAACCAAATATAATATCATCAACATAAACTTGAACTAAAAGCAAATCACCTTTTATCTTTCTAAAGAATAGAGTTTTGTCAATTGTACCTCTTGTGAAGCCATTTTCAAGAAGAAATTTAGACAAAGTCTCATACCATGCTCTTGGTGCCTGCTTCAGTCCATAGAGTGCCTTGTCAAGTTTGTAGACATGATTTGGAAACTTTGGATCAACAAAACCAGGTGGTTGTTCCACATACACTTCCTCATCAAGCTTGCCATTTAGAAAAGCACCGTTTACATCCATCTGGTATACCTTGAATTTTGAATGAGCTGCAAATGCAAGAAACATTCTGATTGCTTCCAATCTTGCTACAGGTGCAAAGGTTTCATCATAGTCAATTCCTTCTTCCTGAGAATAACCCTTGGCTACCAGTCTTGCTTTGTTTCTTACAATCATACCAGATTCATCTAGCTTGTTTCTGAAAACCCATTTAGCACCAACAATAGATCTATCTTTAGGTCTTGGTACCAGTTTCCAAACTTTATTCCTCTCAAATTCATTCAATTCTTCCTGCATTGCTATTACCCAATCAGGATCCTGTAAGGCTTCTTCAACCTTCTTAGGTTCATTCTTTGAGAGAAAACAACTGTACAAGCATTCATTTTGAATTGATCTTCTAGTTCGAACACCACTATTTGGATCACCAATTATCAAATCCTCAGTATGATCCCTTGTCCATTTTCTAACAGGTGGTAGATTGCTCCTGCTAGACTCTCCCCCTAAGTTAGTGGTATTTCTTGTAGAAGAACTTTCTCTGCCTTCAAAAGCTCCCCCTTGATCAGTAGATTCAGTGGATTCAGTACTGCTGCTAGTTCCTGATCTTCCTTCATTAGACTCTGAAGGATCAGTTCCTGATGAAGTAGACTCTAAATGACCAGTATGATCCTGATCAGTCCTTTGTTTCCCTTGATTGAATTTCTCCCCCTCAGCAGTAGCATTCCTTTGAGAAGCAATAGAGATTTCCTCTGGAGGACCTTCATCATCACTGGAGGGAATCTCAGAATACTTAAGATTTTCAAATTCCAGATTGTCATGACTTTCATCAGTTTGCAAAATTCCAAACTTCTTATCATCAAATGCAACGTGAATTGATTCCATAACAATGTGAGTTCTGAGATTGTATACTTTGAAGGCTTTTGATGTTGAATACCCTAGAAAGATTGCTTTATCCGATTTGGCTTCAAATTTCCCAAGTTGTTCTGGATGAACTTTCAGGACATAGCATTTGCATCCAAATATGTGAAAGTATTTCACACTTGGTTTCTTTCCTTTGACCATCTCATAGGGAGTCTTGCCATGAGCATTTACCAAGGTATAGTTTTGAGTGAAACATGCAGTGTTGATAGCTTCTGCCCAGAAATAGGTTGGAAGCTTTGCATCTTCAAGCATGGTTCTTGCTGCCTCTATGAGAGTTCTGTTCTTTCTTTCTACTACACCATTTTGATGAGGTGTTCCAGGTGCAGAAAACTGTTGAGTAATTCCACTGTCTGCACAATACTCCTCCATTGTAGAATTCTTGAATTCTGTACCATTGTCACTTCTGAGCACTTTGACCTTGTACTCAGAGCTATTTTGAATATTCTTGACAAGTTCAATGATTTGCTGAGGAGCTTCATCCTTGTTGTGTAGAAAGAATACCCATGTGAACCTTGTGTAGTCATCCACTATAACTAGAGCATATCTTTTCTTATTAATAGACATAATGTTTACTGGACCAAATAAATCAAGATGTAGCATGTGAAATGGTTCAGTAATGGAATTTTCTGTCTTGCTCTTGAAAGTGGTTCTTCTTTGTTTTCTAAGCTGACAAGCATCACAAAGTCCATCTTGCACATAGTTTGCCTGAGGTAGGCCTCTCACCAGATGATGCTTAACAAGTTGATTAAGCTTCTTGAAATTGAGATGTGAGAGCTTTTTGTGCCGATTCCAGCTTTCATCATTTGATGCCTTGCTGTAAAGACATCTGACAGTTCCTTTAGATGTGTCACTCAAGCTGGCTTCATATATGTTACCATGTCTCTGACCAGTCAGAACAATGTCTCCATTCTTCATATTCAAGATTTTGCATCCCTTACTGTCAAAGATTGATTAGTAACCCTTATCACCCAGTTGACTTATGCTTAAAAGTGTGTGTTTCAAGCCTTCAACCAGTGCTACATTTTCTATGATGACATTCCCCAAAATAATTGAGCCATATCCCAGAGTTTCTCCTTTGTTGCCATCTCCAAAGGATATTACTGGGCCAGCTTTCCTCTCAAACTTTTTAAGCAGGGACTTCTTTCCAGTCATATGTCCAGAGCATCCACTGTCCAAGATAATTGAATGCTTCTTTCCAATGCCCTACAAACAAAAAGTAGCTAGTTAGAATTTTTTAGGACCCAACTTTGATTGAATCCTTGCTTACTAACTTTTGAACCAACAGGCTTTGAAGATTTTGCTTTTGATTTACCTGTTGCAGAGTCAACCTTAGACTTAGATTTCACAAACTGTTTGTGACTAGGAGTTTCAGATTTCAGAGAATAATAGTCATAATACAGTTCATGATATTCCTTACACATATAAATGGAATGAAGTAAACTACCACAATGATAACAGGGTTCTTGTGGTTGGTATTGAATTCTCTGAGTCTTGGGGAATCTGGACTCAGTTTTCCAAGAAGGTTTTTGATTGCAGTCTAGGGCCAAATGATTATGATTTCCACATTTATAGCATTTCTTCCTAGGTGCATCAGGTACATTCTTGTAATTATTCTCTTTGTTAGTACCTTCTTTTCCATTCCTATTTCTTCTGATCTTGCTAGACTCTGAAATACTTTCTAGTCTCTGTTTCAACTGAGACTTAGACAGAAAACCTATGTTTACATTCTTAGGTTTTTCTAACACTCTTTCATCTGAATTGCTATTGTTGTTTCTTTTGTGCACAACTGGGGTACCTTTAGAATCAACAAATTTAACATGTTTAGGTTCAGACACTATCTTCTTACCTTCAGGCTTAGATGTGCTAGCTTCAGTTTTACTATCATCATTGACAATAGCTACAGTATCTTCTTGCCTAGCCTTATCAAAACCTAAACCATTAACTTTACCCAAAATTTGATTTTCAATGATTTCTTGAGTCTTTTTACCAGAATTGTTAATGGTTTTAATCACATCTCTCTCTTCCTCTAGTTCTTTTCTGACATAGTCATAAGCCTCAAGAATAACACCATAATCATGCTTAGCTTTATCAGAACTTAACTTATATTCTTCCATTTGAATTAACTCAGATTCAAGAAAATTATTTCTACTAACTAATTCATCATTCTTAGCCTCGAGTTCATCTTTTTCACTAGAAAGAATTTTGAAATTAGTCATAAGATTCTTAAACTCAACATGAATAGATCTAATATCATCAGAATCTAAGCTATCAAATGAATCAAGAGAGTGAAGTGATACCTTAACAGAAGATGAAGAAGTTTTCTTTGGAGATCCAGGCTTGTCTGAAGCACTTGCCATCAATGCAATGTTGTCATAATCCAATTCATCTTCAGAATCACTGGAGTCTGCCCAATCCTTCTGTGTGACCATGAGTGCATTACTCTTTCCTGAATTCCTAGGCTTCTTGCACTCACTAGCAAAGTGTCCAAGCTCATTGCAGTTAAAGCACTTGATCTTGGCTTTATCAAGCTTGATAATTGTACTCTTGCCTTTGTCATTCTTCTTCTCCTCTTTCTTCTGAAAAGTGCCTTTGCTAAATCTTCTCCTGTTGAATCTTCCTTTCTTGAAAGCTTTAGTAAACATAGCAAAGAGTTCTTGCATCTCTGATTCAGAATCATTTTCTTCAGAGTCTATATCTATAGTCTCTGACTCAGAACTTTCTTTGCTCTTCTTCTTCCTTAAGTCTCTTTCATTAGATTCAGACTTTTCTTCTGGAAGCTTCTTTGATTCAAACTGAGCAGTGAGTGCAACAGTTTTCATCTTTCCTTCACTCCTGCTCTTTTTCTGCTACCTGTCAAGTTCATAAGCTCTCAATTTTCCATAAACTGTTTCTAATGATATCTCATCAAGATCATTAGCTTCCTCAATTGCAGATATCTTCTCATTGTAGAAATCAGGAAGAGCTTTCATGAACTTCGTATTCATATCCTCCAAGTCATAATATTTACCATGCATGGCCATCTCATTGATGAGTTTAGTAAACCTATCAAATGTGTCAGTAAGTGACTCATCAGACTTGGATTCAAAGTACTCATACTGTTGTATGAGAAGTGTCCTCATAATCCTAACAGGTTTCGTTCCTTCACAGTGAACCTTTAGATTGTCCCATATCTCCTTAGCAGTTTTACACGAGAGAACATAGTTAGTGAGAACAGAATCAAGACTGTTGAATAGTATGTTTTCACTTTAGAATCCTTAAGAACGTTCTCCTTTTCCTTATCTGTCCATTCAGATTTATGCTTCTCTGCTGTATGTTCTGGAACAACTTTTCCTTCGACAGTTGCTTGAGGAACAAGCCTTGTTGGAACAAAAGGCCTATCTCTGATTCTGTCAAGATAATCAGAATCTGTTGCTTCCAAGTGATGCAACATCTTCACTTCCCATAGAGTATATTCGTTTCTCTTGAGCATAGGGATCTTAGTATATTACCATCCTTGTAACCAGAAATGATTGCAGATCTTTATGATTATTCGAAATCAACCTGCTCTGATACCAATTGTTAACTCGAATAACTTGTAGAAGGGGGGGGTTGAATACAAGTTATATAATCATGTTTGATTTTTGCTTGATTATATGAACAAGAATAAACGAATGAATCAAACTTTGTTTGTATTAAAATAATCAAATACAAACTCTACCAAAGGTGTACAATACCTTTTGCAGCTGCTGACAATATAAATCTCTCTCTCTGTTTGTTTCGAACTCTCGAATACAAATCTTACGAACTCACTTGCTCACTCACGCACACTATTTACAATGATATAGAGAGAGTATTTATAATGCTACCTATCAACTAATAACAGAATTATAATCTATCTATGACAATGTTCTGCCGTCTAGTTGATAGTTTCCATCAATAGAGAATTCGTTTCCTTCACGATATCTTCTTGCTTATTTTCCAAAACAAAGATCCTGTTTTATAGCACTTGCCAGTTTCTGTAGCATCCATAATGACATCATCAGTAACACGACTGACATCATCAGTAACATGACTGATATCAGGATTTCCCATTGCATCAGGATCTGATTATCCCATCAGTATTTGATCAGGATCTGACTTAATGTATCAGGATCTGCTCCTCTGTTCCTGACATGTAGTCCCCGATACACTGTTCCTGACGTATAGTCTCTGACGCACTATTCCTGACTAAATTCTACAGATTACTGTTTAACACATATATCCTAAACAAAGTGCTAAATCCTTTATAAGATCAGGATATACAAGAAGTTTTAGCAAAATTCTATTCTTAACATCACAACTTATGAATTATTCCTAACAAAACTAGATGTTAAGACCGTGTTCTTACATGGTGATCTTGAGGAAGACATCTACATGGTACACCCAGAGGGATTTCAGGTAGCTGGGAAAGAAAACCTTGTTTGCAAGCTTATAAAAAGCTTGTATGGTTTGAAGCAAGCACCAAGACAATGGTACTTGAAATTTGACAGCTTTATGATGAAGAATGGGTACACCAGGAGTGCTATGGATCATTGTTGTTATTTTAAACAATTTGATTCATCTTATATCATATTGTTGTTGTATGTTGATGACATGTTGATAGTAGGATTAAACATGAGGGAAATCAACAGGTTAAAGAGACAAATGTCTGAGGAGTTTGAGATGAAGGATATGGGTGCAGCAAAACAGATACTTGGTATGAGCAACATAAGGGATAGATCTGAAGGTACTTTGAAATTATCTCAAGAGAAGTATATTGAGAAATTGTTGCAAAAATTCAGTGTCCAGGATGCGAAGAGCAGAAGTACACCGTTGGCGACTCACTTAATCTCACGAAGAAGCAGTCACCTAAAACGGATGAAGGCAAGAAAGATATGGATAAAGTTCCGTATGCATCTGCAGTTGGCAGTTTGATGTATGCAATGGTGTGTACAAGGCCAGACATTGCTCATGTAGTGGGAGTTGTTAGCAGATTTATGTCTAATCCAGGAAGAGAGAATTGGGAAGTAGTCAAGTGGTTGTTGCGCTATTTGAAAGGCACATCCAAGGTTGCATTATGTTTCAGCATGAAAGATGTTTTCTTGGAAGGGTTCTCTGATGCAGATTTGGGTGGATGTTTGGATGCTACTTGAAGGGTTCTTGGATCTAAACTTTAAAAACGTTTGTTTGAATCTGTTTTCGAATGTGTAGCTGAGTGTGTGTTGGTGTTTAACTGAATATACGTGCAAAAATAAACCAAAAGAACACAAGTACTCACTTTAATCTAACGTTGTATTAGATAAAGATTTTGCTACAATCTTAGAATACAAATGTTATTATTCTTAGCTTCGTTTCTCAGAGAGATATTATCTAATTTTTGCAATGAAAAACTTAACTTGCTAAAGAAGTGAGGTTGTACACTTATAGAACATGTGTACAGCCTACTTACTACAATTGTAGTGATAGACAAATACATTTTGTAACTTTTCTATCCCTATTTGGTACACGTCTGGGCAGTTTGTAATTTGACCATTTCTTTAACCTGCTCAGATCCACTACTTTAGCACCTTGTCTCCTTTAACATCTCTCTAAGCTTCTTTGTAGACTTTCCATGCACACTTTACAGTACTGTGGTCCTGAAAGTGTCTTGGCTTGTTGTAGGTTTCTGACTTGTACATCTTCAATATTTTTTCTTCAAGAAACCATTCGAGAAATGACTAAGTACTAGATTCGAGAACTAGAATTGAGTAGATCGATAACTCTGAGTTCTCGAACAAGCTTTTCTTGATATATCGAATCACTTCTCGAATGAGTCTTTTCTTCAGGAATGCTTGACTTCTCGAATAGAGCATTTTACTTCTCGAATCCCTGAGATATCAAATAGCTCCCTGAATCTTTCAGATATCGAATGTAACCTTGACTTGTTGACCCTTTGAGAACTCGAATGATACTTTGACTTGTTGACTCCTTGAGTTCTCGAATAGGGTATTAGACATGTCGAATCATTAATATATACCCGAAAATATCACACATATTTACAAATTATTAAAAAATATATTAAAAAACCCTATACGTTGTTTATAATAATGAAACATTAGTATAATCCGTAAACAAGAGTATATTTAATTATATTAAATTAAACAAATAAAATTTTATAAACACCTAAAATATCGTATCTTTTAATCAATTTAAAAGTCGTTTACTTTTAATTGAAGATATTACCCTTTTTAAATACTTAAAATATCGTATCTTTCAATTATTAATATTTCTTTTCTAATTAAAACACGTTAACTTTTAATTTTAAACAAAATTTTGCAATCATAATCTTCCAATCATTAATATTTTTTTCTAATTAAAACATGTTATTTTTAATTTAAAACATAATTTTGCAACTATTAATATATACCCAAAAATATCACATCATATATTTCAATCACTTATAAAAATATATGATAGATTTCCTTATACAACTAATAACTACCGTTAGAGTTTTAGCAAAAAATCAGAACCGTTAGATCCAATGATTAAATATTTTATATGATTAACTTTACAAAACATTCAAGATTCATATTTAATTTAAAATTTTATAGTATAAGTGTCAAACATGCATATCATTAATTAAATTTATGTAAATTTTTTAAATTTAAATTAAAATAATTATTAAAAATAATGATTATATAAAAATATAATTGTAACATGAAATAAATTTATTTCATATCAAAAGAAACCCGTGCATCACATGGGTTATAAGCTAGTATGGTTTATAAGCAAAATATTATAACATCTACTGTTTTGTAAAATCATTTAATATCAATTATTTTGTAAAAAAATGTTCTATCAAAATTATTATTTTCATTAAAAATCTTGATATATATTTTTCAGACAGAACATGTTTTATAATTTATATGCAAAAAAAGTGTAAATTTTAAATTTTCGTAAATTTTGTTTTCAAAACGTACATAATTTCAAGATTTTCAATGAACAAGTTATCTTCATAAAACATGATTTAGAAAATAATATATTTGACACTGTTTTACTTGTAAAACATTAAAACATGACATATATTTAAATGGGATTTTTAGCTTCTACCAAATATTAAATTTTTTGTAGAGTAATATATATAAATAATATATGAAATTGAATTGTGAAATATATTTTTAGAAAAAAAATATAGGTACAAATGAATTCAAGAGAAAAAAATTAAAAAATAATGTATAAATTGAAAATTTGTGAAAAATTAATTAAACTTGAAGAATAATATTAATTCATAAAATATTCGTGCATTGCATGAGTATCGAAATAATAGAATATAAATGATTTAATAAATGTAATTTTATCAAATTTGATAGATCAAGCATTTTATTTATGGAAAGTTGTTTGAGAATTTTTGAAAGATTTAGGCACTGTTTGGCCTCCCTTTTAATTAACTTATAAATTATTTATTTTTTAAAAAAATTCATATTTACACATTTTTTTAGAAAAAAATGTGTATGATAATTTTAACATTCGTTATCTTATAAAAATAAATTACTTATTTTAAGAAAAATACATATTTTTATATTTTTTCATCAAAATAAGTAACTTATTTCTAAAAAATAAAATTTTTCAAAACCATAGCGTAAGCCTGTAGCTTCCCAATCTCAAAATATAATATTGGTTATTATGTCATAAAATAGGAAGGATCTAGTTGCGGAAGTAAGAAGAGGAAGGAAAGTGGAGTACTCTCTGAATGGCTACTCTGAGCTTCCCATCATCATCATCATCATCATCTCCTGCTGCTCTGCTCTTCAACCACCACGCAACTCCATGTCTTCTTCCTCGCTTCCTTTCAATTTCCCAGCACAAGGTGAACACATATCTATTCCTTTCTTTCTTTCTTTCTTTTTCCTTAAGCTGTAATGTTAAGCTAATGGAGTTTGTATCTTGTAATTGAAGAGCGTTTGGAGACCCCAATTGGCGTTGCTTCATGTCAAGTGCTTACCCGATAAAGACGCAATCTTGGAGACTGAGGAGGGTGAAACTCAGGACAAGACTTTGTCCAATTCTTTTACCAGCAACAGTAGCAGCATTTCAGCATACAATTGGTGTGCTGGCCTTGGAGCCTTGGGTTTTATAGAGACCACTTACTTGACTTTTCTCAAATTCACTAATTCTGATGTGTTTTGTCCTCTTGGTTCTTCCTGCAACACCATCCTCAATAGTCACTACTCCCTCCTTTTCGGTACATATGTTGCTATTACTACTTCATATTGTCTCTTTCGTTTATTACTTTTTAACGTGAATCGTACTTTAATGTGCCTGCGTATCTAAGGTTTTGTGTTATTGTTATTGCCAACCTCCAAACATATGGGGAACCCATATTTGCATCTGTGTTACGAATTGAATCTGCAATTGATATTTTCATTGTGCTGCAATAACATGGCTTTTGTTTTGCACCCTTGACAAAGACTTTCAAAAGGATTGTCATATGGTATGTGTATGAAGGCTGTGTTTGTTTATATAGGTTTATTGTAATTTGTTCTCATTATACCTATGAGTGGTTAAGTTTTTGTTCTACTTCTTGTGCTTGCATTGACAATGATGTTACGACTTGAACAACAAATGAAAATTCATAGTTTGGCAATCTAATGATTTGCTATGGATGGGAGTTTTCCATCCGTGCATTATATTCTTGCATTGTATGGATAATCCACTGTCATGGTCTTATAAGTATCTTATGATGGTGGCCTAAAGCTTATGGTAGTCTTCCAAAGTCCAAACTATGGATGAGTGAGTGGCTACCATCTCTTTCCGTAAGGCCTTCTGCTCATGTAGTAGTCAATATGTTTCTATCATCTCTTCTTTTGTAAATCGAACGATATATGAAACTACAAGTAACTATATAAAAAGTGGTAATGATGAGTTGTGTCTTGTTTTAAGAACTGATCTAGCAAACGTCACTAGTTTCAACTGATCTAGACAATCTGTTTCTATCATCTCTTCTTCCGTGTAAGAAAGAATATATGAAACCACAAGTGACAATAGTAAAATTTTTAATGATCCTTATATTTGTCAGGTGTACCTCTCCCTATAATTGGAATGATTGCATATGGGTTAGTAACGACCCTTGCTTTACAGTTAGCTGGCAAGGAATTGCCATTCAGGATTGATGAAAAAAACGGTCGTCTGATATTACTGGCTACAACTACTTCCATGGCAACTGCTAGTACATACTTCTTGTACATATTGGGCACATCGTTTCCCGGAGATTCATGTGCATACTGTTTATTCTCAGCTCTATTGTCATTTAGCTTGCTCTTCACCACTTTAAAGGTCTTTACACCTTTGCGGATACTGAATTGTTCTATATATTTGGTGGATTGGTATTCAAAAAGAAAAGTTTTAATTGTTATTATCATTATTTTTTTTCGCAGGCTTCAGGTTTGCAAGGAGTGCAAAATTATGTTGGCGTGCAGGTAGTTTTAGCTGCCTTAGTTGTTACTGCTTTGAGCACCTCATATAGTATCTCAGCGCCTGTCTCTACAAGGTAATCCGGGATGTTGGAACATAGATTTTTAGCTGACTAGCTTTACTATATAATTGCATCAAGTTATTTTAAATATCTGAAATTTTATCGTCGATTATAAAACATCACTGAAATTCACACAACACAAAACATTTTATAAACCAAGTTATTAATTACCTAGTTCACAAACTAATACGTAAACATTAACTGAATCTAGTCATGGATCTTTAACCTTATAATGGAATCTTGCATCAAATAGCACATATCCTTAATTACTCATCTATGATGTTTATCTCCACTCATCTATGATGATTATCTCCACTCATCAATAATGTGCTCAGATGTTCCCCGATTGCTTTGACTAGGCTATTAAGCCATCAAATTGATCACAACTATAATTATTCTCAATTATGGGATGAACATGCAATTAGAAGATCTAGTTACTCAAATAGGGTGCTCAAGCCTCATTGATTGATTTTCAGAAACTAATATTTGATTACAAAATTAGCAAGACTTAGGTTATCATTCCAGTTAACTACCTACAATTATTAAAGACTAAAAGATTCAAGAAAATAATAAAATTAAGGAACCTAGAACTTCTACTAGGCTTCAGGACAGGTTATGACCAAATGTTGAGTAGGGGGCCTATCTACAAGTTTTATCCCCTATGAAGGGCAGCTGTGATGAGGAATGGAAGTAAAATAAAAGGAGTCTTTAGGAAATTGAATGAAATGCTTTGACCGTCCTTCAGCTGAACTTTAGGAAATTAAATCAAGTGAGGTGAAACAGTGTTTTGAGATGTTGTAGAAATCCAGTGAATAGTCAATTAGGAAAATAACTTGTACTAAGCAACTTTTTGTTCATCACCAAATAGCACATATCCTTATTTACCATCACCAGTCTAAGTCCAAAAATAGCAAATAACTTGTGTTAAACAACTTTTTGTTACAGTAACTTATCATTGACTTATAAGTTGAATTCTAGAAAGCAGGAAGTAGTACTTTGACTTGTAGTAAAAATTAATAATATCCTTTTCGAATGCAACTTCTTATACTTTTTTGTTGGTTTTTACCAATTAATAATAAAATTATCCAACCATCCTGACTATAAGATACATATAAGAAAAGCTATGAAAATTAACTTTTGTAAACTAGTAACTTTTCTTAAGGTATCCGCAAGAGTTCTAGTGTATGCTTCTATGGTGTTGCCAAGTTTGAGTAAATAAATTTAAAATTATTTTACGTGTTATATAATAATTTTTTTAATGTGATTTATGTAATTTAAATATATAAGAGAAGTGTATTATAGGAAATATTTTAGGCAATGATAATGGAATAATTACTTTATATATGAATATTTATGTTAGAGAAAGACAAAGGTTGAGTCATGCCGACTACAATTAGTAAAATTGTATTTATTTAATTTTGAGTAAGCTCTTTAAAATTATTATTTGGCATGATAGAATTATATAATCATTAATTGTTTAAATTATTATCTAGTTTAAATTAAATCATTAATATAATTTATTTAAAATTATTTGAAAATGTTGAGATGTGAAATAAAATAAAAAAACGTTTATATTATATAGTGTTTAAATTATTTATTATAAAACATCAAGACATAATTTAAATTTTCTTTAAAAAATTTAAGGCAATATTTCTTAAGCACTTAAAAAATTATGTGTGCATAGCGCTCGATCAAAGAAATTATTATCACCCTAGTTATGAAGCGAAATGGCCCTTATTATCACAATTTCGAAGTCAAAATAACGTTACCTGAAAAATGGCCCATTATCTCACAAAGAAAGTGTTAGATGGGCCTTCCGTTAACACCTTAGCGACTGGTTACTTAACATGGTGTTAGAGCTCAGGCACGCAGAGGTCTCAGGTTCGACTTTCTGCGACCCCCAATATTCTCAATAATTATTATGGGCAACTTAATACCCTAAAAATGGGCTCTCATGATCCACTCTTCGACCCATAAATGGATTTCGAGTGAGGGGAGTGTTAGAATATTAATATAAGATCCTGGTAAGACCTTCCCCTGACACCTTAAGGTTTTAGATGGACTGGTTACTTAACATGATATCAGAGCTCAACCCAAGAAAGATCAACACCATCTTTTTCCACCACCCTATTTCACCACATATAAATATGATCCTTTTTCCGTAAAGTATAAACACTGCCCCATGTTACTACTTTTGTAATTCATTTTTTTCGGGTGATGTGAGAGAAGAATAGTAGCTAGATCCACACAATTGTGCACGAGCCAAACCATGGGCTTTGTGAAGTTTTACTTACGTGACAATTTGTTATATGGAGTTATATAAGTGGCGTTGTGATACGGAACAATGAATTAAAGCATTAATTTGTTTTTATTTTATGTTGTTAATTAAAAATATAATTTATTAGGTATTAGTTATATCAGATAAATAGATTATTAAGAATATTCTAGATTATAGGATTAGAATAATAAAAAGGATTTGTTTCCTATATTAGAAGATTTTTACTTGGTGGCTAAGTTTAGGGATTTAGTTCTACATAACATGTAATCTTTTATTATTATGGAGACTTTGATTGATTATTGAATTGAGATTGTTCTCTCTATTGTGATGGGTTGCGATCCACAAACTTCTCTTCTCTTCTGTAGTTGAGAAAACCTTGGTGTATCAAACTTAGTGTGTGGCTTTTGTGCAGTTAATCCATAATTATCGATCTTTTATTTTGTTTTTTATTATTGTCTTGCATCAAAAGTGGTATCAGAGCTTAGGTTTCAACATCAAATTGTGAGAGACCTAGGGTTTTGCAAAAAAAAAAGGTATTGTTCATCTATGCACTGTCCACGGTTATTGTTCATCCCTACCACAGTTACTGTTCATCTAGAAAATTTAGGCATTGTTCATCCTGAAATTTCTGTCACTATTCATCTAAAGAAAAAATTACATGGCTAGAATTATAAAGTTTTTTGATTATTTGACAAAAAACATCCCTAGCATTAACGAGGATCTTAAGAGTATACTTGCAATGGTTGATGATTTAGTGGTAACATGGGATGGTGAAAAAGTGCCAAGACACCACAAGGATGTTAAAGCACATAGTAAACATATGATTGTCAAAGAAAATCAAATTGTTCAACCTCTATTAATTCAGTGTAAAGAAGAGGTCGTTACAAGTGAAGTTGTAAACCGCAAAGAACATCATCAAGGTGGAATATGTTGATTTTTAGGCATTGACAACATATTGGGAACGGCTATTGCATCAAAAAATCATATTGTGCGAGTGTTGTGTTCGAAGATCTTGCTTATGGAGTTAGAATTTAATGTCTTCAAATACTACGACAAGTCTTCTCTTTGTTCGTTGATTATCAAGTTTTATCAAATTGATGGACGTTTTTTTTCAAAGGCGAGGAGTATGATGTGGAACAAGGAATTAAAACATTAATTTGTTTTTATTTTATGTTATTAATTAAGAATATTTTGTAATTTATTTGGCATTAGTTATATTAGATAAATAGATTATTAAGAATATTCTAGATTATAGGAATAGAATAATAAAAAGGATTTGTTTCCTTTGTTAGAAGATTTTTACTTGGTGGCTAAGTTCAGGGATTTAGTTCTATAACATGTAATCTTTTATTAATATGAAGATTTTGATTGATTATTGAATTGAGATTGTTCTCTCTATTTCTATGGGTTGGTTGAGAAAACCTTGAGGTATTAACTTAGGGTGTGGATTTTCTGCGATTAATCCGCAATTATATATCTTTTTATTTTGTTTTTATTGTTGTCCTGCATCACATAACCAATCATTAATCATCTCATGAATAAATTTAACTTGCTGAAAAGCCAGAAACTCTCTAATTATTTTTGTTTTTATCTGTTGATGCATATGAAATTTTGGAGTATAAATAGTGATGATATGACACGTGTGATAGTTTATCTTGGCCATAATATTCCAATACACAATCCAGTCTGACTTCCTCATGGCTTGTTAAGTCTCGTTAATTTGAAGTGAAAATTTTGCTAAAGTTTTTGTTATACTTTACAGCATGGCTATCACTAATATGCCATTCTTCGCTACTGAAATCACCACACAGTCAAGTCCTTTCACTCTCTCTCTTGCAAGGCATCTACAATCCATAGGAGCTAAGATGTATGGAGCTTTCTGGTGTTCTCACTGTGTAGAACAAAAGCAGGTACCTCTCATTTGCCATTTTTGCACAACCACTTTCGCGTTATAAACTTTTATACTGATAAATGTGATGATCTATATATATATATATATATATATATCCATCTGGGGGCCTCCATCTTAAAGGTACATATCTCTTCTATCTATTAATTAATGACAATTCGTAGCTAAACTTTTTTTGTGGATGGTTGGATAATCGAAAGATAGTGGTTATGTAAAAAAAAGTACAAAAAATTGAAATGTTTTTAGTGTTTTCTTAAAAAATCATATTTCATCCCGAAAGAAAGAATGGGAGTCTTTTCAGATGATAATGTAATAAGAAAATTTTTGTTGAAAACATTTTACATCTTTGGTTTTCTGGATATTAATTCGTCTATCCCTTTTGGTTGATAGTTAAACGAGTAAGTCGTTTACAAAGATGACCAAAAAATCGTAATTTTATATCTTTTAGTAATAGTTAATAAACTTACTTAGATATCACTCTGATATCCAACCAATCACAACAATCTTACCTTTCTTTATGGATATGGATGATGATGATCATCAGAATGAACTAATTAAAAATGCATATTTGGTAAAATTTCCAAAAAATTAGGATAAATTGAATAAATGGACAATACCTTCTGTCCCCTCAACCAAAATTTATAATATTGGTTTATTTGATATGAAATCTCGTTTTGCTATAAAAACAATAGAGCAAACAATCAGAATATCTGAAACTACTCAAACAATTAGGTTATTGAATTAAAAAGACTTAATTTTTTTAAGAGCTATAGCTTTATCCATATTGGATTATTGCAAATTGCGCTTAAGCCCTTAACATTGTTTGGTTTGAATTCTAGTATAATGGCATATGTTAGAATTGGTAGATGTAAAGACTTTAAGCCCTTTTTAGCAATATTAATAGAAACTAGTCTATGTCATGGACCAGTTTATTTTGATGTATCCCCTAATTTAAACTTATCACTCTCTGATGGCAATTTATTAGATGTTCTGCAACTAACAATTCATACTAACGGTTATAATTTCAAACCAGGAAGTGAAATAATAGAAATATACTATAGAATTTACTATAAAGTCTTGCATACTTTAAATCCGAAAGCCAAACAAATATCTTTCCCAGGAACTACCATCGTAGTCCAAACTAATTTATTAACTTCAAATATAGCAACTAATAGGTTGATTAAGGTGGGATGAAATTAACTTCCCAACAACCTGGTCTCTCCCTCAGGAAATAGAGCTAGAACCAATAGTACATAAAGAAATAGATCAGATAATTCAGACATTCGAAGGAGATGTGGAAATAAAATTTACTCCTCAAAGAACTATACGATTACCTAAGACAATATCTGCTAGGTATTCTACAACTAGTGAGTTTTTCACAGTCCCAAATGAAATAGCTAGAGCTTCTATTACATTTTATGGAAAAAATTTCTTGAAACAACTAGGTATTTTGGAAGAATTTTCTTATTACATTATCATCTGAAAAGACTCCCATTCTTTCTTTCGGGACGAAAGATGATTATTGAAGAAAATACTAAAAACATTTCAATTTTTTGTACTTTTTTTTACATACTCAGTATCTTCTGATTATCCAACCATCCACAACAAAAGTTTAGCTACGAATTGCCATTAATTAATAGATAGAAAAGATATGTTCCTTTAAGATGGAGCCCCCAGATGGAATGGCTCTAATACCAACTATACTATGTGAACTAACTGCTTATAAACTACTGCGAATAATATAATGTAATGTAAGAATGATAGAGAAATTGATGCAGAGATATGCGTCCATTTATTCAAGCACACCTTCAACTGATGCAAAACTCTCTTTAAATAGAGTAGAGACAACTTTTACAAAATTCAAAAGAAAACAAATAACTTTTACAAAAGATAACATTATTGATGTCGGGTACACTTTGGGCCAATATATATATATATATATACATATATATATATATATATGTATTTACATATACATACATACATATATATATATATATATATTATCTCTACATACATATATATATAGGCAAGTGCTCAAATGAGACCCCCTTTTAAAATGAGAACTGAGACTTAATCTCAGCCCCACCTTTTCCAACACTACTTCTAATCTAGACCACTCATTGTTATTCATCTTCAGTACATATATTCAATATATACGTATATCATCTTTCTCATCCTTTCTTCCTCGATCATTTTTTCTGTCTCTCATCTTTGATTCTTCTGGGATAATTTTCAACCAATGTCATATATTTCTTTTTATGTCTATTTGTGCTTTTTTACATTATTTACTCAGATCCACCTTCCTCTCTTTCCGTCGTCGAAATTTTTCTCTTAATCTTTCAATATGTACTTAAAAGTTATATTATCATGTCTTCATTTTTCAGTTGAGATATCATTTAAATTGTGGAGTTTAGGTCAAATCACATCCACCTAATTGTGATAGCAAAGAAAAAGAAAGGACGAAGAAGACACAAAAAATGATGATGAGAAGCATAAATTTGTGATTCGGAAAAGAAAATTAGTAATTTGCAATAGCAAATTACTGATTTTGACTTAATTTTTTGTTGATTTGTTCCTAAATTTTGAGTCTTTCGTGTTAAATTTTTAGTGATTCGTATTGAATTTTGGTGATTTGTGTTGCGCAGAGTGTTCGATAACAAAATTGATAAAGGTCTTCATTGTGGAGGTGAGAAGGATAATAATAATAATATGAAAATTAGACGAAAGTTGAGGGAGGGGAATGAGGATAAATCATGAAAGTAGTGGGATGATAAAAACATTAACTACCAGTAATGGTGGTGATGATAAGACGCCGAAGATGGTGATGATATGAACGATGACGTCCATATTGATCGAAATATATAGTCCCATTTTAGTGATGTGATCTTTACTGCTCGTCTGCTCGATCTTGCAATTTTTTACCCAACTTGAATTTTTATTTAATTGTGAATTAAATGAGATCATGTTTGCGTAGTATACATAAGTACAGTGAATGAATAATATATATGTATATACCAATGAATGGGTTTATAACACGGACTGACCAGATTAGAATATGTCGATAATGGTTTAAGGTCTAATATCTATATAAATTCAAGATTGCCACTAGTTCCTAGTTTTCATTATAAGAGGGGTCTCATTGGAGTAACTCCCTATATATATATATGTATTTACATATATATGTACACAGACACACATATATATGGGTCACGCTCTAGTGAGAACACATGTTAGTATGAGAACAGTGAGAACCCACATATTCACCACATTTCAAACTATTTTAAAGGGCCCTGCTAGAGCACCTTCACAAAAAAGTCTTATAATTCTACCCTCTATCCATTCATAAAAATTAAAAAAATTAACAAAAAAAATTAAAAAAATTGCTGCCCGTCATCATTTTTAAAAAAAAAATTATTTTTTTTTTGATGAATGGATAGAGGGTAGAATTATAAGACTTTTTCGTATTGGGTGCCCCTGGCGGGACCCTTTAGAATAGCTTGAAATGTGGTATTCTCATTGTTCTCCAACATTTGCATGTTCTCACCTGAATCATACCCTATATATATATAGGCTATTGCTCCATAAAGAACACTCTTATATAAAGAACAATAAAGAACACTATGGAATCATTTATTCCAATAGATTCAATAGCCCCGCCAGGGGCACCCAATACAAAAAATTCTTATTTTTATATCCTCTTTCGATTCAGCAAAAAAAAATAACTGTTCACTGACGACGTCAGCAGTGATGTCATCATGAACAGTATTTTTTTTTTTGCTGAATTGATAGAGGGTAAAAAAATAAGAACTTTTTGTATTGGGTGCCATGACGGAACTCTTAGATTAGAATAAATATGAGTGTTATAATGGTATTCTTTATTGTTCTTTATATAAGGTGGTGTTCTTCATGGAGTACAACTATATATATATATATATATATATATATTGTGCCAAGGTAAAAAAAAATCTTATGCCTTGTTTATTTTGACGTCAGCTAACTATGTAACTAAAAGATCATTTGGAACCAAAATTATTTTTAATGTTTGGTTTAATAAATTTTAAGATGTAATAAGGAAAAAGAAGTTCCTATGTATTTGAAGTTACACCAAAACTTAGAAAATTAGTTACCTATGTACGGTCATCATATTCATAAATTATATGATTGTTAATTTTTAAATTTAGCAAAATTAGCAATGTAACAGTGAAACAAACACATATAAGAAAAAGAATAAGGGCACGATCGAAGCATATGCAACGTCAAGCGCTCACCAAGGAACTATAAATAGTTACTTAAGTTCTAGGGTAGTTCAAAAAACCTAAGTACAATATCTTTGAAACAAACAAGGCCTTATAGTGCATCTCCAAGAGACTCTTAGTTCACCCTCTATAAATAGTATAAATTTAGTGTGTGTCTGTCTCCAACAATGCTCTTTATATCTACTCCTTATTCAAATTTTTATTTTTAAAAACAATTCGAATCCACTAGAGTGCAAAAGCAAGTGGAGAGAGAAAGAGAGTGTAGTTCTGAAATATTATATAATATTACATAGGAGTGGATTTGAGCTCTTAAAATTGTGGATAGAGATGAGGCTTTTAGTGATTTAAAGAGCCTCTTGGTGCAACAATTTTGTTCTCCCTCAAATCTTGACTTGAGATAACAGCCAAGATAGAGTCTTTTGGAGATGCTCTTGGTAGTCGATGCATTCTGAATTTTAGACATCGTTGTCTACTTTGGTTTAGATACTTCAGTTTATGAGCTATATCTTCCTGTTGTATACCGTGTCTTTGGTGTGTATACTTGAAATTGTTTCTGTGCGGGAGTGGTAGTAAACAGTGGAAAAATGTGAGTAACGTGTGCACACGGAAAGTCTCAGTGACTTAAAACTGGGTTTGTACTTATCTTCTTGACAGTAGCGTCTTCTGTCTCTGCAAATTGTCTTATAGTCTATCAGAATGTTTTTTTTTGGAGGATTTGGCATGCTCTACAAAACATTGAAAAATGCGGAATGACTTTTATTTTTCCCCTTGCTTTCCGCTTCTGGCATAGATGTTTGGAAGTGAGGCAGCAAAGCTTTTGGATTACACTGAATGCTTCCCAGATGGATACAGAACTGGAGTTAAAATCGACAAGGCATGTGCAAATGTTGGAATTGAAGGTTTTCCAACCTGGGTAATTAATGGTCAGGTGAGGAAGCTTTTTCAATATCACAGGTTTTGTTTATTTTTTTTTATCAGTTAGAAAATTCCAAATATAAAAATAAAGTTCTAATTTGAAAGCACTAAGATATATCTATTTACTTTTAGGCTTTAAGTTTAACCTAAATATATCTATTTACTTTTTAACATTTTTTCCAAAGTGTACTCCTACTCCATAATGAAAGCTTCCTGCTTGATCAATATTGATTGCCATCTCTGCCTTCTCGAGAAACCATTTTAGAGATGATAAAATGTAAGTATATAACGTATAAGTTGGTTTTCTTGCAGGTTTTGAGTGGAGAACTAGAGCTATCAGAGCTTGCACGGATATCTGGATTTGAACAACAGAATTAGATTAGTAACTAATATAAAGTCTGTACAGCTCACATAAATCAATATGTCAACTTATTCTCTTCATTTACCTTAATTGTCCAACCTTTTGAGAGTTTAATAAATGAAGTTTTACTTGGAAAAAATAATAAATGAATTTATGAATGCCAAGTCTAAGAGCACAATGCAATGTAGTGTGTTAGTAGTATTTTTGTGTGTTCGTTCGCAGGGAAGGACTGAATGTAATATCAAAGTTCAGGTTTCTTATCTCTTTACGTCTAGAAGTGTATAAGAAGAATTTTTGGGTCTGTGTATTAACTAAATTAACCAAGAACTAATTATAAGCACTAAGAATTAATTTTAAACTGAGATTCAAATATGTTGGAAAACAATCTAAGAACTGGGGTTCTTCACCTGGTTTCAATACATGCTCAATATTAATGTGATATCTATGTTCCTACCTTGCTGAAAACAATTCTTCTAAAGTTATACTGCACCCTCCCAGGCTACAATATAGTGTTTACAGCTACACCGTAATTGACACTCCCGTGATACAATCAAAGTATATCTATAAACTATTAAATACCAAGAATTATATGTCTCACAATTCTCCTATTAATCTCCCGATCTAATATTCAAATTATGTCTGTTAAATCATGTACTAAGATTGCAACTTCTCTCCCAAGCTTATTACAATCCCTAGAATACAATCAAAGGTTCATGACTCCCCTAATTGTGTTAAGATCTCATTAACAAATCAGCCAGGCAGAAAATCACATAATCAAGCATGCATGAATACCAAGGAGTACTACCCAATTCTCAGATTAGAGAATTAGTTACGCATATTTAATAAAGAAAACATAATAATAATGAGAATGAATGAAAACATAATATTGAAGAAAGAATTGAAGATCGAAAGTACCTTGATACGATTTACAGCTATGAATTGTTATGATTTACAATGGTAGGATGTGTTTAAATAGACTCTACAAATCTTGCCCAGCAAGATATTACCTTCTATTACAATTAGAATTCAATTCAGGTAATAAAACTTGCCTAAAATACAATTAGAACTAGAAAAGGGCAAAACAGTAATTTTTCTGCTTCCATCTATCTGCTGGTCGTGCTTCCTGGGCCCACCACACGCGGCCTGGTCGTGTGAAACCTATCCCATATTGTAGAAAATCTCTCAAGCTTCGCGTGGACTGTAAATGGGCTGAAAACGGACTTCTAGAACTCCAGATATGGCCCAAACAGTATAAGTTGCGCAGCCCTTCTCAAAAATCCGAATTTTAATTAATTAATTCTCCAAGAACGATAAAAGCATCAACTTTAATCAACATTCTCGTAAATCTGCACAACTCAGCAAAACACATCAAAACTACAACAACTTGAGTCCAAAACAATCAATTTAAGCCAAACGGAGGGATTCCCAGTGGATATAAAATCCACTTATCAAACCCCCAAACTTAAACTGATGCTTGTCCTCAAGCATAAACAATTACAACTAACTAACTAACTAGTACCACTTCCGTAGGTGATCACGGTTGCATTTGGCATATGCAACAAGCCCTTTAAACCCCTAGGCAGCCCCAGTGGACGAGTAAGGTCTCGTGAGGGCCTATAGCGAATGTACCCACAAAATCCATTTAACCTAATGCAATGCAATGCATGAGTGCAACTAATATGAAATATGCAACGATCCCCTTCAAACTAACCAAAACCAATTAACAAGCAAATATCTCAAAGAATGCAACTAAATCCAAATAGAGCTCGACTAAGTCCCCGTATACTAACAATACATGACAGAAACGTGCGTGTGTGCGATGCTAATCAGAAATACTCCCAACACTAGGTCAAAAATCATACATATCCTTTGCCAAGACAATCACAGGTTTATAAATAGAATAGACTGTAGACACTTCATAACCTAGAAACACCTCCATCCTTATCCAAGGTAGACAGAAATTCATGCTTTATTACTAACTACTACAACACATATATACAATCATGCTTATTTAACCGTGCAATGGATGAGACCCCAAAAGGCTTATACAATAATACCCATGTAGCGAGTGTTAGGTCAGTGGATCCCAGACTATAAAAGCCTTAGGTCACTAGGACTAAGTCCCCTCAGACTTAATTACTCGAGTATTAAAGAGCTCACCCTGGTTAATTTTGCATATAAACAATTTATTGATTTTTTTTTTCTTTTTTTTTTTCTTTTTTTTCTTCCTTTTCTTTTTCTTTTGCTTTTTTTTTTCTTTTTTTTTTCTTTTGCGATCTGGAATGAGCCTTTCTCATTTCCAACCCTAGACTACTCATATAAATATGAGCCGGCTACTAGCCATTTGACACCTAGCCATTATTCACAATTATTTATAATTAAGCATGAAATCCCTGGTTTCCCCCAAACTTAGACTTTAGTGTCCCTACGCTATCAAGGGAATAACGAAAATTCTAAATATAATCAAGTGATTAAATCTCAAAACATCCAAACAAGCATGACCTCAACCTAGCCCAAAAGTACCCAATGAGTCTGTGTAATTAGTTTTGTTTCCGAAGCATGCAAGTCAATTTCATAAGGAATATAAATCAACCCTCTATTCATCATTACCACACTCAATTAGACATCTACCTATCAATCAGAATCAGCTCGTTCTAAGGGATCATGAAAAATGCATGCCATGAAAATGCAACTAAAATGAACTCACATGGTATACAGAAATAAAAACAGAATGTCCTATATGAAACAAACGTAGATAACACGAACATAAATGCATGAATTACTACTAATAATATGCAAAACATGAAATCCTACATGAACACATATATACAACAACAACTACTAATCCCTCAAAACACCCCCAAACTTAAAAGATTCAATGTCCGCATTGAATGGAAGTAAATACAAGGGAAAGTAGAAAACATACCTACTCGTCCTCGCTGTCGTCACCCTCGTCATCCTCATCATCTTCATCAGAAGAATCAGGTGGAGGGTACGGAGTCCGAGCTCCAAATATAGGCCACTGATTAGGAGTACTAGGTGACTGAAACTTTGCCTCCAAAGCTATGCCCATGTCCTCAGAATACTGGCGACTGCTCGCATGCATAGCATCCAACCGCCTAGTCATTCGACGAAAATATGATTCAAAAACGGACATATCCATAGTACTCTGCGAAGAACCTGCCCTAGCCACTTCCGGTGCCCTTTGAACAGGTGGCGGAGCGCCTGCTCTCTGACCACTAGCACCATCAACAATAAAACCTAATCCCCTTGGATGAGGAGTACCGCCCGGCCACTCCTTCAACCTCAACCGATCAATAGTTGCATCCTTAATAGAAGCCATAGGTTTATGCACGGGCTCACCTTGATACCCTTTGACTTTCGATGCGTCACACAAGTACGAGATAATAGAAGCATATGGAATACTAGCTGATGAATTGCTTCCCAAAAACCGAAGAATATTTTGATTAATAAGGTACCCAAGGTCAACATACTCACCTTTGAGAATACCCCATAGCAAGATAGCTCGATCAACAGTAACATCAGAAACATGGTTTGACGGAATGATATTAGAACTGATGAAAAAGAACCATGCCTTTGCAAAACCAGACAATGACGAAGCCGGGAAAATACGTTTTATCTCCGTACCTAACTTACATTTCCACTTCGTTCCCGGAACACATAACTCACCAATGAGTGCATCAAGATCAACATCATCCTTAGACTTTTGTCCCCAATCCGTAGCATCTCTAGGCTTAGGTGGTTGCCTAATCAAATTACGAATAGCACGAGGCGAATAATCCACCTTCCGACCCCTCACAACCGTGGAATTATTCCTTGTTATCGAAGCATTAGCATAGAATTCCCTAACCACATCCAACGATGCATCATTAGCAAATTCACAAAATAACGTCCAACCCCGCTCACTAATCATCGCAACCATCTCCTCATACTTATATGGCACAAGCCTTCTTTCCTGAATGACCCCCTTCGAAACTAACCTACCATACTCCGTTTTGGCATTCTCATTCACAAATTTTTCCACTCCATCTCCCACGACATCATTCTCATCCGAAGATGGATGAGCACTACTACTACCACCCATTATTCGTTGCCTTTTAGGAGCCATAATCAACAAATATCAAGCAAGGCACAATAATCTCCAAACAATTCACCAAATAAAGAACCCCCAAATTATACACCAAGAACCCTAGCTTGCAAAATTCACAAATTCAAATAAAAGATAAGATAGAATATTACCCACTTGAATCAAAGAGGTGAACTTGCTAGATGAATTCCCAAAAATTTCGAATTTAAATCCCCCTTGCACTTTGAATGGATGAAAGTTAAGAATTTGGGGTTTATAGAGATGAGGTTGTGTATGTATAGGTGTGGTGGGTGTATATATAATGGATAATGGTGTATGTAATTTAGATATGAAAAAGGATTTAGGATTTGTATTAGATATAGGATAGAATTTAGGGATATTAGGATTTTGATTTGGGAATGATATTGGAGTTGAATATAGAATAAAAGGGGAAAAATATTTGGAGAATACAAGGTTTTAAGGACCAAAATTCGGACAATGCAGGAGGAACAGGCGCTTGAAGCGCGAAAATGGCGCCTGAGGCGCGGCTAGCTACTGCGTTCTGCGCGCTTCTGCAGAAATCTGGCGCATGATGCGCATCACGGTCCTGCGTGTCTGAGCGCTCCTGCGCGCGGCTGGCGCATCTGGCGCTGGCGCAACCTGCGTTTTCTCTTTTTTTTTTTTTTTTTTTTTTTTTTTCCTTTTCACATACTAACAACACTCAAATCCTTCTTTTTTTTTTTTCTATTTTTTTTTACAAACTCTCAACACTCTTTTTTTTTTACAAACTCACAACACTCAATTTTTTTTTCTTTTCCTTTTTTTTTTTTTTTTTTTTTTTTTTACAAAAATACTACATAACTTGGGTTGCCTCCCAAGAAGCGCATTTGTTTAACGTCGTTAGCCCGACGCCGATTCTCAACTGATGATAAGGTCCTGGAAGTAAAGACTGCTCATTCCTCGCTCCAATGTTTCTGCAAGCAGGTACGACTTAAGTCTCTGCCCGTTCACCTTGAATACATCTGACCCTTCCCTAGTAATCTCACAAACTCCATTAGGATAGACCTTCACAATCTCAAAAGGTCCGGTCCAACGTGATTTGAGCTTTCCGGGAAATAAACGGAGTCTTGAATTAAACAATAGAACATGCTGCCCAACCTCAAATTCCTTATTCTGAATGTGCTTATCATGCCACAATTTGGTCTTCTCCTTGTAGATACTAGCATTTTCATAGGACTGGAGCCTAATCTCCTCAAGCTCTCCAAGTTGAAGCAAACGCTTCTCTCCCGCGGATTTTAAATCAAAATTCAAATTTCTTGTCGCCCAAAACGCCTTATGCTGAAGTTCCACCGGCAAATGACATGGCTTCCCAAAAACCAACCTATATGGAGACATCCCAATAGGTGTTTTAAATGCCGTTCTATATGCCCAAAGAGCATCATCAAGCTTTGTTGACCAATCTTTTCTCGAACTTGCCACTGTCTTCTCCAAAATTGACTTCAGCTCACGATTCGAAATCTCAACTTGTCCACTTGTTTGCGGATGATAAGGAGTTGCCACCTTTTGTGTCACACCATACTTTTTCAAGAGATCAGCCACCTGTTTATTGCAAAAGTGCGAACCTCCATCATTGATAATAGCCCTTGGCACTCCAAATCTAGTGAACACATTTTTCTTCAAGAACTTCTTCACCACTCTAGCATCATTAGTAGGAGACGCAATGGCTTCAACCCATTTAGAGACATAATCAACTCCCACCAAAATATACTGATTTCCATAAGAAGATGGAAATGGACCCATGAAGTCTATCCCCCACACATCGAAAATCTCCACCTCAAGAATAGATTGTAAAGGCATCTCGTTCCTCCTCGAAATATTCCCAACTCGTTGACATCTATCACATTTAGCCACAAAGTTTCTAGCATCTTGATGCATGGTTGGCCAATAGAATCCTGACTGTAAAACTTTCGCCACTGTCTTCATGCTACTGTTATGACCTCCACACTCTAGAGAATGGCAATGTCTGAAAATATGAGGAACTTCATCATGAGGTACACATCTACGAAACATTCCATCAGCACATTCTTTGTAAAGCAGCGGTTCTTCCCAATAGTAATGCTTCACATCATAAAAGAACTTCTTCTTCTGATTATAAGAAAGATTATCCGGCACAACTCCTCCCACAATGTAATTCACAAAATCTGCATACCATGGTGTAGACAAGGACACACCTAGAAGCTGCTCTTCCGGAAATTTATCATTAATAGGCTTTTCACCTCCTACCTCTCCATCTCCTTGGTCCAACCTAGATAAATGATCAGCTACCAAGTTCTCAGACCCCTTCTTATCTCGAATCTCAAGATCAAATTCCTGAAGTAAAAGAATCCAACGAACTAGACGAGGTTTGGCATCCTTCTTTGTCATCAAGAAACGAATAGCAGCATGATCCGAATAGACAATCACCTTAGACCCAACAAGATAGGATCTGAATTTATCAAGTGCAAATACCACTGCAAGTAGCTCTTTCTCCGTAGTGGAATAGTTGATTTGCGCATCATCAAGAGTCTTGCTTGCATAAGCTATCACGTGCATCCGCTTATCCTTCTTTTGCCCAAGAACAACACCCACAGCATAGTCACTAGCATCACACATAAGCTCAAATGGCAAGCTCCAATCGGGAGATGTAACTATGGGTGCAGAAGTAAGTTCCTTCTTCAACCTGTTAAAAGCATCAAGACAACTTTCATCAAAGTCAAAAACACGATCCTTTTCAAGAAGATTGCAGAGTGGCCGAGCTAACTTGGAGAAATCCTTGATGAACCGTCGATAAAAACCAGCATGCCCAAGAAAGCTTCGAATTCCTTTCACAGATGAAGGTGGTGACAATTTTTCAATAACTTCAATTTTTGCTCTATCGACCTCAATGCCTTTATTAGAGATTTTATGTCCAAGCACAATGCCTTCCTTCACCATGAAGTGACATTTTTCCCAATTAAGAACAAGATTCGTTTCAGTACATCTTTGCAACACCTTTGATAAACTGGCGAGACATGATTCAAAAGAAGAACCATAAACCGTGAAGTCATCCATAAAGACCTCCATGTCTCGCCCTATAAAATCTGAGAAAATGTGGTTCATGAGCCGTTGAAACGTTGAAGGACCATTACACAAACCAAAAGGAAGCCTCCGATAAGCAAAAGTGCCATAAGGACAAGTAAAGGTAGTCTTCTCTTGATCTTCGGGTGCAATAGGAATCTGAAAGTAACCCGAGAATCCATCCAGAAAGTTGTAATACTCATTGCCCGCCAACCTTTCGAGCATTTGATCAATGAATGGGAGGGGAAAGTGATCTTTGCGAGTAGCGTTATTCAACTTCCTATAATCAATGCAAACTCTCCAACCTGTTACTGTTCTTGTAGGAATCAACTCATTCTTCTCATTGTGAACGACAGTCATCCCACCTTTCTTAGGCACAACATGAATAGGGCTAACCCATTTACTGTGTGGAACCGAATATATGATACCAGCATCAAGCAACTTAGTGATTTCTTTCTTCACCACCTCTTGCAAATTCGGATTCAATCTTCTTTGTCCCTCAATCACAGGCTTATGATCATCTTCTAAGGCAATTCTATGCATGCAAAGAGCAGGGCTAATATCCTTGATATCTTGAATTGTCCAACCAATAGCTGATTTATATTGCCGAAGAACATGTAATAACTTTTCTCTCTCATCTTCACTGAGCAAAACAGAAACTACCACAGGATATGTATCATTAGGACCAAGAAAGGAATACCTCAAATTATCAGGTAGAGGTTTAAGTTCCACCTGTGGTGCCTCTGAAAGTGTAAAAGCCATCTCAACTTCTGTGTCTCGTACAACCAGTGCTTCTTCTTCGACTACATCATCCAACACCCGATCTGCTCCCACGAAGTGTTCATTCTCGAGCTGCACAATGTCATCCACTATGTCAATGGTAAAACAAGTTGCTCCAAAAGGGGGCATCTTCATTGCTTTGTTCAGATCAAATTCCACTTTGTCCTCGCCAACATTCAATGTCAATTTTCCAGCTTTAACATCGATTGTAGTGCCAGCAGTAGCCAAGAATGGCCGTCCCAAGATAATGGGTATCTCGACATCTTCATCCATCTCTAACACCACAAAATCACAAGGTATGACAAATTTATCCACTTTAACAACCACGTCTTCAATAATTCCCAACGGATACTTAACAGAACGATCCGCCAACTGTAGTGAAATTCGTGTCTTTTTAAGTTCTCCAAGACCAAGCCTTTTGCAGATTGAATATGGCATCAAACTCACACTTGCCCCTAAGTCGCACAAGGCTTTCATGTTTTCCATCTTTCCAATAGTGCAAGGCAGAGAGAAACTTCCCGGATCTTTCAATTTCTGAGGAATGGCCTTTTGGATGACTGCACTGCATTCAGCATTAAGAGTAATAGTCTCTGCATCTTCAAGTTTCCTCTTCTTTGTCAACATCTCCTTAAGAAATTTAGCATAAAGTGGCATCTGATTCAAAGCTTCAGCCAACGGAATATTAACATGCAACTGCCGGAACATAGTCAAGAACTTCTCGTACTGCTTCTCTAAATGCCTGTTGTGAAGTCTCTGTGGAAATGGAATAGGAGGAACATAAGGTGGTGGAGGAACATACGGCTTTTCTGAATCTTCTTCTTCCTTCTTCTTCTCATCTTCTTTTTGTGACGTGTCTGCAGCAATCTCCACTGGCTTATCCTCTTTCTCAGTATCACTCTCTTTAGGCTTAAGAATCTCAACCTCGGGCAACTCTCTTCCGCTCCTCAAAGTAATTGCTTTGCATTGCTCTTTACCAGTCTGGTCGGGTTGACTAGGAAGTGATCCTTGCTCACGAACACCCATCTTTGAGGCAATCTGTCCAATCTGTGTTTCTAGCATCTTTTGAGATGATGCCATCTGATCTATTCTTGATTCCATATTAGCCAATGCCCCAGAAGTCCCTTGCATAATCTTATTTAGTGCAACCTCCCACTCAGCTGGTTCTTTCTTTGGCGGAGGTTGATACTGCTGCTGTGCTTGATATGGTGGTCGTGACTGAAAACCAGGAGGTTGATTCTGCCTTGGAAATGCATAGGAAGGATTAGCTGCATGATTATTGCTGTAAGAAAGATTATTGTTTGGCCTTTGATTCGGATTGTAGTAAGAATTATTCTGCACAGGCCAAGGCTGTCTTCCTTGAATAAAAGATGCTTCTTCTGGAAATTGTGGAGCATACGAGTTCTGACTAGCACCATAATCATGATACCCTTCCATAGGTGAAGAAATAGCATTCACATTTACCTTTTGTCCTCGCACCTCCTGAGTTAGAGTATCCAACTTTTGAGCCAGCATGTTGATCATCTCAGATTCTTGTGCTGCTTTTGCTGAGCTCGTCCCACTAGGTGCCCATGAATAATTATTAGATGCTAATTCCTCAAGAAGTGCTTTAGCCTGTGTAGTTGGTGCCTTCTTGAAATTTCCACCAGCAGCCACATCCAAACTCAAACGAATATCTGCATTCATGGCCCCATAAAAAGTACTAATGACCTGCCAATCTTCTAAGCCATGATGTGGACACTTCCTTAATAGTGCCTTGAATCTTTCCCATGCCTGATACAGACCTTCACCCGGTTGTGCTTTAAAACTCATAATCATAGTCCTCAACTGTTGCGTCTTGTCAGAGGGATAGTATTTGGACAAGAATGCCGTAGAAAGACTCTCCCATGTAGCAACCGAAGTGTTTGGAAGTTGCTGAAACCATTCCAAAGCTCTTCCCTTAATAGAGTAGGGAAACATATGGAGACGAATCTGATCACTCGTAACACCAGTGATTCTGAATGAGCCACACATCTGCACAAAACGCTCTAGGTGTCTGTGTGGGTCTTCTAATTCAATGTCTCCTTCAAAAGCCTGATTGCTGATCATCTGAATTAAGCTCGGATTAATATGGAACTGAGCTGCACCAATCTCTGGAGTTTTGTACATGCAATTGGCTGGATTCGGTGTCTCATGGTCCCAAATAGAAGACTGATCAACATTAACAGCTGGTCGAGGTTCTGGATCTCCCATCTTAGCTTTATCTTTTCTTAGCTTTCTCAAAGTACGCTCGATTTCAGGGTCAAATTCCAATTTTCTAGCGCAAGATGAACGTAGCATACACCTGAAAATCACCAACAAAACAACTTGTGGAACCAATTAAAATCTAAACAATAAGAAACAATTAACCTAAACTCAACTATACTGCCTTCCCCGGCAGCGGCGCCAATTTGTTAGTAGTATTTTTGTGTGTTCGTTCGCAGGGAAGGACTGAATGTAATATCAAAGTTCAGGTTTCTTATCTCTTTACGTCTAGAAGTGTATAAGAAGAATTTTTGGGTCTGTGTATTAACTAAATTAACCAAGAACTAATTATAAGCACTAAGAATTAATTTTAAACTGAGATTCAAATATGTTGGAAAACAATCTAAGAACTGGGGTTCTTCACCTGGTTTCAATACATGCTCAATATTAATGTGATATCTATGTTCCTACCTTGCTGAAAACAATTCTTCTAAAGTTATACTGCACCCTCCCAGGCTACAATATAGTGTTTACAGCTACACCGTAATTGACACTCCCGTGATACAATCAAAGTATATCTATAAACTATTAAATACCAAGAATTATATGTCTCACAATTCTCCTATTAATCTCCCGATCTAATATTCAAATTATGTCTGTTAAATCATGTACTAAGATTGCAACTTCTCTCCCAAGCTTATTACAATCCCTAGAATACAATCAAAGGTTCATGACTCCCCTAATTGTGTTAAGATCTCATTAACAAATCAGCCAGGCAGAAAATCACATAATCAAGCATGCATGAATACCAAGGAGTACTACCCAATTCTCAGATTAGAGAATTAGTTACGCATATTTAATAAAGAAAACATAATAATAATGAGAATGAATGAAAACATAATATTGAAGAAAGAATTGAAGATCGAAAGTACCTTGATACGATTTACAGCTATGAATTGTTATGATTTACAATGGTAGGATGTGTTTAAATAGACTCTACAAATCTTGCCCAGCAAGATATTACCTTCTATTACAATTAGAATTCAATTCAGGTAATAAAACTTGCCTAAAATACAATTAGAACTAGAAAAGGGCAAAACAGTAATTTTTCTGCTTCCATCTATCTGCTGGTCGTGCTTCCTGGGCCCACCACACGCGGCCTGGTCGTGTGAAACCTATCCCATATTGTAGAAAATCTCTCAAGCTTCGCGTGGACTGTAAATGGGCTGAAAACGGACTTCTAGAACTCCAGATATGGCCCAAACAGTATAAGTTGCGCAGCCCTTCTCAAAAATCCGAATTTTAATTAATTAATTCTCCAAGAACGATAAAAGCATCAACTTTAATCAACATTCTCGTAAATCTGCACAACTCAGCAAAACACATCAAAACTACAACAACTTGAGTCCAAAACAATCAATTTAAGCCAAACGGAGGGATTCCCAGTGGATATAAAATCCACTTATCATATTGATCTCATATTCTTCCTTGGTGAAAAGATTATAATATGCTCTATTTTAGCCCAAGTAATATGCTCTCTTTAACTCAAGTAATATGCTTTTTAATTAACTTTTTTTTCCTTTTGATATTTATGTACACTCACACACTCATCTTGCCTTTGTCTTTGACAAGTTTCAAGCCCTCGACATCCCGTAAAGGGAGCGAAGCAGATACGTTACACCAAGAGGTGAGATGTTTTAATTAACTTGTTTTCAATGCTGTGTAGACAGATATTCATTTCTTTGTATTAATCAAAACCCCATGGTCTTTGAAAGGGAGATAACATGGGACTATTCATGATTTCATGTATAGAATTTCGACATCTAATTATTTAATCAATATATATAGCTGTGTTGGAACAAGTACAAGCTTTATTATTGGATGGAATTTAAGGGAAGCGATTTGATTCGATTCCAAATACAAAGTGTAGAATTGTGTACTCTCAAGTTACCGTATCAAAATAGAAGAGGGAACAATGTATAAGTAGCAGCATGTTGGTCTTATTCATATGGCCAGATTAGAAAGTAATAAACTAAGGAATGGCTGCCAGGCGACTGATATTGATGGGTGCCACGAAATCCGCAGCTTCGCTGAATAATAGTATTCTAGCTGCCTTGTCGGAGACAACCTGTGTAGGATGATACATATCCCAGAATAAGTAGTCGTTTCGATTCTTGCAGAGT
Source organism: Saposhnikovia divaricata (assembly GCA_036435485.1). Lineage (NCBI taxonomy): Eukaryota > Viridiplantae > Streptophyta > Magnoliopsida > Apiales > Apiaceae > Saposhnikovia > Saposhnikovia divaricata. The sequence goes on from CM071598.1 coordinate 80,792,652, forward strand.
TTAACCCCTATTTTGCAGGTAGTGTTGGTATCTCCACAACAAGGTGTTCGGACGTCCTTCAAACCTACAAATAAGTAAATCAAAGTATTCTATCCGATGAGTTTTACATGGATGCAGTGCTTAAAAGAATGGAGCGCTTTACGAGCATTGTGTGCATGCAATCAGTAAAGCTGCCTAAAAATCTTAAGCAACTATACTTAGCAAAACCAAAATGGTACTCATGGTCACATGTTTTGAATGAGAGGAAAGAATTAGTCAAGACTAGTTAATTACCCTCTACGACAGAGTTTAGAATGGTACTCATGGTCACGTTATAAAGATTTCCGAGTGAGTAAGTAAATCCTTTGAACTGGGAGCTGAATTGCTGCAACAGTGATGAAACTACTGCGTAGAAAGCCTGAGCAAGTTGGTTTACTTCTTCAACACAGTTGCCATCATGATCCAAAGCACGCATAATAGGTACGCACCCAATTGCTCCAACGCTCAACACGCTAAACTTTTTGGCACCCAAATTAAACAAATCCTGCCAGCACTCAATCCATGAGAACAGTGTTCAGAAGTAGATGTATTAAGGCTTCACATTCATAAGCTTAAACAATTTACCTCCAACTGAATTGTATATGCTTCGATGAGGTTGGCCATGAATATATCAGGTAAGACTGTGGGGTTTGCTGAATACTCGAAAATGTCGTTGCTTCCAACACTAATGATGTATATGGACTTGGAAAGCAATTCATCAGCTTTAGCTTTGCCCAGTACCTCTGTGATGTTGGCACAGACAGTTGCAAATTGTTGGATTTGCTCTCTTAATGGCACTACCTCTTTCTGTCATTCATTTCAGTAACCAATTCCATATTAGTGAAGAGATATCCGATTTCAAGGCAATTAATAAGGTAGATATATATATGTTAATATTTAACAAATTATCTTATGCACCACTACTAGAAAAATAGGATTAGACATTACACTTTTGACATCGGTTAGAAAAGCCAGTGATATTAAATCACTGTCAAATTTTTCCCAGTACTCGATCTATTTATTAAGATATATTTTCTTCTAATTATATAGGTGGCAATCCATGCCTATATGTCAAGTGATTCCTGTACTTGTTAAATATGATAAAGTAACTGCATGATTTAACATGTACACAAATATGAATTAAGTTGTTTCTGATCGCTACGTCTGATTACACACGCGCTTTTATATATGTAGAGAGTAAGGTTGTAAAAATTGAAAATTGGTTCAACTCTACTTGGTTGTGTTGCTGAAATCTGAGTACTAGTCTGAGTTTTTGAGTACTCGATCGGATAGGTACTCATTTTCAACATCTGAGTAATTTCAACCCAAGTAATCGTCCGAGATTAAAATCGGTCAGATTAATATCTGTTTTTTGAGTACTTGAAGTTGATCGATTTTTTTAACACTACTAGCTAGAGAGAGATAGAGTAATAGAAGGGTTGATTACATATGTCTGGTTTCCAGTTTCGTCAAAAATTCCAGAACCTCCAGATGCAAAGTTTGCTCCACGCAGAATAGCAGACTTGAAACTTGACATCCGACTAATCAAAGAGAGGAAAGGTGGCGGACTCCTCTTGTATCCCAAATGCCTCACTGCAAGAAATACAATTCACATATATATATATATAGATTAAGCGAGGTTAAATATATATACGGACCACACACACTAGTTAACTATACCAGTAAAATTACGTACCAATCAAGTCAGCGACATTATGACCATTGGTGAACCTTCCCGTAGGTTTGGAGAACTCGAAATCAATGCCATAATAAGGACTATCAGCCTTGGTACCACAATCCTTAAGGTGATTATTGGTGCCGACATCTACTGTTGAATCTCCAAATATATATACTGCCGGCGGCTGTGCTGAATCACACTCTTCTGGCGACCCCTCCGCCACATAATTGAGATGAGCTACTGCTAGCGTAAATATCACAAAAATATATGTGCTGCAGAGTCCCCTAGCCATATATCTTGGTACTTGTTATTACTCTCTCTCTCTCTCTCTCTCACACACACACACACACACTCACTCTAGCACCAGCTTCCTGGCTAGCTATGATGATTAAGTAATTGAGTAATAAACTAGGGTGAGTAAGTATTGTAATTTATATACCGAACGGTGTGGAGAAAATAGCATGAAGATAACGCCAATGGACAAACGAGTGTCACTGTACAAGCCTAGCTAGCGTCAAATGTAATAATCAACAAAGCTTTCGCATTTTTAGCCTAGTAATAATCCACGTACAGGGAGTTATCAGTAATATAGTACGTGATCTTTGGTAAAATTTCTTCTCAAGAATCACTATATATAATTCAAAACGTTCTTTTTTTTCTTAATTAAACATTTACCTTTTGTTTAACTTTTATCAACTCTCTTAATTCCATTTTTCTATGAAGTACAGCTCTGGCGAATCATTGTGGGACTAGTGAGGTCGATCGATCTATCGGTAACCTCTGCCACCACTAAAAAAATTTGAATAAAAGAATTTTATAAAATGAAAAAAAAAACATTTTAGCTCCAGGTGAAAATATTATAAAGAAAGGAAAATATTGTTAGATATTCCAATTTTTTTTCAAAGCTTCCACAACAAATAATTAATATATGAAAATGCTAGAGTTACATAAAATTTCACAAAATAATAAATGTCCCAATTTGATTTGTTAGAACTCAATGGACTCCTTCCATTCACATTAGTATCAACCAATAAAAATTCATATTATAGTGGAATCCAACTCATTTTTGTGCAAAAATTCTGTAATCAATTATGTGCACCTAACATTAGGCTAATTTCAATTGGCTCCCTCGTCAATAGTAGACCACGTGGATTCACATTGATAACCCAAAATAAAAATGGATAGTCAAGGGAATATTTTTAGTAAATAATTTTAAGAAATGTAGCATTACTCAGAAAAAAAGACATTAACGTTAATGTTACTATCTTAATAAAATGGAAATAATTGAGATTGAGCTCCCCAATTTCAATTGTTACAATCTCTCTTTTTCCATCGATAATCGTTCCAGTAAATGAAGTACTTGACATAAGTATATACTTACTTTTAAATCCAAGAATTACATGCATTTAGTTTTTGTTCAGCTGGACAAACCCAACATTTAAATAAATACTGTATATGAATACGAGCTAGCCAGTTCTTTCTTACTAATTTGCCGCATCTCAATAATATAATATAGTATTCGTGATATGTGTGCATGGTTATACAGATCTCATATACAGACATGAGTCCCACGTAATCCAAGCACGTAATCCAAGGCAAATCGTACAAGTGCGACAGACTCTGTCCTAGGATGGCATAATCACAAATCCGTCTCCCATGGGAGTCAAACCTGTGATCAAGAGGAGAGATAGCCTCTCTTTAACCAAGTGAGACAACGCTTAGCGGATGCATGTCTGATATTTGTTCACAGCAGAATCTTGACGGTCGGATATTCGTCAATTATACATATATATATATATATATGCATACACACGTTTGCTTTACGAATTGTTCCACGACTAAGACTTAATTTCAAGCATAAGTCCAATTAAGTAAACAACTATTTACAATTTTGGTATTTCGTATGTTCTACTTCTAAAAATCCTAAGATGTTTTTATATTGTTTTCATCGATTTGTCTTGTACCATTCGTCAAGATCCCTAGGTTTCTGCCACAATGTCTATTTGAAATAATTTTTTGAGCCCCTATTGCTCGTATTCTTAGAACTTGCATGAATATTCCGGATATAGCACCATTTGCTCATTTTTTATATATTCAGAAGGGTTCTAACAAAAAAATTGTGTAGAGACTAAATTTTTTTTGTCAAAGGTATCAACTTTTGAAGCAAGTCTATTTTTTTTTAGAGAGAAATTAAATGGACAGAGGTGTCCTCAGGAACATTTCCTAAAATTAAGTAATTTTTTAATACAAAATAAAAAACGCAAGTTTGTAAATACAAAGATAATCTTCTGTATTTACAAAAAAAAATTCTATTAGATCAAATAATTCTTTGATAATATTCTTGATATGCACGCGCTTTTGATAAATAATATTGTTGTGGAATAAAAAGTAGGGTGTAATTAATTCGTGTATTGATTGCTAGGGATTGAGAGCTTCGAGCTTTAATGGTGGTTGCTCTTGTTGTCGGGGACTAACTCGGTCCTAACAAGATGCCTACGTACCTTGATGAATATCAAGAATCAAGCCAAAACGTAGTTCTAGGGTTGCCTACGTGGCTTGATGCGCCCTCGCGGCGTAGTGACGTAGTGGCTTGTATGTCCTTATTCGAGGATTAAGCCTAAAACGTAGTGGATGGCGTATGGAACTCTGCCCAAAAACGCTTTCCTTTAGAATGAGGGGTTAGTCCCTTTATATAGGCTTGAGAAGCCTTGAAATTAGGGTTTAGTAACTTGGTGGGCAAGTTATACAATTTGGGCCCAATTCTAGATCCTTCCATGAGGGAGGTGGATAACTATAGGAGTTGTATGCCTTGGAGGCTACTCCATAGATGATTTGATTTCCTTTTGGACTCGACAACAGAGTCTTTTATTTGGCTGATTTATTAGCCACGAATTTATTATTTAATTAGGATTTTGGGCCTCATTAATGGGCTTTAACCTTGGACCAATCTAGGTTTAATTAACGCAACATTAAGTGTGTCTTTAGGGCTTACTTTCAGCCCATATCATTTGCCCCCCAACTTCTAGGAAAACTGATCAGGTTTTCGTAGAAGTTATATTTGCCTTAATCAAGACTTGGAGTCATTTTTATCCCTTACCTGGGACTTCTTAATTTTCCTACCCTTATATAGGGATTTTGGTTTACACTAGTGTTTCACATATATCGTCTTACTGTAAAGTGTGGAGCGACCTACACATTTACGACGATTTGCCTTATTCGCGGCTTTAACTTGTGCTTGCTTTTAGCAATTTCGGCATTTTCATAGAGCTTTTATGCACTATTAGCACAAATTATTGCCCAATTTGTCAAGAAAATATTTCTATAATTTTCCTCATATTTTTCTGTACCTTTCCTAATGTTTGAGGAATTTTTGTATAATCACAGGTATTTTTCTTAATTATTCCTGATAATTTAGGAATTTTTATGTACCCACAGGTATTTTTTGTAATTATTCCTAATATTTTAGGAATTTTCTTGTACCCACAGGTATTTTTCTTAATTATTCCTAATATTTTAGGAATTTTTATGTACCCACAGGTATTTTTATTAATTATTCCTAATATTTTAGGAATTTTTATGTACTCACAGGTATTTTTCATAATTATTCCTAATATTTTAGGAATTTTTATGTACCCACAGGTATTTTTCTTAATTATTCCTAATATTTTAGGAATTTTTATGTACCCAAAGGTATTTTTCATAATTATTCCTAATATTTTAGGAATTTTTATATACCCACAGGTATTTTTCTTAATTATTCCTAATATTTTATGAATTTTTATGTACCCACAGGTATTTTTCGTAATTATTCCTAATATTTTAGGAATTTTCTTGTACCCACAGGTATTTTTCTTAATTATTCCTAATATTTTAGGAATTTTTATGTACCCACAGGTATTTTTATTAATTATTCCTAATATTTTAGGAATTTTTATGTACACACAGGTATTTTTCATAATTATTCCTAATATTTTAGGAATTTTTATGTACCCACAGGTATTTTTCATAATTATTCCTAATATTTTAGGAATTTTTATGTACCCACAGGTATTTTTATTAATTATTCCTAATATTTTAGGAATTTTTATGTACCCACAGGTATTTTTAATAATTATTCCTAATATTTTAGGAATTTTTATGTACCCACAAGTATTTTTCTTAATTATTCCTAATATTTTAGGAATTTTTATGTATCCACAGGTATTTTTCATAATTATTCCTAATATTTTAGGAATTTTTATGTACCCACGGGTATTTTTCTTAATTATTCCTAATAATTTAGGAATATTTATGTACCCACGGGTATTTTTCGTAACTATTCTTGACAATTTAAATATGTCATTTCATAAACTTGAGGGATCAATATGTTAATTCTACAAAGTTCGGGGTACTAAATAGTACTTTTCCATCAGACCTCATTCCAGGTCGTCAAAACCATGCATGGTTTGTGAGCTCGTGACCTTGTACGAGGTCATTTGCGATCTCGGTTTAGATCATGTAAGGTTCCATTTGTGGGGTGGTCGTACATCTCACGAGGTCAATTTATGACCTCACTTGAGGTCGTGATAGTTTTTTTTTTTTTAAATAATATTATTGAATAATATTATTTATTTTATTCAAATTTTGAATAACTTTTATACCTGAATCAGGGGTGTCCTACCCGAATAAAATTTCGCTTGAATAAAATTCGAAAATTTTAATCGAAAATTTTGAATTTGTGCACACATGCATTTTAGGAGGATTATTTCATAATTTTTCAGGGACTCTTTTTGTGAACATAGCAAAAGTAGGGGTACTAAATTGCACTTTTTCACAAGACCTCAATTGAGATCGTGGTTTTGCATATTTTTTAGGGCAGGTCGCACCAATTTTCGAGGCCAACTACGACCACATTTGAGATCGTCCAAGGCTCCATTTGGGTTGTGTTCGTGTGTTTCTCGAGCTCAATTCGCGACCTCATTTGAGGTCGTGAAGAATTTTTTTTTTTAAAAATAATATTATTGAATAATATTATTTATTTTATTCAAATTTTGAATAACTTTTATACCCGAATCAGGGGTGTCCTACCCGGATAAAATTTTGCTTGAATAAAGTTCGCTCGGATCTTATTATTAAATAATAATAATTTTTTAAAAATTATTATTAAATATAATATTTTCTTGTAATTTGTGTGGGGGTCCTAGCCCTGATAGACCTGAATTGAGGTCTAACTAAACCCTCAAATTGTCCAGATCTGGGGCCTTCCGGACCTCAACTCCAAGGCCTGGTCGTGAGGCTTATGACCTCAATCCACGACCTGGATTGAGGTCGTGTAAGGCCTTCAATTTAGGCTGGTCGTAAGGCTTACGACCTCAATCCACGACCTGGATTGAGGTCGTGTAAGGCCTTCTTCTTAGGCTGGTCGTAAGACTTTAGACCTCAATTCAAGAGCTGGATTGTGGTCTTCAAATGCCTTCATTTTGACATGGTCGTGGAGCTTTACACCTCAATCTAAGAGCTGGATTGAGGTCGTGTATTGGCCCATCTTTCAGAGATCGTGAAGTTTCATACCTCAATCCAAGACATGGATTGAGGTCGTATAAGGCCTCCACTTTGAGCTGATCGTGAGGCTTACGATCTCAAACCACGGCCTGGATTGAGCTCGTGTAAGGACCCATAATTTCAGGGATCGCAAGGTCAACGATCTCTAACTACGACCTGAATTGAGGTCGTGTAAGGACCCATCATATCAATGGTCGTGAGGTCTACGATCTCAAAGCACAACCTGGATTGAGGTCTTGGAAAGACTCAATTTTAACCAGGTCTTGAGGTTCTACGACCTCAATTACGACTTGAATTGAGTTTGCCACAAGGCTTCATTTTTGGCTGGTCGTGAGACTTAAGAACTTCATCCACAACCTGGATTGAGGTCGTGTAAAGGCTCCATTTTTGACTGGTCGTGAGGTCTACGACCTCATTCTACGACCTAGATTGAGGTCGTATTTTCCTCAATTTTACCTTGGTCGTATAAGCCTCGTTTGTCCTAGGTCATGGGTCATCACGACCTCACCTTTGAGACCTAGAGGAGATCATTCCTGACTTGAAATTCCAGCCCCTGAAGACATGGATCGAGATCGCATTTTTGTCTTTTAACTCGATTATTAGGCCTGCTCATTCCACGAGTATTGAAAAATCCATATCTTTTTGCTCGTTACTCAGATTTGAGCTCAAAATATATTGAATCGAAGCTTGTTTTGAGCTCTAACTCCTTGCAATATTTTTTATAAAACTTATTTCTCGCATTTTTTGAGCCTTCAAATGGATGGTACATGGCCTTTTCGAGCCTTTGGTTGGACGAAACACGGTCTCTACGAGCCTTCATTTGGACGAAGTAGGGCCTTCACGATCTTTCAGTCAGGTGGAACGTGGTCTCTTCGAGCCTTTAGTTCTCTACAGCTAGCTCCTTGCCTCCGTGGCATCGTTTGGCAACCAGCCATTCTCAAGGTGTGCTTTGATAGGATCTATCTAGCATCCTCCTATCCCGATAGGAGCAATAAGGTTAGAATCAATTGTAGGGGGTTCTCAAATGGGTCTCGACCTTTAAAGAAGTATACTGAGATAAGGCATCGACCTTTGTATTCTCCTCCCTTGGGATATACTCAACATAGCACTCGTCGAACTGGGCTATCACAGCTTTCACAATCCTCAAGTATTTAGCCATATTATTTTCTCTAGCCTCAAACTCTCCATCGACTTGTGAGATTACCAGCTTTGAGTCTCCATAGACTTTCAGGTTCTTCACCCTTAGGGCTCTTGTCAATCCAAGGTCGGCTATCAGAGCTTCATACTCTACCTCGTTGTAGGTTGTTTGGAAGTCCAACTTCAAGGCATACTTGACTGCGAACCCATCGGGGCTTTGCAGAACTAAACCTGTACCACTGGTTCTTGTTTTTGATGCCCCATCAAAATAGAGCATCCAATACTCCTTCTCCTCTTCTAGGAGCTTCTCACCTTGCTGACCTTCCTGGTCTATTACCTCAAAATAGAGCATCCAATACTTCTTCTCCTCTTCTAGGAGCTTCTCACCTTGCTGACCTTCCTGGTCTATTACCTCCTGCCCCCCCCCCCCGACTTCTTGGTTGTCAATGGTATATTCAACCACGAAGTTAGCTAGAGCCTGGGCTTGATGGTCGTCCTAGGCTTGTACTTAACATCAAATTCTCCTAGTTTGATTGCTCACTTGATGAGCCTTCAATTTCATGGAACATTGGCTTATTAGAGCCTTCAATTTCTTAGAGCTAGAATCTTGTGGTTTCATCAAACCTTATTTCTACTTAGTCTGATCAGGTGGAGTGTTTTAACCGGATGCTCAGATACGATAAACCTTGAGGTTTGGGGTATGCCAAGTCTAGGCACCACATTTCTTTCAAACAATTACAGCTTGTAAGAGCCTCGTTTTTGAATTTTCATCCATTTTTTGCTACAAGGATTGGTGGAAGTCCATATCTACGTATCACAGTTTCCCACATGAATTGAGTCATTTACTTGGTGGTTATCTAGGCTTGGGGTTTAGCCTCAGTCTACTTCATGAAGGTATCAATTGCAACTATCAGGAACTTCCTCTGGGCATTTGCCACTGGGAATGGTGGAACTGATGGTTTTCAACATTTCAAGGGATTGATCAACAGTTGCGTGTTTATGTATATCGATCGTACATAACTTCTGGCATCAGCCATCATGCATGGCTAGTAGAACCCAAATCGGGTCATCTTTTGGGCAAGGGTCCTGCCCCCCGAGTACTACCCCCATATTTCCAGATGAGTTTCTTTCAAGGCTAAATTTGCGTTTTGAGGCCTCGGTGTTCTTATTGACAACTTTCGTGCCTTCAAGGCATTGTCGGATAACCAACCGGTTTCCTGGCGAACCTTTGTAGGATCTATCCAATTGCTTTCCACACCTGCAGGTGTTGTTAGTTTTTCAATCATTGCTTCGGGCCTTCAAGACTTAGAAGTGAAAACTTCTATAAAATTCTCTAACTCCGAGGAGGCAAACTTGGGTAGGACATCAGCCTTTACATATTCCTTCCTCTGGATGTACTTCATGTAACACTCATTGAATTAAGTCAAGCTTCAAGTATTTGTCGTGGTTCCAGCCCTGGCCTCGAACTCACCATTCACTTTTGGTGCTACTGATCTTGAGTCTCCACAGACTTTAAGGTTTTGACCCTCGGGGCTCCGGCTAAACCAAGTATGGCTATCACGGCTTTGCGTTCAGCCTCATTGTTTATCGTTGGGGAATCATGAACCCATCGGGGTATGTTCTCACTTAATTTGTTTTTGATTCTCCATCAAAATCGATCCAATACTCATTGAGTACCGCTTCTAGATTCTCCTTCTCTAATCATTTGCCCTCCTGGGGTACTACCTCATGCCCCTCGACTTCTTGGTTGTCAATGGTGTATTCAACCACGAAGTCAGCGAGTGCTTGGGGGTTTATTGTGGTTACTCTGTTTCATACAAGACCTTTCTCACCTAATAGATGGGTTTCCGAACCTTGTCTTCCCCTTTCGCGAGGATGACACTCAAAGCCGTGTCAAATACATCCAAGTATAGATAGAGTATCTTTCCGTAATTTGGTTATGTCAACACGTGGAGGTTCCGTGTCAAGGATTGCTCTACTCTTATCGGGGTTGGCCTCAATTTCCATGCTTGGAGACACCATAAAACCCAAAAAAAATTCCTGATCCTATGCTGAAAGTGGATTAGCCAGATTAAATATCATCGTGTGGTGCCTTAACACCTCAAACGCCTCATAAGAATGCTTGATGTCATGTGCCTATCGAGGCTATTGATTAACACATCATTTCCATGGACTTATATAGTATTCCCACTAAGATGCTCAAAGATCTTATTTTTCAATCTTCAATATGCCGCCTCTTTGGGTCGTCACCTTTGTTGCATTGGTCAATGAATCGTTCCTTGGTAGGGGAAAGTAGTCTCTAAGACATGCATCATTCATATCAATGAATTCAATACACATCATTCATTCTCCATTGGCCTTCTTAATTAATTGGGATCGACCCATGGCATATCAGCTACTGTCGAAGAAAACACAAACCGTTCTTTTGTAGGAACGCATACAATTCGTCCTTCAAGGATTCATTCAGCAATGCCCTATGTAGGTAACTTTTTAGGTTCTTCAGGAACTAAAGGAATGGGGACTAAGTCCTTAATGGGGTTTTCTCTTTGTTTATGATATTTTTGGACATCCATGTCTTCAATCGAGAGGACCTGCCCCCGACTTCATCAGGCCTCAAGGTGGCCGGATAGCAATGCTCTCTGTATCCTTCATCAACTATATTCCTTGTAGGAAATTTAATCTTCAGGTCTTAGCTAGCTTGAGGCAACCGCCTTAAGAATGTCATCCTAAGGATAACATTGTAAGCGGAAGTTGCTTTAACCAGCAAAAGGTTCGACATATGAGTGGCCTCCCTAGGCTCTTGTCCTATTATCATGGATAACCGAATGGTTTCTTTAACTCTTGACTCAACTCTATAGAACCCATACACGGGCATGTTGGAGGGGGTCAATTGAGAATTGCTATTTCCCATATTTGAGATATCCACTAAAGTCCCATTGTCTACCGAGACTCCTTTCACTTGTGAGTTGCCTGTCACAGGTGTTATGACCAATGGGCCATCATCGAGGCACTTCACCCCTTCCAAGTCAGAATCATCAAAGGTAAATGCCATTTTGGTCTTTGCTCATTATAGAGCTTCTCCTATAATGTGCATAGCTTCTCGAGTGTGAGCTTTATGAGAGCTCCTTGTATTCTTGACCGTTGTCGGGTCTTCAGAAATCATGTTTATCATCAGCCCCTTGAGGCTATGGATTGCGATCTTGATTGCCATCCTTCCTTTTATAATCTCTACTTCATAATCATGCCTTAGGTTACCCTATTGGCCATCCTTGGTGAACTTATTCAATCTTGCTCTTTGGATCAGAAACTTGACCTTATGTTTCAGGTTGTCTATAATCGTGAGATTTATTTTCCACATCCTTATGGAACCGATAATATTGGTTCTTGTTTCTATATTCGGGATCAGTCATTAGTGGTGTCGACCATCGGAGATCCTTGTCTTAAGCAATGTCCATCAGGATTTGGGTGTTAGGAGTATTCAAACGTGCATAGCTAGCGAACCTTGATCCTTGATTGCTCTTCTTCCAGGTAGAGTCAGATTATTTACTTATTCGAGGATACCTATCCTTAACGTCCTACTCGTGACTACTTTCATTTCTCGTTTACCTCCATTGCCTCCAGCAGGGGTTGAGGCTTCCTTTACACTTTCCTCTATCTTGATGACCACTCTATCATTCAGGTTCGGGACCTTCAAGGCTTCCTTGGTGATTCGGTTCATGTAATTCCCTAAGGATTCATTCATTTTCCATATTCACGGGGATGTAAAACGTTTCTCATGAACTTTCCATCGATAAACGGGGGGACGAATGCCTTTCTTAGTCCTTTAAAGGAGCTGATTGAGCTCGGGGGCAACCGACTTTACCATCGTTGTGTCATGCCCCCCAGGGTTTGAGGGAACGCCCTATACTTGATTACGTCAATCACGGGTTAAAATTTGTAGTGCATTGGAGGATGTCATCACTTGATTAGTGGGGTCTCTTGCCCTAACACACACCTCGATGGTGGGCGTCTTGAATTTTCTTGAGATATGGGCATTCATTATCTTGTTGGCGAATGATAGGATATGATCATCATGATCTCCTAGAGGCATAGAATCATCGGGATCATCCCTTTGTGTATCAACCCTTCTCCTCATAGGGGGAACCACTCAAATTAATAACATGAGGATCCTAGGCCTTAGGGGCTGCCTAGCCTATTGTACTTCCAGATCTTTCTTTAATTTTTAGGTAAGTGCTTCTTCATGAGCGATTATATATCCTCCCTCCTAAAGTCTTGGGAGCTAGTCCTTTGGATCCTCGACGCTGAGAAGGCCATAACCCTCATTCGAGCTCCTTGCCTGGTTCTTTTTCTGAGATATTTATCTTCTTCACTGGATGATAATTTGTCAACAATATAGGGCTTGGGAAAATCATGACTCCTTTTTTGGCGTTCTAGGCCTTGAATGCACTGAGACATGTATGCCTCGTGTTATTGGCCATTTCTACCATCGATAAACGAGGTCCCATTAATGGGAAGCTAAGTTAATTGTGTAATGACAGGGATGAACATCTATAGCCCCAATGGTGCGCTAGAAGGGCGACACCACCATCCGGATGAGATTCGTCCCTGAAATCATTGAACCTACAGACGGTTGCTGCGGATTAGTAATTTGAGCCCCTAAATTCTTTTTTCTATGACCTGAAGAGCCGTTCCTTGAGTCCCTCGTGGTTGAAAACATCATGCTCCTTCGGTGAGCTCCTTGCCTTAACGTCTTTTGCTGGAATGGACATCCTCTTCCTCATCTTCTTCAGACAATGAGTCGTCTTTGGCATATGGCCCAGAGAAACTTTGGGTCCTCCAGCGAGGGGACCAAGCCTTCAATGTTTTGAGGCACACACTTCTCAAGAGTAGATCAATGAGAGTAAATGGTTCCATCAGCAATTAAGAATGGCGATAACCCATAAACGGGGTTTTGAGTTATTAGCAAGACGGTGGTGGCGATCCGTGCTCCTTGTGCTCTATTAGACATAGGTAAAACCACCATCTGCGATTGGGGATTCTCTCCTTAAGTTAGTAGATTTTGGATCACCTCTTGGAGACGCGTCTTTGGGGGAGTCGTTCCTTGATTGGAAGTCGAGGGGAGTGGATCATCAGTCCAATTATTCTTTCATCGTCGTTAGTGCACGATCGAGAATTCTCCCTCCTGCTATATGCAGAGATTCCAAGACTCAAATATGGGGCGAATCATGCCCTTGTTAGGGTGGAAACCCATAACTCAGGTTCTGAGCTCTTAATGGTGGAAGCACCATGATAGAGATTTGTAATCATGCTTGCCTATTATGGCCATAATCATGCCTAGGATTGGGGATCCGCCCCTGGAGAGTTTAAACTCGTTCACTAGGGCAGTGAATTAGACATCCTCTGAGGGGAGAGACAACAATTTGAAGAGGATTCATCCCTTGGTTGAAGGGGTTCGTCACTAGGTGTAACGACTTTTGAGTTTGAGTTTTAGACCTCGGGGGGATCCGTCCCTTGAGGCTGCGTAATCTGATGTTGGGATCCAGCTCCTGGTGGTACATGTTCCGTCACTGAGGGTGCGGAAGTGCCGATGGGCGTTTCAGTAGTTTCTGCGATTGATGTTCTTCATGTGGTAATCATGGTTGATGTCTTTTCCCACAGACGGCGCCAAATGTTGTGGAATAAAAAGTAGGGTGTAATTAATTCGTGTATTGATTGCTAGGGATTAAGAGCTTCGAGCTTTAATGGTGGCTGCTCTTGTTGTCGGGGACTAACTCGGTCCTAACAAGATGCCTACGTACCTTGATGAATATCAAGAATCAAGCCAAAATGTAGTTCTAGGGTTACCTACGTGGCTTGATGCGCCCTCGCGGCGTAGTGACGTAGTGGCTTGTATGTCCTTATTCGAGGATTAAGCCTTAAACGTAGTGGATGGCGTATGGAACTCTGCCCAAAAACGCTTCCCTTTAGAATGAGGGGTTAGTCCCTTTATATAGGCTTGAGAAGCCTTGAAATTAGGGTTTAGTAACTTGGTGGGCAAGTTATACAATTTGGGCCCAATTCTAGATCCTTCCATGAGGGAGGTGGATAACTATAGGAGTTGTATGCCTTGGAGGCTACTCCATAGATGATTTGATTTCCTTTTGGACTCGACAACAGAGTCTTTTATTTGGCTGATTTATTAGCCACGAATTTATTATTTAATTAGGATTTTGGGCCTCATTAATGGGCTTTAACCTTGGACCAATCTAGGTTTAATAAACGCAACATTAAATGTGTCTTTATGGCTTACTTTCAGCCCATATCAAATATTTTTTGATAACTACTAATCTCATAAAAGCTGAAAAGTAGTATTTCTAAAAATATAAGGTATCTTCTTTCTCTAAAAGCAACATTTAGACCCAAGACATTTTTCAAAAACCCCTATTTTTAAAATTTATCAAATGATTTTAGGCTCAATGTATATTTAAAAGAATTTTCTGAATATGATGTCTATTGCTCATATTCTCAGGACTTGCATGAATATTTTGGATATAACATCATTTGTTTAATTATATAGTTTTTTTCCAAGAATGAGAATTATCATTAATAAGAAATCGAAGTACAAAAATCCAAAGAGGAATGGGTCTTGAAGGTTTTTTCCATCTACAAAACCTCATCATCTAACCAAAAAATAGCTTAACCAATCCATAGGCCATAACATAAGGAAAGAGATTTACCAGAAATTTTGACAAAAAATCTTAAATGTCCGAAAAGAAAACTATCAAAAAACGCCTTGTTAAAATCTCGCAAGAGTAAAATCCTATAGGAAAAAAATTCAACGGGAAAAAAGAGTGCCTTACAAAACACAACTACATCGTTTACAAAGAGACTAGCAACTTTTGATAGCTATAGCGAGTCCTTATTGCCATCAATATTAGTAGATAGGTTGACTTGTCCACTGAGATACTCCTTTATTCCTCTATTTTCTGCATTTAGCATCCAAAATTCCATAAAGTATTTTGTGTATATGTAACTGGAAAACCATAAAATCGACAAAAAAACAAAATATAAGATCATTTAATTTGTATCATATAACAAAAATAAACTTATAAAGAGATCTCGAAAAACAAAATTAACAAATAATATCATAATATAATAAAGTAGAATTGTAATACATGCTATTTTTTAGATATATATATATATATATATATATATATATATATATATATATATATATATATATATATATATAATGAGTCTGCGTCATTATATTAATTTACATTTTTTTGTTGTTATTTTTGAAGTGTAAAATTGATTTATTTCATGTGCCAAATACGATTTATTTTACTTAAGATAAGCTCTCGGTCAAATAGGATATATATTGTTAAAGGGATTAGAATTGCTATTGAATTACGTAATTTAGATAGGGCTCCACTCCTACACCTATATATTAAACGAGAGACACCTAAATTTTTCTGCATAGGGTCTTTTTAGAACTACAATTTGACATGTATGGTTCTTAATAAGTTGGTGCTATATATTTAATTTCATACCATTTATTGTTAGAGTATTGACAGCATGACTTCATAAATTTTTGTGCACCATGCTAGTTTTGTTTTATATGGCCAGGAATACCACTTTCTTTTACTTACAAAAAGAGAAAGATTAATTGCTTGGTTTATTATTGGTAATACTTAATAGTATTGTAAAGTCAAGACCCAAGCAGAGAATCATGTGTTGGCTTAATTAAATGTACGATATGTTTAACTTGGTTATAATTAATATATTTTTTTATAAAATTAATAGACATGTTTAATGATTCTTTTCATGTACATAATTACGAAATGTTATTGTCTTGTTATATGATTAGTTTTAATTTTATTTTTTAAAATTTTTCCTTATAGTACAAATCTTTCAATATAATTTGTTTATTGGTTTTGTTATGCTAGATGGTACATTTTTTTTAATGTGCTAATCATATACGTCAATTTTTGTATTTTTACTAAAAACTTCTGATTGTATTATTAGATTGTTGGTTTTTGAATTATTAAAGTGTAAAGTGGTGTACTGGTACATGTATACATGCAACATATTTGGCTATTCTATTATCTTAATATAATTAAGTTTACCGTAATGTGTCGTGTCTAATGAATTATTCGGATTATTGGTTCATGTGTATATTATATTTTTATGGTTGAGTTGACATTTAATTAGTACAGAATTTGTTTGCAATATATGATTCAGTATGCATGTCCTTTATGTGTTGTCAAAGTAATTTTGGTTTGATATTTTGTATAGGCTTAACTTGTATCGTGTTATTGGTGTCTTTCAAGCGTGAGGTAAGTTAACTTTTCGTGCTCTTCGGTATATTTATTTTTAAAACTGTTTTAATATTTGAAATGCTTTTAAATGTTTTATATTTATAATATTTTTGTTACGAAAATTTGGATCGAGTATGATTTTTAGATATAAGAGTTCCCAGCTAGCTATGACTTATGAACCCGTTAGTAATTGCGTATAGTTCCGGAACTAGCCTATGATACCTTACTAGGGCGTGCTTTATATGATGCCTTCGGGAGTGCACACTTTATGATACCTTAGTAAGGGGCGCATTATTGACACCTATGAACCTATGATACTGTGTCACCAGGTATTTGTGACCTTAGCGAACTGTGGAATTTATTATACGTTTTTGAATTTTGATTATGAAACTGTGATTTACGAACTATGAAATTGTGAACTTTGATTTATGAAAATTTGTAAAATATTTTTGTGAAACTTACTTGATCCACTGGTTAGTTCGATTAGTTTTCTTGCTGGGCTGTGTAGCTCATTATTTATGAATTTCAGGTACTAGTTGTCTAGCTGCGAGTATGGCATTTGGATTAGATTAGAGTCGAACCAGTGTCAATTAATAATGTTATAGTGTTTAGCTGTTTAAATTTGAGGAGCTGCGTCTCTATGGATTTTGGTTTACATTGGATTATTTTATGTGGTATCATTTCTGGATTTTAGAATATTTTTACGATATTTTAGGATTTCATTTTATTGAGTTTACTACATTTGAATTTGGTTTGATAATTTGATCGAATGATAATAGTCCAAAAAGTCGGGCTGTTACAGTTGGTATCAGAGCAGACTTCTCTTCGGAATGTATTAGGTATGGGACTAAGTAATTTCCTACGGAGCATTTTCCGATCCTGTAGACATCCGCTTAGGATTGACCCGTAGGGTAGTGAATTAAATTTTGGGCTGATATTCTCGCTTATATGAATTTTGACATGTGTGATTTTTTTGTGTTATTTGATTTTGTATGCTATGTGATCGTTATTTGTGCATCTAAAAGTTTTATTTTATTTGTGAAAGGAAGTAAGGAAACATGAGCACTCGAGGCCGAGGTCGAGGTAGGGGCAATGGATACAAGTACAACAACAACGGCAACAACAACAATGATGGGGGTAATATGTTTAACCAGCTAGCGCAAACCATAGCTACACTCGTTGGGAACCAGCAACCGGCTCAACGGAGCATTGTATCGGAGTTCAAGCGGTTAAATCCTCCTACTTTTGATGGTGCAACGGATCCAGCTGTTGTCGAAAAATGGACACAAGAGATGGAAAAGGCATTTGAGCTGATGGGAAGCAATGATGCACAGAAAGTGACTTTAGCTGTGTACCAGTTGCAGGGCAGTGCTTATGACTGGTGGCTGATGGAGCAGAGAAGAAACGAAGGAAATCCTGATCCTATGACCTGGGAAAGATTCAAGGCTGTATTGACTGACAAGTATTTTCCGAGAACTGTGCGCGTCCAAAAAGAGAGAGATTTTATCAGACTTGAGCAAGGAGACAAAACAGTGATAGAGTATGACCCAGAGTTTGCGAAGCTCTCTAAGTACGCTCCTACTCTAGTTGCAGACGAAGTTAGTCGTGCTAGAAGACTAGAAGAGGGACTTAGAGCTGACATTAGGCATGTGGTTGCCAATTTTGAGCTAGGTACGTACGAGCAAGTGCTTAATAAGGCTCTTGTGGTTGAAAGGGGTTTGGTAGATGCAAAGAAGAAGAAAGACGAAGATGGTAAGAAGAGGAATGATCCTGCAAGTGGATTCAGTGATAATGGGCCAGCAAAGAAGTTTGGCAATCGAGGGTTTAGTGGAAATGCGAATAAAGGAACTCAAGGGAACAAACTACAGTGTTCTAGGTGCGGTCGAAATCATTTGGATAAAGACTGTCGATGGAACACGGGCGCTTACTTTAGCTGCGGTGAGATGGGACATAGGGTTGCGGAATGTCCGAAACGCGATCTGGCCAAAGACAAAAATGATTCAAATAAAGGAACATTGGCAACTCTTCTAGGACCTACCTACGGACGAGTGTATCAACACCAACCAAAACAGGATTAAGGTATGAATTTATTGCTATGTTATTTTATTTTGAAATAAGGTGTAATTTATGAACTTATTAAATTTACGTGTATTTTTATGTTTTGTGTAAAATTTGTGGGCAAATTTTTTTTTAAGGAGGGTAAAATGTAATACATGCTATTTTTTAGAAATATATATATATAATGAGTCTGCATCATTATATTAATTTACATTTTTTTGTTGTTATTTTTGAAGTGTAAAATTGATTTATTTCATGTGCCAAATATGATTTATTTTACTTAAGATAACCTCTCGGTCAAATAGGATATATATTGTTAAAGGGATTAGAATTGCTATTGAATTACGTAATTTAGATAGGGCTCCACTCCTACACCTATATATTAAACCTATGATACTGTGTCACCAGGTATTTGTGACCTTAGCGAACTGTGGAATTTATTATACGTTTTTGAATTTTGATTATGAAACTGTGATTTACGAACTATGAAATTGTGAACTTTGATTTATGAAAATTTGTAAAATATTTTTGTGAAACTTACTTGATCCACTGGTTAGTTCGATTAGTTTTCTTGCTGGGCTGTGTAGCTCATTATTTATGAATTTTCAGGTACTAGCTGTCTAGCTGCGAGTATGGCATTTGGATTGGATTAGAGTCGAACCAGTGTCACTTAATAATGTTATAGTGTTTAGCTGTTTAAATTTGAGGAGCTGCGTCTCTATGGATTTTGGTTTACATTGGATTATTTTATGTGGTATCATTTCTGGATTTTAGAATATTTTTACGATATTTTAGGATTTCATTTTATTGAGTTTACGACATTTGAATTTGGTTTGATAATTTGATAGAATGATAATAGTCCAAAAAGTCGGGCTGTTACAAGAATCTAACCAAAGGGGATCCTTTGGTTAGATACTCATTTAAATCATTCTTCATTAATAAGGCATAATAAGAAAAAAATTAAGAATTTAAAATATATTAGTATTTTACAATTCAAACCTACACAAAGAATCGAATTATAGCTAATATATACTTTTTGCAACCCGCTAATAATAGATACTCATTTTAAGCATTTAAAATAAGGTAATTTAATTTAATTCAAATCAATAAAATACTTTATTAAGAAAATAAAAATATGTAACTTAAAACAAGGTTAAGTAATCGGGCATGGTTCGAAATATGAATGAGATAGATAATCCCTAATTCTAGTTATTGTTATTATAAAGTCATTAAATTAGGAGTCTTTATGAATTCTACCTTTTCAATTTTGTTTTCAAAATTAACATATTTAAGTATAATTAAAAGAAATTAAAAATTATTAAAAATTATAAATGAAAAATAAATATTAACTCACTAAACTTATAAATATTAATACTCATATAGAGTAAATATATATTATGAAATAATTTAAACCATAGCTAAAATTTAGTTTGTAATTTTAACAAGATATTAAATATCAATTACTCATTTTTATTATGTCAAAATAGTATTACACACATCTCGTCATCATTTATGATACTAATTGCCAAGGCACAAATATGTCATCATTTATATCTCCCAATAAATCCCAATAAAGATACGAAACTAATTATCACAAATTACATCTTCAAGAGACAAATATGCCATCATTTATGGCCCCAATAAAGATACGAAACTGATTATCACAAAATAAGCCAAAATCATGGCCACCAATTACTCAAAGTGCAAACAAAGTCAACTATAATATTGTAATTTTGAAAAAATGTAACTAATAATTAAATATTTTATTAAAATCTAATAAAGAAAAAAAGTAAATATTTTCATTTAAACATAATAAAAAAAAATAAACACTGACCATTTAACACAACTATTCAAGATAAAGGAAATAAAAAATCAAAATCAACGAAAATCAACTAAATTTAGTAATTCAAAAGTTGAATTATATTACAAAACCCCCACCAAAAATTAGCTCCATATTAAAACACAATAATTCCAAAAACAAACAAGTGTAAACCAAAAATCTCTATCATTGAATTTGCCATTAAAATCAAATACTCAAAATTACAATTATGGGAGTAATTAAATTAGTTGGTAAATATTGAGCCAAATAGACGTGCATGATGATTATGCAATCATTACCAAATGTGATGTAACAATGCAAATCTAAATATGAGAAAAGCCACAATTAACATTCTGGTGAAACATGTGGAAAGCTAAATGTACGAAGAAACAGTTTGGACGAAGATCACCTTCGGGCTCGAGGGAGGAAAGAAAAACTCTAGGCAAATGAAATCCTGAATTGCCATTCCGTAAATCCGTAAATAAAAAATGTCCACTAAAGACGAAGTTTAAGCCTCACAAGAACATAAGAACACCTCTTTATGACTTGATTAATCATAATACATCACAAAATCAAGGCAGCCCATGAAAAAAAAAAAACAAAAGAGCATTCAAATAACACAACAAAACACCAAAATCACACAAATCTGCTGAACCCCATGTCAAATATACACACAAAACACACATATTTCCAAAAAAATCAAGAAAAAAAATATTATTTTTAATTAAAGATCACAACTTTAATTCGAGAATTACATATTTGCTATATAAACTTACATACATACCTTTATAAGTGATGCAGTGACCTAAAGTTTGAAACTTTGATGTGATTTGATACAAAGGTGAGAGAGATATACATACAGTGATGTTGTGTTTAATTATATAGTTAGACGAGTTCTGACAAATAAATTGCGTAAAAACTATAGCAAATTTAATCATGGTGTCACTTTCGAAAACAAGTTTAATTTTATTTTTAAAAAATAGAGATAATGTCCTCAAAGATAACCTTTTATATTTACAAAATAAGCCGCGCTTCGCGGCGACATTACAATATTTTTAAAAAAAATTAATATTATAATATTAATATTAAATTTTAATAATTAAATAATCTTCTCTAATGAATCAATTTCTTGTTAAATATAATTCTTTCGATTGAGCCGCTCTTTCGTTAAAACCGAAATCCCAACTTTTTAACATATATTATAAAGACTTATATAATATTTTTAATCTATAAAATTGAATCGTAAAAATAAAAAAAATTATGACTTCAGTATCAAATTCTATAACTAATACAATCTTTTCTAGCGAGCCGTCTTCCCGTTAAATACGTTTCGAGCCGCTCTTATTTGAAACCGAAATTCTAACTTCATTATATAAAAAGAGTAAATACCAATTTTTATATTCTTTAAACTTTCTAATATTTATGGAGTTTTAAAAGATGAAAATACATCTTATATTTTCTGTATATTATAGATATTCTTGTATTTATTTACAGTTTCCGCATGGAAATGTCTTTATGTTATGTTAACATATCAAAAAAAAATTAAAATACGAAGACTTTTCCTTACGGGAATAATATTACATTTATGGATATATTTTTGTAATGCAAGTACAATTAACTTGTATAAAAAAGTTAAAATAAAGGATTTCTAGGAAAAAAGATGTATAGTTTTAAAAAATCGTATAAGACGTCTCCACCGCCCTCGTATTCTACTTCCAATAAAACAATTTATTTTATGTATTAATTATATATTTAAACATCTTTTATAGGGTCTTATCTAATGAACCGCTTTCTTATCAAACACAATTATTACTATTGATTCGGTCTCTCGTTAAGACCAAAAACCCAACTTTTACATATATTACTTGTATGATAATGTTTATCCATAAAAATTAAATCCTAAAAATAAAATAAAATTTATAACATCATATGATATTTTAATAGCTAGTACAATCTTTTATAGTGAGCCGTCTTCCCGTTAAACACGTTTCGAGCCGCTCTCGTTTGGGATCGAAATTCTAACTTCATTACATATTATTGATGTTACTTATCTTACACAACAATTTTTTTCCTTAACATCACAACCTAAAAAATAGAATGAATTCCAATTTATACTTTCTCTAGATTTTCTAAAAGTTTTGGCGTTTTAGAAAATGAAAACACATCTTATTTTCTCTTTATATTATAGATACTCCTGTATTTATTTAGGATTCCTGCATGAGATTGTTCTTTTACTCATTGTTCTTTTGTTATGTTAACACATCATGAATAAATTTTCCTAATATAAGTATAATTAACTTATATAAAAAAATATATAATTTAATAAGATCGTACTTTCTATAAAGTATTTAATTATATGTCTGCTCTATATATTCAAACACCTATTCTAGTTCTAGTAGAACTTTTATTTATATATTTTTTCTATAAATTCGAACTCTCATTCAGTATAAATTCGAACTCCTATTCTACTTCCAATAGCACTTTTAATCGTATGTCTTATAAATACTAATTATACTTCCAATAGAACTTCTAATCATATGTCTTCCCAATAAATTCGAACTTCTCCTTTATAATTGATATTTTATATTTATTAGTGTTTAAAATTCTAGAAAATTAGAAAAATCGGTTTAGACGATATTAAAGCGCCACCTAAACTCCCACTATCCTCCTTTATATATATATATATTGATATATTGATACCTATTATGTAGTTGATTTTCTTCTGATCTCGAGCAACTCTCCTTAATAGACCATAATAACAATAATTCTCTTAATTATTACTAGCCTATAACCCGTGCAAAGCACGGACT
Source organism: Saposhnikovia divaricata (assembly GCA_036435485.1). NCBI lineage: Eukaryota > Viridiplantae > Streptophyta > Magnoliopsida > Apiales > Apiaceae > Saposhnikovia > Saposhnikovia divaricata. The sequence continues at coordinate 80,816,013 of CM071598.1, forward strand.
ATCATATATTATTATTATTATTATGAATTATTATATTAATTATTTGATTTAATATATATTTTAATTTATTTTAACAAATTTTATTATTAATTGTAAATTTAAATATGTTTCATACTTAATTTCATTACATAAATAAATATTACAAATTTAAAGTTTTTTTTTTTTGAGGAAGTTACAAATTTAAAGTTATTTTTAAATTTATTGTTAAATATCTTAAGAATTCAATAAATTTTTATAAAAAAATCATTTAGTATAACCTAAAATCGTAGGAAGAAATGTGTGCAGACGATGATTCTAATCGGGATATAATTGAAAATGTTTGTAATTCTATAAAACATATGGTATTTTATTTTTGATAAATTATATATAATTTAACTGAATTTGAAATTTTTAACACTTTTTTATTTTTTAAAAATATATTTTTGTGCCTTGGTTCGTTGGTTAGTTGGTTAACACCTTCCTAAAAAGTTTGTTAAGACCTTCCAATAAACAAAAAACAAATCAAAATGTATTTAATTTTAATAAAAAATAAATCACATATTTTACATACTATTTCGATTATATTTCAATTAGAATTCTCCACCAATACCCAACTTCCCTTCTGACTCTTTCGAGAAACCAATATTTTTTAAAATTAATTTAAACAATTTTTATATAAAAAATATTAATAAGTAAACAAATTAAGAAAAAGGAAAATTAAAAGAAAAATAAGTAGGCTATCTATCTGTATTATACTTTTATAAGGAAAATAAGGTATGATTAGTTGGTTACTTAAAGCCTTTCTACAAAACTTATTCGGTCCTTCTAAAAAAAATTAAAATATATAATGTAATTTACTTAAAAAAATAAAACACATATTTTACATAAATACATACTCTATCAATTATATTTCAACTGAAATTCAACTACATACTCTTTTATTTATATTTTTTAATATAATTTTTTTAACTTATTACTTTTAGAAATGTGTTAACAATTTTTTTGGATATTTCAACTAAAATTCAACTACATACTCTTTTAATTATATTTTTAATATAACTTTTTTAACTTATTACTTTTAGGAAGGTGTTAACAATTTTTTTTGAAGGTGTTAACCAACCAACCAACTAACCAAATATACCTTGTTTTGCTTATAATAGTATAGTAAGTATAGATGGGAACATTTAAAATTGAGATGTAAAAAGCAAAAAAGTGAATGTTTCATGTTTTTTGTTAATTTTAATATCTTTTTATATATAATAAGCGTAAAAGGGACATTATCCAAACTTTTTGTTCTCAATAATATATCGCCAAAACTATCTCAACCGTTCTAATACTTATAAGATAGATGATCAAGATTAAATCATATATAAAAAAAAATTATAATCCAAAAAGGATATTAAAAGAATTTATATTAAAATTCCATTTTCTTATATTAAAAAGTGTATTTGACTGTTAATAGAATTATAATCAAATACCAAAAGGATATTTTGATAATTTAAATCAAATATAAATAGATTTCCAAAATCAAATAAAATTCCTAATGTCAAAATTCGTCACTTTCTCTCTCTTCAGTTTCGAGGTAGTTTAATTAAGAAAAAAAGTTATTATACCATCACTAAATTAAAGAATATTTTGTAAGTTTTGCGTGGACTGTAGAATCGTTTTAGAATTCATCAAGATGTAGAGCACAAGTAGTGAGTTAAGTGTCTAAAACCTAACAAATACTCTCTCCGTCCCACCCATTTGTTTACATTTCTAAAAGAGTGTCTGACACGCATTTTAAGGTGCATATAAAATATAGTTCTGTAACTTACTTTTATAATTTTATGATTTTGAATAAAAGTAGAATGTTTATATTTTTATTCAAAAAAAATGTAAAAATAAGTTATAGAACTATATTTTATATGCATTTTAAAATGCGTGCCGAACACTCTCTCAGAAACGTAAACAATTGGCTGGGACTAAGAGAGTATTAATTATGAGAATAAAATCATATAAAAATCATATATATATATATATATATATATATATATATATATATTCTTTAATTACTTATGAAAGATATTCAACATAGTGCTTTTTTATTAAATGATAACTTCTCTGCTAATTACAAAGAAAATTTATACATGAAGGACTTTGTTACGAAAATAAAGACCTATTTTTAAATAAAATAAAATAAAAAAATAAATTTGAATAAATATGTATAACCAACTTGCTAACAAAAAATAATTAGATTTGTTTAACTAATATTTGAATAAACAAATCAAAATAGGTATAAATTTATTCATTATTCTTAAAATTGTAACGTAAACCTGATTATTTATCAATGTGTTTCGTTATTATTTTGTTGTATAACAAAACTATATGACACGTATAAAATAAATAAATATATTTTATCAGAAATGAAAGATGAGATAGCTGGTTGACAACAATATATGTGAATTGCATAGGTATCGATCACGCTACAATATTTCTTTTAAAAAAAGTAACTGTTTCATTTTAAAATAAATAGATGAAAATTGTTAAATATAATATACTAAAATTTTCTATGTTTTAATGGAGGAATTACTTTTTCATGAATTTAAAGTTCGAACCCCATAAAAATTATATGTAAATTAAATATTTGTATAATTACTTTAAAAATATCAACAAAGTTTAAAAATTAATAACATAAAAATATATAAAAAAATTATAAATATTAAAAAAAATCGTGCGTTGCACGGGTTATAAGTTAGTATATTAGAATATATTAAACATACCATAGCGTAATTCAACTTTATGTAAGTATAAAGTAAAATTCAACACATGGTATAAACCCAGATTAATCCAAATTCAAGTTACAAACTAAAACAAACAAAAACAATTACCGGATTGCTATATTCCACATAGCGTAATTCTTTCTTTACATCGTTGTTGATATTATAAGTTGGATTTATTGATTGATTGACATCTATATTACTTGATTATCGAGATATTCTAGTTGTAGTTATTTGGTTTATTTGCTTTAGATTTGGTATTGGTACTGGATTTGGATTCGGAATGGAATAAGATTTTGGATTTGGATTTGGGTTTGTTTTCGGATTCTGTTTTGGATTAGAGAATTGTTCCGTTTGACTTTGGATTTGGTTTCGCATTTGATTTCATATCTGGATTCGAATTTGTTTTCAATAATTTTTTGTTATGTATGTCTTATCGCCAACAGGACTTTTATCAACTGGTACTTCAAGTATGTTTTCTTCTTTATGGATTTGGATTCGGGTGCATCTCATCATATGTCTCCATCGTCTTTCGTTTCATTTTCTGATCATACATCTTTATCCATCATGATTGCTGATGGCACTCCTATACCATTGAAAGGTGTTGGTTCTATTGTTAATTCAACAGTGTCTCTATTTGATGTTTAGTTTTATTCCGGATCTTAAGCTAAATCTTGTTTCGGTTAGTCAATTATGTGAGTCTAGTTACTTTGTCTCCTTTTCTCCTACTACTTGTTGTGTTATGGATCCTAGTTCTCAAAAGGTTATCGGGAAAGGACGTAAACAGGGAGGACTTTATGCTTTTGATGAACTCAATATATTTGTTGTTGGAACTCCTAGTGTTGATTTGTCCTTTTTTCGATTGAGTGATTCATCTTCAAACTTTTACCTATGGTAGTCTCGTTTCATGTTTCTGAGTCTCGCTTACAGTTTTTGGTCTCAACTAGAGCTTTGGTACATTTGAAATCCCATGATATTTCTAATTGTAGCGGTTGGTAATTAGCAAAATTTGTTGCTTTATCTTTATATCTTTTCATAAAAGTGTTACCTATTCTCTTGCTTCATTTGATATTGTGCATTTTTGTGTGTGGGAACCTTCTCCTATTCCTACAAAAGGAGGATCTAGATATTATGTTTCGTTTATTGATGATTTCACTGGTTAAACGTGAATTTATCTTATAAAGCGCAGTTCTGATTTTCTGGATATGTATAAAGATTTTAAAGCTCATATAAAAACTCAACATAATATTGTCATTAAATTTTTTCGTGTTGATTTGGGAGGTGAATACACTTCTAATGTTTTTTTATCGATTACTTGCTTCCGATGGGACCATACGTCAAATGCCATATACTGACACTCCTCAACAAAACGGTGTTGCAGAAAGAAAATATTGTCATTTTATTGTAACAACTCGCTCATTTTTGTTGTCAGCTGATGTTCCTACTATATTTTGGGGGGTGGAGCACTTCTTACTGTTGTTTATGTGATTAACAGAATTCCAACTACTCAAAATACAGGGTTGTTTCCTTTTGAGAAATTATATGAAGAAGTGCCAAATTATACTTCGCTGCATGTCTTCGGTTGTACTTGTTTTGTTCTCAAACCTCAGGGTGAGTATACTAATTGTCTGCTAAATCTGCTTTATGTGTATTTTTGGGCTACGGTGTAACTTAGAAAGGATATCGTTATTTTGACCCGGTTAGTCAAAAACTGTATGTTTCTCGACATGTTTACTTTTTGGAGCATATTCCATTTTTCTTTGTTCCTGCTAGTTCACATCATATGATGAAGGCGGATCTTATTCGTATTGATCCTTTTAGCACAGACACTAAGGAAGCTTCAACCCTAAATAATGTTTCAGTTCCCGAGACATCCATATCTCAAACTCCCACATCTCCACCCTGCTTCTCCAACCACTCGATCGTCACCAGAGATTTCAGATCAAATTCCCACATCTCCACCTGCTTCTCCAACTACTCAATCATCACCAGAGATTTCAGATCCTTCCCCCAATCCATCGTCACAAGTGATTATGAATCCTCCACCTATTCGTAAGTTCACTCGTATATGTAAGTCCACTCAACTTCATGATTTTGCTTATTCACTTTATTCTCCTTCGTTATCTTCATTTGTTACTTTTGTTCACCGTTTGTCTGAGCCTTCATCATATAGAGAGGTTGTTCATGATCCTCTTTGCCAAAATGCTATGGCTGAGGAACTTACTGCTCTTCACCAAACTCAAACTTGGGATTTAGGTCCATTACCCCCAGAAAAAAATGTTAATTGATTGTCATTGGGTCTATAAAATTAAGACCAAATCTGATGGATTCATTGAGCGTTATAAGGATTGACTTGTTGCTAAAGGCTACTTTCAGAAATATGGCCTGTACTATAAAGAGACCTTTGCTCTTGTTACAAAGATGACAACGGTTCGTACTTTGATTGCAGTTGCTTCTTCTAGTAAATGAAATTTTTTTCAGATGGATGTTAAGAATGCATTTTTGTATGGTGATCTTCACGAGGAAGTTTATATGACACCTCCTCCTGGTCTTCCGCATCAACCAGGTTATGTCTGCAGACTTCGTATATCGATTTATATCTTCGACAATCATCTCGTTGTTGGTTTAAGAAGTTTTCTAATGTGCTTACTTACTTGATTTTCGTCCTAGTCATCATGATTTTGCTTTATTTGTAAGATACACGAGTGCTGGTCATATTCTTTTATCTTATATTGATGATATGATTATTACTTGTAATGACTATGATGGTATTGAGTCATTAAAAAGGGAATTGGCTCATTTTGCTATGAAAGATTTAGGTTTGCTCCCATTACTTTCTGGGAATTAAGGTTGCTAGTTCACCAAAGAGGTGTCTTTTATCTCAGTCTAAGTACATTGCTGATTTGTTTGACTGTGCACATCTTACTGATAACAAGACTGTGGATACTCCTCTAGAGATGAATGCTAGATATTCTTCATCTGACGGTCTTACCCTAGCGCATCCTAGTTTATATATTGCACCATTGTTGGTAATCTTATTTATCTCATTGTTCCTCGACCAGGTACTACACATGTTGTTCATGTAGTTAGTCAGTTTGTCATTTTTTTCGTATTCTCAGGTATCTTCGTTGGACTCAATTTCAGAGTATTTTGTTTTCTTCTTCCTCATCTTTCAAGTTGCATGATTATAGTGATGCTGATTGGGCTGGTGATCCCGAGGATCGTAAATCCACTACTGGTTTTTGTATTTTTCTTGGTGATTCTTTTATTTCATGGAAGAGTAACAAGCAGGATGTTGTTTCTCGATCACCATCGGAAGTTGAGTATCGTGCCATGACTTCTACTACTTGTGAGGTTGTTTGGTTACGTTGGTTGCTTGCAGAATTGGGTGTTAAACTTACTCATCCTACTCCGTTATATTGTGATAATAGGAGTGCAGTCTATATTGCTCATAATTCTATATTTCATGAGTGCACTAAACATATGTTACTCTTCATCATTTGCATCAGGGTACCATCACCTTATCTTATGCTCTTCTGCACTTCAGATTGCTGATATTTTCACAAAGTCTTACTCTGTTTCGTGCTTCCATTTCTTGTCTGACAAACTCTCAATGCTCATTGCTATAGCATCGTGGGTTTGAGGGGGAATGTTAGAATATATACATTTTTATTATATTATTGTATTAAGGATATTTTTGGTATTTTATATTATATAGGTTTACTATATAAGTATTGAGATGTGTATTATAAAATTCGGTTTGGTTATAATTATATTTACATTTCTCTCTACTTTATCACGCACGAGTGCCTCCCCAGCCCACACTCAAATCCTCCATATGATTATGCTTCTAGTTTTTCCTAGGTTTGAGCTTGGGCTTCCCAGGTTGTTGTCCTGAAATAGAGTCCTTAATATGAGCTCGAGGAGTAAATGCCAAGCACTCTTGCAAAGGGTAACAAGATCTCAAACTGAGGCTTTCCAAACTACATGACTTCAATTCTGAATTGTCGAGAGACAATCCCTACATATCTTCTAAAAAAAGCCTGGTATCCTAGAAAAAGATGGTGGTCAAAGAGCATATGATCATACTTTTTGAATGAGGAAGTAGTGACAATTCTCGTGGCAACATCTTGGTAATAAAGATTAATCGGGACCTTAACGGTCTCCCCATTCCAATCATTCAAGACCGGAACCTAAACTCAAAAAGGATGGATATCAAGATTTACAATCCCAAGGAAGTAGTTGAATCGCACCTATGGACTTTTGGTCCGGAGTTGGCTAATTCATCACAATTAGCTCCCTAATAGCACTAGCAAGATATTGAGGCCCATCCCCATCCATTTAACTGAGAAGAACACTAAGAAAGCTCACCCATATATAATGGGAAAGGATTGTAGTGTAGGAGAAATTTAAAGTATCCGTCCATGGTTTGAGTATGAGTAGACTGTCTTTCAAGACAAGAGTACCTGGGTTGAGAGCCTCTTGCATAAAAGAAGGGATTTGAAAGTAAGAAAAAGTAACCCTTTTCATGAGTACCAACAACATCAAGTCATAACTCAAATCAATCAAGAATGAACACTTCTGAATGAATTGGAACGGGAGTAAATCATGCACCAAAAAACCTTTCGTAACAATATCTTTAATAGGTTCACTATTGTAGTAGATTTGGCACACAAAATATCCTTAAAGATTTGAGCAACGACATTTTTGAAATTATCATTATCGTTTAGTGGTATAGCTAATTGGAACATTCTTGGAAAGTTTGGTCATTAATATTTCATTTCCATTAGTAACAGGATTCAAGGATAGTAGCATTCATAGTGATAACAGACGATCTCGGAAGACTTACCTCCCACGGGAAGAAGATAAACCCATCATCATCCAAATAACTATTATTGAGAGAATACATCGAGGACCATCTATGCAAGGTAGAGGGATCGTCATCCTGCGAAAGATCATGATTCTGAGAAGCTCCAATTGAACTAGAGCTTAAATCCTAAGGAAGAGATGTAGATTAGCTTTGAACAGCATCATCCTCAATGCCAGAGTCGATGACACCAAATTCATCAATACTAAACTTTGAATCCCCTGAGACAAGTGGTAGTCTAGATGGAAAAATCTAACACCTCCGGAAAGAGGAGCCTATAATGCAACAGATCTCAGGCGGCCTCCATCCCCGAAGAATCCAAAAAATATGGCAAGCAATGAGTAAAATAGTGAGACAAAGACATGAAACCAAAGGGGTGAGAAAGGAAAGAGGCAAGAAGGGGAGATGGGGAAAAAAGGGAAAAAGGACTAAAGACTCTCATTTGATTTTTTTTAATTAGAGTTTCACTTTGAATGCTAATGTTTCATTTTGCTATATCTAATAATTTTAAAAATAAAATGAAACATGCCGAAGATGACATGTTCCTATTCTATATAAATAGAATCAAAGTTTCTGATAATAAACTATCAAAATCTAAGTTTGAGTGACATATTAAAAACCAGATCTTTAACAAATAATTGGTTAAAGCACAAAAATTAAAAGAAACATAAATAAATTAACAATCAATTCCAACCATGATTGCTTATAACATTGGCATTCGACAGCTAAGCTTTATCATCTCATTCATCTATTACTTTGGCACTAAGTTTAATCAAAGTATTTTCATTAATTTCTCCGGCTACATCCAATGTGTTAGATCTAACCTCAAAAATTTGTTTAGAGAAATCAACACACTGAAGAGTTTGTAATGGCCATAATGATATCACAATAATTTTTCCGAGCAATATTAAACCTTCGGTGAGAAGGTAAATTGAATATGTCTTTTGTTTTTCTCCTCCTTTATGAGTATATAATATATCCTTTATATATTTTTCTTCGACTTCTTGGGGAAGAAGAAGAACTCTCAGATGCAATAATATTTTTGTTGCTTTTTATATGTAGACTCTTACAACGTCTATGTGGTCGATTTTTGTCCAAGTAAACCCAATTGCTTCTTCAAAAAGATTGTGCATTAGGCGATTAAATCGAACTTCGTAATGGATTATTTTATTAAAAAAAATTTCATAACCACAATGCCACATGTATGGTTACAGAATTAATTTTAATAAATTAACTCATTTTCTTATACCATATATTCCCTCTGTCCCTCTCATTTTTTTACATATGAGATGGGCACAGAGATTAAGAAAATGTGTAAATTAGTGGAGAATAGTAGGAAAAGTGGGTAAAGTGGTGGGACTAATCAATATTTAATGGATAAAGTGGGTATAGTGGGGGAAAGTAGTGGATGTAGTTAAATTTTATATTATAGATCTTTACTATTTTTAGAAAGTTTTGGAATTAAAAAATTGAGAGACATCCAAAAAAGGAAACTGTAAATGGATGGGACTGAGGGAGTATAATTTATTAGGATATTAGAGTTTTTCTAATCATAATCGAATAAATCTATTTGGTTGTGATCTTCATTTTGTGTACCATTGAGAGCCAATTTTCACCCATGGTTCACCAATTATGGTTGTATATGGAGTGTCCCTCTTACTAGGGTTGTAACTAAGAATATTTTCAACCTTATATTAACATGTAACAAGCAAATTACTAGAAGATAACTCAACTGGTAGAGAAAAAGTAAATGTTTAAGACTTATAAATAAAGCTACTGGTTTTCTAGACCATATAATACATTTCCAAATTTCATAAGTTAAATAAAAACAATAAATGAATGTTCCTTTAGCACTGAACAAATCTTCAAATAGAATCATCTTCATTTTTCTAGTTCTTTACTCATTTGCCAGATAATCCTTCATAGTTTTGGAGTAATCATTAGTAGCTTCTTGAAATCCACATTAAGAATGAATCTTGTCTAGTTTACCACTAATTGAAGAGTAACCTACCACTTTTCCATTACGAGTACACTAGCTTCTGTTGTACAACCACATCTCCTTGTCTGAAAATCATATATTTTTATTGCTTCTTGAAAGGCATATGTTTAGCCTATTTGTATTTCGAGGATTCAACTCAACTTAAACTAGATTGTAATAAGTAAATAATATATTAACTGTCACATTAATCTCAGATAGTATTATCTGTCAGAAGAAAGAAGAAAGTCAATCTATAGTTTCAATATTTTACATTGGAAGAAGATTCAGTCAGCTGATTAAGCCTCAGTGTGTCATTAAAGCAAGTGGATTCATTTTAGAGTGACGGAGATTTCTGCAAAGACAACATCAGTACAGATAGAGTAAAGAATGATCAGGAGAATTGAAAAGAGCAAAGACCACATCTTAAAGTCATGAATGAAGAACAACAAATAATTCAGAGATTGTTCCTTATAACTTTCAGTGGTTCAAAGCAGTATTTGTCCATCAAATATTAATAATAATTCTATTATTAATTAATTATATTATTGGTTGATTTATTTAATAAATTAATTCTGCAAGGATTAATTTATTTAATAAATTAATTAACCTAGTTAATTAACCTTCGAATTGTTTATTTAATATGAAAAAGGTTTTAAGTTTGTACTAGTAATAGTATTGGATACTATTACTAAGGTATCAGCCATACTATTACTAGGTTTAGTATCATACTATTGCTAGCAGTAAGTGATACTATTTCTGAGCTTCATACTCTCACCGAACATATTTTGTCCATACGATTACTGAGAAGGATGTTGCTGGAATACTATTACTGATGGATACTATTACAGAGATTTCGGTCATACTATTACTGGAGCCTTGGATACTATTACCGAGAATTCAAGCATACTATTACCAGGGTTTGAGTCATACTATTTCTGCCATAAGTGATACTATTACCAAGAGTAACAAAGTGTAAAAAAAAGGCAGAAGGTGATTTTGTTGATTTACTATAAAAGGAAAGAGGCGGCCATTGATAAAAAACACACTAGGACAGAACTGACACACAAAGAGAAAATTAAAGACAACAACTCAACATTCAATTTTCATCTTTAATTCTCAACTGTGAGCCTCTAAATTTACACAGTAAATTCGGTTCTTCACCCTTGTAATATTCTATCCGCTGGAACTTGATTATCTATGAACCTTGTACTACTAGCGAATTTATTTATCTCGATTTTTATTAACATATTTAGAAAAGTTCATGTAGAATTTTCTAATTCTTTTTATTAACTCGATAATACTCTGTACTGATTTTGTAAGAACCAGCAAGTTTAATATATCATTATATTTAACTTGAATTTTTTTTCAATTACTTCCGCTTAAATTTGTCTAAACATAATTTAAATTCACTGAACAAATTTAGATAAAAAGGTATAGATTGTATTCAACCCCCCTTCTACAATCTCAACGGACCTAACACTTCTTCCCCAATGAAAAATAGTGGTGAACCAATACCAATACCACTTCTCAATTTTTCGGAAATATACAACTTTTCCTTTTTTTCTAGAAGAGGAATTTTTTTTAAAATGAACATTTTCTCACCTTTTTTCAAGATACCAAAATAACAGAAAAATATAATTAAGATAAAATTTAGAGAAAATGACCAAAATATCCCAATTTTGATATTTATTTGCCTAAAATAACCATTTTCAGAAACATTAACCAAAATATCCATTTTGATAAGATACTCCATTTGTAGTGGAGTGTTAGAGGTAATACTCCTCACTAAATGGAGCGTTAGGAGTGATACACCTCACCCAATGTCAAGAGTGATACTTCACTACCAGTGTAAAATTGGACGTTCAGATACTCCATTAAAAGTATAGTATCCGACCTGATACTCCGCTGTGAGTGGAGCATCCGACTTGAATGAAGTATATCCCTCGTACTTCTTTGGAAGTGGCATGTCGTCCTAATACTCCACTACCAGTGGAGTATCTGATGAGTATTTAGGGTCATGTTTACTAAATATTGGTATTTTGGATACGTTTTGCTGAAAATTAGGTATTTTGGGCCTTCATCCTAAAATTTATAGGAATAATATTTTCTAGAAAATAAATGGATCCATTGATTAAGATTTGAATATCACTAATGATATATTTAAATCTAATATTTATATTATTAACTCTAAAAAATGCGGATGCGTGCTTAAGATTTAAATCGTATTAACTGTATATTAAAAATTTAATATTTGTATTATTATTATTTTTTTAAAAGATTAATTTTTATTGCTTATAATAACAAAGAAGTAAAGAATTTCAATTTATATAACTAATAAGAAAAAAACAAAAAAGGTACTACATAAATATTTCCAAAAATATTAAATTGATAAATCATATAAAAGAAGTTGTGATTTTCGATTGATCGATTGTTAGTCCGTAGTTGAATCACTCTACTATCTTTATATTTAAAAAAAACATGTTAGGATTTATGGGTGATAGCGTAGAGACAACTTAACTAGCACTTAGTTTATTTGTATAGGCTAAGTAGAACATACTGTCACAGCCAGAGTGTGTTCTTGTAATCAAATAATTGCTAAAATGTAATAAGTATGTATCTTGGAAGAAGTTCATTGATATGTTCAAGCCTCAAGAGATTACATCAGTTCGACAACAATAATAAAGTTACTGTCAATACATTGATGGTAACGTTACAAGAAGACTGCATGTTGCAAGGTCACGACAGCAAGTCTCATTTGACAGCAACATTGGCTGAAGCATGGGACAACAACATTCTCACACTTGACAGCAAGTTTGGAGTTCCGATAGCAACATTGGCGGGAGCTCATACTATCACTACTGAATATTCCTATGACAGCAAACTTGGCGGCAAAGGTTATTGTCTAACTGAATTATTTGATTTGGAGATTTTATCTCAGTCAAACCCCCGTGACTGTTTAGATGTTCGAGAAATAAATTTGCTGCAATTCATCAAAGATTGTAGCAGACCTGCAAGACTACGACAGAAGCTTGAGAGATCACAAGACGAGGTTCAAGAGTATGACAAGTCTGCATCTACTATAATTGTTATAGATAATTTTAGAAAGAACCCAGAATGCCTTATGCTCAATGATAACTCTGTTTGTATAGCATTTTAAGAAAGGTCACATGGGTGGGCAACTTGTGAGGAGTTGCCACTTGAAAATGACAACAGCTCCGCGACCCATGTGATTGAGATGTTAAAGAAAGATTAGTCTATATAGAGACACATCTCTCATTCTTTCTGTAGTGATTTCTTTCAAGAAGTCGAAGTTTGAGAAAACCATTTTTCTCGAGGTTGTAGCAACACATTACAAAATAAATAAAATATTTATTTTGTGAGAATATCTTGAATTACTACTTTTGTTTGCAATTCTTGTGTAGATAGTTTACAATCTTTATCATTGTTGTTGAGCTAAAGATTTGAAATTATCTATATTGCATTCAACCCCCCTCCTTCTGCAATATACTCCGGGACCAACAACTGGTATCAGAGCAACAAATTGATATAAAAATCTGAAGATCATGACGAGTGTTCAGAAGTCAAGTGGTATCAAGATTCCAGTCTTTGATAAAGAGAACTATAATTTCTTGAAAAGAAAGATCTTGTTATTTATCAAAGCTTCCCATCCACTATACATGGGAATCCTTGAGAACGGACCTTTCATTCCTCAAAAGGAAGTAGTTGCTGCTACTGTAAATGACGAAGTCATTCCAGCCCATTGGGTTGCCAAGAGGCCTTCAGAATACACAGAGACCGAAAAGGAGAAAGTAGCCTTGGATGACTACTTACAACTTATCTTGATCGACTATCTCACTTTAGACAAAGCCATGTGTGGTAATGTCATGGGATGTTCATCTGCAAAAGAGATGTGGAGTAAGATAGAGCTGCTGTGTGAAGGAAGTGAAGAGGTTCGAGAAAATCAAAGGCAAATCCTTGTATCACAATATGAAGCCTTCATGGTCAAGCCAAGCGAAGAACTCACACACATGTTTAAAAGGTTCAGTAAGCTAATAGCTGAGTTATAAATTCATGGGAAGTTCTATGATAGAAAGGAGATCAACATCAAATTTCTGCTCACTCTCCCTGAGCATCTTGAGCACAAAGTCACAGCCATAAGAGAAGGAAGAAACTTGAACGATGTCCCTCTAGAAACTCTTTATGGTGTGCTCAAATCATACGAACTCGAACTCTTTCAAAAGAGAGCTATTCAAACTGGAACCAAAGGAAAATTGGCAAACATGTCAGGAGCCCTTGTAGCTCATGAACCACAAGTAGCTTGTCCAAGTGAATCCTCACAAAGTTCACAACCAACACAAGTACCACCATTGAATATTGAAGAGGTGTTGGATGACGAGGAGAAGGTGGTTCTGCAGCTCAAAGATGTTGAAGATGAAGACTTCTACACAGATTAAGAGATTGAAAGCATGGATAATCCAACCATGGCTTATATGGCTAAGAGATTCAAGAACATCAAGTTCAGAAGGGACAAGTCATACAAGCCACGGGGTCAAACATCTAAGTTCAACAAGGGGAGTTTTTCAAAAGCTGCTGGTGGTGCCGCGAGAGGTGGATACAAGACCGGGATGGTGGATAGGTCGAAGTTCAGGTGTTACAACTGCAATGAGCTAGGTCATTTTGCTACTGAATGCAGAAGACCAAAACAGAATCAAGGAAAAGGATCTGGAAATCAGTTTAAGAGGAATCAAGGTAAAGCCTACGTGGCTGAAGGAAAATGCTGGGATGATTCTGAAGATGAGGAAGAAGAAGAGTTTGTAAACTTGGCCCTTATGGCTAAATCTAATGATGAAGCTTCTAGTTCCTCAACTCAGGTACCATCTCTAGTCTTACTTGATATGTCTAAAACTGAATACAAGCATACCATTGAAGATTTAAGTGCTGAGGTGTTTAACATTCATGTTAGTTTATCTGCTGCTCACGAAGAAATTGCTAAGTTAACTAAACAAAATGAAACTCTCAAATCTGAAAATGAAATGTTATTGCTTAGAACCAGTCCTCTAGATTCGTTAGCTCAAGAGAATACAAGATTGAAAAATGATATTATCTGTGCTAAGGAAATAGAAGAATTTCTCAGGAATCAAATTGCAGAAAATGAGTTTAAACTCAAAGCATTTAGAAACTCTTCTAAGTTAGTCCAGGAATATCATGATAATCACACTAAGAATCAAAAGATAGGTATAGGCTTCGAGTATGGTAGGAGGCATGGAAAGGCAATTGCTCTTGATGTTAGTGATGTTGTCAAACCTCATATTCTCAAAAGAGTTTACAAACCGATTTTCAAAAATCTTCAAGCTGATTTTGATGAAACCTCCCTGTTCATCAAACAAGAGCTTTTTGATGAGGATGAGTGCGTTGACAGCACACTAGATGAAGGGAAAGATACTGTCAAGTTCCCCGTGATAGAAACTTTGCCAAGCAACCAGACAGAATGTTCTAAAGTAGCTGTCAACAAGGATATGACAGAAACTTCAAAAGATACTGTCAAGAGAGAACCCAAGACAGCAACTTTCAAGCCTGCTGTCAAGACAGAGGGAAAGAAAGGTACTGTCAAAGGTAGCTCGATAGCAACTTCAGAACATACTGTCAAGGCAAATGCCTATAAGCCTAAGAATAGGAATGGCAAGTTAGGAATTGACAAGAAGAATGGCTATGCTCATGTTAAAGATGCTCCTAGGAAGCTTTGCAATAATTGTGGCTCATCTCAACATTTAACATTTGTTTGTAAGAAACCCAACAAGGACAAGGTTAATGCGACCAATGTTAGTGGTAACTTACATAGAACCCCCATCATGCAAAGAGAAGTGGACGTCTGTAATAATATTGATTGTATGCCATGCAAGATTGTTGTTATGAGTACTTGTTTCAATTTGCCTATTCTGTCTACTGAAAGATGTTCCTATATGCAAACTGCTGAGACTTCTAAGCCTGCCTATGTTGGTAAAAAGGCAACATCCACCAAGAGAAAGACCAAGTCTAACTCTAAGCCTAAGTGGACTGTGAAACAAGTCAAACAGGAGGACTCTAGTGTTGATACAAATGTGAAACAAAATGATATGAATAATGATGCTGTAACTGCAGGACCCAACAGAGTTTGGGTACCAGATGCAAATTAAAATCATCTGTTTTGCAGGGGAAAAAGTAGAAGCAAGTCATGTGGATCATCGATAATGGATGTTCCAGACACATGACAAGTGATATAGCCCTGCTATCACATTTTGTGGAGAAAGCCGGCCCAATCATTAACTTTTGAAGACAACAGCAAAGGTTACACTGTGGGATATGGCTGTTTGGAAATTGGAAATATTGTCATTGAAGACATTGCTCTTGTAGATGGATTGAAGCATAACCTACTCAGTGTCAGCCAGTTCAGTGACAGGGGATTCAAGGTTGACTTTGATATGATGGTTTGCAATATCTATCACAAGAAGGATGGAAGCCTCTCCTTGAAAGGAGTCAGGAAATGAAGCTTGTTTGTTGCAGACTTAAATTCTGTGAAGAAAGACAAGGCTTACTGTTTTTACAGTAAAGCATCAGTTGGTGAAAGCATGCTTTGGCACAAGAAGCTCTCCCATCTCAATTTCAAGAATATGAATATTCTGATGAAGAAGGATTTGGTGAGAGGACTACCTCAACAGGAATTCTGTCAAGAAGGATTGTGCGAGGATTGTCAAATGGGTAAATTGAAAAGATCAGTGCACAAGTCAAAGCAAGTGAATACCAACACTGAGCCACTAAAATTAATTCATATGGATTTGTTTGGTCCAGTAAATGTTCAATCTCTTGCAAGAAAGAGATATGCTCTGGTAATGGTGGATGATTACTCGAGGTACACTTGGGTAAAGTTCTTAAAGACAAAGGACGAAGTTGCTCAAGAAATCATTGATCACATAAGAGTTCTTGATAGAACCCCGAATGCAAAAATTTAATATCTGAGAAGTGACAATGGTACTGAGTTCAGAAATGCCACATTGGGAAACTTCTGCAAGGAAGAAGGCATTGTCCAACAATTCTCCACTGCCAGGACACCACAACAAAATGGAGTTGTAGAAAGGAAGAATAGAACTTTCATTGAAGCTGCGAGAACTATGTTGAATGATTCTAAATTACCAACATATTTCTGGGCAAAAGCTATTAATACAGCTTGCTACACACAGAACAAAACCTTGATCAACAAAACTCATGGAAACACTCCTTACTATCTGTTAACAGGAAAGAAACCAATTGTCAAATATTTTCATGTATTTGGGAGTAAGTGTTTCATGATGATTGATAACCATGAAAGGAAAGGAAAGTTTGATACTAAAGCTTATAAAGGCATTTTCATGGGATATGGATTGGAAAGGACTGCGTACAGAGTCTATGTCATTGATGATAAAGTCATTGAAGAAAGTGTAAATGTCACATTTGATGAAACCAAGTTCCCTGGATTACAAGAGGATGGTCAATTGGAGCCTCTTAGATTTGAAAATCAAGCTTACTTGGAGGAAGAAGAAGTTGTTGCTGATGAACCTACTTGCACTCAGACCATTGAATTTGAAAGAGATGCTGTCAACACCAATAATGTTACTCAAACTCCAGCTCAGTCTCAAACAATAACTCCCAATCATCAGAATGAGAATGAATCTGGAGATGCTGAAGAACATGAAAGAGAAACCATCAATGGTGGAGAATCAACTCCTCAAAGAGGAACTGATCAAGCAGATCAAGAAAGAAGCTTGCCTAGAACCACTAAGTGGAACAGAGATCACACCATCAATCTAATCATTGGTGATCCCACTACTGGTATAAGGAGAAGGAGAAATGTTTCTGCTGACAGCATGTTCTCTTGCTTTCTATCTCAAACTGAGCCAAAGTCAATTGATGAAGCATTGTTGGATTCAGATTGGGTGATAGCCATGCAAGAAGAGCTCAACCAATTTGAGAGAAACAATGTATGGAAGCTAGTCCCTAGACCTAAAGGGAAATCAGTTGTTGACACAAAGTGGGTCTTTAGAAACAAACTGGATGAAGGTGGAAAC
This sequence comes from Saposhnikovia divaricata, assembly GCA_036435485.1. Lineage (NCBI taxonomy): Eukaryota > Viridiplantae > Streptophyta > Magnoliopsida > Apiales > Apiaceae > Saposhnikovia > Saposhnikovia divaricata. Next base: position 80,833,674 of record CM071598.1, read on the forward strand.
GTGACAAGGAACAAAGTAAGACTAGTGGCCAAAGGATACTGTCAACAGGAAGGAATAGACTATGATTAAACATTTGCACCTGTTGCCAGACTTGAAGCCATAAGAATTTTCCTAGCCTATGCTGCACACTGTAACTTCAAAGTGTTCCAAATGGATGTCAAAAGTGCTTTTCTCAATGGAGAGCTAGAGGAGGAATTGTATGTTGAACAGCCACCTAGATTTGAAGATGCTGAATTTTATGACTTTGTCTACAAACTGTTCAAGGCACTTTATGGATTGAAGCAAGCCCCTAGAGCTTGGTATGATACTCTCTCTACCTTTCTGTTGGAGAATCACTTTGTAAGAGGTGTTGTGGATAAGACACTGTTCTACAAGCATCATGGCAAAGACATCATTCTGGTGCAGATCTATGTTGATGACATAATCTTTGGTTCTACAAATGAGAAGCTGTGTGAAAAGTTTTCATCTCTTATGAAGAACAAATATGAGATGAGTATGATGGGAGAACTGTCATTTTTCCTAGGTTTACAAATTCATCAAAAGGATGATGGCATCTTCATTTGCCAAGAAAAATATGTCAAGGAACTTCTCAAAAGGTTCAACTTGGAAGATGCATCACCTTCCAAGACACCTATCTCTACTGTAACCAAACTGGATTTGGATCCTAAATGAAAGAAAGTGGATTCTAGTACTTACAGGGGCATGGTGGGATCATTGCTGTATCTAACTGCTAGCAGACCAGATATTATGTTTGCTACATGTCTCTGTGCAAGGTTTCAAGCTGATCCAAAAGAGTCACACTTGGTAGCAATCAAGAGGATCTTTAGATATCTCAAAGGTACTCCAAATTTAGGCCTTTGGTATCCTAAAGATTCTCGATTTGATCTGATAGGATATTCGGATTCAGACTATGCTGGATGCAAGATTGACAGAAAAAGTACAATAGGAAGCTGTCAATTTCTTGGTGGAAGATTAGTGTCATGGTTTAGCAAGAAGCAGCATTCTGTGTCTACCTCAACTGCAGAAGCTGAATACATTGCAGCTGGAAGTTGTTGTGCTCAAATTCTTTGGATGAAAAATCAGCTAATGGATTATGGTTTAGAGTTGTCCAATATTCCCATTTATTGTGATAACACCAGTGTCATAGCCATCTCAGATAATCCAGTTCAACACTCCAGGACAAAGCACATTGATATTAGACATCATTTCATCAGAGAGCATGTTGAAAAGGGAACTGTGAAGCTAGTTTATGTTCCAACAGAAAAGCAACTTGTAGACATCTTCACGAAGCCACTAGATGAAGCAACCTTCAACAGGTTGGTAAGTGAATTGGGAATGCTAAAATCTGGTATGTTAACTTACTAGTTTTTACATTTTCAAAGTGGTTAAATCGCAGCTTGTGACCGTAGCTTTCAATGTTACTGTCATGAGAAGTTACTGTCGTATGTGCTACTTGTTTAATTGACAGCATGTTTGCTATGACTATGCTAAATTCAAATTACATGCCTGTTTTAACTTATGTAATGAGTAGTCACGTGACATTAACTTAAACCATATGCATGCCAGTGACAACTAGTCATGTCATTTCAAATGAGCTCGGGCATTAGTCAGTCTTTTTATTTTAAAGTTTAATAATTTATTAAAAAGAAGCGTATGGGAAGCTGTAGCGTTACTTATTGTGTTATAAATAAGACTGAGGCCAAACCCTTATTCTTCATTACACACTTAAGAAACTCTAGAGACTATGAGCAAGAGGAAGGCGTCAGATATGTCAACTTCGGAGGGCTCAAATTCCAAGGCTGAACAAGTGCAAAAGAAGAAGGAAGAGATCACTGCTGAGCACCCCTTGATCCATTCTTCGATAAGCTTCAAGCTTATCTGGACAAGAAGGGAATCACGGAGGAGAAGGAGATAGAGAAGATCGTCGAGTAGTTGTTGGTGGAGGCTCTTGCGGAACTTAATAGGAAATAATGATCAGTTCTTAAGAACTATTTTGTACTGTTTTTAAATTATTATTTTTTTAAAAAGTGGGCTTATCATTTCATCTTCTCAGCATTGCATGTCTATCTTATTATCTTCCCATCCTATCTGTTGGAGTATGCATGTATGTTTGTGTGTGTGGATGTATGTGGTTTTGTGCTTGCTTAACAAATATGTGCTTAAATCGATTAAAATGTTAATTGGTAATTTTACTCTTAAGCAATGGGCGAAGTCGATTAAAATTCATTACATAAATTATTTCCGCACAAGTTGCTGTCAATAAGTGAAGATGCTATCACGATGTGCCTTGACAGCAAGTTCCTTATCAGCAACGGAAAAAGTTTCTATCATGAATTTAAAGGAAATTGTATAAATTGCTTAATGGTGATAGCATGTTCTTACGTCGATGTTACTATCAAGCAAAACTTGCTGTCATCCTCCCAAATTACTAATGAATTTGTTACAGCGCACAGGTTACTGTCAAGATTAGTGGACCAATTTAATTGGGATTTTACCTCCACAATTTATAGCCACTAAAAAGTAACTACCCACAACACCACGTGACTGATTAACGGGCTAAGACATTGCTACTTTCCCTTCTTCAGTAAAACATTTGCTATTTTCATGTAAGCAACTGTCAAACACACAACACTCAACATAACCTCTCTCTCTCTCAAAAGCAAAAATCTCTCTCTCCCAAAACTCAAAGCAAAAATGGCACCCAAACAATCCTCTTCTCAAACAAACTTTGCTGGTATTCTCTCTGCTGGAGATGCTTGTGAAGGTTTCAAAGGACTCGTATCCTTCTTAAACAAGTCCTATCTAGGTCATGCTATAACCTCTACTTCATCTTTGGACCTAGAAAGACTTGAAGAATTCTGGAAATCTGCCTTTGTTCCAGGAGGTGCAGGTAAAGACACCATAAACTGCAAAATCAAATGGGTTACCTGCATCCTCACAATAAAAGGTATCAACTAAGCTTTGGGAACTGGACTGCAAGCTAAAGAATTATACAAGGAACTTGCAAGTGATGAAACCCTAAAGAAGTTTTTCTTGAAAATTGGGTATTCTAGTCCTGTCCTTGAAGAGGGTACATCATATTGGTACTCAACTGGTGAAATGGACAGAAAGCATTTGAGAAAAGAATGGAGCATGATTTTTGATGTCATGGTGAAGGTTTTCTCAACCAAAACCACTGGCTGGAATGGAATTCCCTCCTACATCAAGAAGCTCACTCACTCTCTAGTCCATGGTTACAAAGTGGATGTTGGAAAGCTGCTTATGAGTCAACTCAAGTCAGCTCTGAGCAGGAAGGTACATGTCTATCCTCGCTTTCTTACAATGTGTTTGAATTCATTATGTGGTATTGATGATAATGCATCTCTAACTATGGAGTGCAATGTTTTGAAAAGAAATACACACACATCACTCAATTCACAAAATTTGAATGCACATATTCCACTCTGTTTCACCAAGAACATGGCTGATCAAGAGCCTAATCTTGATTTTGAACTACCTTCTGGGTATGTTAATTTCTCTCTTGAGAATGAAGCCGAATTAGACCCAAATTCAGTTAACCCACATTCTACACCATTCGTTCCAATCAGACCTTCCAGACAAACAAAAGCCACAAAAATAGCCTTGCAAGAATCCAAGAAAAGACCCTGGGAAACTGGAGTTTGTGGTAGTTCTGAGAATGTTGAGGGAGAAACTGCACCTGATGCAGCAAATAAGGATGTTAGTAAAAGTGAACCCACAGTGGTTCCTCTTGAGTCTAAGAAGAAGAGAGCTAAGAGGGACAAAACCACTGTCAGCCACCCCTCAGTCTCACAAAAGGTTGTGGAGGATAAAAGGGAATCAAACACATCCCTAGGTGCTTCTTCTCAACAAGAAGTATCTATTGAAACTGGCCTGTCTCTCAAGGCATCCTGTAAAGAGTCTGCACAACCTCATGTACTCACTCATGAGGAGCCTACACTTGCAGAAATGCACATAGAGTTAGGGCACAGTGAGGGTCATGAAACTTCTACTCTTGATGTTCCACAAGTTATCTCTGTGGAACAGCCAGAAATCTCTTCTTTACCATCACCTTCCTTATTCTCTAATCCGTCAATTGTTTCTTCTCAACAACCTAGAGAGGGGGACAGTCCCAACCCTTCAGGTTTTGATCATCCATCTCAAGTCATGGATGGGCCCCCATCAAGTGGTCCATAAGAACCCATTTCTCAAAGTGAAATGGATACCACTCCCTCAAACACTGAGCTAGATCAAGATGGCAATCTGCCAGAAAATGAAATAGCCAACATCTTGGTCGACCTCCAAAAATCAACTGACCTTCAGGAAGTTGCTGTCACAGCCTTAGCTGCTGTCAAAGACACCGCAAAAGTTACTGTCAACCCACATGTGGACAATAACATTTTGGGCAAAGATGTTGTTACCTCTTCACAGTTTGATCAAGACTCAGTAATTGTTGAAGATGGCTCTGATAATGATCATGTGCCAATCTCTACTTTAATAAAGGTAAAATCTAAACCTTCTCTTTCAATTAATGCATGTAAGTACTGCTCATACCCATGCATCTAGGATGAGTGAGGGAATGCAAAAGAAAAGAGAGATAAAAGAACAGAGAGGTGAGCATAAAAATGAGAGGCAGCCAAATGAGCTGGCAAAAGGAGAGGGACTTGAGCATGTCCAGAGTGAATTTGAGGGAACCCCACACAAAAAGGCACTAGGACTTGAGAGTCATTCTGTGAGGAGTGATGAGATCACTCAGAAAAATAATGAGAGTGTGAGACACCCCATAGCCTCAGTCTTTTCCTTTCTTATAAAAAAGGTTAAGGTCTGATGGTCCTTCTAAACAAGCTGAATCAAGGTTGAAATCCCTTGAGGGCAGATGTGCATCCATGAAAGCTAAACTTGATGCTCTGTCCACCATGGTAGCTACTGGTCTTGTTGAGATTCAACAAAATCTGTTATCGTTTTCTGCTGCCCTTAGTGCTGTCAACTTAACTAAGGGGGAGATAGTGGTAGATCAGAATAAAGTGCAAAATCAGAATACTGTAAGTCCAGTAGAGAAGGAGACACAAGGTGGAGCAAGAAGCAAGGGGGAGTCTAGTAGAGAGGGGGAGCAAATGGAAGAAGATGGAGATGGAAGTAAGGGGGAGCAAAATTCAAATGAGGATAGAATCTTTGGTGAAGAATTGAGAGCTAGTGGAATTGGTGAATCTATTGAAGTAGATGGTGAGCCAATGTTGGTGACTAAAGAAATATTGGAGCAATTACAAAGGGCTCAAACATCAACATTGCCTCCTCTGAAAATCAATGAACCAGTTCCTGAAGTCATGGAAACTCCACTGCAGAAACATTGGAGAGAAATGGAATAGTCCAATAGACTCGGCAAAGACAAAATGCCTGAAAAGGTAAATCCTACAACAGGATACATTTGGTCTGATGGAAGTGGATATAGTCCAGAAGAGGCAGAAACGATGATGGTTAGCTACATGGAGAGTACTTTGCAGAACAAAGATGAAGAATTCAGTGCAATGGTGAATAGTGCCATAAAAGAGGCAGGAGGAGTATATACAAAACCGTCACCAATACTGAAGGACAAAATAACAAGTATCTCTGTGAAGGTGAATCTGGAGAAAGATGGGCAGTTGATGTTTATCTGAAAACTGGAATCTCTATATTCATTACAATGCAGCTACTGCAAAGTCTGCAAGCTAGAGTGCTGAATGCCATGAGAACGAAAGTGAAAGCCAATTCTACAATCTTCAATAACGATCTGCTAGCACAAATTAAAGGTCTTGTTGAAGAAAAGCTACCAGAAGTGATTGAAGAACCCTATGGTATTTGCTACAGAACAACCACAAGCACAGGAGCTAAAAGGATTGGATTTCTGATCCTAAGTGAAGAACCCAGATTGCATTCTAACAGAATTATGGGAATGCTGAAACAAATCCTCAAATCTAAGATAAACAGAGACAAAGTCAAGGTTGTCAAAGATATTCACAAACTGCTGGCAAAGAGAGATGAAAGTCTTAGCTCTCAAGTGAAGAAATTGATTTCTGAGCTAATGCTAGAAGAAGTGAGAGTGGTGGAAGCTGCACATATGATGACACCCTTGATGATGATGATCTTGATGGAACTGGAGGATATGGTACAACTGGAAGTGGTCAAGAAACTGCTGAGATTACTGTGTTAGTCACAGAGGCATGCCTGTATACATCTAATAACAAGCCTAATTGTCTGTAATGCTTTGCATTACCTACATGACCTCTTAACTGATGGAACCTCTAGTTGTAGAGTTTCTACTTATTGTAGTACTTATAACAGGCATCAAATTCTACCTGTGTAACTGTAATTAAAGTCAGAGAATAATTCTTGAAAGAAGTTCCAAGGATCATGCCTCAAGCTTGAAGACCAAGACTGTTAAAATAAACACAGTTGGAATTTGGAGAATGAAGATTTGCCTAAGTACCAATTCGAGAAGTATGTTTGTTATATTCGAGAAGTCTAGCATTCGAGAAGTCAGGAATTCGATATCTCAAAAGTCACTGTTCGATATCTCTGGAGGTCAACTAGTCAAAGCCTCATTCGAGAACTCAGAGATTCGACATGTCTAATACTCTATTCGAGAACTCAAGAAGTCAACAAGTCAAAGCATCATTTGAGTTCTCTAAGAGTCAACAAGTCAAAGCTACATTCGATATCTCAAGGACTAAAGAAGCTATTCGATATCTCAGGGATTCGATAAGCAAAATGCTCTATTCGATATCTCAAGGATTCCTGGAGAAAAGACTTATTCGAGAAGTGATTCGATATGTCAGCTCAACAGTATTCGAGAACTCAGAGTTATCGATTAAGCCAATTCTAGTTCTCGAATCACCAACAGAGTTACTTCTCGAATACAATCTTGGAGACAAAATACTGAAGAATTGTACAAATCAGAAACCTACAACAAGCCAAGACGCTTTATGGACCACTGTTAACACAAAATCACGCAAGCGTACGTGGTCACAAGTAATACAGATAGAAGTCAAGTTCGTTCCCACAGAGATCTTAGGTTTTAAATCAGTTAATGTACCTATGCAACAATGTATGATTATTACTCACTGCTAAGACAATTAACAAGATTGGGTTTTGATTAACTAAATTAACTAACAATTAATTAACTAATGAGAATTAAAGATGAATTACTTATATGAGAATAAACATGGGATCCTAACTTCATTAACTACTTCGCTTAGAGATGATGCCTTTAATCAATGCATGTGATGGTTTTGATATCTGATCAGACAACACGAAACAAGTATAGGTTACCTCTCGGTATACAAACACCAAACTAATCTTACATCCACAAAAGATAGAAGATGAATAGACACCAATTATGTTTAGACCCTATATCTCCATAAGATTTGAAAACATAACGGTTTAAGCACAAGTTATCCATATAGATCACATAGGGCAGTATAAGTATTCTCATCTTATGCTACGAATCATGTTGACAACAATCATGAACCTATGCTAGCATGGCAAGTTCTAAATCTTAAGATCCACTCTCGTTTCGCAAAAGATTAACAAATTAGATGTTCGCGACGCATCTATCAATTAAGCTTAACCATACTAGGATATCAAGAATTCACCACACATAAATCTTTAAAACAATCAAACTACTAAGCTACATAGATAAATCCGTTAGAATCCCATGACAACGATTAGTTCATAATCGAACCGTTCGACATCATGGGATCAAGTGAAAACATGATAATAAAACAGCATCTGAATAATAAACAAGAGTAATATAGTAAGAAAACAAATCCCAAAAACATCCAAGAGTTTCGCCTTAATAGAAGAATACAACAGAAAAGTAGATTTTGGAACTCCGTTGATTGTCACGATCTTCGGAATCCTTCTTTGATTATGTTTCTCCGTCTCTCGGCCTCTCTCTATTTGTTATGAGAAGTGTTCCCCCTTTTCTTGATGAAGGATGTGTTTATATAGGCCCCCAGAGTCTTAATCAGCAAGAAAATACGAGAAAATCCGATTTCTATTGGAAACAGGACTCTAATTTTCGTCACAGCTCAAGGCCTTGAGATTCAGGGTAAAGGCCTTGAGTTTAGCTACTGTTCATGTAAAGGCCTTGAGTTTCCGATGTAAAGGCCTTGAGATTGCCTCTGTTCAGCTAAAGGGCTTGATTTATTGAGTAAAGGCCTTGACTTCTTCACTGAAAATTTCTAAACATCTTCTTGCCTCTAACCAAAACATTCCTCCTCTACTCTTGCCACTTTAAATACTTTAATTCACGCTCTTGATTCCACCATAAAACATACAAATTTAATTCCCTACCTCAAGATAGAAATCCTACACAATTCCACTAAAAACGAATCAAAACACGACATACTTGAGGCCAAGAGATCAATTTAAGCCAATTCGAAGCGTTCCAAGTGGATATGAAATCCACTTATCAACCACATACTGTAAAGCACATTGGAAAGCCTACAAAGAAGCTTGGAGAGATAGTACAAGAGACAAAGAGCTAAAGAAGTGGATCTGAACAGAGTTCTAAGAAGTCAAATCTGTAGCAGTTTGGATGTTTACTTAAATAGGATAGACACATTAGAAAGCAAATTTGTTTGCTACCTTATTTGTTGTAAGCAAGTTGTTCACGTGATATAAGTGAACAACCCTACTTCTTTAGCAAGTATCAAACAGAGTGATCTATAGTTTTTACAAGTAATATCTCTCTGAGAAAGAAGCTGAGAATACTAACATTTGTATTCACAGATTGTAGCAAATCTTTATCTAATACAATATTAGATTAAAGTGATATCGTGTTCTTGTGTTTATATTCCGCACTTACATAATTTGTTAAACACAAACACACACTCTGTTACACAACCAGATTCGAACCCTTAGAACAACCTTCACCTAAAACACTTATCAGAAGAAAAGTTTGAGAATCCATTCACCCCCCCTCTGTATTCTCTTGTGTGTTCAATACTCAACATACTGGAAGTTAGACTCAGGAGGAAACAAAGGAAGAAGCTCCCAAGGATGATAAGAAAGATGTTGAAGCTAAAGATGAGGGAGAGACAGACATTCTTGACACACTGGAAGGAAGTATCTTAAGATCTGTTATTGACTATTTTGATGCTGAAAAAGATACTATCAACAAGGAAGCTGTCAAGAATGGTGAAGTTACTATCGAAGAAGCTGCTGTCAAAGAAGACACTATCATGAAAGACACTGTCAAGAGCTTGAATGAAGAAGCTGTCACAGGCAAAATTGTCAAGACATCCAAGTCTAAAAAGACAAAACAAAGAGCAAAAGCCTGGCGTACAGTTCCAAGAAAGGGTAAGATAAAGGCTGCAGCAAGGAAAAAGAAGCATGGAGTGGTGATTCGTAAGAAGCCTATTCGAAGAAGAGAAACGAATAGCTTCGAAATCCAGAAGGAAGCTGTGACAAGAGATATCACTTCAGTCGAATTGGAGCTGGATAACTCTAAGGAATATGCATCCAGATACATTCTTTGGAAAGATAAAGCAAAAGTCATGTTTATTGAGAAGGATTTCACTATGGTGAAGACGTCAACAATAATAGACAGATACACTCTCAAACAAACATCACAAGAAGTAAGGCGTAGAGTTGATTACTTCGTGCTAGAACGAATGGTGGAGCTTATGGGGACGTATAAAAATGTTCCTAAGAAAGCCATGGAACACATCCAAAAGTACCATGCTGAAAGATATGCTGAACTTTATGAGAAATATGGTGATTGGAGAGATATCGATGATGCGAATGAGGATGTGAGTATAGATGAGGAAGAACTTGTGTCTAAGTGTGATTGGACAGAGAGGATGCCTTCCTATACACCTGAAGAAATGGTTGCCTATGAAGCCGAATTAGCTGCTGAAGTTGCTAGGAGAAAAGCAAATATTGGTAAACGAACTGCTTAGGTAGTGGAAGCTGAGCTGAAAGAAAAATGCAAGAAAGTCAACAAGATGAACAGTGAAGCTCCAAACTATCAGCCATGTGCACTGGAAAATCCTCTCAGGATTATAGATGGCAAAGAAGAAATCTATGCAGATAGTTTTCACAAGCTGAGGACCAGTGTACTGAAAGGTCTATACTGGAAAGTTGTTGGATCATCTCACAAACTGGAAATGCTGTGTGCATGGGAATTGGAAGTTATTTTTGATAGTAGGAGAGATGAAGATCCAAAACTTGATAGAAACAGAAGAGTGACCTTGAATTCTTTTCCTGGCAGAAGATTCAAGATTGAGAACAATATCTTGAAATTCAGAACTTACACCTGTGATTTTGAATCATGGTTTGATCTGAAAGATGTTTCGAATGTCTCTTCTAAACAAATCCAACAGTACATTGATGAGATTGAAGATGATGCTGTATCTGCTGATGAAAAGAAGCTAGTGCAAGATCTCAGAAAGTACTTGGAAGAAGCTCTCCATAGAAAGAGAGAGAACAGATAGAACAAGAAAGCTTAATAACAAGATAAGTAAATCTCAAATCTACTCAACCTTGAGGAGTACTTGTTTTGCTTTAGATCATTGTCCTATGTAATGCTAAATGCTTGGAAATGTTCTAGAATCCTATTCTGATCTATGTTAGTTAAGTTGTCAGCATGCTTGTATTGAGAATTTGTTGTTATTGTCCATAAAAACAAATTGGGGGAGATTGTTAGGATTTATGGGTGATAGCGTAGTGACAACTTAACTAGTACTTAGTTTATTTGTAAAGGCTAAGTAGAACATGCTGTCATAGCCAGAGTGTGTTCTTATAATCAAATAATTGCTGAAATGTAATAAGTATGTATCTTGGAAGAAGTTCATTGATATGTTCAAACCTCAAGAGAATACATCCGTTCGACAGCAATAATAAAGTTACTGTCAATACATTGATGGTAACGTTACAAGAAGACTGCATGTTGCAAGGTCACGACAGCAAGTCTCATTTGACAGCAACATTGGCTGAAGCATGGGACAGCAACATTCTCACACTTGATAGCAAGTTTGGAGTTCCGACAACAACATTGGCGGGAGCTCATACTGTCAACTATTGAACATTCTTATGACAGCAAACTTGGCGGCAAAGGTTACTGTCTCACTGAATTATTTGATTTGGAGATTTTATCTCAGTCAAACCTCCGTGACAGTTTAGATGTTCGCGAAACAGATTTGCTGCAATTCGTCAAAGATTGTAGCAGACCTGCAAGACTACGACAGAAGCTTGAGAGATCACAAGACGAGGCTCGACAATTCAAGAGTATGACAAGTCTGCATCTACTAGAATTGTTATAGCTAATTTTAGAAAGAACCCAGAATGCCTTATGCTTAATGATAACTCTGTTTGTATAGCATTATAGGAAAGGTCACATGGGTGGGCAACCTGTGAGGAGCTGCCACTCGAAAACGACAACAGCTCCGCGACCCATGTGACTGAGATGTTAGAGAAAGATTAGTCTATATAGAGACACATCTCTCATTCTTTCTGTAGTGATTTCTTTCAAGAAGTCGAAACTTGAGAAAACCATTTTTCTCGAGGTTGTAGCAACACATTACAAAATAAATAAAATATTTATTTTGTGAGAATATCTTGAATTACTACTTGTGTTTGCAATTCTTGTGTAGATAGTTTACAATGTTTATCATTGTTGTTGAGCTAAAGATTTGAAATTATCTATATTGCATTCAACCCCCCCTCCTGCAATATACTCCGGGACCAACAAAACATTTTAGCAAATTGATTAATTTTTTTAAGAAAAATTGTATGTAAGAGTGACCTCATATTAGATTAGAAATTTTTTATATGTAATTAATAATGACAAATTTGTGAATATAGAGAATATTTTATGTATTTGTAATTGTATACTGGTGTAATAATATGAGAAATACTTTTAACATTTATGTGAGGACACATGAATATCAAGTCCTCTAAGAAAAAATTTAAGTAAAACACATTTAGCTATCATTATTTAAACAAATTTTAGAATAAAAGCCCCTAATATCACAATTTTAAGATAAATGACCCCAAATATCACAAATGAAAAAATTGGTCCCGTATATCACTCCAAAACGCTATATCTTTTAGCGTTTTTTATTTTTTTATTTTTTTTGTAAAAGACGCTAAGGCTTCAGGCGTTTTGTTGATGGGGGTGGGTAGGAACACCACATTATGTGGCGTTTGGGGTTGGAGTTTTTTTTTTTTTGTTTTCTTCTAAATATATATTTGTAAATAATATTAAAAATTTATAAACAAATGATCAATTAAAATTGTATTTTTTTTAATTTTAAAAAATACAATTTTAATTAACCTTAGAGGTTTAATAATTAACTTTTGGGGTTCAGCGTTTTCATTTTGGGTTTTAGAAATATTCCGAACGACGAATAAACCGTATGCGAACTTAGGGTTTAGGGTTGTACCTAACTTATACTGATTTTTAAACGCGTTAGCGATTAAAAATTAGGCCAACGGATTCAATATTTTAATTAAAATTTTTAAATTTAAAAAATACAATTGTATTTAAATTTAGGGGTTTAATAATTAACTTTTGGGGTTCAACATTTCCATTTCGGGTTTTAGAAATATTCAGAACGATGAATAAACCATATATATTTAGGAGAAAAAAGCAAAAAAAAAAAAAAAACAAACAAACGCCACATGAAGTGGCGTTCCCCCACAAAACACCATTTCATGTGGCGTTTTGGACAATAACTAAACTTAGTTTAGCGTTTTACAAGTAACAGTACTGCAAACTCAGCTTCAATTAGCATTTTGGAAAAAAAAAAGGGAAAACGCTACACGATGTAGTGTTTTTACTAAAAAAAATTAAAACGCTAAACGATACTGTGTTACAGTGTGATATTTGGGGCTGACTTTCTAGCTTGTGATATTTGGGCAGTGTTGTAAAAATCGGCCTAGGCGCTAGGCGCCATCAAAACGCTCCGACTCGTGCCTAGGCGGTTAAAAAACGTTTTTTGTGTAAATCGGTCATAAATCGGTACAAAATCGGTTTAGGCGGTCAAAAATCGGAAAAAATTAGCAAAATACGTTGAAAAATTAAAAAATAAGCAGAAATATTTGACAAAAATATTTAATAAATAAAAATATTAAAAATAATATTTAAATACAACCAATTAATGCTCCGATTAATCCGTCCGATTAATTCTCGCTTACCCGATTAGGCGCTAGGCGGTACTCCAAATGCCCTGGACCGCCTAGCAATTTCTGAAACACTGTACTCCCTCCGTTCCTTTTTAATAGTCGCTTTGACTTTTTGCACGTATTTTAAGGTGCAAAAAAATCGTACTTCTATATGTTATTTTTAAAATTTTCTTTTTTTGAATAAAAATTTAAATGTTAAACTTTTAATCAAAAAAAGAAATTTTCAAAAATAACAAATAGAAGTATGGTTTTTTTACACCTTAAAATACGTGCAAAAAGTCAAAGCGACTATTAAAAAGGAACGTAGGGAGTATTTGGGACCATTTCATTTAAAATTGTGATATATGGACCAATACCCCAAATTTTAATCCTACTTATTTTAAAAAATAATCTATTTTGATGGGAGTGAAAAGACTATGTAGATGGTTGTAGTTGGTGAAAAACAAGGAAATTAAATTGGTAAAATATCCCTAAAATGTTGAGATTAACTAGTTGTGTTTGTAGATGAAAAAAGTAAATAACACCAGCAGTAGTTGCCTGCCTAGTTGGAGTTTAACACTGGTACCCCACCCACGGCCACAACCAGTCTCCGATTATACAATCTGTTTCGCATATACCCTATACTATTCAATTCATTATATATATATATATATATATTGAATTGGATAAGATCAAAACAAGGCTGGTGGAGTTATTTACGTCAATTGAAATACAACAGTGTCGGTGTATGTATGTATGACGATTATTAGGGGTTTATTCTGCCGCGGCGACGGCGACGACCACCACAGATGCTACCACTACTTCCCCCCCTGTCTCATAGATCCTGGTCTGTATTTTTAAAGTCTTTTATTATTATTATTTATACGAGAAATTATTGAATTTATTATTCCTGCTAATTTTCAGCTCGGAGATCTACCATGTATCTTAAAGTGGCATTGGTCATGCTTCATCTCGTCTTTATTGGGCTTCTTTTTCTTTTCTATGGAGATTTTCGACACAAAACAGCTCTTCATCCATGGTATGCTTTTATCTACTCCCTCTTTCGTCTCGTAAAAATTGACTATAGATAATTACAATTTTTATCTGAAGCTGTATGGAATTTCTGATTAATACATCGGTCAAAATAGTAATCTACTTGGACAACTGCTTTGAGCCTAGTAGTGGTGGTGATGGAATATATTCTATTTATGTTTTGAGTAAGTTAACTACTGTGTATAAAATTTAAGAATAGATGGTACATAAGCAAACAAACACCATGCCCTAAAATTACCAAACACATGAGACATAATGCAAAGATGTGATCCAGGGGTAGTAAAGATCAAGGAAGGTTTACAACGAATTTTGTTATTACTATTTGCACCGTATACTTCTTTTGAATACATTATGTGCCATCTCGAGAAAAACGCAATCTACACTTGACAATACTTGGTTTTTATTCATCTACAGTGACTCATATTTCTTTCATGTTTTGTTACTTGCTAATACATCTACAACATTTTGCCACTTCAGGTATATGGCACTGTATCTGTTGTTGTTTGTCGCTACAATAGCACAGTACTTTTTCACCTCTGGTTCTTCTCCCGGGTAACTTAATAGAATATGAAGCCACTTGCATATTGGAAGTATAGTGTAGGCTATGGTTTTAATCTGTTAAGTTACGTTATATTACTGTCTAATGTGTCGCCTCTATGTTTTAATATTTAGCTATGTTCTTGATACAATGAGAAAGATTAACGAAACAAATGCCTTAGCAAGGACATCAGTGGCCTCAAAGTAAGTACTGCGTGACCCTGTCAAGTGCTCCTGAATATCTAATCAGAATGCATTACTTTCTTACAGTTGGGTATTAATTAAATATTTTTGTACTCTAACTAAACATGGAATTTAATTGACTTACGCTTATTTCTTATTGATGTTACAATGATCAAGCAAAGTCAACCTGCTACAAACAAAAATGGCAACATTGTTATTACTATCGACCATAGAGAACCAAGAAAAAGTCTTTTAGGAAGTACCGAATTATCTTGGACAAAGCTGGTGATGGACATGTACCCACCTGGAGCTTCTTGTAGGTAGGAAATTTCTTGTAAAAATACTTTTAGCATAATGTTTGTGAAAATAAAGTTAATTCATTATAATGCCCTTTCAAAGCTGATTTTTAGACTCGTTCAGTAACTCAAAGATTTGTCAAGTCAGTTTTTTTTATCATCATTTGTTTGGATAGAATTTGTACTAGTTTAATGACACTTATGCAAATATGGTAATGATATGTGTGACAGCATAGTTTAGGACCACAGCTTTAAAACTTTGAGGAAAATCGCAATTGGTACTGTAGTAGTGAAAATATTGACCACAGAAACTTTTGTCAATAAACTTACTGAACTCCAATTATTATTTTACCTTCTCCGATGAAGTTGTAGTGTAAGGGAAATTGCATGTGCTACGTCATAAAATATGTATATGTACTACCCTGCAACTCAAGTTGCTGGGCTCTAGCTGCAAACAGGTTGCCTGAAATCATTATTTCAGGTGAGACCCCATGCACACGTCTTCCTTAATTAACTCTAGCCAATTAGTTTCAGTTTCTAGGTGCTATTGTCTCTTTTACATTAACCAAAAACAAAGATACTGAAAATTGCATTTGCTCCACTTGGGAATCTTCAAAACACAGGGAAGTTCACAAATGTGGTTAACTGGAGTCAGAATAAAAGAACGCTCCTTTAGTGATCAGATTGTAAAGTTCAAGTTCCAGTTGACTTGAGAGAGTTGTTGCATCTCTTATCCTGGCAAAGGGGGTTTTCTTGTTGCATGAATTTACTTTTGAACCTTATTGTTACAAGTCTTTTATACAACAAAGATTTGTTATTTGAGCAGTTTTAGTTTGGGCTCTTGGTGTCTTTCATCTGATGGTATAAAGTGTTCCAAGTTAACTATTTAATTTCCATTTTTCATGTCATACACATCCACTAATATGATTACTAGAAGTGTCTGTCCGGGCACAATGCGATTTCCATTTTACATTTTCTAACACTATTTTGTAGTGCATAGCTTACATGTTCTCATGTACATGTCCTGCCACTGACTGCTTCTTTTACTTTTGCAGAGCTTGGACTTGCTCCTACTGTAATGTTTTGCAGGTATTATTCTTGAATATTTATAACTTGTAATTGCATTATGCCTGTGTAAATTTATGCGACAGCTATGAGTCTGAAAGAAAAAGCCTTAAAGAGATATAGTACTAGCAGCACATTCGAACCAAAATGATACTTGCTAGGTAATGAGAGTGTTGGTGACTGGTTTAGACAGACAAATTTGAATGATTGGTTAGACGTATGTATTCAGTGCGAATTACATGCACACATGTCACCCATTTTGTTGCATATCCTAGTTAGGGAAATTAGATGATTCAGCTGTCCGCATTATGTATGTTTCTTCTGGTTGCAGCATATGATACTCCCCACTCTTTTCATATTCACCACTCTTTTCAAATTCAATATTTTGTTTAGTTTCTGTTTGATGTTTTTCTTTAATGTGTGTAAAATATTTGCAGCCTCCAAGAGCGAAGCATTGTCATGATTGTGACAAATGTGTTCTTCAGTTTGATCATCATTGTGTTTGGCTCGGAACATGCATAGGGCAGGGCAATCATTGCCGATTTTGGTAAGTGACAACCATCTGTCTTATCACTTGTTGGTATCTGTATTTTGTTGCATGCCTTTGATGATCTTTTTGTAGTTTTTCTGATACTTTTTGGTCCCCCAAACAGACACTATTGACTAAATGTTCAAATAGATTGTGATAAAGTATCGGGTTATTTAACATACTTCTCGTTTGATGTTGATTCTGTCAAGATTTATATTGATGAAAGATAGTCAAGATGTATATTGATGAAGGATAGAGGTAAAGAAAATGGTTCAAATTAAGGGATTGAACCTATCTCCGTAGAGAATCACCCAAATGCAAATAAATGCTCAGATTTATCGAATATAAATCAATTCATGTATTAATTATCTTCAAACAAAGAAGCTTACAATTGTTTAAGTAGAATATTCCTAATTAATTCCTAATTGCACCTGATCTCTAACTAAAGCTTGGTCTCCATTGAACTTTTCTCTTTCTATATATGTCCAGAATATTCCTAATAAGCAGTGTTCTAAAAGTTGGCCAATTAACCGATTAATCGGTAGACGGACGGGTGCCATCTCGATTAAACAGAAATCGGGTCAAATACCGACTTTTTAAAGAAATCGGTCAAAAGTCGGGCAAGACGGAATTAATCGGTCGAAACGGTCAAAAATCGGTCAAAGTTAATTTTTTTTTTTTTAAAAAGCATTAAATTTTTTAAAAAGAATTAATAAATAGTATATTGATTATTAAATATGAGTATATGTTAATTTATCAACTAAATCCTTTGCTAAAATCCAATTTACCATTTATTCTCTCAAATTGAATGACTTTTTTCGTTCATATCAAGTATGGCTAATGAAATATGGCTTTTTTTTTTTGTGTAAGTCTTAATATTTGAATACCAACATTAGACTAATGATATGGTATTTGTTTGTAAATCTTTTTGCAATTTGATGATGTTTAAATAAAATTATATATTATTATTTATTAAATTAAATTGCTTCCAATTAATGCTCCGATTAATCACTACAAAGGTGTCTCTACTAGAATTCCGGTTTCCGACTTTTAGAACACTGCTAATAAGATAATATAAATATTATTTTAAATTTTATACATGTATAAATATCAATATTAAATAATTAACAACTAATTTAAGTATTTTCCCCCGCATCATGGTCATCTCATCTGAAACAAACTTAAACACGAGTTTATAGTAAGACAGAATCCATCATCCTCGAACGGGACTCCACACGAGTTGGACATGAACGTTTAAAAACCATTGAAATATATCATCTACATACTTGCTTGACTTAGTAGAACCATTCAGGAATCAGACTGATGCAGGCATAAAATGGAGGAGGGGGGGGGGGTCCAAATAATTAGTAATAAAGGCGGCAATTCTATTGCTGTAGTCTGCAATTATTTTATGCCACATATTCTACTGCTAGAAAGAGAAAGAATGAGGATTTTAAAAAAAAAAAAAAAAGCACAAACAAGGGAATGAGGAAATTTTTTCTGACAAAATGCATAAGCAAGGGATTAAACCCTTTTGCTAATGAACCAAAACCAGGAACACCACCATATATGCTGCAAAGGATTTATGTTTGCCTTAGTAATATGTAGTACTTGGTGGAAATCCTGGGGGATCAGACCTTCCTGGATCCGTCTCGTGCACGTGCACACACACACACCCACCCACACATATGTTGTGAATCAGGTTCCACTTAGAACCAAGTAAATTTCAAAAAATAGATCCTTCAAACTTATTATTATTTTTTTTTTAATTTTTGCATAAGAGCAAGTCCAATGGTGGTGCTAAAATACATATAGCTATTGCTATATTTTGAAATCAAAAAGTGAATTTTGATGTCAAAATAGAACTTGTGCTCCGTTGTATAGTTTTTAAATGACACCAAACTATCCAAATGAAGCTATATTTGAACTACTAAATTTTTAAATGCACATGTATGTTTGTCACTATTACTTTAATAATCCATATACCCACTTGTATGCTTATGTGGTAATTATAGATCTATACTTGGTTCTATATTTAGCACCAAGTATAGCGTTTTGCTATTTTGTGTCCATGTTTAGCACCCCATTGGAGTGGAGTTTTTTTGTTGGATGCTATATTATAGAAATAGCACCACTTTTAACACCACCACTGGACTTGCTCTCACATTATATATATTTTTATTTTATTGGTAAGAAATTTCTTGCATGATTATTTGTTTTTAAAGTTTTTATAAGAATAAGTGTTATGCTGATAAAACGTTCATTTTTTTTAGAATTATCATGTAATCTACAAAAGTGAAAACATTTTTGTCCTGTAGCAACAAAATACATTGTGTTCTGCAGCAAAACGAGTAAAATATGAACTCTTGATTAAACAAAAATCTAAAAACTGAAATTGGTTCCATTTTTTAATTCTGACTGAAGTTCTAGTTTGATTTTGACCCTATGGTTTTTGTTATCAAAGTTAAGGACAACCTTTGAGGGTGGAAACAGAAAAATAATGTTCATAAATTCTGGGTGAAGATATCATGTAACACTTGTAGAATAGTAATTATGCAGATTTTTATGTCATTCGATAAATTGTACTCCCTCCGTCCCAACAGATTGTTAACGTTTTCCTTTTTGGGATGTCTCATGCAATTGTTAACATTTCCTAAAAATAACATTTTTTTTCTTCACTAATTTCAGTAGGTCCCATTAACTTACCCACTATCTCTTCTCTTCTCTTTACCTTTCTTAATCTTTGTGCTCCACCCAAATGTTAACAATTGGGTGGGACGGAGGGAGTATAAATAAACTATTGAGGAACTTTTGGTCCAGTTTATATCAACTGACACCTTAATTTGTCTTCCAGATGCCAGTTAGATAGCTTTGCTCTGTGGCATTGATTGTTCTTTTGTCAAATTAGTATTGCGCAAAATGTTGAAGAAACCGTCTACAAAGCTTTGGCTGAGTGGACACCCCCTTTCCCTGGTTCAGCCAAGGTCAGGGGTTCGAACCTACCTCGGAGCGAAAGCTTCGGATTTACGTGGGAGTACTGGGTGGTAGGGCTCAGCGATATATCTCCCCGGGTTTGAAATCCCACATACAAGTGTGTGGGGTAGTTCCCGGTTAAAAAAAAAAAAAAAAAAATGTTGAAGAAACCTTCCTAATTTTTGGTGACATCTTGACTGAGTCTATATTATTCTGTCAACCTTTAGGATAATTAAATGGTTTGCAAGAGCAGACCAGTGCTACTCTTTGAAATATATTAAATCCTTTTTTATATTCTTTTTTTTGAAGTAAAATATGCATAAAATGGTCATTTGCAGCATAAACTTGAGTTAAAACTTGTGGAGTTCTTTGTCATGTGTGACTCTGGGCATTTTTTGTCAGTTATTTTAGATGAGCGTAATAATGAAAAATAATAATCTTACCATAGAATCTCATTATTTGTTGTTCCATTTGTGTTAGTTTTTGATTTTTCGTTTAGTATGTTCATTCTTTTTAGTATGCTGTTAACCTCAGACATGTATAGATGGGATGTAGATAAGACATTATTCACATCCTATCTTGCTTATTTCCTTTTTCATCATCTTGTAAAGAAGTCATGATTTTTCTAGTTATCCTTTTTGATTACTAGGTGGTACATATGTGAAGAAACGACATTGTGTCTATGGACTTGCATCTTGTACATTCAGTACCTACAAGCCAATGTCTTAAAGTCTTGGTATGTTTACTTCCTATGTTTCCTACCTTATATAGAAGATCCAGAAATGCAATAAGTTTTAGTTTTACAGATTGGGCCTTTGGGCTTGATTATATGGGTCAGAAAGTTCATTTATGTCAGGAACTAGTGAGT
Organism: Saposhnikovia divaricata; assembly: GCA_036435485.1. Taxonomy (NCBI): domain Eukaryota; kingdom Viridiplantae; phylum Streptophyta; class Magnoliopsida; order Apiales; family Apiaceae; genus Saposhnikovia; species Saposhnikovia divaricata. The sequence goes on from CM071598.1 coordinate 80,854,321, forward strand.
TCATGACTTTTTTATGTATATTTTTGGTGTTTTCAGTTTATAAATGCAACATAACAGCTAGATTAAGTAAGATAACAGAGAAATAGAGCAGAATTAGATGAGAAATCAGAAGAAAGAGATGAGAAATCTGATCAGAAGCAGACTTTAGATGAGAAAAGAATGAGAAACCCTAGAGAGAGAACGAGAGAGTTTGTTATAGAGAGAGAAAGAGATTTTGGAGGCAAAGCCAATTTTCATATCATTCATAAACTGAAATGTAAGCTTGCATGAGGTATTTATAGACCAGTTTAGTAACTAACTCAGTAAAGAATAAAATACCCTTACTGACACAACTGATTACTACTGCACTACTTGTAGTACTACTAAGACCCTAATCCTAACAATTTTCTATATTAAAAGGGATTTGGATCTTATTATGTTGATGCTGTTAGAAATAACTGTTGTAGAATGACTAAATGGTAAGAATATATATATATATATATATATATATATATATATATATATACACACACACACATGAGATTTCAAACAAAATTAACTTGACTGAAGAATTCTCAACTTGTGACTTGTGTCAACTAATTTTTCCCTTTAGTATTGGCCCTTCTTGCAAGCTAATACATTTGTTCACAAGTGGTTCTTTCTCAGGTGGGTGGATGTAATCATGATCGTGCTGCTAGCTATTTTGTTGATTTTGCTGATTTTCCTTCTCCTCCTCCTTTTTTTCCATAGGTATGAACCATCATTTCCTTGAGGCTCAAGAGAATTCTGAAATATAATCATCTACACATTTAAGTAAAAGATTAAGTATAGTTGTAGACTTGTAGCCGTGATTGTTATTTTAGCACATTAATGCCCAGTCTTTTATTCATAAGTCCTTGATACAATTTAGAAAAGGAGAAGATTTAATTCCCCCCCTTTGAAACTCCTAATTCTATCTGGGATTTAGAATCTTAGCTTGAACAACGTTACAGAGAATTTGGCTTCACTATTACTAATCTCTCAACTTCAGAAGAGACAGTAAGGGTAGCACTGACCTAAATACCTCTTGGTATTATAATATGTGTGTTCTAATATAAGCCAATCATTACTAAATAACCCATCTTTCTATGACTAATGAAATAGCAGAACATTATTAGCTTCTTAACTAGAAACACCTATATTAGATGCAAACCCCTTGTTTTTGTTGGTTGGAAAGAATAGAATGAGGCAGGAATGTAAAGAAAAGTTACATACAAAATTAAAGGTGGATGAGGGCGGGAAGAGTGGAAAATTGTAATAGTGCAACGAGAACTTTGAAGAATATGAGCAGGAAAGAGAATGAAGTATTCATTCCTACATTGGTAGGCATGACTTCTAGTTTAAATAAGTAGTAATAGGAAACCAACATGAAAAGATATGGGAGTTTAGATATTTATTATTATGTAATTGTGTTAATTAAGTGGGGGAAATTATTGTTCTTAGTACTTATTTATGTGGGGTCTTGCAATATAGATCTTCATTACATGTTTATTTAGATCAGATATGTAAGTTAATTGTTTCTAGTCGTTAGTCCATTAGGTTAGTTATCTGATTTTCATTCTCTTTAACTTATGTAATCCGTAAGTGTGTTGGGAGACTTGATTGATAATTGCACTTTTGGTTTGAGTGTCCTTTTATGGGTTTTCATATATATATATATATATATATATATATATATATATATATATATATATATATATTCTTTTATCCCTTATGTGTTTGGAAAACCTTTGTGGCTTGGTGTAGTGGATTTTCTGCAATTACCCTCTCAAACATTTCTTGATTGTTCTGCTATCATAAATCTTTGTTTTTCGGTATCTATTGTGCCTCAAATTAGTATTCAGACCAAAAAATAAATTTCTGGGAATTATATGATTGTACATTTCACGTATTGTTCAGTTTACATTTCATGTTATTGTTTGTAGTCTTCAAAGTTAAATTTATTGTTCATCATGTTTTAGGTTCACTGCAACCTTAAAACCTAGCACGTATGCCCTCGATCAGACCCAAATTGGAACTCTATTCTAGGCTTCTAGCCACCATCAATCCCCAAAACAGTACACTTTTGAAATTAACAGTAAACCTAAGCTCCATTGCTGACCCAACATTCTACTTAAACTCTTAGAGCAACTCAACAAGGGGTGTCAACATCCATATGCACAGCACTCATGTCAAAGGGGTGCTAGCTGTGGGTGCCCATTTTTGGTAGAGGGATATGAAGTCTATGTTTGTCATCGTGAACTTAAGTTACTTGAATATGAACTTACGTTGAAGGAGTTAGATAATCAATTTGATGAACTTGAAAGGTTGAAAAAGAAGTATAAAGTTGTGTGGGTAAAAGAAAATGGAAGACGTGCAACGGAGAGATTAGAGGGGACTCTTAAGACTCTTACGTCTCAGATTTAACATCTTATACATCTGGAGAATGCGAAAAAATCCAGAGAGTGAAATCGTAATGGAACTCGAGCATATTGAACGCACAAATACGGAAAATCAGTTGAACGAGGATAATGTGGTTGTACCTGATTCTTTGAGTTGCATGGAACATGATAATGAAGATGTTTTGGATGAATGTCATGTGGAGCAAGTTTTGCTTGTTCGAGAAAATCAAGTCATCGTTAATATTTTTGAGTTTGAGCATATCAACATCATCAGGATCACTAGAACCAGGAATGATCTATGGATCTAGCCTAGGGGCAAAAAATACACAAAAAAAAAATCTGGAACTCTTAAAAGGCAGCCTTTCTTTGAGGCCAAGAGTTTCTATTTCTAGAAAAGTGATGAAAGTTAATATATATATATATATATATATATATATATATATATATATATATATATGTTTATGCTGAGAAATACACAAAAATTTAAAACACGGCAATTGGAATTTGGGATTTGAACGACCATCTGAGCCAAATGCATTAACCATGTGGGGCAATGATAGAAACAATAAATATGAATACTACAAATATGTATAATCTGAACTTAGGGGGCCAATTGGTTGAATTAATGGATTTAATACTACAAATAATATCCTATATGAAAATATAAAGAAAAGCAATGGGTTCAATTACGCCCACAACAATAGAGTACATTAGTCTCTGTCTGGAACCCATCTTTATTTTTTTGGTCAATAATCTTCCAATTTGTTTTTATTTAGGTGTGAAATTGAGATCTCTTGATTAACCTGAGCTTGTAACCGTCTTAGATGTTCTTATCCAAAACCATGGACGCTGCTGACAGGAAAAATATACCACTAGCGTGCCTAATTATAAGCTGCAGGACTCATCAAATAATTGATATCTTCCTCTTTCGTCTCACTAACCGAAGCTAGCATGACCATAAGATATTTCACAACTACAGTAGTCCATAAGTTCTCTGGACTTCTCGATGAAGGAGCTGTTGATAATTTCTTGAACGTTTTTCTGTTTGGAAATGCTCAAAATTTCCCTTCATTTAACTAATTACTCAAGGAGGCCCAAGTCTATACCAACCAACACTTGGTTGTTTGTGCATATTCAGGGACTGGTATGCGCATCGATACACCCCTCGCATAGCGGACAGCTTCATCTGTTCAGTTGCCCAGCTTGATGGCTTCACTGTCTCATCAGGGACCTGATTTTAGACCTTTCCCTTTTGGAAGCTCTATTCAGCTACCCAAAGAAGGTTTCCTTCTAATACACCCATGTAGGACTTCAATACTAAGTCCTGCTACAAAAGCTCTCGTGTATGCTCCTTCGGAAACAGCTAATCCTCCTACGAATAAAGCTGCAACCTACTAAACTCATTTATAGGGCTGCAAGTCGTATATTGTTAGTTATTTTTGTCAATTCTTATACGCTTCTGCTTATAGGACAGAGGCTTCAGGTATAAAGATCAAATACTTGGTATGGAATTGTGTATATACTGTTGAGAATAATTCAAAATTATTTGAATTGTTTTTGCAATATTGTTAATTAGTTTGTTAGGTGTTTTTTAAATAGCTAATAGATAAGATAGATTTTAGGTTTTAGGAGTTTAGTTTGTCTGTGTTTAAAACCGCACGTTGGTTAATTGGAATAAATCATCGATTATGCATCTTATTTTTATTCTCATTTTCTCTCTGTATTTTTCTTTACTTTTATTATTCTAAAAATCTAACTGTGGTATCAAGAGCCTTAATGATCTTAATGGTCCTGTGATAATTTGAGAGAAAATATAGCTATGACCTCAAACAACACATCAAATCTTTCTCCAACTTTTAATGGTGAAAATTACCAAGTATGGGCTGTCAAGATGAAAGCTCATTTAAGAGGTATGGGTTTATGAAAGTGGGTTGAATGTGAGACGAAGATACAACTGCTCGCCAACAATCCAAAACTTAATCAAATAATGGCTCACCAAGATAAATTAAGCAAGGTTCCAAGGGCTTTATCAATAATTTATGCCGTTGTGTCGGAATCAGTTTCACAAGTGAAACAGGAAAAGTGGCTTGGGATAAACTAAAAGATTTGTATGAAGGTAATGCAAGAGCAAGGAAAATACAAGTCTTAAATCTCAAAAGGGATTTGAGATTATAACTATAAAGAAAGAGACATTACCACAAGATTATTATGACAAATAGATGGTTGTGGTGAACAAAATACAGCTAATGGGAGAGGATCTACCTGATTGCAAAGTTGTAGAGAAGTTGTTTGTGAGTTTGCATGGAAGATTTGAGGCAAAACTTTCATCTCGTGAAGATTCAAAGGATGTAAGTGAATTAGGTTTATCCGAGCTGATTAATTCTTTGCAAGCTCATGAACAAAGAAAAGCAATGAGAAACACGAAAACTGAATATGCGGTTGAAGGAGCTTTTTTAGCCAAAATTTTAAAAGAGAAAATGAGATTTACTACGTGTGGTCATTGCAAGAAAAATTTGCATGAAGAAAAGGATTGTTGGCATAAAGGGAAACCTCAATGCTTTGGACATGTGCAAAATTATTGTAAAAACGAGACGGAAGAAAGTGTCAATAAGAAACAAATTTTTGACTAAGAACATTTTTTTTTGATATTGGAGAGAGGTGCTTTAATGTGTAAGTTGGTGAGAAGTGCATCAAGACATAGACTTGGTGAGAAGTGCACCTAAAAGAAATCGTGGAGATAAGTGCTCTAACAGGGCAAAGATGGGAAGTACATCAATGTTTCAAAGTTTAAAATTTTGAATTAAGAGGGAGTGTTGAGAATAATTCATAATTATTTGAATTGTTTTTGAAATATTGTTAATTAGTTTGTTAGGTGTTTTTTAAATAACTAATAGATAAGATAGATGCTAGGTTTTAGGAGTGTAGTTTGTATTTTGTGTTTAAAACCACACATTGGTCATTTGGAATAAATCATCGAGTATGCATCTTATTTTTATTCTCATGTTCTCTTTGTATTTTTCTCTACTTTTATTAGTCTAAAAATCTAACATATACATGAGATGAACTTACTAACCATGGCGTACGTGCAACTTTGTAATCTAGGTAGTTCGTGCCGAGCAAACTCTTTGTATAGTAGTATTTTAATAATGCTTGAAGTAGATTCGAAATTATTTTTTGCTTAATATTGTGAATATGCGGATTTAAGTACTGTTTACAGCAAAAGAAGTAATCTTTTGTCCAAGTATTAATGAACGTTCTTGTTTGTTATGGTTCTTGTATTTCTTGTGGATATGCATCTTGCATTTAAACAAGTTACACTGACCACCTTACCTTTTGGTTACCAATTTTATTTCTTTCTTCTACTTCTCTAGTTACCTTATCTTGACAAATCAAACTACTTTCGAGCTCGTTAGGCGAAGACGTATCGCTTACTTAAGGTTAGTCACTAACCCGCTGTATTGTGTCTTGTAATATATGATTGTTGTATGCCATCAATTCCTCTTTCTTCTAAGAAATTATTGGATGAGAAGTCCTTCACAGTTTGCTTCTTCACTAGTAACTGTATGAGGCATTATACGTATAAATTGTCAAGTCGTAGAAGAAGGCAGGAAATGGTAGAAATAATTTGCTATGTGGACATTGTAAAGTGATTTGCTATACCGAACTGGCTGGGGGACATAATGTAGCTAATGACGTAGTAAAAATTATTTATCTATGCTTCTGCTGATTTAATCTCCAATTTGGGTTCCACACGTTTCTTTTCATCTGCAGAGGAATTCCTGGTAGGGTGTACCCGTTTAGTAAAGGAATTTGCAGAAATTTGTACAATTTCTGTTGCAGTAGAAGCACTGTATACGGAATGGAACGACTACCAACAGCACAGGAAATTGAAGAAAAGTCAAGACCCTACACATGCTTGAATATCTTATCTTGCCGATGTTGCTGATATTGGCATACTATATGTGGCGATGTTCCAAACAGATTCGAATAGCATTGGCCTTTCATTGAATATTCATGCATCTAGACATCATCAGGTCTGTCTATAAAGATTGCTCTAATCATATGATCTGTGTGCATTATGTAATTTGTTACCTAGGAAATGAAAACCCTTTTAGGTTATTGTATGTGAACTTGCGCCAGATTGAATTTCCCAGTTAGCACCAACCATTCATGCATAAGGATTTTCGATAGAATCATTTCAGTTTGTTACTCATGCCATATCATGAATTACGTACTGTTATACACGCATCAACTAGCCACTTTCCAGCAAAGATTGTTGACCAATATTCATACTACAATTCAGTATGTCGACTAAACGCTTTTATTCATGAAATATGTATTTTTTTTTAAACATTTATCGTCCGAATTCCGAAATTAGAATCAACCAATGATAGTAAAAGAATTATGCTTTCCTACAAACTACTGTAAAAGGTAGATGAGCTCAAGAAACAACTTTAGTTGGACCATAGTTGGTAAAAATGAAAGAACTAGACCAATTCTTGAAATGTAGTTTAACAATTGAATTAAAACAAATAAAGTAAAATTATATACTTAACATTAAATTGCACATTCACACATAGTCACCTGCATATACACCCTGCGTGTACAAAACACACAAACAGTTTGTATGTATACCAAACTGAGCAAAACACTTGCGTCCAGGGTCGAAGCTTATGCATTAAGACTCTTTTTCTTCAACAATTTTATCTTTGATAAAAAGAATAAATGCTATGACCCTTTTCTTAGCTGTCAGACTCGATCAAACTTAAAACAATATATAGGCGGCTATATATAGGTATGAGGTACCAAACATGACAGATTAATGAAAAAAAAATTTAGGGTTAGAATGATTAATTTTGCGACAGCATGGAATATCTTTAATATTATAAAAAATATATCAATTGGAATTGAAAATTTTAAGACATGATATTTTTAAGTAATATTATTTGATAGTAAATATTTATATATATATACATCAATATATATAATAATTCCTGTTGAGCTTTTGCTACAGTCTGACTTCCAAATTTGAAATTGCCACTATAGTTGTTAATTACAACTTTACCTTCTTATAAATTTTTTGTTGTTGTTGTTAGATCCGCCCGTACGATATTATATTTTATTATATTATTATTCTTAGCTACTACCTCATAACATAAACTTTCTTTACGGGTAAAATGACTTAATTATAACTGAACTTTAGGGCTGTTCACGAACCGAGCCGAGTTTTGACCGAAACGAGCCAAGCTTTGATCTTAACGAACCGAGTCGAGCTTTGATCTTAACGAACCGAGCTGATTTCTTAACGAACCGAGCCGAGCTTTGACCGAGTCGAGCCGAACTCGAGTTGTTCACGAACAGTCTCGAGGCGAGCCGAGCCGAGCTCGATCCGAGCTCGAGCTATTCGCGAACAATTAATTTGGTTGAAGATCTTAGTAGATCACTACTATTCTAACTAAAAACAAACCAAACCAAACCAAACCAAACCAAACATACCCAGTATATCCCACTCAGAGCAGGGTCTGGGGAGGGTAAGTTGTACGCAGACCATGCCTCTACTTTTTAGGGTAGGGATTACTATTCTAACTAGTACTAGTAAATAGTGCTTTGTCACGGATTATTGTTTCTATTTTCTAAAAAATATTTCTCGACGATCCAACCGTACGGATGTCAAGATATATTTAATTTAGTAATATTCCCAAATTTTCAAAAAATAAAAATTAATTTGGTTGGAGATCTTAGTAGATCACTACTATTCTAACTAGTACTAGTAACTAGTGCTTTGTCACGAATTGTTGTTTCTATTTTTTAAAAAATATTTCTCGACGATCCAACCGTACGGATGTCAAGATATATCTAATTTAGTGATATTCCCAAATTTTCAAAAATAAAAAATTAATTTTGTTGAAGATCTTAGTAGATCAATACTATTCTAACTAGTACTAGTAACTAGTGCTTTGTCACGAATTGTTGTTTCTATTTTTTAAAAAATATTTCTCAACGATCCAACTGTACGGATGTCAAGATATATCTAATTTAGTGATATTCCCAAATTTTCAGAAAATAAAAAATTAATTTGGTTGGAGATAAAAAAAATAAAAAGTGAAAATTTTGATTTTTTTCAAGCTTTAACGAGCCGAGCTCGAGCCGGACACCCTAAGGCTCGACTCGAGCTCGTTAAGCTTAACGAACAAAAATTTTGTTCGAGCTTTACTCGAGCTCTTAACGAGCTCGAGCCGAACCGAGCTCTTATCGAGCCGAGCTCAAGCTGTTCGTTATAAGCTCGTTCGTTAAACAGCTCTACTGGACTTAGCCCCAATTTACAAGTGAGTCACTGAACTCAAAAAGCTTGCTAACGGATCACTGAACTAGACTTAACCTGCTATTTAGTCATTGAACATTAAAATTTTTGCACAAACGTTAATTCATCTTTGACTTTAACAGAATCCGTTAGTTTTTTACTTTTTTTAAAATTTTTGCTTAATTATGTTTAATTCATTCTTGAGTGTTCTTGGTTGTATAGCTTGTTGTTTGAGGATTACGTACATATTTGTTTCATAAATTTTTTAGTTGAATTCGTAGTTGATCGGAAAATTTAAATTCCGGCACCAACTTAGTTGAATCCGGCATTTAAGCCGTTGTTTGCATGTTTGAATAATTAGAATCGATTCCTGGAGGCATAAGCTTCGATTTGTGCTAGTTTTTATCAAGCTTTGAGTTCGATTTTGGTGACTGGAAAGTTGCAGGTCACCGGAGTAGTTGATGAACAATGTTTTCCGTTCATTTCGTTAGCGCATGTTAATGACAGTTACCTAAATGCAAGTTTTTATCAGTTTAATGAGTTGACTGCAAGCTTTTTTAGTTTATTGACTCACTTGCAAGTTGGGGCTGAGTTCAGTTATGATTAAGACATTTTACCCCTTTCTTTACTTATAAATTGATCATTTATTTATTAAATTTAATAAGAATTTTTTTTTATTGTAAAAAAAACTTTGACAATTTTTAAACGTGCAAAAAAAATTACGTTATATATGCAACTCAGTACTTTATAATAAAAGAATTGTAACTACATTAGATTTTCAATAATTTTAGAAAACACAAATCTTGAAAGAAGTACCATTAAAACGGAATTTGACTTATTAATTAAATTATTTAATTACAAAGAATTTGCTTATTAATAAAGTACAATTTTATACATTGATTTATTTAAGTTCATTTAAGAAAATCGAGGAAAAAAAATTAGAATTTATTTTTCCAAAAAATTTCTTTGAAAATTTATAAAAGTGCAACAGAAAATTAAGTAATTTATGTAAGGGTGAAGGCCCAGAATACCCATAAATTAAACATAAATAACCAGAATACCCACCGCCAATTCGCGCGGCCCTAAATACCCACGGGATACGTTACTGGCGGAGGAGTATCTTGAGATACGCCACTGTGAGAACCGTGTCTTGAAGACACGCCACTGATACCAGCGGAACAAAGGATACGCCACTATCTTGAAGTCCCTGTTACGCCAATGGAGATAGCGTGACAACAGATACGCATCTCTAAGATGTGTATCCCCCTGCGGGGGCCACGTCTAGAGAAGCGCAGCTGTGGCGACAATGGCGATTTATGGGCGATTTTTCCGGCATCTTCTTCCCCCTCCCGTTCAGCCATCAATACTGATTTTACAGTCAAGTCTTATACACCATTAGAATCGCAATCTCATAATCTACAAACATATACCAGAATTAAAACGATTCCAACACCGGATTATTAACCCCCAATTCCAAAAACCTAACCACAATTTTCCGACGAACTCGTGATGCTCCGTTAAGCACCTTCCAGATATCTTCGAAAAACGTAATAATACCAATCAAATCGTTTTTCGACGATCTACACATGCATACCAGTTTCAACCCATTTGTTTCGCTGGATTTGCAAATCGTCGGTGCCGGAGAGAGGAGAGATATCGGAGAGAGACGAGAGAGATGAGGGATGAACAATATTCTTGAAACACGCTACACACAGTAGTGTGTTGGGTGGGTAGATAGGGTCACTGTTCCGAAAATGGGTATTTTGGACCATAGGGTAGTGAAAATGAGGTATTTTGGTCATTTTCTCTTTATGTAACTCAGTACTTTATAATAAAAGAATTATACTCAAATTAAATTAGAATTTCAATAATTTTAGGAGACACGAATTTAGAAGGAAGTAACATTAAAACGGGATTTGACTTGTTAAGAAAATTACGTCATTTATGCAACTCAGTACTTTATAATGAAAAAATAGTAATTACATTAGATATTCAATAATTTTAGAAAGACACGAATGAAGAAGGAAGTGCCATTAAAACGGAATTTGCCTTATTAATTAAATAACATTATTTACAAAGAATTTTCTTATTAATAAACTATAATTTTATATATTGATTTATTTAAGTTCATTTAAGAAAATCGAGGAAAAAAGGTAGATTTTTTTTATTACAAAAAAAATACTTTGAAAATTTATAAAAGTGCAACGAGAAATTACGTAATTTATGCAAGTTAGTACTTTATAATAAAAGAATTGTAATTACAATAGAATTTCAATAATTTTAGGAGACGAATCTAGAAGGAAGTACATAGAAAATTATGAAAAATTCAGGCGGGCCGTTTCTTGGATAATTTCACATAATTTGATCCTACGGATTTATAGAAATGTAAAAAATTTCATATGGGGCTGTCACGGCCTAAATCGGAGCAGATACCATGGACCCCTGTTACGTATACCTCTAAGAGGTAGGTTTACATAAAAAATTATGAAAAACACAAACGGGCTATTTTTTTTGATATTTTCACATAATTTGATCCTATGGATTTATAGAATTGTAAAAAACTTCATTTGGGGCTGTCAAGACCAAAATCGGAGTACATACCATGGGGTCCCTGGTTACGTATACGGTATACCTCTAAAGGTAGCTTTACTGGAAAAATTAGGAAAAATTAGCGGGCCGTTTTTTGGATATATTCACATAATTTGATCCTACGAATTTATAGAAATGTAAAAAACATCATTTGGGGTTTTCAGGACCTAAATCGGAGAAGCTAGCACGGGGCCCTCCGTTACGTAAACCTCTAAGAGGCAACCTTTACAGGAAAAATTCAAGCAGGCCATTTTTTAGATATTTTCACACAATTTAATCCTATGGATTTATAGAATTTTAAAAAATTTCATTTGGGGCTGTGAGTGCCTAAATTGAAGTAGATACTACGGGCCCCCCAGTTTCGTATAACTATAAAAGATAGCTTTACTAGTAAAATTAGGAAACATTCAAGCCGACCTTTTTTGGATTTTTTTTCACATAATTTCATCATATAGATTTAAAGAAATGTAAAAAAATTTTATTTGGGGCTGTTAAGACCTAAATCAGAGTAAATATCATGGGCCCCCGATTACGTATACCTCTAAGAGGTAGATAGGAAAAATTAGGAAAAATTTAAGCGGGTCATTTTTTTTGGATATTTTCACATAATTTGTTCCTATGGATTTATAGAATTGTGAAAAACTTCATTTGGGGTTGTCAGGATCTAAATCGAAGTATATACCACGGGACCTCCGGTTATGTATAACTCTAAAAGGCAACTTTACTAGGAAAAATTAAAGCCGGCCATTTTTTGGATATTTTCACATATTTGATCCTATGGATTTATAGAATTGTGAAAAACTTCATTTGGGGTTGTCAGGATCTAAATCGGAGTATATACCACGGGACCTCCGGTTATGTATACCTCTAAGAGGTAGCTATAGAGGAAAAATTATGAAAAATTCAAGCGGGCCATTTTTGTATTTTTTCACATAATTTGATCCTAGGGATTCGTTTGTAAAAAACTTCATTTGGGGTTGTCAGGGCCAAAATCAATAGATACCACGGGGCCCCCGATTACTTATACCTCTAAAAGGTAGCTTTACTAAGAAAATTAGGAAAAATTCAAGCGGGCCGTTTCTTTGATATATTCACATAATTTGATCCTATGAATTTATAGAATTATAAAACACATCATTTGGGGCTGTCAGGGCCTAAATCGGAGGAGATACCACGGGGTCCCGATTACGTATACCTCTAAAAGGCAGCTTTATTAGGAAAATTAGAAAAAATTCAAGCGAGCCATTTGTTGGATATTTTCACATTATTTGGTCATATAGATATATAAAAATGTAAAAAACTTCATTTGGGGCTGTCAGGGGCTAAATCGGAGCAGATTCCACGGGCCCCCCGGTTACGCATACCTCTAAGATGCATTACAAGGAAAATTATGAAAAATTCAAGCAGACTGTTTTTTGGATTCTTTTCACATAATTTGATCCTATGAATTTATAGAAATGTAAAAAATTAATTTGGGGCTGTCAAGGCTTAAATCGGAGTAGATACCATGGGGCCCCCTGTTAGGTATACCTCTAAGAGGAAGCTTTACAGGGAAAATTATAAAAAATTCAAGCGGGACGTTTTTTTGGATATTTTCACATAATTTGATCCTATGGATTTATAGAATTGTAAAAAACTTCATTTGGGGCTATCAGGGCCTAAATCGGAGTAGATAGCACGTGGCCCCCGGTTACGTACCTCTATGAGGCAGCCTTACTAGGAAAATTAGGAAAAATCCAAGCAGGCCATTTTTTTTGATATTTTCTGTTGGAAATACTTATTCAGTGCATGTTAGGATCTATCATAAGTAGATGATCAGGATTGTACGTGTGACATCATAAGTATTGATCGTTAGGATTTAAAGACACATCAGGATTACAAGACTGATCAAGATTGGAGAAATATCAGGATTGGAAGATATCTATTACTCCATGTTTTTAGGGTAGATTGAAATGTCGATTCCTAACTTGTAGGAAAGTAGCTATCAATTAAGATATGTGTTGTTAGTAATTGATTTATCATATCTTTTAATTGATAGAGCAGTTGTGTAGTATATAAACACAGTTTAGGTTTTACATGATTGTAATCACTTACATGAGTATTATTGTAACCTAGCAACTCTCAAGAACATCAGAATTTCTTGAGAGAGTTTTGTAATAGTTTTATATAAGTAATCAATAAACCTTTAATTCTTCATACCTGTGTTTATATTGTTAAAAGTGGAAAATCTTATACAATTGTATTCAAACCCCCCTTCTACAATTGTAAATCACTGGGCAACAATTGGTATCAGAGCGAAACTGATTTATTTTAATCAGCAACGATATAAGATGTTGACAAGCAAGCATGAATGTATTAAGATTCCAATCCTCAAAAAGTCTGAGTATCCAACATGGAGGGTTAAGATGCTCATGTATATGGAAGCAACTGATCCTGATTATCTGGACAGGATTCATGATGGTCCATACATACCTAAAAATTGATTCCTAGAACTGACACAGTTCCTGAGCATTATGTTCAGAAGATTAAAAGTGAATTGACTCCTGAGGAAAAGGCTGAAGTACTCAGAGATGCAAAGGTTAAGAATATTTTGCATAATAGTCTTGATGCTTTCATGTCAACAGGGTGATAGCATACAAAACTACAAAAGAAATTTGGGATACTTTGGGAACTCAATGCCAAGGTACTGAATCTATCAAGAGGAACAGAAGGGCTCTATTGATTCAAGAGTATGAATAGTTTGATGCTAAACCAGATAAGAGTCTGACTGATATGTATGATAGATTTATCACTTTACTGAATAATTTATCGTTAGTTGGGAAAGAGTATGAAGTTGAGGATTCAAACACCAAGTTTCTGAGAGTTTTACCTGAGGAATGGGATACACAAACTTCTATCATTAGACATCAGTATGATTTGGATACTGTTTCTCTTGATGAAGTCTATGGGATGCTGAGAACCCATGATCTGGAGGTTCAACAGAGGAGGAACAAGAAAAATTTCAAGGCAAAGTCTATTGCCTTGAATGTGGAAACACAATCAAAAGAAAAAGCTGTGGAGGTTTCAAGAAGAAAGGCAAAAGTTATCGAGTCAGATCCTGATGACTCATCATCAGATACTGATGTCAATCATGATACTGATACTAATGGTGACTCTAATGATTCTGACATGATGGAAATGGTTGCTATGATAGTCAAGGGTTTCAAAAAGATGAAGTATAGGAAGGCTAGGAGGCATGGCAACTTTCAGAAGAAAACCTCCAATGCTGATAAAGACATGTACAAGAAGAATGAAAGCAAAAGTAGCAAGTTTGACATGTCAAAGGTCAAATGCTAAAATTGTGATGGAATGGGTCATTTTGCAACTGAATGCAAGAAGGCTAAAGCCAAAGCTCTCATCTCCTCAAGCAAGGATTGGATGGAATATTCCTCAGATTCAGAAGAAGAAAAAGTGAACTATGCATTGATGGCTAATGTTGATGAGATTGCTGCTCCTGATAATAAGGTACCTGAAACTATTTTTGATTTTAATACTGATAGTATTTCTGAATTAAAATCTTTTCTAAAGTCTTTACATATTACCTTTAGAAGTCAATCTGTTGAAAATGCTAGGATCTTATATAAAATGTTAGAAGTGAGAAAAAACATGATCATTCAGAAGCTGAGTTACTTTTTATGCAAGTACAGAGAGAATGTGATAATGCTAGGCACATGAAACTAGAAATGGAATTTAAATGTACTGCTCTTGAAAAAGAACTTGAATATGCTAATACAATTTAGTAATTGTTGATGAATTTACTAGATTCACTTGGGTGTATTTTCTACATAGGAAGGATGAGACTCCAGAAATTCTTCTGGATCATGTTAGACTGATTGAGACTGGCACAAAGTATAAAGTCAAGATTCTAAGGAGTGATAACGGAACTTAGTTTAAAAACTCAGTAAGAGTTCTGTAAATATAAGGGCATTTCTCAACAATTCTCTGCTCTTGGCGCACCCCATCAAAATGGAGTAGATGAAAGGAAGAATAGAACTCTTATTGAAGCTGGCAGAACTATATTGGAGGAGGCTAAATTACCTACATACTTCGGGGTAGAAGCAGTCAACACAGCATGCTATACTCAGAACATCACACTAATAAACAGACATGGTATGACTCTTTATCAAATGATCAAAGAAAAGAAACCAAGTCAGAAGCATCTACATATATTTGGCTGAGTCTACAATCTAAGAACAAAGACAATCATGGAGTCTATTAATGTATCTTTTGATGATAAAAAGATAACTAAAATAGCTGAAGACTCACATGACAGTTTGACTTTTGCAAATGAAGCTTCCAAGAATCCTGATGAATCTGTGTCAGATACTGACACTCGATCAAATCCTGATGAACCTCTTATTCCTAATGAGGCACCAACTACTGATGGTGAATCAAGTAATGCAAATGTTGAGGGGAGCAACAACAAATACCATCAATACTGATACAACTCAACCATCAGGAGAGAATTCATCAAAAACAGATTCAAGTGATAATCCTGATAATTCTTCAGGAAGAGATAGCAACATCTGAGGGGGAGCTTCTAATGATTCTAGTTCTTTTGAAGATAACTCCAATCCAGGGAGAGCATCCAACTCTAGAAGTCAATTACCACCAGCAAGGAAATGGACTAAAAGTCATACTCCTGATTTGATTATTGGAAATCCTGATGCAGGTGTTAAAACCAAAATTGCAACTCAAAATGAATGTCTTTATCATAACTTTCTGTCAAAAGAGGGGCCTAAGAAAGTTGAAGATGCACTTAAAGATGTTGATTGGGTTATAGCGATGCAAGAAAAACTGAATGAATTTGAAAGGACTGAAGTCTGGAAACTAGTACCAAGGCCAAAAAATAGGTCAATTGTTGTCACAAAGTAGGTGTTAAAAAACAAGACAGATTCAGATGGCACAATTGTCAGGAATAAAGCAAGGCTAGTTGCAAAGGGGTATTCTCAACAGAAAGGAATTGATTATGATGAGACTTTTGCTCCTGTTGCAAGGCTAGAAGCCATCAGGATCTTTCTGGCATATGCAACCCACATGAAGTTCAAGGTTTTTCAGATGGATGTTAAAAGTGCTTTTCTTAATGGAGAATTGGAAGAGGAGGTTTATGTTGAACAACCTCCTGGCTTCGTTGATCCAAAATATCCAAAATATGTTTATAGATTGGATAAAGCACTTTATGGACTAAAGAAAGCTCCAAGAGCCTGGTATGAGACTCTGGCTCAATTGTTACTGGAAAGTGGATTCAAAAGAGGTACAATTGATAGAACTCTGTTTTATTTGAATCATGGTAAGGATTTGCTGTTGGTTCAGATTTATGTTGATGATATCATTTTTGGGTCAATTAATTCCAAGCTGTGTGAAAAGTTTTCAAAGCTAATGCAGTCTAGATATCAAATGAGTATGATTGGAGATATGAGCTATTTCTTAGGCCTGCAAGTTAAACAGACTGATGATGGCATTTTTATCAATCAGTCAAAATATACAAAGAATTTGCTAAAGAGGTTTAACATGCAAGACAGTGCTACTGCATGAACTCCCATTGCTACAGCTACTAAGCTTGATCCTAATCAAGGTATTGAAGTAGATGTAAGTCATTACAGAGGTATGATAGGCTCTCTCTTGTATCTGACTACTAGTAGACCAGATATCATGTATGCAACCTGTCTTTGTGCAAGATTTCAGGCATATCCCAGAGAACTACACTTGATAGTAGTTAAAAGGATTTTCAGATACCTAAAATGCACCCCATCTCTTGGCCTTTGGTATGCTAGAGAATCTGATTTTAGTTTATGTGGTTACTCAGATGCTGATTTTGCAGGGTACAAAATAGACTGGAAAAGTACTTCAGGCATTTGTCAATTTCTGGGAGGTAGACTAGTTTCTTGGTTCAGTAAAAAGTAAAAGTCTATCTCTACATCAACTACAGAAGCTGAGTACATTGCTACCAGAAGCTGTTGTGCTCAGATAATGTGGATGAGAAATCAGCTAATGGACTATGGTTTGTCATATTCAAAAATACCTTTTTATTGTGATAACCAAAGTGCTATTGCCATGACAGGAAATACAGTTCAACACTTTCTTACTAAGCATATCAGTATTAAATATCATTTCATAAGGGAACAAGTACTGGAAGGGACAATTGAGTTACACTTTGTTCCTACTGACAAACAACTAGCTGATATTTTCACCAAGCCACTTCCTGAAGCAACTTTCATCAAATTGGTGAATGAACTTGGAATGATGAACTATGAGAATTTTTTAGAATAGAGAGCAATTCCTGATGATCATCACATCCTGATGGTTATCGAATCCTGATGAAAAGGTATGTATAAGTGATCAAATACTGACAGAAGTCAAATTTTGACTTGGTCAAAATCCTGACAATGGTCAACCATTGAATCTTGACATACAGGTTAGCAATATTTTATCACAGTTCGAATAAAGATAATTGTTTTTAATTGTGATATTACTCGATAATTGTTACATACTTATGTGTGATTGATTGTGCTATTTTCTATCAGTAATTGATAAGAAACGTTTCAGTTTTAGTTGGACACTGTAAGTGCGCGTGTATCGCACTCATCGTTATATAAATATAGATACACATGAAAAGCCGTGCGGTTATTACTACTCACCCACGTAAATTGGTTCACTAATTATACTTGTAATAATCAAATACTGACACCTGTAATTGAGAGATAATCTGTTTGTCTAAACAAAACATACCCCATTTTCTAAATCAAACATTATTCTCAAATTATCATTTTTTCCATCTTCTCTCTCTCTCTCTCTCTGTGCGAACAAAAACCCTAATTTTTGAAATCTCAATTTTCTTCAATCTCCTTTAGCAATGGAATCTTCAACATTCATGAACAAATAAACCATTAGCAACGATGTCACTTTCGTAACTAATAACTTTGTTGCTATTCTAAACCATCAGGACTTACCAAACGGTTTCCATATGATTCAGGATTTTCTATCCTCAAGCCCACTAAACTATGCATTAACCCAGCCTGCCAAAATCTCTTTCAAGTCTATCATGAAGGTATGGAGAATAGCAATATTTGGAAAAGGGGCTTCAACAGGTACAACTCAGATGACCTTTGAATACAATGGGGTTACTTTTCAAGTTATTCCGGGAGTTGTTGAATAAGCTCTTCATCTGCCACCGTTGAATGGACAAATTCTGCTGTTGTGAGTGACTCAACTCTTTTTGAGTTAGTCAAATCTCTGGGCTATAATGGGGAAGTGAAGAAATTTGGAAATCTGTTCAGAGCAAAACTCAAGAAGGAATGGAATTTCTTCTTTGACACCATAAGTCGGTGTTTCCTGAACAAAACATCAAATTTTGATGCTCTGCCGTCAGGATCACTTAAGATTGGGTACTCTCTAATCCACTCTACTATTTTTGACTATGGTTCTATTATCCTGAAAAATTTAAGTGATAGAAGGTTAGATAAGCGTGGATATGTTTATTTTCTTAAATTCTTTCAATTGATATTCTCACATTTGTGTCTTGATGCTACATTTGAAAATGATACAGTACTGCCTGTTTGTAGAATCTCTGAGAACAATATCAAGGCTTTGGTCAATAGTGACAAAGCAAATGGTTTTGAAGGCAATGCTTTCATTCCTGATGAGGGCAGGCTTCTCTTGACAAAGAGAATGCCTACTCGTTATGGTTCTATTACTGATGGTCTGGGACCAATTTCTGATGCTATGGGACAGGGCCATACACATCCTATTTCTAACCCAAGCATACAACCTAAGCAGTTAACTAAACAGTCAATCACCTCTGGTGTCTCCCAAAAGGCATCAGTTGTAAAATCTAAGAAGTCAGCTAAATCTGATGTGTCTGAGAGACAATCAGGATCAAGGGATTTCTCTACCTCAACCCTCACTCATATGAAGTTAAAAGGGGGAGAACAAGGGGTCCTAGTAGTTAAGAAGGTTGCTGATAAACCTATTGGAGGAGAGATTGTTACAGTAGAGATTCCTGGAGCTAGAAGAAAGAGGAAGTTTTTGCAAAAAATGGATTCTGATGATGATGACATGCCTATCTCATCAATTATGAAGACTAAAAAAGAAGTTGTTGATGCTGCTCTTGAAACTATGGCTACATCTGAAAAGCCAAAGAAAAAGAAATAATTGATTAAGAAGATGAGGTATCATATTCCACTTGAGTTACAAAATAGTGATCAAACAACTGCAATTCCTAACAAGTTATCAGTTCCTGATGAACAAGCAATTCCTGACACTTTGACAAATCCTGACATCACTACTCCTGATGGCTCACCAGTCAAGGCTGTCATAATTTCTGATTCTCCAGCACCTCCTTCTCCAACCAAGAAACATATTAATATGCCATGGGAGAAGGTTATTCAAACTGCTGCTCAGCTTGGTCTTCAACCACCACCACTTCAAGTGAAAAGACAAGCTGCAGAGAAAGTTTTTGAAAGGCAGAAGAAGCAGAGGTTCACATCACCTCTAAAAGGATCTAGCCCCAAGAACCTAGATTTCAAAGGAGTCTAGCAGCTACTGAAGATCCAGCCCTACAAGAACCACTCACTCAAAGTGTGGGTGCAGGCAATACTGAAGGGATGGTCACACACGAACCATTTTCTCAAAGGGAAAATGCAGACAAAAACATTACCGCCACACAAGAACCATCTTCTCAAAATAAAGGTACAGGCCAAGTAGATTCAGAACAGGGATTTCCTGACATTGCTCAAGGGATTCCTGATATTCAAATGGATGTGGACCAGATTGTGGCAGCTAGAGCTGATCATGAAAAGCACATTGCAGAATGTGATGTTATGCTTGAAGAAACTGCATTCGAGGGAAGCACACAAGAACCTTTAACTCAAAGTGTTAAAGCAGCTTCAGTACCTTAGGCTACACAAGAATCATCAGTACCAAATACTGATGCAGGACAAGCTTCTGATGCTAGTGCTATTCCTGATAGTGTTCCTGTTCCTGATCCTGATGCTCCACTTCTAATCCAGCCACTTTCATCAAGGCCCATGGAAACGGCTTTCTCAGGTAATACTTCTATCTTTACTCCTTTACATACTGATAGTGTGATCATAAATAGACCTGATACAAGGGATACCTATATCGATATGACTACTGTCAACTCCTCTCAGCCACCTCTTATTTCTTTACAATTGTCGAGCTAGAACTTTTCATGTGAGAATTAGAGGGAACAATTAGTGAAAAAGCAGAGTGTAAAGAGGCGGTCTCCTGAACTGGCAAAAGGAGAGGTAAATAAGAGTGAGAAGTTATATACTTCTAGTGAGGTAGCAGTTACTATTCAAAGTAACTTAGGTGATACTATGAGAAGTGATGAGATCACTTTAAAAGAAAAAAAAGATTTAGGGTTTTGTTCTTTTCCAATTGCAGGTCATCAAGACACACCAGCTGAGTCTACAACTAATCTAAAGTTAAAGGGTGTGTTGATTCCTGATGAGAATGAAAATGATAACATTCCTGATGCTGATGATGATGAGCTCAGATGATGATGATGATGATGATGATCCTGATACAGCTAATCTTAAAGAGGCCGTGCAGGCTAGTCAAGGTACTGCTCATGGCTCTTTAAGCAAATTTATGGAAGTTATCAAATCTACTGAGGGAAAGGCTAAGAACAGGACAAGTTACACTGGTGAGGTTCCTGGTGCTATTACAGCTCTTAGAAACTATGAGTGGAATTCTGAGTGGTCTCTTATCATAATGCTCATATTCATGCAAAGAATACATTCTCCAAGATATATAGCTCTAATCTCAAAGATCTTCTGAAGGCTTCAACTATCTTGACTAAAGGTCTAAGGGAAGAAGTTCATTCTGTCAAGGATGACAATGCCACAGTTAGGGCTGATATTCATCAAGCTTTGCCTTTGACTGCTACTGTATCTCAGATCAAAATTCTAAGCAATAAAGTCAGATATGCTCAAACTTCACTCAACAACAAGATGGATACCTTGGAATCCAAGGTTAATAATTTTGAAGCTTCTCTCTAACTAATCTTGTCATTATTGACTGATAATGATGTCAAAAAGGGGGAGAAGGTAGGAAAAACAAAATGCACACCTGATCTGGTTTTAAAAAAGGATAATGATAATGATGATCATTATTGACTGATAATGATGATAATTCTGGAAATAATGGTGGTGCTCAGTCACAGGAAACCTCTGATGCTGCTATGGTAGAAAGTTCTAGGCAAACTCAAATTCAACCTCAAACCATGCAGTCAACTCATGTATCTGATTATGGTGTGAAGACTGTGAGAACCATGGTAAACTCTCAAATCCTGACAGGTGATCAAATCCTGATACCTGGTCACAGACAAACTCTTTCAACAATTCATGAAGGTGATGAAGATGTGATGATTGAGAAAGAGGAAGATGCTCCACATCTTTTTCAGAAATATAAGACTAATTCAGGAGAGGTTGTTACTATGCTCTATCAACTAAAGAGTTTCCAGATTTGACTAAAGAAGAGTTCTTAAAGCAATAAAAAGAGATCATGGAGAGTTTTAGTAAGAAGGCAAAAACTCCTACTACATGTAGAGGAAGAGGAGAGGAAGGAAAGGTAGAGGAAGGAAGGCTACACAGTCTATTCCTAGACAAACAAGGTCTAGTGGAATAAGAATAGAAGATGCTACTGAAAATGTTCAAGCATCTGCACCTGAAGTTTCTGAGATCTATAAAAGTCAAATCATCATGAGTGGCAGTCATGATGAAGCTGAAGGTGAGGAATATGAACCACAAGTAGTTATAAGGAGAAGACCTTAACAGTTGCAGGTTACAAATCCTGATTCACAATCAGTTCCTGATACAACTCAAATCTCTATTCCTGATCCTGTTAAAGCTGATATCTTGGTGGATCTTAATATCATAGTTTTATCTACTGTTGTTGATCATCATTATCTGGAATGTGGTGAAGAAGTGTTCAAAAGATTAGAAGTGGGAAAAGAAATCAGAGAAAAGGTAAGGGATGTTGCTGCTGTGAACTGTGTGATCAATTCAAATCGCTTGTTATGGAAAGATAATGGTAGACAAATTCACAAGCTAGAAAAGAGTTATCCTTCTATCAAGGAGAAAGACAAGAAAATGGAAGCACATTAATACTTTAAGATATAATGGACCAGTCGATTTTCAATCTGGTGGTTTGATGACAAATCTTCCTACTATTGTTGTAGCTGAATCCTCTAAACCTAAAGTTTCTCAACCACTTTAGACAGACATGAAGTCTGAAATGAAGGAGATGATACCAGAAACTAGAGGAGGTGCTGGATCTGAAGAGGTTAAATTTTTGAATGCTACATTGTAAAGCATAATGTAATGTAATATGTAATAGAGACATATATAACTCAACTAGGATAAAAGATAAATAATATTAACTCTATACAGGGATCGTGAAATTTGAAGAACTGGCATCAACAAGGATCAAGTCACTGAAAGAAGTTCATTAACATGATCAAGCCTCAGTGACAAAATAAGATGTACAGACGATTCAGTTGAAGGGCCAAAAGATTCCAGTGATAAAGTTTTTATGATTGCACAATTCTTAGTAGTCTTTTTAAAGACATGATATGAACACCACGAGTGAATGTTAGTCGTCTGTGAACCAGACCAGTTGCACTAGGCGTCAACACTTCACCAAAGAATCGAAGTATTTAACTCTGAAAAACTGTTCAAGAGGTATGATTGAGTTTAGAGTAGTATTGATATCCTCTAGTTAGTTGGAAGCTGAATATTTAAGGATGTCAAATTAAGAGGGAAATGAATAGTATCCGAAATTACTATTCATATGAATAGTATCCGAAATCACTATTCATATGAATAGTACTATTCATATGAATAGTAACCAGCAGTTACTATTTGGGGTTGGTGTAATAGTGCCTGGTTACTATTTGGGGTTGGTGAAATAGTATCCGATTACTATTTGGGGGTTGTTGGAATAGTGCTCGGTTACTATTTGGGGGTTGTTGGAATAGTGTCAAATAGTAACTTTCTAAAACCTATAAATAGGCCAGTTTTATTTCATTTCAAAACACACCTCAACACACAACTCTCTCTTCTCTCTCTTATATCTTCTCTCTGTAAGCTGCTAGACAGTCCATCTAGTAGAAAAGCCGACTTAGCCCGCTTTCAGGAAGTGTCAGGTAGAAGGTCCTCGTGCCTAAACTATCCTTAGGAGTGTAAGCTACTAGACAGTCCATCTAGTAGGAAAGTCGGCTTAGCCCGCTTTCAGGAAGTGTCGGGTAGAAGGTCCTCGTGCCTAAACTATCCTTAGGAGTGTTCAGGTTTTGAAGCAAATCCATTGGATTAGAAGTTGTAACACCCCTTCGAGTTTATTATCAATAAAGATATATTCTCAGAATTATTTTTTTTGGTAGTATCGTATTCAACCCCCCTTCTACGATACTTTGGGACCTAACAATTGGTATCAGAACAAACTTCTAGCATACAAGAAGTCTAAAGATCAAAACCATGGGAAGGAAGGATACAGGTGTGAAGATTCCAATGCTTGACAAAGATAATTACTTTCACTGGAAAGTAAAAATGCACCTTCATCTCTCAGCCATCGATGAAGGCTATGTAGATTGCATAGAGAAAGGACCTCATGTTCCAATGAAGGCCAACTCTGGGATTGGTCAAGATGCTGGCACTATAGCTGTTGGAAGGCCTATTCCAAAGAATCAAGCTGAGTACCCAGATGAAGACTTGGAGGAGATTCACAAAGATAGGAAGACCATGAACATTTTGTTCAATGGAATCGATCAAGATATGTTTGATAATGTCATTAACTGCACCATTGCCAAGCAAGTGTGGGACATTATCCAAACCATCTGTGAAGGAACTGAGCAGATCAGAGAGAACAAAATGCAGCTTCGAATACAACAATATGAGCATTTTCACTACTCCTCTGGTGAAAATCTAACTGACATATTCAGTAGATTTCAAAAGTTACTGAATGGTCTAAAGTTGTATGGGAAAAAATATAAAACCAAGGACTCCAACCTAAAGTTTCTGAGATCTCTTCCTAAGGAATGGAAGCCAGTGACAGTCTCGTTGAGGAAATCTCAAGACTACAAATATTTTACACTTGAGAGATTGTATGTTATCCTAAAAACATATGAGCTTGAAATGCAGCAAGATGAGGAAGTAGAAAAGAGCCAGAAGAAGAGTGGAGCTATAGCCTTAATGGCCAACAAACCAACAATCCAAGATGGTGGAAGAATGAAGAGTATAGAAGCCACACTAAGTTCAAAAACTTGTGAAGGTGAAGCTGAAACTAGCAAAGGTAAAAGCAAGATGATTGAAGAACCTAATGCATTAAGTGAGGATGAAGCAGAAGATCTAGATGAGTATTTGGCATTTCTATCAAAGAGATTTTCGAAGCTAAGATTCAAGAAGAATCTAGCAGGAGCCGGGCAATTCAAGAAAAGCTATCAACCGAATAAGGATGTGGTTGAAAGATCAAAGATCAAATGCTATAACTGTGGAATTGCTGGTCACTTTGCCAATGAATGCAGAAAATCCAAAGCTGAGAAAGAGAAGAAACAGTTCGAGACTGTTGATTACAAAAAGAAATACTTTGATCTTCTCAAGCAAAAGGAAAGAGCATTTGTATCTAGAGATAATGATTGGGCAGCTGGAGGAGACTCAGATGCAGAAGAGGAGTTTGTCAATCTTGCACTCATGACAAATGAAACTGATGAAGAGGCTAGTTCAGCAAGCAACCAGGTATACTCTACAAACCTAACTGAACTTTCCAAAGATGAATGTGATAATGTTGTTAATGAAATGTCTAATGAATTGTATAACATGCATGTCACATTAAAATCGCTTAACAAGGAGAACAAAAAGATTAAAAATCTTAATGCTAAGATAGGTGATAGGAATACTCTGTTAGAAACTCAACTAATTGATTTTGAAACAATGAAAAGAGATTTCCAGGATGCTAAGAATGAGTTACCTGAGGCTCTGAAAAGAGAAGAGTGTTTAATAAAACAGTTAAAAGAGGAACAAGACTTAATTGCTAAGTGGAAGGGATCAAAGGATAAAACTAAAGAAATTTATAGTATACAAGGAGTTGATTCTTTTCACAAATTAGCAGAAGTTAAGTTAGATGTTGATAAGGAAGTTGCTTCAGACAGTGATTTATTCGAAAAAGAATGTTCTTTGAGACTTAAGCCTGTTAGCAAAGCAACTTTAACTAAATTGAATAAAAAGTACGGGCCTGTCAATAAGAACTTTGTTAATGGAGAGTGTAGCAAAACCAAGTCAGTTGAACAAGGAAACATAGGCAACTTGTCAATCAAGAAATTGAAGGATAAGTTAGAAAATACTGAACCTAAGGCTAAGGCTAATAAAAAGAATAGAAATGGAAAGGTAGGAATTAACAAACATAGTAATTACACACCTGATAAATATGCTCCCCGAAAGGAATGTCTGAACTGTGGTAGTGTTAATCATTTATTTGTCAACTGTAAATCTGTTAAGAATGCTTCTGTGCCTAGTATGCCTAAGTCAGTACCTATGCCTGCTATGAATGTTATGCCAAACATGTTTGTCCAGCCTGCTCATGCATCTAGTCATTATGCTAACATGTCATTCATGTATAATCCATATTACAATGCTTTTAATATGCCTCAGTTTCCATGGATGATGAATAACATGTTTGCACATACTATGCCAAATTATACATCTAGTTTTAATGCATGTGAGCAAGTGAAACAACCTATTTTTCAGAAATCTACACCAAGAGTTAACGTTGATTTAACTCAATCAGAACCCCTGGGTAGTAAGGGCTTGAAAATTAAGAAAAAGGCTAACAAGGAAGGACCCAAGAAAACTTGGGTACCAAAATCAACTTGATTTGATTTTGATGTGTGCAGGGACACAGAAAGAATCTTTGGTACCTGGATAGTGGTTATTCTAGGCACATGACTGGAGATTCTACCCTGCTCACTAAGTTTGAGGAGAGAGCTGGTCCTAGCATTACCTTTGGAGACAACAGCAAAGGATATACTAGAGGATATGGCTTGATTTCACAAGGGAATGTTGTCATTGAAGAAGTAGCACTGGTTGATGGACTTAAGCATAACTTGCTAAGTGTCAGCCAACTGTGTGATAAAGGCCAGAATGTCTGGTTCACATCTGAAGCTTGTGTCATTTTCAAGAAAAGTGACAACAAGGTAGTGTTGACAGGAGATAGAAGAGGAAATGTGTACATTGCTGACTTCAATTCAATAAATGCAAACATGACTACATGTCTTCTCAGCAAGGCAAGTGTAGATGAAGGTTGGCTTTGGCATAAAAGACTGTCACGCTTGAGTTTTAAAGCAATGAATGAGTTGGTAAAGAAGGATTTGGTTAGAGGTATTCCAAAATTGGATTACTCCAAGGATGGATTGTGTGATGCATGCCAGAAAGGGAAGCAGAAGAAGGCCTCTTTCAAATCAAAGTCAATGTCATCAATTGATCAACCCTTGCAACTACTTCACATGGATCTCTTTGGACCAGTCAATGTGTTGTCAATCTCAAAGAAGAAATACTATCTTGTGATTATTGATGATTTCTAAAAATTCTCTTGGACATTCTTTCTGCACTCTAAGGATGAGGCATATGAAGTCATTATAAATCACATCAAGATAGTCAACAACAATCCTTTACTCAAAGTAAGGAGAATCAGAAGTGACAATGGAACTGAGTTCAAGAATTCTGTAATAAGAGAGTTTTGTGAAGAAGAAGGAATTATCCAAGAATTCTCTGCACCAAGAACTCCTCAACAAAATGGTGTAGTGAAAAGAAAGAACAGAACTCTAATTGAAGCTGTAAGAACAATGCTTGAAGATTCTAAGCTACCAACATACTTCTGGGCAGAAGCTATAAACACTGCATGCTACACTCAAAATATTTCTTTGGTCAATCAAGCAAAAGGCATGACACCTTATCAACTTTTCAAAGGCAAGAAACCAA
Organism: Saposhnikovia divaricata; assembly: GCA_036435485.1. Lineage (NCBI taxonomy): Eukaryota > Viridiplantae > Streptophyta > Magnoliopsida > Apiales > Apiaceae > Saposhnikovia > Saposhnikovia divaricata. The sequence continues at coordinate 80,881,641 of CM071598.1, forward strand.
CAATCAACTTTCTGCATGTCTTTGGATGCAAATGCTTTGTACTGAAAAATCATGGTGAGCATCTTGGAAAATTTGATTCAAAGGCAGATGAAGCTATCTTTGTTGGATACTTAGATGGAAAATCCTACAGAGTCTACAACCTAAGACTAAACATTGTAATGGAGTCCATACATGTTGTCTTTGATGACAATAAAATATCTGGTCTAGTAGATGAAGGTTTTCATGAGTCTCTCTCATTTGAGAATGAGAGAAGTGGTGAAGAAAGTGAAGATGATGATGAAGAATGGAGATCTAATGGTGTGAGAAACAGACAAGGATCATCAGTTGAAGTGCAGAATGAACCACCTGTTGAAGAGCAACTTACACCATCAGTTGGAAATCAAAGAGAAGCATCTGTTGATGAATCTACAAGAACTCCATCAATCTCGAGGGCCATACACTCAGGGGGAGTTTCTCACAGTCAAAACTCAACAACAAGCCACAATGATCAACACAGAGAAAATGAAGCCACTTCATCAAGGTCAAACTTACCACCACAAAGAAAATGGACCAGGGATCATCCATTTGAGCTTATCATTGGAGATCCTAATGCAAAGGTCCAAACCAGAAGAGCAACTCAAGAAGAATGCTTATATAGCAGTTTTCTATCCAAAGAGGAACCAAAGAGAGTTGAACATGCTCTTCTGGATCTAGACTGGGTTTTAGCAATGCAAGAAGAGCTAAACCAGTTTGAAAGAAATGAAGTATGGAAACTTGTACCCAAACCTAAAGACAAATCAGTGATTGGCACTAAGTGGGTATTCAAGAACAAGATGGATGAGAATGGCATAGTCACAAGGAATAAAGTTAGATTAGTGGCTAAAGGCTACTGTCAAGAGGAAGGAATTGACTTTGAAGAAACCTTTGCACCAGTGGCAAGGTTAGAAGCAATAAGGATCTTCCTGGCCTATGCAGCGCATGCCAATTTCAAAGTCTATCAAATGGATGTCAAGAGTGCATTTCTGAATGGTATTCTGGAGGAGGAGGTGTATGTTATTCAACCGCCTGGTTTTGAAGATCCAGACTTTCCAGAATATGTGTTCTTTCTACTCCAAGCACTCTATGGCCTGAAGCAAGCACCTAGAGCCTGGTATGACACACTCTCACAGTTCCTTATAGAGAATCACTTCATTCGAGGTTGCAAAATGGATAGAAAAAGTACCACAGGAACCTGTCAATTCTTGGGAAACAAGCTAGTCTCATGGTTCAGTAAGAAGCAGAACTCAGTATCTACCTCAACTGCAGAGGCTGAATACATAGCAGCTGGGAGTTGTTGTTCACAGATTCTATGGATGAGAAATCAACTACTTGACTATGGAGTTAAAGTTGAAAAGATCCCAATTTTCTGTGATAACACTAGTGCAATTGCAATATCACAAAATCCGGTGCAGCATTCTAGAACCAAGCACATTGACATCAGATACCATTTCATCAGGGAGCATGTGATGAAAGGCACTGTGGAACTGCATTTTATTCCTAATGAAAAACAGTTGGCAGACATTTTTACTAAAGATTTGGATGAAGCAACCTTTTCAAGGTTGGTAAGTGAGCTTGGTATGTTAAATTTCACATGATTTTTTAAAATGTCTGTTCAATTTGCTTGCAGCCAGTGAATTTCATTCTCTGGATTTTGTTTGTTTTATTTGTTTATCTACATGATTATTCTAGAGATATCATTGTAGCATAATTAAATAAATATTTTATTGACATATATCAATTAATGATATTTTGTTAATTTCATGTCTATTTAATTGTGAGTTTATCTGATTATTGTAGATTAATTCTTGATTTATTGCGTGAATCCATAATAATTAGAAGTATTAAATATGTGTGTATGTGTATAGGCTGATAGATTTCGATGATAAGATGTTTTCCGGCTGACAGGTTTCGATGATAAGATGTTTTTCGGTAATTGATTGATTAGGTGAGAAATTATTGGTTGATTAGGTGAGAAGTTATTGAGCGGTGTTATTCAACATAACCTGTCACTATCACACCTAACCCACTAATCCATGAAATCTTATAAATGATGAGTTTTTGTTTATGTTTAACATCATCATTTTTCAGATATACAGAGCATATACACACAATTGCTGAATATTTCGAGCTTTGATCGGAAAGATCTCTCAATCTAGCTGGTGGTTTTTAGATCGGATTTCATATTCTTGCTTTATACATCATCCTTTATAAAAACTAACCCTTGTTTTTGAATTTCCTAAAAAGTTTTGAAAATGGCATTGCAGGGAAGCTTTTTAATTGCTAAAGTTAATCCTATTTCCATTCAGCAAATCGAAACTTTTCTGGATGAGCAATTTCGGGCTTGGACACAATTTATGAATGAACATTTATTAATTCGCTATGCTTTAGTTACACCAGTGCAGCTTAACCATGATGCATTGCGTGAACTATATTGCAGTGCGGTTAACACTTCTGGACAGGACGGGTGTGCATTCACATATCGACTATTTGGTAGGTCGATTAGGGTCACTGAACGAGATGTTAATCGAATTCTTTATTTTCCTATAAAAAATCTTGTTTCTGATCCTACACCTGAACAGATTGAAATGTTCTTTCGTTTTATAAGGTACCAAGATGGAAATTTCAATACTGATAATCTATCTAGAACGTTTCTAACCCAGTACTGGAATTTCTTCTTTCACACTCTTAACCATGTTTTTTCCTCAGATAGAACAAATCAAGATCGAATACCTGAATTTATTCAAAAATTATGGTATGCGGTCGCCAATAATTTGAGGATTAATTTTGGAAAAATAGTGCTTGGTCAAATCATTTTAAAGATGAAACAATTGGGAAGAAGAGATGTTCAGACTCAAAATGTCAAATGTCTATATCCAAGGTTTCTACAACTAATATTAAATGATTTTTTGAATGATCAAAACAGGGTACGCTTGGAAAATGGTCGAAAGGTGGAATGTTCTTACATGAAGACGAATGAAATCAATTACATAAGCAAAAAGAACTATACGGATGTGCCTACAGTCCTAACTGAATATCTAAAGACTGTCCCACTTCCGTTGTTACCAAGACCAGTGAGAGCAGGTATACGACAAGGTAATATTTCAATCTCTGCTATTCCAACCTCTGTATTCCCTGCTGTGTCACAGGAAATACAGTTTCTACAGCCCCTAGTGGCCATCTTACCCGACCAAGAGCAGGAAATCCCACCGACTCTAAAACAGGTCGAAGAGCCCATTCTACAAATGCAAACACAAACACAACAAACTCCTACACCTCAATTGTCACTTAAACGACCATCCATCAACACTTTTGAGGGAGATAGTGCCTCAGCATCACCACATAAGGAGTTAGTTACATCAGCCGCTCTACCTCATTCTAAACGGAGTAAACCCAATGAACCCGAGGTAACGGCAACTGTTAGTGAAACAATTCTTAATTATCCAATGAGTGAAAATGTAAATGAGGTTGAATTGACGGGAGCAACTATCTTGAGTTCCATTTCACGGAACATAAGAGTGGTTGATGATCTTTCTAAAGATCAAATGCCTTCACAGGCATCCGAGGTGGAATTACCTACCTCAATAACTGCTGGTGAATCTTCCATTTTACGGAAAGATCAATCGGTAGGTGGTTCTTTTATGAACCAAGTGTCTTCACAGACATAGGAGGGAAACTTGGGTTTCGTGCCATTTAATCGATTCAAGTTTAACCTCCCAGAGGGAAAATCTCTGGATCTCTTTCGAGATTTACCACTCTTTACCAGTGATCGGCAACTCGCTTCACGCGAGGATGGAAGCTCACGAACTTTCATTGCACCATCCGTGACCTCTAAAAAAGGGGCTAGGATGATTTCATTTGCAGGTACACATATCGGTGGAAGCTCTGGAGGAAAGTTGAGGGAAACACGAACAGAACATGTAAGTGTCACCCAAACCACTAAACCGAGTGAATATAGAGTGTTGAGTGAAACACCTGCAGAACGTACGAGTGAGCAACCTACTCAACCACATACACTTGTAACCAGAAAGGAATATAGCAGACTCCTTACACGGGTCCAAACAATGGAGAAAGAGTTGCCAAATATCCGTAAGTCCATTGCAGAAATCAAAAATTTGTAACTTATTCAACATGATGTATTCCAGGTTCAATTGAATACCATGGCAACCCAGTTTAATGATGCAATCAACTCCTTGGTAAAGTCATCTTCGTCTAATTTACCAACTCCACATCCTACTACTCTGGAGGATAACCCAACTGAGGGGGAGAAGTTGGATGATCAAGAAAAATCTACTAGGCGTAAGGGCAAAGAAAAGGTTATTGACACGGAATTAACTTTATTTTGGGAAAGGAAAAGCTAATGGGAGTATTAGTGCTATGTGGAAAGAAAGTAAGGCAAACTTGAGGATATGTTCAGTCTAGAGGAACAATTAACTTGCACTTGGTTAATTTTAGAAATCTGGAAAATGTATATATATATATGATCCAGAATGCACTTTAATGTTATTTATCTTTGTATTTTATTTTGTTGTATCAGTTGAGTTATCCTCTAAGAATTCGCTTGTTAAACCCTAACAATCAAATAGGGGAAGATTGTAAAGCATAATGTAATGTAATATGTAATAGAGGCATATATAACTCAACTAGGGTAAAAGATAAATAATATTAACTCTATACAGGGATCGTGAAATTTGAAGAACAGGCATCAACAAGGATCAAGTCGCTGAAAGAAGTTCATTAACATGATAAAGCCTCAGTGATAAAATAAGATGTACAGACGATTCAGTTGAAGGGCCAAAAGATTCCAGTGATAAAGTTTTTATGATTGCACAATTCTTAGCAGTGTTTTTAAAGACATGATATGAAGACCACGAGTGAATGTTAGTCGTCTGTGAACCAGACCAGTTGCACTAGGCGTCAACACTTCACAAAAGAATCGAAGTATTTAACTCATAAAAACTATTCAAGAGGTATGATTGAGTTTAGAGCAGTATTGATATCCTCTAGTTAGTTGGAAGCTGAATATTTAAGGATGTCAAATTAAGAGGAAAATGAATAGTATCCAAAATTACTATTCATATGAATAGTATCCGAAATCACTATTTATATGAATAGGACTATTCATATGAATAGTAACCAATGGTTACTATTTGGGGTTGGTGTAATAGTGTCCGATTACTATTTGGGGGTTATTGGAATAGTGCTTGGTTACTATTTGGGGGTTGTTGGAATAGTGTCAAATAGTAACTTTCTAAAACCTATAAATAGGCCTGTTGTATTTCATTTCAAAACACACCTCAACACACAACTCTCTCTTCTCTCTCTTATATCTTCTCTGTGCAAGCTGCTAGACAGTCCATCTAGTAGGAAAGTCGGCTTAGCCCACTTTCAGGAAGTGTAGGGTAGAAGGTCCTCGTGCCTAAACTATCCTTAGGAGTGTAAGCTGCTAGACAGTCCATCCAGTAGGAAAGTCGGCTTAGCCCGCTTTCAGGAAATGTCGGGTAGAAGGTCCTCGTGCCTAAACTATCCTTAGGAGTGTTCAGGTTTTGAAGCTAATCCATTGGATTAGAAGTTGTAACAACCCATTCGAGTTTATTATCAATAAAGATATATTCTCGGAATTATTTTTTTTGGTAGTATCGTATTCAACCCCCCCTTCTACGATACTTTGGGACCTAACATACATATACTGATCAACATTTTCTAATTGATAGAATTGGTGATAAATTGACTGCTGATCATTTATGGATGCTTGAAGCTGTTGAAATAATCCATTGTAGCATTGTTCTTGACTCGTTTGACCCCTAAATCTCACTAAACTTCATTTTGGACTCGTTGGAACAAGAAAATTAATTATATTCATTTTTGACTCGGTTGAACAAGGAAACCACTTGTAGCCTTGTTCTTGACCCGTTTGACCCCTAAAACTCATAAAAACCTCATTTTGGACTCGTTGAAACAAGAATATTAATTTTAAATTCATTTTTGACTCGTTTGAACATGGAAACCACTTGTAGCCTTGTTCTTAACTCGTTTGACCCCTTAAACTCACTAAAACTTCATTTTGGACTCGTTGGAACAAGAAAATTAATTAAATTCATTTTTGACTCGTTTGAACATGGAAACCACTTGTAGCCTTGTTCTCGAACCGTTTGACCCCTAAAACTCACTAAAACCTCGTTTTGGACTCGTTGGAACAAGAAAACTAATTTTGATTTATTTTTGACTCTTTTGAACATGGAAACCACTTGTAGCCTTGTTCTTGACTCGTTTAACCCCTAAAACTCACTAAAACTTCATTTTGGACTCGTTGAAATAAGAAAATTAATTATATTCATTTTTGACTTGGTTGAACATGGAAACCACTTGTAGCCTTGTTCTTGACCCATTTGACCAATGAAGCTCAATAAAATCTCAGTTTGGACTCGTTGGAATAAGAATATTAATTTAGATTCATTTTTGACTCATTTGAACATGGAAACCACTTGTAGCCTTGTTCTTGACTCGTTTGACCCCTAAAACTCACTAGACCTCGCTTCGGACTCGTTGGAACAAGAAAACTAATTTTGACTCGTTTGAACATGAAAACCACTTGTAGCCCTGTTCTTGACTCGTTTGACCCCTAAAACTCACTAAAACCTCGTTTTGGATTCGTTGGAACAAGAAAAAAAATTCGATTCATTTTTGACTTGTTTGAATATGGAAACCATTTGTAGCCTTGTTCTTGACTTATTTGACCCCTAAAACTCACTGAAACTTCATTTTGGACTCGTTGGAACAATAAAATTAATTTTGCTTCATTTTTGACTCGTCTGAACATGAAAACTAGTTGTAGCCTTGTTCTTGTACCGTTTGACCCATAAAACTCACTAAATCCTCATTTTGGACTCGTTGGAATAAGAATATTAATTTAGATTTATTTTTGACTCGTTTGAACATGGAAACCACTTGTAGAATTGTTCTTGGCTCGTTTGACCCATAAAACTCACTAAAACTTCATTTTGGACTCGTTGGAACAAGAAAAATATTTTTGATTCATTTTTGACTCATTTGAACATGAAAACCATTTGTAGCCTTGTTCTTGACTCGTTTGACCCCTAAAACTCATTGAAACTTCATTTTAGACACATTGGAACAAGAAAATTAATTTTGCTTCATTTTTGACTCGTCTGAACATGGAAACCACTTGTAGCCTTGTTCTTGTACCGTTTGACCCCTAAAACTAATTAAAACCTCATTTTGGACTCGTAGGAACAAGAATATTAATTTAGATTCATATTGGCTAGTTTAAACATTGAACCACTTGTAGCCTTGTTCTTGACTTGTTTAACCCTTAAAACTCACTAAAACCTCATTTTGGACTCATTGGAACAAGAAAATTAATTTTGACTCATTTGAACATGGAAACCACTTATAGCCCTGTTCTTGACTCGTTTGACCCCTAAAACTCTATAAAACCTCGTTTTGGATTAATTGGAACAAGAAAACTAATTTTGATTCATTTTTGACTCGTTTGAACATGGAAACCACTTGTTGCCTTGTTCATGACCCGTTCGACCCCTAAAACTCACAAAAACCTTATTTTGGACTCTTTGGAACAAGAATATTAATTTAGATTCATTTTTTACTCATTTGAACATGGAAACCATTTGTAGCCTTGTTCTTGACTCGTTTGACCCCTAAAACTCATTTAAATGGACTCGTTGGAACAAGAAAACTAATTTCGACTCATTTTTGACTCATTTGAACATGGAAACGAATGTTAGCCTTGTTCTTGACTCGTTTGGCCCCTAAATCTCACTAAACTTCATTTTGGACTTGTTGGAACAAGAAAATTAATTATATTCATTTTTGACTCGGTTGAACATGGAAACCACTTGTAACCTTGTTCTTGACCCGTTTGACCCCTAAAACTCAAAAAAACCTCATTTTGGACTCGTTGGAACAAGAATATTAATTTAGATTCAATTTTGATCGTTTGAACATGGAAACCACTTGTAACCTTGTTCTTGACTCGTTTGACCCCTAAAACTCACTAAAACTTCATTTGGACTCGTTGGTGATAGTGATAGTGCACTGGAGACAATGTAATTGTGCTTCTAGGAAAGACTATTTTATTATTTGATGATTATGTTTATGGATTATTCTACATTGATTTATTATGTCTTTACGAAATAAATGTTAGAATAATAAATGTCCTTGGAATATGTAACACGTATTCTATATCTTTAAGTATGTGACTTAAAAATGGGATTATATGAATAGTGTTAATATTCCTAAATATCCCTAATTGAGCATTAATAATATGGGACTATTATAATGCATATAGATTAGTATGTTTGTTGGTCATCGGTATAATGATACTAAAGTCAAGAACATAGGTGCATGTAATATTCTACATGGCGCTGGATAGACCCACAGTGAGATTCTACATGTTGATAATGTCATTAGAAAGACTCACAGTGATAATGGTGTAATGATCGTTAGACTTGAGATCATTATATTTCTATACGAGGATTAATATACTTTGAGTACAATAAAAGTTACCTTTGACCGGGTGATGATAAAAGTGGACATCAGGTATATTATGAGACGTATGAGAAATATGAATGAGATAAAGGATTTAACCCTCTTATTATTAGGAGAGATATTATTGGCCTCTTGATTGAGTGAAACTATAAAAATGCATGGTCATGCTCAAATATTGATTTGTTTTTAATAGTCTACTCATTGATCAAGTAAACCAGGATTAAACGTTGAAGAGGATGACTAATTACATGCCTCGAGTTTAATCTATAATATTTGGTTAAAAGGATTATATTACACGGAAACATTTATCACGAAAGGTTTAATTGGATCACCAATTATTATTATTACTTGGGTAGCAATGATGTATTACTAGATGCCGCTCATTGTATATAATTTTATTATTAGATATTAAAATTATTGCCAACATAATAATAACCTAAAGGGTCACACACTTAGTAATTAAGTCCAAAGCCCAAAACGAATTAGGGTTTTCAGCCCATTCTCTTCTCTATAAATACATAAGGATGTATTGTTGTAAGGTTATCTTTTGCAAAATCGTTTTTCTTAAAAACCCTAGCTGCCTATTCTTTGAGAGGCTAGTGAGAAAGAGAGAGGCATCTTTTCGGCTAGTACCGGCTCCCTTGATCGTTGGATGATCGGACGTTCGTGTGGATTACTTTGGAGACGCGGATCTTGCTACAAGGGCTGCATGGTGATTGCAACTTTGGACCTCCATCTCTCATACATTTTAAAGCTTCGAAAAGGTACTGATTCAATTCTCCATAATCTTCCCGACTTATACATGGATCCTGAGTTAGGGTTTCGTAATTTTTAATCATTTTAATACTGTTTTTCACTGCGTTTATTGCCCCGAAACCCAACAATTGGAATAAGAAAATTAATTACATTCATTTTTGACCCGTTTGAACATGGAAACCACTTGTAGCCTTGTTCTTGACCCGTTTGACCCCTAAAACTCACTAAAACCTCATTTTGGACTCGCTGGAACAAGAAAACTAATTTTGATTCATGTTGACTCGTTTGAACATGGAAACCACTTGTAGCCTTGTTCTTGACTCGTTTGACCCCTAAAACTCACTAAAACTTCATTTTGGACTCGTTGGAACAAGAAAATTAATTATATTCATTTTTGACTCTGTTGAACATGGAAACCACTTGTAGCCTTGTTCTTGACCCGTTTGACCACTGAAACTCACAAAAACCTCATTTTAGACCCATTGGAACAAGAATATTAATTCAAATTCATTTTGACTCATTTGAACATGGAAACCACTTGTAGCCTTGTTCTTGACTCGTATGATCCCTAAAACTCATTAAAACCTCGTTTGGACTCATTGGAACAAGAAAATTAATTTCGATTCATTTTTGACTTGTTTGAACATGGACACCATTTGTAGCCTTGTTCTTGACTCATTTGACCCCTAAAACTCACTGAAACTTCATTTTGGACTCGTTGGAACAAGAAAATTAGCTTTTCTTCATTTTTGACTCGTCTGAACATGAAAACCACTTGTAGCCTTGTTCTTGTACCGTTTGACCCATAAAACTCACTAAAACCTCATTTTGGACTCGTTGGAACAAGAATATTCATTTAGATTCATTTTTGACTCGTTTGAACATGGAAACCACTTGTAGCATTGTTCTTGACTCGTTTGACCCATAAAACTCACTAAAACTTTATTTTCGACTCGTTGGAACAAGAAAAATAATTTTTATTCATTTTTAACTCGTTTGAACATGGAAACCATTTGTAGCCTTGTTTTAGACTCGTTTGACAACAAAAACTCGCTGAAACTTCAATTTGGACACATTGGAACAAGAAAATTTATTTTGCTTCATTTTTGACTCGTTTCAACATGAAAACCACTTGTAGCCTTGTTCTTGTACCGTTTGACCCATAAAACTTGTTAAAACCTCATTTTGAACTCGTAGGAACAAGAATATTAATTTAGATTCATTTCAACTCGTTAAAAGATTAAAACCACTTGTAGCCTTGTTCTTGACTCGTTTAACCCTTAAAACTCACTAAAACCTCGTTTTGGACTCGTTGGAACAAGAAAACTAATTTTGACTCATTTTTGACTCGTTTGAACATGGAAACCACTTGTAGCCTTGTTCTTGACTTTTTTGACCCCTAAAACTCTCAAAAACCTTGTTTTGGACTTGTTTGAACAAGAAAACTAATTTTGATTCATTTATGACTCGTTTGAACATGGAAACCACTTGTAGTCTTGTTCTTGACCCGTTTGAACCCTAAAACTCAAAAAAACCTCATTTTGGACTCATTGGAACAGGAACATTAATTTAGATTCATTTTTGACTTGTTGGAACATGGAAACTACTTGTAGCCTTGTTCTTGACTCGTTTGACACCTAAAACTGACTAAACTTCATTTTGGACTTGTTGGATTCATTTTTGACTCTTTTGAACATGGAAACCATTTGTAGCCTTGTTCTTGACTCGTTTGACCCCTAAAACCCACTGAAACTTCTATTTGGACACATTTGAACAAGAAAATTTATTTTACTTCATTTTTGACTCGTTTCAACATGAAAACCACTTGTAGCCTTGTTCTTGTACCGTTTGACCCCTAAAACTCGTTAAAACCTCATTTTGGACTCGTAGGAACAAGAACATTAATTTAGATTCATTTTGGCTCATTTAAAGATTGAAACCACTTGTAGCCTTGTTCTTGACTCGTTTGACCCCTAAAATTCACTAAAACTTCATTTTGGACTCGTTGGAACAAGAAAATTAATTATATTCATTTTTTACTCGGTAGAACATCGAAACCACTTGTAGCCTTGTTCTTGACCCGTTTGACCACTAAAACTCACAAAAACCTCATTTTGGACTTGTTGGAACTAGAATATTAAATTAGATTCATTATTGACTCGTTTGAACAGGGAAACCACTTGTAGCCTTGTTATCGACTCGTTCGACCTCTAAAACTCAATAAAACCTCGCTTTGGACTCATTGGAACAAGAAAATTAATTTTGATTCATTTTTGACTCATTTGAACATGGAAACCACTAGTAGCCTTGTTTTTGACTCGTTTGACCCCTAAAACTCACTAAAACTTCATTTTAGACTCGTTGGAACAAGAAAATTAGTTATATTCAATTTTGACTCGGTTGAACATGGAAACCACTTGTTGCCTTGTTCTTGACCCGTTTGACCACTGAAACTCACAAAAACCTCATTTTGGACTTGTTGGAACAAGAATATTAATTTAGATTCATTTTTGACTCGTTTGAACATGGAAACCACTTGTAGCCTTGTTTTTGACCCGTTTGACCCCTAAAACTCATTAAAACCTCATTTTGGACTCGTTGGAACAAGAATATTAATTTAGATTCATTTTTGACTTGTTTGAACATGGAAATCACTTGTTCTTGACTCGTTTGACCCCTAAAACTCACTAAAACTTCATTTTGGACTCGTTGGACCAAGAAATATAATTTTGATTCATTTTTGACTCGTTTGAACATGGAAACCATTTGTAGCCCTGTTTTTGACTCGTTAGACCCCTAAAACTCAATGAAACTTCATTTTGGACTAATTGGAACAAGAAAATTAATTTTGCTTCATTTTTGACTCGCCTAAACATGGAATCCATTTGTAGCCTTGTTCATGACTCGTTTGACCCCTAAAACTCACTAAAACATGGTTTTGGACTCGTTGGAACAAGAAAAATAATTTTGACTCATTTTTGACTTGTTTGAACATGGAAACCACTTGTACCCTTGTTCTTGATTCGTTTGACCCCTAAAACTCGTTAAAACCTTGTTTTGGACTCGTTGGAACAAGAAAACTAATTTGTATTCATTTTTGACTCCTTGAACATGGAAACCACTTGTAGCCTTGTTCTTGACCGTTTGACCCCTAAAACTCACTAAAACCTCATTTTGGACTCGTTGGAACAAGAATATTAATTTAGATTCATTTTTGACTTGTTTGAACATGGAAATCACTTGTTCTTGACTCGTTTGACCCCTAAAACTCACTAAAACTTCATTTTGGACTCGTTGGACCAGGAAATATAATTTTGATTCATTTTTGACTCGTTTGAACATGGAAACCATTTGTAGCCCTGTTTTTGACTCGTTAGACCCCTAAAACTCACTGAAACTTCATTTTGGACTAATTGGAACAAGAAAATTAATTTTGCTTCATTTTTGACTCGCCTAAACATGGAATCCATTTGTAGCCTTGTTCATGCCTCGTTTGATTCCTAAAACTCAATAAAACCTCGTTTTGGACTCGTTGGAACAAGAAAAATAATTTTGACTCATTTTTGACTTGTTTGAACATGGAAACCACTTGTAGCCTTGTTCTTAATTCGTTTGACCCCTTAAACTCGCTAAAACCTTGTTTTGGACTCGTTGGAACAAGAAAACTAATTTTTATTCATTTTTGACTCCTTGAACATGGAAACCACTTGTAGCCTTGTTCTTGATTCGTTTGACCCCTAAAACTCACTAAAACTTCATTCTGGACTCGTTGGAATAAGAAAATTAATTACATTCATTTTTGACTCATTTGAACATGGAAACCATTTGTAGCCTTGTTCTTGACCCGTTTGACCCCTTTCGACAGGGTTCATAGGCCTTTTATATAGCCAAATAAAAAAATTTTTATAGGAAGAAGGAATGTAAAATTTTCCTTTTTATAATGGAAATAAGATTATCTTTTATATATATATATATATATATATATATATATATATAATTATTGATTTTTCTATAAATTCGGATAAAAATAAGGAAATTTCAATTTTATGATTTTTATGAAATAAAAATTTTTGAATTCTTATTCTCTACAGGTTTGAAAACTTTTTCTATTTAGAATATGTTAATATTGATGTTAAAAAAGGAATTTTGTTTTCTTTTCTAAAAAATAGGGCCTAAAGAAAGAAGTTTGATTTTAATTATTTAAAAGCAAGGAGCGCTAGAAAAATAGATAAATATGATTCGGACGATCTGAGAGCTTTGGGGGTTTTCCTTTATATAATACTAGTGGACTAAGCCGCGGTTCGCGGCAGCCTTATAATATTTTTTAAAAAAAAATAAAAATATGAATTTAAGAATGAAATCAAAAAGAAAATATCTATAAATAAATTAATGAACACATTATTGTAAAATTTTTAATATATATAGATATAGACAACTAATAGACTACATACTTATTTTTTATGTTGATTTTGTTTCACGTTTTCTTAGGCCGACACCCGTTGTAATAAATACATATAAGACACGTTTCTCGACGGTCTTGTAATTTTTTTAAATTTTTTCTAAATATAGACTATTTAAGAAAGAAATCAAAAAAAAATATTATAAATAAATTAGTGAACACAATATGGTACAAATTTTAATATGTATATCGATAAAAAAAAAAATCATATACTTATTTTTTACGCCGATTTTGTGTCACGCTTTCTTATGCCGACACCCGTTATAATAAATACATATAAATATAAGAGCAAATTTGACTGAATTAATTAAAAGAAGTCGTTGGAATATTATGATCAAGAATATTGTGAAGATAACAACGATAAATTAACAATTAACAATAAATAAATAAATAGTGAATAGTAAAAGTTCAAACCCTTTGTGCCAAGTTTCTCAAGTACTTCTCAAACAGAGAAAGATCTCCTAATTCTTGTTCACACGATCAGGTGTCTCTCTACCGAGATCACGAACAAAAAAATACAAAATCCAAAGCAAAGCAAAAAAATAGACGAAGACAAAAGCAAACAGAAGCAAAAAAGGGATACAAACATTGTAATAAAATTTGATCGTTATAAGCTACGATTGTATACGTATATATATATAAGAATATAAAATTTATTTTCTATTTCAACTATGTAAATATGAATTCTTCTTCCATAAAAATTCAAAAACCTTTTCTCTTTCGAAGATGTTAAGATTAAAAAAAGGAAGTTCTGAAATATTTTTTTTTTCTATTTCGAATATATAAATTTGACTTCTTCTTCCGGACAAATTCGAAAGCCTTTTCTATTTTGAAGTTGCTGGTGCTGATGTTAAAAAACGAAGTTTTGATTTCTTTTCTAAAAAATATGGCCTAAAGAAGGAAGTTTTAATTTTATTATTTAAAATAGAGGAGCTCTAAATAGATAAATAGGATCCGAGTGATTCTAGAGCTCCTGGGGGTTTTCCTTTATATATATAACATAACTAGTTGACTAAGCCGCTTTGCGGCGGCCTTATAATATTTTTAAAAAAATTAAAAATATGAATTTAAGAAAGATATCGAAAAGAAAATGTCTATAAATAAATTAGTGAACACAATATTGTACAAATTTTAATATATATATATATATATATATATATATATAACTAATAAACTATATACTTATTTTTTTATGTTGGTGTTTCACATTTTCTTAGGCCGACACCCGTTGTAATAAATACATATAAGACACGTTTCTCGAAAGTCTTGTAATATTTTTTTAAATTTTGCAAAATATAGACTATTTAAGAAAGAAATTAAAAAAAATATTAATAAATAAATTAGTGAACACAATATTATACATATTTTAATATGTATATAGACAACAAAAAAACCATATACTTATTTTTTTCGTCGATTTTGTGTCACGTTTTCTTGGATCGACACCCTTTGTAATAAATACATATCGATAAAAGAGCAAATTTGATTTAATTAATTAAAAGAAGACGCTGGAATATTATTATCAAGAATAATGAGAAGATAATAACGATAAATTAACAATTAACAATAAATAAATAATGAATGGTAAAAGTTCAAACCTTTTGTGTCAAGTTTCTCAAGTGTTTCTACTTCTCAAACAGAGAAAGATCTCTTAATTCTTGTTCACAACGATCAGGTGTTTCTGTACCAAGATCACTAATAAAAAATTACAAAATCCAAAGGCAAAGCAAAAAATAAACGAAGACAAAAGCAAACAGAAGCAAAAAAAAGGGTTACAAACATTGTAATAAAATTTGATCGTTATAAGCTATGATTATATATATATATATATATATATATATATATATAAGAATATAAAATTTCTTTTCTATTTCAAAATTTGTAAATTTGAATTTTTCTTCCATACAAATTCAAAACCTTTTCTATTTCGAAGATGTTAATATTAAAAATGGGAAGTTCTGAAATATAATTTTTTTTTCTATTTCAAATATATAAATATGTACATTTGACTTTTTCTTTCCTACAAATTTGACAACCTTTTCTATTTCGAAGATGGTACTGCTGATGTTAAAAAATGAAGTTTTGATTTCTTTTCTAAAAAATAGGGCCTAAAGAAGGAAGTTTTAATTTAATTATTTAAAATAGAGGAGCTCTAGAAAAATAGATAAATATGAATCGAGCGATTCTAGAGCTCCCGGGGGTTTTCCTTTATATATATATATAATATAATAATAGATTTCTATTTCGAAGATAGTACTGCTGATGTTAAAAAGGGAAGTTTTGATTTCTTTTCTAAAAAATAGGGCCTAAAGAAGGAAGTTTTGATTTAATTATTTAAAATAGAGGAGTTCTAGAAAAATAGATAAATATGAATCGAGCGATTATAGAGCTCCCGGGGGTTTTCCTTTATATATATAATAGATAGATAATAAAAAAGATAAAGATAAAGATAATAATAATAAAGATATTGATTATGACGCCCTCCCAATCTGTGGTCTAGATCGGGGAGTCACTAACACGCTAGATACAAAAATCCTAAAAATAAGTAAATATAGATATAGCATGCCGACTGACCCCAACACTACTCACTAGGATCTTTAACAGGTAATGGTATGAAACAAGCAAGCCAACATCTAATTACTTATTATTACAAACCAAATTCAAAATATGATGATTTAAAAAAAAAAATTCAAAATATGATTATTACAAACCCTTAATTCAAAAGTCCTCACACTAACAAGTTCTCACAACCAACTCTAAAACTCTCCTCACTGAGTTGTCTGTGCATCTACCTGTGAAGGCAACTCAAAAGTAAGCATAGTGGGGTTATAGGATGTGCGGTTCCTCGTAGTCTGAATCGTACGTACCATGATCTCAAGTTACTGTCAAAATGGTTAGAACAAAATAATAATGAGCCAACGCTCAGCAAGTAACCGAAATGAACAACTGGAAATAATAGGAACAATACTGGTTATCGATAACAACATGGTATCAAATGAATGACAGGATATCAAATGAATATCTGGATAGTAGTTGATAATAGAGCGTATATAAAACATTGAACACTTCAAATGGTAATCCAATTTCATTTCACAGTATTTAAAACATAATGCAACTTCCTATTTAAAACTTGATTGGAGGTTTTACACGACACGGACAATACGGGTGATCAGCCACTTAAAGTCTCCATACCGGACACGAAGTCCCTCTGGACATTAATCCTTTCATTAGGATAGTTTGGGTTCCCAAGAGGCAACACATTGGCATATAAAAGTGCTGGACTGGTCCCACTAGAACTAAGCATAATATAAAGAAAAGTGGCTGGACCGACGTCACCCTATCTCTTACGCCTCTCCAATCTTTAGGAATCCGTAGAAACCATTTGACGGAGTCCTAAACTTTTTTATAAAACATTCTTTTGAAAACAGCAAAGCTTAGAAAAGCTTTTAGTTTTGAAAACACTTTAACATATAAATTATTTTGATTTGCAATGATAAAAGTCAAAGGTTTTTATCAAGTCTTCTAGTATCAAAGGAATAAGGATTTCAAGTCTGAGTCATGAAGAAAAAGACTCAAAGGTACTCAAGGTACTGATCAGGGAATATTGAAGGAATCTCAGGGTCATAAGTCAAAGATGTGTATCATAATGAGTTTTAGGGCAATTAATCAGGTGTACAAAGTTTAAGAAGTAACAAGAAAGGTAAACAAGTTGTTAGGATAATGATCAGGTCATAATGGTTCTTTGTAAGATTTTAAAGTCAACATTGGTTTATCTGGTTACGGACATAGGTCATTAAAGACTTGGTTTATCCGTCAGTCATTTAGGTTTGATCAAAAAGGTTTTCAAGATATATTAAGGTCAGGATGCTGTTTTAAGAAACTTATACTATTTTTAAGGTTGTTGTATAAACATGCAAGAGGTTATCAATAAGGTTTAGGGCACATGCAAGATAGGCTTACAACAAAAGTTATGATCAACATGAAACAGGATAAGCATTATTGAATCAAGAATCAACAACAGATGAAAGATCATAAACTTCGAAGAAAGGTTAGAGTTACTTGCCTCAGATAGTATGCAACAGCTCAGTTTACTGAATCTCTGCTTTAGCTTTCCCTCTATTGCTAGGGCCTACGTCCTCCGTATCTATATAAACTGTAACACTACTTAGTATACCATACTTCTTATACATCTAATCCTATTCTACCCAGACGAATCCTATAACGCGTTATTACTTAACATGTATAACACATTTTAGTTATACTTACCAAACAAGCTAATACACTCAAGTAAGCACTTAAGCACATAACACATAGTATATAAGAATCATGCAAATCACTTAAGCATTTAACAGATAGTACCAACTCATTTCACAACTAGGTTTATCATATTAGTATATAACTTAAGATTATATTTCTAACAAAAATCGGGCAGCACTTCCTTTGTAAAGTGGACTAGCCCGTCGGAATACAACCGACTCAAATTGACAATCATACCAATCCAACATCTTTGAATCCAAATAAAAGTCCAAAACCATACTATTTTATAACTCTTAAGATCAGTATCAGTCAAGCATTCTTAACAAACATTATCTATAATTTCACGACACTAGTAAGCAAGATTACACCAACTTAACATCTAACATATAACGATCACTTAAATATACATATTATCACAATTAACTTATATCAACTAAAATCATATCACTTATATCATTAAATAAATCTGAAAATTATCTAATAATCATCAAAATTTACCAACTTAGCTAATTATCACATACCAATTACCAAATTGTGCTTAGTTAATCTCTAACAATCATATAACTTATAATTAACACAAAAATTCGAATTAATTCTATAATAATCTGAAAAAAATTACACATACATGTTAACTAGCTTACAATTAACATATAACCATCACAAACATCTAATTAACACTAACTATTCATATTAATCTAATTAACTCATGTTCATACATACATACATATATATATATATATATATTTGAATTTATATATATAAATACCAAAACTTGCATATGCAACTAATAACTCGAGTTATTTATCATTTATTATGATCTAATACTACTGCACAGCTGACAGACCACCACCACCGGCCAGCGCTCGCTAGAAAACGCCACCGCCGGTGGGGTTTTGCAAGAAAATCCGAGAACAGCCCCCAAACTACAACTAAACCTAATTTTAAACACCTAAAACTCATTTTCAAGCTTCAATTTAGTGAAACCCAGTTCCCCAGCCCTTGCATGTCAGTCTATCACATATATACATACACGGACGAATACATACATACACAAACTCAAAGAAATTCAATTAACACTCTAAGATAACTCAAGAACAAGCTTTAACAATTCGATTACAAGGATTTACATGTGTTTAAGAGGTAGAAAAATGAAAAACAAGAGGAAAGAGGAGAAAACAGAGCTTACAGGTGTTGGAGAGAAGAGAAATGGGGAAGAAGAAGCTGGAGGTGGGTGTTTATACCCTCAAGGGTATTTTCATAATTTCACACAGCTGAAATTCTATTTTTCTAAAAAAATCTGTTTTTAATCCTTTTAAAATCGAAATAAAATAGGAAATCAGGGGAAAAATAATTTTAAAAATTTTGAAATAATATTTAGGAAATTACAGACCTCCCCATACTTTTAAAATAATTTTTGAGTCAAAAATGAATTTTATATGAATTTTCGAAATAAAAGACCTTTAAATGAAATAAAGTTTTTAAAATCATTTAAAAATACTTACACACACAAACAAATACTCCTACCAATTTTAAAAACTAAATAATGTCACAAGATTATAATGCAAAAGATTTCATGATTTTAAACATCTCCAATAATTTTATAAAAAATTTAGAAGATTAAAAATGCATGTTTAAAATAGTTTTAAATGTTCAAAATTGCAAATAAAAATATACGAACACATACAACACTTTCAAATCATTACATAAGCATATAAACATGATTTCACACATACTTTGACTTCATCAAAAATATATCCATCATATAAACCACATTTAAAATCAAATAAGCACTTAATTAATTACGTGAATTTCTAGGTCATTATATTGATTGATTTAGTGAAGATAAAGATAAAAATTCTTATATTATAAATTTGAGTTTAATATTTCAAGTCAACTTGGATTTGAGTTGATTTTATAGATACATATTTATTAAATTTGAATCAGACTAAAATTTGTTTTGTGTTGAAATATTTTTATTAATAAATTTAAATCGGATCGGAAACCAAAACAAAAGTTTGAGTGAATTTATTTTGGCATGTGATATGGGCTGAAAATAAGCCCTAAAGACACATTTAATGTGGCATTAAATGGGCCGAGAATAGTCCAAACGTGGGGCCCACCAGCTGAGCCCAAAACCCTGATTATAGTATTAATTTCGTAATTAATATTAAGGGTAATAAACAGCTCAGCAAATAAGAGTTGGATAAGGATAATATCCCCTTCAGACTTATCCAATAAGGCATCCAATTCAATATGGAAACTGATTCCTACAAGGAATAGATCTAGAACATTCCTCAAAGACTTGCCCACCAAGTCTCCAAATCCTACCATAATTCTAAGGCTTCTCAGCCTATATAAAGGGCCTGACCCCTCATCCTAGAACTACGTTTTATTGGCTTGATTCTCTAATTACAGAGATACGTAGGCATTCTGTGAGGACCGTTTAAGTCTCGAACACAGAAGCAGCCATTAAAGCACGAAGCTCACGAACCCTAGCATTAAATATACAAACTCTAGCCGCAATAATTTCAACCTAGTTTTTATTCCACAACATTTGGCGCCGTCTGTGGGACTAAGACATCAACCATGGTTACCACTCGAAGAACAACACCGGTCTCAACCGAGGCTACCTCTGGAACCATCGTTCCACCAATCACTGCTCCTCCTGTTGGTACAGGGCCAGGGTCTGTACCCCCATTGACGGAAACAAACCCTCGTAGTCAGGCCTCTCAACCACAAGGGACGGATCCCCCCGCTGAAAGATCTCAACCTGTAATCGTCCCTCTAGGACAGGAGACTAACCCGCTCCAGATGGTGGTCTCTCCTCTCCCTCTGAGTAGCCGCCCGCCGCTTCACAGTCTCTCCACTTCTTCGCTCCCTGTCAACACCAACCCAATGTATGGGCTGCCTAATTACCCCCAAGATCCAAGGGATCCAGGACCAAGCGGTCATGCTCAGCTGATCCATGGGCGACAACAATCCCCTTATCTTAGAGGCCCGGCCCCTCCTGAGCCAGGATACTATGATTACTCTGGTCCCTATACCGGAGACTCGTCATCTGAAAACGATGATCGAGACGAAGCCCCAAGGAGGCGACGCGCTAGTAAGGAACCTCTGAGGAGGAATCCATCAAACCGAGATGGTCCTTTAACAATTGCAGAGAAAATTAAGGCTTATGAAGCCGAGATTCAGAAGCTGAAGGACGACCAAGCAAGGGAGCTAGAAAGACCGAACCCTAATCAGACTCGACCTCCTCCGACTTCAGGAGGGATTCCCTTCATAGATCTGGAGAGGTCTTCAAGGAGACCCCGAAGGGCTGAAGCCCCAACCAGAGGAACTACCAGGGTGGAACTCCCCAAGAATAATCCTAGAGATTTGATGCTACAAGGAGATCTTGATGATCCGACCCCTCCATTCACGGAGGAGGTGATGAACGCACATATCTCCCGAAAGTTTAAGATGCCCACAATCAAAGCTTACGATGGAACGGGGGATCCCGCAACTCATGTGAGAACGTTTACAAGCGCATTGTTACTGCAGCCTGCTAACGATGCCCTTAAGTGTAGGGCGTTCCCCCAAACCCTGTCGGGCATGGCGCAACGTTGGTATAGTCGTTTACCTCCAAACTCGATTAGCTCTTTCAAGGAATTGAGTACCGCTTTTGTTAGTCAATTCATTAGCGGAAGAATTCATGAGAAAAGCTCTGCATCCCTTATGTATGTAACACAGGGAAAGAATGAGAACTTAAGAGATTACATCAAGCGGTTCACTAAGGAGACCCTGAACATCACTGATCTGGAAAATAAGGTGGCCATGGTAGCCTTGCAGCACGGAACCACGGATCTCTTTTTCAAGAGGTCGTTGGCAAAACACCCCCCTGAAAGCATGGATGAACTTCAACCTAGAGCGGACAAGTATATAAAGGCTGAGGATAGCATCAAGAAAGAAGCCGCATTGGTCAATGGAGGGAACAACAAGCGGAAACAAGAACAAGAGTACGATGCTAGGGACAAGTATCCCCGAGCTAGCAGAGACTCTGAATCTGCTCCAAAAAAGAACTCGGGTCCAAGGTTTTCCGAGTATGCCAGACTTAATGCTCCAAGAAGCCAGATCCTGTTGGACATTGAAAAGGAAAAGGACTTCCGATGGCCGAAGCCACTTAGAGGAGACCCAGCTAAGCGAAATAAGGAGCAATACTGCAGGTTCCACAAAGATGTGGGACATGACACCGACGATTGTAGGCAACTCAAGGATGAGATTGAGTTCTTGATACGAAGAGGAAAACTAAGTCAGTTCACCAAAGGTGATGACCGTGGGAACCAGAGAAGGGACAATGAAAGGAGAGATAATAACAGGAGGGATGACAACCATGATCGCAATCCACAGCCCCGAAGGGCAGTTATCAACATGATCTGGGGAGGTCCGACAGCAGCTGGCACGACTAAGAATTCTCGAAAGGCTTATGCTAGAGAAGTAATGCACATTGTGGGAGAAGCCCCGAAGCGTGCTAAAACCGAGATGGTAATTGGTTTCGATGATTCAGACTTGGAAGGGGTGAAATTCCCCCATGATGACCCGCTGGTCATAACTCCCGTGATTGGAAACTCAGAAGTAAAACGAGTCTTGATAGACAATGGGGCTTCTGTAGATATTTTATTTCATGATGCATTTGTGAAGATGGGATACAACGACTCTCAGTTAACCCCTACAAACATGCCTATATATGGGTATAACGGAGTGGAGTCCAACGTTGAAGGGACTATTCAGTTACCCGTGACTATTGGGCAAGAGCCTAAGGAAGCGACTCAGATGCTGAACTTTTTGGTGATCAAGGCAGCTTCAACATACAACGCAATCCTTGGAAGGACTGGACTTCATGCGTTTAAGGCTGTGGCCTCTTCCTATCATATGAAGATTAAGTTTCCAACACGGAATGGTGTCGGAGAACAAAAGGGTGATCAGAAGATGGCAAGAAGTTGCTATGTAGCCGCATTGAGGGCCGATGGAGTCGGGGGCAGGTCCTTCCGATTGAAGACATGGATGTCCGCGATAATGAAGAGCATAGAGGGAAGCCAGCAGAGGATTTGATTCCCATACCTCTAGAACCTAATGATCCTGAAAAAGTTACTTATGTTGGAGCATCTCTGAAAGAACCCCTGAAGGGCCAGTTAATAGAATTCTTACAGAAGAATAGCGACGTGTTCGCTTGGACAGCAGCTGATATGCGGGGATTGACCCCCAACTCATAACTCACAAGTTAAATGTTGATCCCAAAAGGAAGGCAATAAAGCAGAAGAAGAGAAACTTTGCTCCGGAAAGGTAAGAGGCCATTAGGCAAGAAGTGGATAAGCTCTTGGAAGCTGGTTTTATTGAAGAGATTCAGTTTCCCGACTGGTTAGCAAACCCTGTGATGGTCAAGAAAGCGAATGGGAAGTGGAGGATGTGTATAGACTTCACTGACCTAAATGATGCATGCCCAAAAGATTGTTTTCCCCTCCCAAGGATTGATATGTTGATAGATGCCACAGCTGGACATGAGATGTTAAGCTTCATGGATGGATTCAGTGGCTATAATCAGATTAAAATGCACAAGGATGACATACCTAAGGTATCTTTCATAACTGACTTTGGTGTCTTCTGTTATCTTGTCATGGCTTTTGGTCTAAAGAATGCAGGAGCTACTTACCAACGATTGGTGAACAAGATATTCGCCCATCTGATTGGAAAAACCATGGAGGTATATGTTGATGACATGTTAGTTAAAAGCCTACTCAAGGCTGATCATATCAAACACCTCAGAGAGGCATTTGAAGTGCTGAGGCACCATAAGATGATGTTGAATCCTGCCAAGTGTGCTTTTGGAGTTGGATCTGGAAAGTTTTTAGGACTGATGGTTTCAAAGAGAGGCATTGAGGCCAATCCTGACAAGATCAAGGCAATTTTAGACATGGAGCCACCACGCTCTATAAGAGATGTGCAGAAGTTGACAGGTCGAGTTGCAGCTTTAGGAAGATTCATCTCCAAGTCTGGAGACAAATGCTTGCCTTTCTTCCAAGCGTTAAAAAAGGTGAAAGATTTTGAATGGACACCTGAGAGCCATGAGGCCTTTGAGCAACTGAAGAAGTACATGGTTGAAGCCCCGTTGTTGACCAAACCAAGTCCTGGGGAGATTCTTAGTTTATACCTGGCGGTATCCGAACGAGCCCTGAGTGCCGTCCTTATTCGGGAAGAGGAGAAGGTCCAGAAACCTATATACTATGTGAGCAAAGTGTTGCATGGGGCTGAGTTGAACTACTCACCCATAGAAAAGTTTGCTTTGGCATTAGTAACCGCCTCAAGAAAGCTGCGGCCTTACTTTCAGGAACATAAGATTCAAGTTCTGACAAACCAGCAATTGAGGAACATATTGCATAGCCCTAAGGCCAGTGGAAGGCTAATCAAATGGGCGATTGAGTTAGGAGAGTTTGACATCACATACAAGCCTCGGACAGCTATCAAAGCTCAGGCATTGGCTGACTTCGTGGTTGAATGCACTATTAACAACCAAGAAGTCGGGGGGCAAGAGATAATGACTACCCCTGGGCAAGAGGAAAAAGAAGAAGAACTTACACCTGATCTGAAGGAATATTGGGTGCTCTATTTTGATGGAGCATCAAAAACAAAATCTAGTGGTGCGGGTTTGGTTTTACAAAGCCCCGATGGGTTCACAGTTGAGTATGCTTTAAAGTTGGATTTCCCTACTACCAACAACGAGGCAGAGTATGAGGCATTAATAGCTGGTTTGGGCTTGGCCAGAATCATGAGGGTCAAAAATCTCAAAGTTTGTGGAGATTCAAGGCTTGTGGTATCACAAGTAAATGGTGAATTCGAAGCTAAGGATGAGACTATGGCAAAATACTTGAGAGTAGTAAAGGCTGTTATGTCCCAGTTTGAGGAGTGCTATGTTGAGCACATTCCAAGAGAGGAAAACATTAAGGCCGATGCCCTATCTAAATTTGCTTCTTCCGAGATAGAAAATTATGCTGGGAGTGTCTATTTTCAGGTCTTGAAGGCCCCGACCGTTAACTCAAAGTTATTGGCACCGATCGATATAGGAGGCTCTTGGATAGACCCTATCAAGGCACACCTTGAGACTGGATGGCTCCCAGACAATGCCTTGGAGGCACGGAAACTTTCAGTAAGAGCATTGAGATACACTTTGATTGAAGGCATTTTCTATAAGAGGTCGTTCGTCATCCCATACTTGAAATGTTTAAGGCCTCAAGAGGCAAGAGAAGCATTGGAAGAAGTTCATGAAGGGATCTGTGGCCAACACTTGGGGGGCAGGGCCCTAGCTCACAAGATAATTCGTTTAGGGTTCTATTGGCCGGAGATGTTGGCTGATGCACAAAACTATGTCAAGAGATGCGAGAGATGCCAGAAGCATGCCCCAATTGTAAGGCAACCGCCTGAGATCTTAACTTCAATTAACTCTCCCATTCCATTTGCGATGTGGGGGATGGATATACTTGGGCCTTTTCCCATGGCTTCTGCGCAAAGGAAATTCCTAATAGTGGCCATCGATTACTTCACTAAGTGGATTGAGGCTAAACCTCTGGCTAAGATAACCACCAAGCAAGTTTCCCAGTTCTTTTGGGAAAACATAATTTGCAGATACGGAATCCCACGAATCCTTGTAACAGACAATGGGACACAGTTCAATAATGAAGAGTTCAAGAAGTATTGTGAAGAGAATGCGATTGAGCTCCGTTTTACCTCGGTGGCACACCCTCAAGCCAATGGGCAAGCTGAGGTAGCTAATCGAATTATCCTTGATGGACTGAAAAAGAGGGTCGAACGCTCTAGGAACACTTGGGTAGATGAATTGTTGCCCATACTTTGGGCATATCGTACCACTTGTAAGGTAACGACTGGAGCAACCCCATTTTTGCTGGCTTATGGAGCCGAGGCAGTTGTGCCTTTAGAGATCATGCAAGCATCACCTCGAGTTGAGGCATATGAGCCAGAAACTAATGACGAAGGAATGAGACTTGCCCTTGACTTAATTGATGAGGTTAGAGATGGAGCTAATGCAAAGAATGCTGAATATCAGAAGAGAGCCTCTTTTCACTACAACCAGAGAGTTAAAGAAAGATTCTTTCGACAAGGTGACATGGTTTTAAGGAAGATTGAAGCCTCGGGAGTTGGCAAGAAAGGAAAGTTAGCACCAAATTGGGAAGGACCATATCTAGTCAGAAAGGTGTTAGGGCAAGGATCCTACAAGTTAGAAACCTTGGGCGGGGTTGAGGTGCCCCGAACTTGGCATGCTGTGAACCTCAAAGTTTATTATGTCTAAGTCCTTTTGACAAAGGCTTGGACTTTTACCTATTTATTAGGAATAAGGTTCGAATGAAACCATTTTAGAGCATGCCGCTCCCAGTAGAAGATAGAATATTTATGTAAGGGTTGAACCCATTCTATTGATATCTTTTGATAGCATAATGGAATTTATACTGTTTTCTCTATGAGTTATTTCTCTTTGTTAAAATAAACACGAAAGGCAAACGTTGAACTAGCTTGTGAGTTTAGTACCAGCCAGGAGGCCAAGTACTTGAGAAATTCTAAAGTTTAACGAACTATAAAAAAAATGATAACATGGAAACAAAAGAAACTACTACATAGATAAGTTAAGTCATAAGCCCCGAAGGGCAAAAGTTCAGAATAAATAAAGACAAACAGAAATAAGCCACGCAGGGCCATCTATGCATCTAAGTCCTCAATAACAACATCTCCCTGGGTAGAAGAAGGATCTGCTGTCTCTACCCCAGGAGAAGAAGGTGGATCCTGAGTGGGTTGAGAGTCCCCATCCACTGCTGTCTCGGTGGCAACCTCCAGAGTATCTGTCAATCCAGGGATAGCAGGTACCGGGAACTTCTCCAGGGATACCCCCTCGATCTTCCCACTCAGCTCCTCGATGATCCCCTCCCAACACTCCTTAAAGGTACCAGGAAAGTTTGCATCATACTCGACATTCAGGACATCTTGAAAGTCCTTAGAAGCCTTGTAATCAGCAATGATGTGTTCCCTGTTCTGCTGCACCTCCAGCTGTAGCTTCCTGTTCTTCTCCTTCTCAGCAGCCAGCTCCTTCTCCACCTCCCTAAAACGAGCAAAGTTTGCCTCGGAGGCATCAAAGTATCTGTCTCTGTCCCTCTCAGCAATGGTCTTATCAGCACGCACCTCCTTCAGGTTATGAACAGCGGCCTGAAGGTAGGCGTTCATCTGCAAAGGAAACAAGTGAATAAGGGAAAAGTAAATGCAATTAAATTAAAGAAGTTGAATAAGAAATTACCGAAGCAACAGCTTGAGCCCCGAGAAGCTCAATCTGCAAGTCATCAGAGGACTCCACAATGTGAATCCTATCTCGTGGAGTAACCACGGTCCTGGACCACTCAGCTGCAGCCCTAGAATCACCTACAGCTGTGTCCCTATTGCATAAACCCCATCCCACCGTAAAAGGAGTGAGGTCTTCCTCAATAGGAACTGGCTTTTCTTGAAGAAAAGCAGGAACACGCTCCACCGCGGGAGAAGCCTCATCTGTCCTGGCCCTTTTGGCCCTAGGGTTCTCTGTTACCACCCTAGCAGTGGCAGCAGTCTCCCTCTGCCTAAAAATTGCTCCCAGAGCAGTTTTGGCTGCAAAATGATTACAAGAAGGTTAGAAAATTATATCTAGCATAAAATGTTAACAAAGCAAGAGGTGAGAATTACCCTCAGGGCCCAAATCGCTTAGCCCATGGGCCTGCAACGAATCTTCAGAAATCAAATTTGCACATTGATGCAAATTATCCGATGTTAACAAAGTTATGGCGGCCTCTTCTTCCACGCCCAATTTTAAACTCCTGACAGGCCCATCAACGGCTCTGCAGAAGTTGGGCCGAAAATAGTTGTCCCAGTCATCCCCATCCAAAAAGATATAAAACCATTCCCTCTTCCAATTAGGAAGGGAATCAGGAGCGGAATCCGAAACAAAACAAGAACGGGCTAAGGAACGGTGTTGGATTTTGACCCAGCCCGAATTGTCAGAAGAATTGACAAATTTGAATAAATATCGAAAAACAGAAATACTGGGCTCAAGCCCATGTTTCTTACATTGGACCAAGAAACAATAGATAAAACGCCATGCATTTGGCATAAGTTGGGTTGGACAAACCCGGGCTTCGGCCAAAAGACGATAAACAAAAGGAGGAGGAGGAAGGCGAAAACCAGCATAAAAAGTCTCTTTATAAATCCTAATGGCCCCAGGCTTTGGGTGACAAGCCCTTTCGTTTGAGGCCGGAACAACGGCCCTATAAGGCCCATTAATATGAAAAAGTTGGGCTAGAATGTCTACCCTATGTTGTTTGTATTTCGATTTATACTCATAAGCATCTAAATGAAGCATATTTGGAAAAGCTTGACCAAACTCATTTAAAAGATCTCTAAGGGAAAAAACACTGGCATGGACAAGAGATGTTTTAGGGTTCTTACCCCTTGAAAGCCGTGGAGCGGTGGTAGAAGTGTTAGCAAGTTGAGACTGGCCTGAAGAGCTAGAGTCCTCCATTGATATGCTTCCCTTGAAGGCTTGAAACCCAGAAATGTTGAAAAAAGAGGGTGAAGAAGATGAAGATTCAACAATCTTCAAACAGAAACTGGAAAACAGGGCGGAGGAAAGACGCCGGAAATCGCCTCGCGACAGAACCCTAGCAGAGCTTTTTTGAAAAGTATTTGTGATAAAGGAGAGATAATTTTTGCTGAATAGTGAGATGAGAAATGAGGGATGCACGCTACTCTTTTATAGAGTTCACGGTTGGTCACTCAACCGGCTATATCCAGTAAATGGGCTGTCAAGAGGTGACTAGGCCTTTGAATAGGCGGGAAGCCCATGAAATTCAAATTTTGAAATAATTCTAGAATGTTCTACGACATTTTTAGAAAATAGGAAAAAAGCCCATCAGAATTTAAAGGCAGGAGGCCCAACTAAAAGGGCATACCCACGCCCAGGAGACCAAACCTCCTAGGCGTGCCTAGGGAAGGTGTCTCCTTGGCGGGGGTACCCACGCCCAGCTCGATTTTCTTTAAAGAAGGCTATACCCACGCCCAGGAGACCAAACCCCCTAGGCGTGCCTAAGGAAGGTGTCTCCTTGGCGGGGGTACCCAGGCCTAACTTGACTTTTCTTAGAGAAGGGCATACCCACGCCCAGGAGACCAAACTTCCTAGGCGTGCCTAAGGAAGGTGTCTCCTTGGCGGGGGTACCCACGCCTAACTTGACTTTTCTTAGAGAAGGGCATACCCACGCCCAGGAGACCAAACTTCCTAGGCGTGCCTAAGGAAAGTGTCTCCTTGGCGGGGGTACCCACGCCCAGAAAGCATTTCAAAGGGCAAAGATACACCCACGCCCAGGAGACCAAACCCCCTAGGCGTGCCTAAGGAGGGTGTCTCCTTGGCGGGGGTACCCACGCTCAGGAAGCATTTTAAAGGGCAAAGATACACCCACGCCCAGGAGACCAAACCCCCTAGGCGTGCCTAAGGAGGGTGTCTCCTTGGCGGGGGTACCCACGCCCAGGAAGCATTTTTTGCCAGGATGACTTTTTTAAAGTTAATCCTTTAAAAATTCTGAAAATAATGTTGGGAAATTGAAAAGTAATTCCCAAAAAAAAAATAATTAAAATACCTGTTGGTACATAAAAATTCCTAAATTATTAGGAAAAATTACGAAAAATACCTGTTGGTACATAAAAATTCCTAAATTATTAGGAAAAATTACGAAAAATACCTGTGAGTACATAAAAATTCCTAAAATATTAGGAAAAGTACGGAAAAATACGAGGAAAATTATAGAAATACTTTCTTGACAAATTGAACAATAATTTATGCTAATAATGCATGAAAACTCTATGAAAGTGCCGAAATTGCTAAAAGCAAGCACAAATTAAAGCCTCGAATAAGGCAAATCGTCGTAAATGTGTAGGTCGCTCCACACTTTACAACCAAGGCGATACTTGTGAAACACTAGTGTAAACCAAAATTCCCATATAAGGGTAATTAAGAAGTCCCAGGTAAGGGATAAAAACGACCCCGAGTCTCGATTAAGGCAAATATAACTTCTATGAAAACCTGATCAGTTTTCCTTAGAAGTTGGGGGGCAAATGATATGGGCTGAAAATAAGCCCTAAAGACACATTTAATGTGGCATTAAATGGGCCAAGAATAGTCCAAACGTGGGGCCCACCAGCTGAGCCCAAAACCCTGATTATAGTATTAATTTCGTAATTAATATTAAGGGTAATAAACAGCTCAGCAAATAAGAGTTGGATAAGGATAATATCCCCTTCAGACTTATCCAATAAGGCATCCAATTCAATATGGAAACTGATTCCTACAAGGAATAGATCTAGAACATTCCTCAAAGACTTGCCCACCAAGTCTCCAAATCCTACCATAATTCTAAGGCTTCTCAGCCTATATAAAGGGCCTGACCCCTCATCCTAGAACTACGTTTTATTGGCTTGATTCTCTAATTACAGAGATACGTAGGCATTCTGTGAGGACCGTTTAAGTCTCGAACACAGAAGCAGCCATTAAAGCACGAAGCTCACGAACCCTAGCATTAAATATACAAACTCAAGCCGCAATAATTTCAACCTAGTTTTTATTCCACAACAGCATGAACATGGTTGTAAAAACCGGTAATCGGTATAAATTGGTTAAGGTACCTCTCTTCTTCTTATTATTCTTATCATTTTAAATAAATTTACAGGATTAATTGAATTTTAAAAATCGAATTGATTAATTACCTTACGAAAAACTAATCGAAAATTAATCGATTAAATCGAGAATTTTTAGAAGCATGGGCGTGAATAATAGATAAGCCGTGGAGACGGGCTAAAAATAGGAAGGTGGTGTTTGGCTGGGCTTATAAGCCCGGACTTATAACTTATTTTCGGGTAAAAATTTCATATTTTGATAATTTGTTTTTATGGTTGTATTTAATGTATGTTTGAGATTTCATAAGTTGCAAAAATAAATTGGAAAATAAGTTGTAATATTAGGAATCTCTAACATTGACTTAAAATAAGTTGACTTATTCTGGAAATAAGCTCCCAAACACACCCCGAAATATGAGAGCGGCCCAAACCCATAGTTGTATTAATACTGTAAGTAGAAATGCGAATAACTGTAGACAACAATCCATTCAAAAAATAAAAAAGAGAGAGAGAGAGAGAGAAATCGATTTGGGGGTTTAGGGTTAGATCTGAAAAAAGAAACATGGGGCGTCGCCATTACAGAAGCAGCGATTCTTCAAGTGACGACGATAAGAATAATAAGAAGAGAGGTAGAGAAGAAGAAGGAGATTATCTGGATGAGGAGATTGATAGGAGAGGTACAAGTAGGAGAGATAGATATCGAGATGGAGATAAAGATCGAAAACGTGTTTATGGAGATGGAAATAGAGATGGACGTCATCGTCGTGATGAGGATAGGTATCGGAGGGAAGAAGGCGGAGATGGACGGCATACAAGTGGCAGAAGAAGAAGAAGAGATGATATTGATGATGGTGGACGGAGTAGGTATTCGGATGTTGATGAGTTGGAGGAAGGCCAGATTCGGAGGGATAGGAGGAGAGATAAGGATGATTCTTCAAAAGATAAGGGATCTGATAAGTTGAAAGACGAGGGGGGACAAGGGAAAGGAGGAGGAGGAGGAGCCACTAATGTGGAAGCTTCTCTTCCCCCTCCCCCTCCCCCTCCTGACAATCTCAATTTGGGGAGAACGGGCGGGGTTTATATTCCGCCATTTAAGTTAGCTAGAATGCTCAAGCAAGTTGAGGATAAGTCTAGTGTTGAGTATCAGAGGCTGACTTGGGATGCTTTGAGGAAGAGTATAAATGGTCTTGTCAATAAGGTTAATGCTACCAACATCAAGAATATCATCCCCGAGCTCTTTGCAGAGAATCTCATTAGAGGCAGGGGCTTGTTTTGTCGTTCTTGTATCAAGTCACAGATGGCTTCTCCCGGTTTCACTGATGTCTTTGCTGCACTTGTTGCTGTTGTCAACACCAAGTTCCCCCAAGTCGGTGATCTTCTTTTGAGGAGAATTATTCTTCAATTACAAAGGGCGTATAAAAGGAATGACAAGGTACCTTAATCGATTCCCCCCCTCCCCTTGTTTGTTTCGGATGGATATTCTACTACGTTCTTACAAACTCATCTATTTTTTGGTCGTTTTAGCCTCAATTACTAGCTGCTGTCAAATTCATAGCACATCTTGTCAATCAACAAATAGTTCATGAGCTTGTAGCTCTTGAACTACTCACAACATTGTTGGAGAATCCTACTGACGATAGTGTAGAGGTTGCTGTTGGCTTTGTTACCCAATGCGGGTCAATCCTACAAGACCTCTGTCCCCAAGGTTTGCATGGTTAGTATCTATTCCCCCTTCCCCTTCCTTGCATTATCTTGTAATTTAGTAGTACATTGGATTTCTGCTGCAACAACTATTTTAATGGATTTTTCATCCAATTCTTTAGGTCAACTGCTAAGTTGAAATTACATGATACCGTGGAGTCTTTTTGAGTCTTTTTTGTAGTGCTAATGCAATCAACAGACAAATAAACAATTTATAGAGTGTAATATATTTAGAGTTTATTTTGGGCTACCTACCGACCTTAGTTTCGGGGAATTTGAGTAAACTTGTGTAGCTGATATCAATTGATATTTGCTGTAATTAACTTGGGAAATTTATAGCATTTGAGCTTTATATCATAGCCTTGTAGCAGACAGAGGACTGAATTGAGGTAGATTTGCTGTTTTCCTTAAGTTTTGTGGCATAGGCTTCTTTCATATAGGTTGGTAGATTAAGAGTTGGAGTTAATCAAGCAGAACACTACTCTATCAAGAGGAAACAAGACTTTAGTTGCTTAATTTTAATAAATTTTACAGGTAACTTTAATATATCTAAACTTTTGTGTAATACTCCCTCTATTACGTTTTAACTACTTCTTTAGAGTTATGCACAACCACCAACTTTCACATGTCTCAGGGTGAATACTTGTATACTTATCCAGTCTCTTATTAAATTTAGTCATTCACGGTAACCAAAGTCATTACCTCAACTAACATGTTAGATATCAAGTTTGGAGTAGTACTTCCTCTTATATTATCCATCAAATGCAAAGTTCAGCTTGTTTTTTTCTTTAGAAACAAATTAATGCAAACTTTGTAAATACTAACACAAATAACTATGTGATGCTACTGGAATGATAAACTAAATTTTAATAGTCTATTATTAGTCTACTTGTTTTGCTACATTTATTAATTCCATGTAGAAAAGTTTAATTTTTGCTTAATGTAAGTTTGAATTTTGCTTCTTTCAAGTATCCCTTCACTTTCACTTTTAACTTTTCCACCATTGTTAATTAATTTTTTCCTCCAAATGTATCTAATATTTTATAAGAGAAAGTATCCTATGTAATAATATTTTTTATAAAATTAATATTAAAATATTTAGGACTCTATTTGGTTTTTGAAAAACTATTTTCTTTAGTATGAATAGTTTTAATGTTATTAGTAGTTTAAATTAGAGTTTACATCAACATTTGTTTTAAGGAAAAAAAATCTTGGTTTCATACCATTGAGATCATCAGTGAGCTTAAGTTTTTAAACTTGGTTGTTGTGCAGAGTATGTGTGTCAACTGTGATTAGATTATAGGAATTAGTCTAGAAGCACGATAAATAGTGGTATTCTGGAAAGAGGAGAAGCATATATTTTGTAACAAAAGTAAGAATCTAGAACAACAATTAAAAGGAAAGAGAGGAAGTAATTCTGAATGTGATTTCGAGTGATTGCTTTTTCCATTGTCATTAATGTTTATAGGAAGCATCAGTTGCTGTTCATATGTTGATGTTAAGAGAAGTCCTTGCATTATTTTTACATTTTAATGTTTCAAGTGATATTGATGATGGTGATGGAGAAGCCTCATATTTATTACAACTGTTAGGTGACTGGGGGTGACAAGGAGAAAGTGATCTATAAAGCCATTTATGCCCCCGTGCTTTGTATGCAGAATTTTGGTTTAACCTACAAAATTTGCTTGAGTTGCGGTACTAGTAAACCTTATTATGCTACTAAAAAAACATAGTATTCTGTGGACCTTGTTGATAAGCATGTGAGCTGAATATTTTAGTCATTTCAATAAATAGATAGA
Source organism: Saposhnikovia divaricata (assembly GCA_036435485.1). Lineage (NCBI taxonomy): Eukaryota > Viridiplantae > Streptophyta > Magnoliopsida > Apiales > Apiaceae > Saposhnikovia > Saposhnikovia divaricata. The sequence goes on from CM071598.1 coordinate 80,915,877, forward strand.
TTGAATTTAAAGATTCCATGTTGTTTGACCAATCCTTGATTTTATGTGGATAGAAATATTAATGAATGCTAGGCAGATGCTAAATGGTTGTAATCAGAGGCAGAAGCAGAAAGCATTGCAAGCCTGCACTAAAAAAATGTAAAAGTTAGGCAATAGTTTAAAAGTTCATTATACTTTTTTACAAAATTAAAGGAGAAACATATGGAGCTAAAAGAGAAGAATGAAAAAAAATGAGGAGTGTAAATATTTTATGCCAAGGGTGAGATGTAGGAAGAAAATAATTGAAGAAAATAGGTTGTCGACGTTCATGAAGTTTAGTGTATCAACACTCGAAAAGACAAGGTAAATGAGGTGTTTGAAATTAAAGTTGACGTGAACGAGGAGATCAACAAGGACGTGGTGGCATGTTGGGATGTATTTGTATATGTTGTTCCTTTGAGATTGCTTCCAAAGATATTGCTCATGGAAATGAACTTTGTTGCAAGTTCTGCCAGAGATCATCATTGAGTTTATTTTCCAATGGAGAGTATAATGGTGATAAGGATTTCTTTCCTTTATTAACTTATCTTATCTTCAGATTTTTACTTGATTAGATATTGGGGTTTTATGTCAGGAACTAGTGAGTTCATGTCTGTTTTTATGCATATTTTTGGTGTTTTTTGTTTATGAATGTAAGATAGCAGCTAGATTAAGTAAGATAACAGAGAATAGAGCAGAATTAGGTGAGAATAGAGCAGAAAGAGATGAGAAATCAGATCAGAAATAGAATTCAGATGAGAAAAGAATGAGAAACCCTAGAGAGAGAAAGAGAGTTTGTTATAGAAAGAGAAAGAGATTTTGGAGGCAAAGCCAATTTTCATATCGTAACAGAAATGTAACATACATCAGGTATAGTTCAACACAAATACTAGCACACAGACTGAACTAATACAAAGACTGAAATACCCTTACTAATCCCCACAACACAATACAATGCACAGAACACATATTACTACACTGTTATACTAAACCAATATTACTACTATATCTGGTATAATACTATAGCCATCCTGACATTTTACTCATGTACAAGGAGATTTTATCTTTTATCATTTTAAGACTTTGATTATAGAAAGTGAGATTGTTCACTGATTATGAGTTGCGATCTTAACAAAATTCTCTCTTCTGCTAATGAGAAAACCTTTTTTTTTTGTTATACTTTGTATCAATTATTGTCCTGCATTTATTATATTTTTGGCCATGTTACTATTTATTGAATATTATAATTTAGGAAATTTTCAATGGTAACCTCGTAGAATTGGCTTCTCTAAATGGTTGTCCAAACACTTTCGGCTTCCAGTTGGTACCACTCTACTATTGTGTTTTTTGGAGTTCATTTTTTTTTAAATGTAATTTCTGTAGATTAAAGATTAGGAGCCCGTTTGGGTTAACTTAAAAAATGTTACTTATAATTTAAAGTGCAACTTACTCGCTTTAAGTGAAAAAAGTTTAGGTTTATCTGTTTGGCTAATTTTACTTAAAAAGTAAATTTATTTAAAAAAAATTGACTAAAAAATAGAAATTTATATTTTTTAAATATATTATGAAAGTATAAAATACAAATATATGCAAAGAATATAGTACAAGTTAAAAGGTGACTCAAATACATAAAAATTGATATGAAAAAAAAAAAAACAGTTGAAAAAAAGTACCTTGAAGGTACTTAAATTTTTTGAACTAAAAGTAACTTTAAGGGAAAGCTGGTACTGTGTTTTGTTTAAAACTGCAACACTGTATTTTACCCATTTACAGTGTAGGTTTATAATATATTCCTTATGAATTTTATGTAGGTATTTTTGAACGTTTCCGTGGGATTCTTCATGAAGGAGAGATTGACAAGCGGGTTCAATTTTTAATTGAAGGTTTATTTGCCATAAGAAAAGCCAAATTTCAGGTGCAATTTAGTCAACTGCAGTTCTGTTGTGATGTTTTCTAATGGTGATATGTTGGTCAATAATTGATATGAACAAGTCTATTTTACAATTGCAGGGTTACCCAGCTATTCGTCCAGAGCTAGACCTGGTTGAGCAAGAAGATCAACTGACCCATGAAATATCACTTTTAGATCAAATAGATCCTGAGATTGCTCTGGGTAACCACCTGTAGTTTAGTTTCTTTAAGTATTTAATGACCTAATTTTTTATCCAGGACTCTAATACTTCTTTATCATGCACCTCAGATATTTTTAAGCCAGATCCACAATTTATTGAAAACGAACAACGTTACGAGGAACTGAAGAAAACTCTGCTTGGAGAAGAGTCCGAAGATGAAGCAGACTCAGATGCTGGAACGGATGATGAAGAGGATGAAGAGGATGAATCTGATGAAGAGCAAATGAGAATAAGAGATGAAACAGAAACAAATCTTGTGAATCTTCGGAGGACGATTTACCTAACAATCATGTCTAGTGTTGATTTTGAAGAAGCTGGTCACAAGCTTTTGAAAATTAAGCTAGAGCCCGGACAAGAGGTATATTTATTAGTTATCATTACCCTCTTATATGATTTGAAGTTGCCTTACAATACTATATGATTAAATGTGCTTATCCCATATGTTTTTACCGATTTTTCAACATGTAATTAGCAACATTAAACATGTGTACTGTTGAACATTAGAATGACTCTAAATTTCTGTGTCTTTGTTGTCCAAATAATGCCTCGAGGTATTTTCCGAAAGGAGTCGGAACAAATACATAAAGTTGGTTTGTGTTGGGTCACTATTTAATTTGGATAAAATATAATTTAGGTTTGTAACTTTAAATGCTTAGCAACCTGCAAGTTGAAACCCTTCTTTTCATAGAATTCTTTTTGGTTATGTATAATAACACCATCAACTTTAAAGTAAGAGGAACAAAACAGTGAACTAGGAGAAGAGCTTAGGAAACAGAATTCATAGTTTGTCTTAGTTTCATAACAAATATGCCATTTGACTCGAAAAATATTTCAATACCAGTCATGACTTCAGATTTCTGTATCTATTCTTTCGTTCCTGCTAGTTTCCTTGTTGAGGAATATTTTGATCTTTTTGATTGCATGCGTCTCTTGTTGGGTCATGTTTCTTTGGTTTGTTCTTTGTGATCTAATTTTGTACCACATTATTTGGTGTTTGTAACCTGTTAATTTATCAAGTGTTATGTTACTTGTGCAGATGGAGCTCTGCATTATGTTGTTAGAATGCTGCAGCCAAGAAAGAACTTACCTCCGTTATTATGGTCTTCTGGGTCAAAGATTTTGCCTAATTAACAAGATTCATCAAGAAAATTTTGAAACATGCTTTAAGCAGCAGTATTCAATGATTCATCGGCTCGAAACAAATAAATTACGTAATGTGGCAAAATTTTTTGCGCATCTTCTTGGCACTGATGCTCTACCTTGGCATGTTCTAGCTTACATACGGCTGACCGAGGAGGATACTACTTCCTCGTCTCGTATTTTCATCAAAATTCTTTTCCAGGTAAATATAGAATTTTTGTAACCTTGGAGTCTCCATCAGTTACCTGATTTAAATGTTGTTAAAAAGGCAATTCTCTCATCTACTTAATTTGCAGTATTTCTTTAGGGTTGGCTGAAATTCCTTGGCATCGAGTAGTTCTCCTTGCAAAGTGTTTGTATTTTCATCTCACGTAATTTTTTTTAATGCGGTTCAGGAATTATCGGAGCACTTAGGGATTCGCCTTCTGAATGAGCGGCTCAGCGATCCAACAATGCAGGACACTTTTGAGTCAATTTTCCCGAGAGACAATCCCAAGAACACGAGATTCTCAATCAACTTTTTCACGTCCATTGGGCTTGGTGGCATCACTGAAAATTTGAGAGAGTACTTGAAGAATATGCCCCGCCTTATCATGCAGCAGCAAAAGCCAGTTTCTGAATCTGAAGATGACTCTGACAGCACTAGTAGTTCTGATTCAGGTGCATCTAGTTCTGATTCAGAATCAGGTTCATCGAGCGCCAGTGAAAGCGAAAGTCAAAGTGATGACAGGAAAAAGAAGCGGAGGAGACGATAGAGAGCGCGACTACGTTTTCTGAATATGAAATGGAATATTGAGGTGATTGATAACTGTCTTAAACGTGGTCATTACTAAATACTTTGCAAAGTCAAGCCATCTCACAGCTCCTTGGAGAGTATTCTCATTAAGTGGAGGATTAGAAGAAAGAATGATGACTGGTGTCCCTCATTTTCTAGTTTTGAGTGACTTGTATGAGGTGGTTTGCTCTGCATAGCATTAGCAGTCCGAAGTAGATGCTCTCCCATGGATTCCCCCCCCCCCCCCCCCAAAACCCCATCAGTTTAAATGTAATTTTTTACCTTATTAATCAGAGTTGCTTTATTTCTAAACTCCTTTGGAATATGTGAGTCGGTTTATTTTTAAACTCTTTTTGGAATGTCCAGACGTCCAGTGTTTTCGTATGAGTTGTTGAATAACTGAGTACATGTCCAAGTCTCATAGTTTTTTTGTCTGCAGATTGCACTCATGAGAGACTCTTTTGCACGATGTGCTGCTGGGGTGGTGAATTGAACTTTGAAGTGATGTATGTACTGTTCTTGTCACTTGAACATCGAACTGTACTCCCTCTGTGCCTTAATATTCTTCCCATTTGACCAAAAACACAGGTTTTAAGAACAAGTATAAACAATGTTTAACAATGATTGATTAAGGGGAAAGCTCAGAATTTGAGAGGGAAAAGTACATAAACCTTCCCCCCAATTTGCATTAACATTTAAAATAAACCAATCACAAAGTTCCATTACTAATACATGGATTACAACTTTCCCCCTAAAAATAGATTACAAACAGATTACATAAAGGTTACAAACAGATTACAAAGAGATAAAAACACGGCAGATTACAAAAAGTTTGAAAAAAGAAAATTTGCATCATTGCTTGGCTACTCTGTTCAGACATGAATGTTGGAGGCTTCCCTTTTGATCTCAATGAACCAGCAGCATCAGATGGAGACATGGAAGATGTTATCCACCATTTTAATTTAAATGAACCACCAGAACAAGAAACAGAAGGGCGTACACAACAACAGGAAATGGATAATCATCATAACAGAAGATTCACCAAGCTCAGCTGTGATGCAAGACTGCAAGTACTCATGTTCTTGCTAAGCAACCAGTCAACTGAAGGCAAGCCTTACAAAGGTGCCATACAGGAGGCAGCAAAACAGTTCAATGTCACAAGAAGAACAATTAGCACCATATGGAACAAAGCAAAGAAACAAAAGGCATCAATGCAGGCATACAACATGGCAACAAATGGACACAATTCCGGAAGGAAAAGAATCCAACTGCCACCTAATGCAGTAACAGAAATAAATATGGGAGATAGATCATGCATAAGGGACCTTGCAGGTCAGTTAAAAGTATCATCAAGTACTGCTAACAGAATGATAAAAAGGGGACTGATCAAACCTCACACAAATCCTCTACATCCTGGATTAAAAGATGCAAATATCATGCAAAGAATGCAATGGATTTTAGACCTACTCATGGGAGACACAGCAGCAACAAAGAGGCAGTATAAGGCAATGTATGATTTTGTGCATATAGACAAAAAATGGTTCTACCTTAGCAAAAAAGCACAAAGAGTTTACTTAGAGAAAAATGAAAGAGGCAAGTACAGATCTGCTAAGTCAAGTAAGTTCATACCAAAGGTTATGTTCACTGCTGCAGTTGCAAGACCATGGTTTAATGCACAAGATGAATGCATATTTGATGGAAAAATAGGCATATTTCCATTCACATACAAAGAACCAGCAAAGAGGCATCTAAAAACAGAGCTAAGGGTACTATAATCACTAAGGTGGTTGAGTCAGTAGGCAAAAATGAAACAAGGAGCATGCTTATCAATCACATAGTACCAGCAATCATGCAGAAATGGCCAAGATTTGAAGGACCAAAGGTGATATATATACAACAGGACAATGCAAGGACTCACATTACTCAAACAGATTCAGAATGGCAACAAGTTCATAAACAAGGAGACTTCACATTCATTCTTCTACAACAACCACCTAACAGTCCTGACCTAAACATCTTAGACTTGGGTTTTTTTAGAAGTATTCAGTCTCTAATGCACAAGAAGATGCCAAAAGATGTTGATGGAATGATGGATGCAGTAAATGAAGCATTTTATGAGCTAGAGCCAAGAACACTTGCAAATGTATGGTTAACTTTGCAGTATGTCATGAATGAAATTTTGAAAGTAAAGGGCAGCAATGACTACCTAGTACCTCATGTAAACAAGAAAAAATTAGCAAGAGAAGGACAACTACTAGTTCAGGTCACAGCACCAATGTGGGCAGTACATGAAGCATGGAATGTGGTACACGGTCCACAACAGAACTAGATGCAGGCAATGTTTTATTTACATGTATTAAAGTATGCATTGTATGAAGGCAAGACTGAGTGTAATGTAGACAATGCATGTACGACAAACAATGCACTATATGAATGCAAGTTTACTTTTCGTTGCAATGTACGACAAACAATGCACTATATGTATGAACTTCACTATATATGTATGTATGTATAACAATGCAACAGTGCCTTAATATTCTTCCCATTTGGCCAAAAACACAGGTTTTAAGAACAAGTATAAACAATGTTTAACAATGATTGATTAAGGGGAAAGCTCAGAATTAGAGAGGGAAAAGTACATAAACCAATCACAAAGCTCGAATGAAAAGTGGCCGTGTCCAACAGGGAAGCAGATTCAAGGAAGCTCGAATGACCCCCAAGACAGCTCTTATTGAGGGCATAATGTGTGTGAAAAGTGTGTGTGCATAGTGTGTGTGAATGAATACAATTCGACTTATAATCATCAAGTCATGAAGCCACAATAAAACAGGAATTATACAGCAATCACAGCAATTAAGACTACACAAATTAAGACTACACAAATTGAGACTACACAAATTGAGTAATTAAACAGGAATTATACAACAATTAAACAGGAATTATACTGGAATTATACAGCAATTAAACAGCAATTAAGCCACAATGATTAAGTCATGAAGGTGTGAATCATGAATACTCAATGTTCAGTGCACAATGCCACAATACAATCAAGTAGAGAGTACGAACTAAGACTACACAAATTAAGACTACACAAATTAAGACTACACAAATTGAGCAATTAAACAGGAATTATACAACAATTAAACAGGAATTATACTGGAATTATACAGCAATTAAACAGCAATTAAGCCACAATGATTAAGTCATGAAGGTGTGAATCATGAATACTCAATGTTCAGTGCACAATGCCACAATACAATCAAGTAGAGAGTACGAACTAAGACTACACAAATTAAGACTACACAAATTGAGCAATTAAACAGGAATTATACAACAATTAAACAGGAATTATACTGGAATTATACAGCAATTAAACAGCAATTAAGCCACAATGATTAAGTCATGAAGGTGTGAATCATGAATACTCAATGTTCAGTGCACAATGCCACAATACAATCAAGTAGAGAGTACGAACTAAGACTACACAAATTAAGACTACACAAATTGAGCAATTAAACAGGAATTATACAACAATTAAACAGGAATTATACTGGAATTATACAACAATTAAACAGGAATTATACTCATATAAACTCATATAAACAGGAATTATACTCATATAAACAAAAATTAAGAGTACGAATATATGCCACAATACATCAAGTACACAGTTAATTCCAATTAGACAATGGTTCTCATATAAACTCAATTAAAGAAGTCAAACAATTAAACAACAATGACACAATTAAACATGCAATTAAACATGCACAACAATTAAACAGAGAACAGAGAAAAGAGAATAAACCATTAAGAACACGAACAAGCATCATCGGAATCCTCAGACTTAGTTTCGTCGTCGTTAGGGGCATCGTCACCGGAATCTGACCACAAATCGCTTGGGGGGGCTTCACCGGAATCCTCATCGCCGTCACAGTCGTCCCCAACTGCATGCAAATCGGATCCGGGCGTTCCATCCACCGTACGGTCTTCAGAACCCTCAGATCGCCCCTGATCCAGTCTTGATCGGAGATATTCTTCACTATAGGTGTGGTTGCCGTTACAATCGACGCCTCTATCGCAATTATCGGGATCGGAACAACGGTAGGAACCACTGGACTCATCATCGGAATCCGAAAAACCATAGTGCTCATCCATTACAACAGATTTTGTGGGTGAATTAAGAGAGAGGGGAGAGAGAGGGGTGAGAGAGCGGCGAGAGAGAATTAGGGTTGGAGAGAATGAGATGTCCCATAATAGAGAGAAAAGAGTAAACCGGGCCGGTCCAAGGACACAACAAAAAATCTCGCACAATAAACTGAATAAACAAATTAAGGTGGGGTAAAAAGTAAAGTAAAATATTTTTTGGGGAAAAGTGGGATATATTTGTTTAAGTTGGTGGGTTAGTTTTTTAATATATTTTCTTTACTAAAAATAGAAAGGGGAAGAGTTTTTTGAATGTCCCGATAAGGAAAGTGGGAAAAGTTTTATGGGACGGAGGGAGTAACATTTAAATCCATATAACAATTCACCAATCTTAGAATTCTATCTATATTTATTTCTAGGATTTGTCCTTCCAGTTTGTCGCACTGGCAAAAACTAACTTTTGTCAATTGAACAAAAGAAGGAATCCATTAAAAATTCAAAAAAAAATAATAGTGACAAAAAATTGCACTTATTCGTTTCCCTTTTTCGTGTCCAGTTTGGAAAAAAATACGCTTACTAACAGAATATTAGTTAGATCATATTCGATATGTATATTCTTTAATTTAGTATCTTGAAATTAAAGAGTATCTAATTAAGATTTAATAACCTGACAAAAAACAGAAAAGAGCTAAGGTGTAAGAAAGTCAAAACTTGGAAATTGTAAGTGTAGAGATGGTTTTGAAATATTAGTTATAAATCTACTATGGGATTAGAAATATATATGCAGTATGTAGGAGATAAAATTTATCTTGGAAAGAGAGACATATAAAAATGAGAAATATTTTGTACTTTTTTTTTTCCTAAATAAAACAGGTGTAATGAGAAAAATTGCTTGAATTATTTGGAAAATGTAATAATTTAGATCCGACCAAATTGGTATGTAATATCATTGTTGATGCGATTGAATACGGGTTTAAAGTGTCCACAGCCACAAGTGGAGACCTTGGCCGACAGTTTAAATGTGGTGTAATGGTAGCAATGCATGATGTACCTTGGCCTACATTACATGTATAGAGTTGCATGGGCGGTCCTGATCAGTGCGGACCGTGCGATCGCACAAGGTCCATTGGGTTAAGGGACCCAAAAGTTTAAAAAATCCAATTTATGTGTATATATATAACTAATTTGAGATTAAATTTTATGCATGAATTTATAGTTAACGGTCCAAAATATTATAAGCAAACCATGAATTAGTGATTGCTAGAAAATTTTTAGTAACTGCTATATTTAGTAGAGGCCCCATTATAAATCTTTGTATAAAAAAGGGAACTCTTTATTTTATAGTTAAACTTTGATTTATAAATTTATAAATATGTTTAAAAAATGAAAAATACGAGAGAATATTTATTACATTATTCGGTTCTAATGTTTTATATTTTTATTTTAGTAAAACTTAAGCATCAAGTTTAGTTATGTATGATTACATTTATACTTTGTTTCATTTCACATTTAAAATTAAATTTTACTTTACTCAAAAAAATTATATAAAAGGCCTAAAAAAAACTTTCGCACTGGGTCCGAAAGTTCAGGAACCGGCCTGTAGAGTTGTAATAGTACGTAGTGTATAATAAAGTAAAGACGTTATTCACTCGACAACATCTCCACCTACCCTTCTCACTCTTTCTTTCTCATCTTCTTCTTCCATGTCTCAACTATAATCTAATCCAATCCAATCCCACACACATTGCAAATATGTCAGCTCTTACCTACTGTTCACTATCTACCAATACAAAAACATTTGCAGAAGCAAGACGACGACGGGGGCCAAATTATTCTCAAATTTATAATATAACATGGTCACCAGCATTTATCAACAAGTGTGGTTTAGGTAGAAGTGATCACCAGCACCAGGGTTATTTATTTCTCAAACGGAGATTTGTAAGATGTTCTAGCCAAGGAACAATGTAATCATCCCTCGCTACCATCTTTTCTTTTCTTTTTTCTTGTCTTCCCTTAATGTTGTTTTTTTTTATCAAATTTGTTGGTTTTCCTTGTCAGCGTGATACCGGAAACTCCCAGTGTCCAAACCCAGCTTATAAGGCTTTCTTTACCAGCTATTGCAGGGCAAGCAATTGAACCATTGGCACAACTTATGGAGACAGCTTATATTGGTAGACTAGGTAAGTCAGTGTGTATGCACTCCTTTCCCCAACTTCACAATTGAAGCACCACCTCTGGATTACTGTTTTCTTTCTAACAGTTTCACTAGTGCACTTGTGATCTATGTTGCACGGGACTGAAAAGACTGAATTACCCGTACCCCATTTAAAATAAAAACCCTACATATTTAATCAATCATTTGTTCAGCCGTCTTCTTCTCTTTTATCTATCTCTCTTATTCTCTTATTCTCTCTCTCCATCTTCTTATCTTCTCTCTTTTACATATTTAATCAGTCCTCCCTCTTTTATATATTTAAACATCTCTCTCCCCATAAAATATACTCATCTTATATATATATATTTATATATATATATATATATATATATATATATATATTATATACACACGATATTATAAATGGAATCTTAAAATCAAAGTGGGTCTGAATGTATAAGATTTTTTATATAAAATCTTTTGAATGTTGAATATTGCCTTTATTTATATATTAATAATTTTATTATATTAATATATTAAATGCCGTACCCGAACCCTAAAATTTTAAAGTTGCCGTTTTCCGTCCCCGTCCCCGTACCGGTATATGTTCTCCTACCCGTCTCCGTGCAACATAGCTTGTGATAAGGGTTTGGGTGGCATTGCATGTTTAGGCCCTCTGTAACTTCATGATAATGGATTTGTTTGGGTGTATACTACTTTGTGCTAGCCCTTAATCATATTAAAGTGAGAATAAGAGAACATTCGTTACCTTTCTAGTTATTTATGGTCAATTACAGCCCTCCAAAAAATTTAATACTCACACGCACATATCCCAGCAGAGGCCGGAAACCTCAACTTCATGTTCCCAATAGAAGAGGGGTATCCACTAGGCTAGCCAAGAAGATACAAATTATTTCCATTTGCCAAGAAGTTGCTACACTCACACACTCAAAAATTTAAGAACAAGATTTATGCTACATGACATTGTTTATTTTACATTTTATTGTGCTCTATATATCACGTCTTTGTAGAGGTTTTTTATTCTTGGTAACCATAATGGAAGAGAAAACTCGATATCATGGGAACTATTCAAGCTACGCCACCTATGAACTTCTGCTTTTCCTAATTACCCATTATAAGAAACAAACTCGTTGCTACATCATGCTGGTTGCATGAAGCATGATCATTAATAACCACCTTCATGTTTATTCCTCCGTGGCGCGCCTCTTATGGAAACAACATTGAGAACAGAAATAGAAGTTTGCTTCAAATATTGTTCGGTCAAGATTTAGCTTTTAAATTTGAATTTATATTTTTTTTTCTCGTAAAATACAATTTATATTAACATTGTATTTGTTGTACACTGCTTGACGGGTTCTTATATTGATGATTTCTGTTTATAGGATCCCTGGAGTTGGCGTCAGCTGGTGTTTCCATCTCAATATTTAACATAATATCCAAGGTATTCAATATTCCTCTTCTTAGTGTTGCAACTTCATTTGTAGCGGAAGACATCTCTAAGCATTCAACCGAAGGTTTTAGCTCAGGTAAAAGTAGTTCAGTCTTTTTAGAAAATTTTGCTTTAGACCAGAGGGATACAGGTTACTGCTGTATGAAGGGAAAAGCAATATGACATGAAGTTGTTTGACAGCTGAGAGAATGCAGTTGCCCTCAGTTTCTACTGCTTTAGTGTTATCTATTGGAATTGGTCTTCTTGAGGCCACAGCATTATATCTAGGATCTGGAATGTTTCTTAGCACCATGGGCATATCAACTGTAAGTAACGATTCAAAAGAAAAGTGATTATAATGAATCTATGTTTACTTTGGCTTTGCTTGTTCGCTGCAACTTTTTATGTGATTAGAGGTTCTCATATGTTATCATCTATAAAAGTTTAGCATTGTCCTCGTCTGATATGGTGGGTGGTTTTGATTAATTGACCTTGATGCTCTGGACAGGCATCACCGATGCACACTTCAGCACATCACTTTCTTCAACTTAGAGCACTTGGTTGCCCAGCTGTTGTACTTTCTTTGGCTATTCAAGGCATCTTTCGTGGTTTCAAAGACACTGAGACTCCTGTAAAATGTCTTGGCAAGTATTTGTTGGATATTGTTTTCCCAATATATGATTTACACCTCATTTTTTTTACGACACAATTTAACTTATCATCCCATATATTTATCTTAACATGAGTTGTTTCCAGCTCTTATGTGTAATTTATCTTTATACAACCACGCATTTGTAAATTTCATTTGATAATATTAACAAAACAAAAGGTTTCATACTTCAGCAAGGTACGTTCGCATAATAGTTGAATTGCAGATTTTTTAGTTCTATCAATCCAATGGTAAGTATCTTAATAAATGAATTTATTAGCTGTTAAGATGATGTAGACCATTATATCAGACCATTACCTTAGCACTGCGATTTCATCACTGTATCATACTTGGGGCTAAAGTTTGTTATTCTTTTTTAGAGCTTATTCTCTCTTTTGCAAGACACATAAGTGTCATATACAAACAGTACAACTTCTGCCACTTGTCTCAATGATTTTATTGCTGATTTCTCTCTTTCCAAATTAGATATATATAGATATGTAGAGTCCTGCTCTAATTAGAACTGAGAACCAGTGATTTGTATCGGTGAATTTGGTGATTTGGATGCAAATCACTACTGATTTAAGTGATTGTAAGTAGTGAATAGTATAAATCGCGACCATCAGTTTGCATCCAGTTCACCAGTTTAAGTTACACAAATCAGCCGTTCTCATAGTATATTTTTGAAATTGTCAGAATCATGTGCTTTGGGTTTTAAATTGCATTAGATAGTTAAATACGCTACTTCCTTCAAGATATGAAACAAGCATTTGATGATAGAATTGTATGTGTCTATCAGCAAATGTTACAATGAATCCTTTGGTAAAAGAGTTTAACATACAGTCAATCCATTGAAAAAGGTTGGGGGCATATATGAGGTATATATTAGGTTAAATCTTTGTCTGTTATTATGTTAATTTGCAATATTCAGGCTGTTCGGTAATGATATATTGGGCCTTTTTTTTTATACTAACAAATGACCATCTTCCCAGAAGTAAACATGTTATTGTTCCATTGAAAAAGGTTGGGGGCATATATGAGGTATATATTAGTTTAAATCTCTGGCTGTTAGTATGTTAATTGCAATATTTCAGGCTGTTCGGTAATGATATATCGGGCCTTTTTTTTATACTAACAAATGACTATCTTCCAAAAGTAAACATATGTTATTGTTGCTGAATTATTTGCCCTTCAGTTCCCCCGCCACAAGTTGTTAGAATATAATATAAAAATCCAATTAAGCCTTCCTCTAACACCTTAAGGTTTGTTAGAATATAATATAAGAATTCAATTGGGCATTCCTCTCACACCTTAATGTTTTAGATGGACTGGTTACTTAACACAAGTTACTAAGAATGCCTAACTTACATATTTGCTTTCTGAGTAGTATTAAATATATAAATGACAGCACTGATTTCTGAAGCAAAAATGTTATTTCTGCAGCACTTGGAAATACAGCAGCAGTATTCCTTTTCCCTACACTTATGTATGTATTCCACTTAGGAGTAACTGGTGCAGCCATATCCTCAATTCTATCGCAGTACGTGTTTTAATGGTTACTCAGTTATACTAATACGACCCTGACTACTTTTATGAGGTTGATGTACCTGCAATTGATCATGAAATTTCCTATAAAATTCCTCAGATATATAGTGACACTTTCCATGATATGGCATCTCAATAAGCGAACTATACTGGTACCGGACCTGGAAAAATTGCAGTTTGGTGGCTATCTAAAATCGGGTAAGTGCTTGTAAATAATCTTCTTCTTATTATTGGCCAAGACTAAGTTGTATAATAGTATAAAAAGGTATAACGGCATTGCGTTTTCCCAGCCACGGCTTTTTTCATGTTATTTAGTGTTAAACTTGTATTAATTAGTGTTTTATTGGTTGGTTCCTACGGATCCACTTTTTTCATTTCACATCTTAAAACTTGCCTTACAATTAAAATTCTTATTCGACTCGAAAAAAGTCACCCTGAATCATGTTATTTTGGCCAGTTCTTCCAAAACCTCAAAGTGAAAGGAGCAAGTCTAAAAGTATATCATATGCATCTGATGACTATACAGCAGAGGCAGGTTTCCATTTTGATTAAATTTATAATTCTATCTTGGACAATTATCACGATGACTGTCAATTAATATCGTGGTCCAATACTTTACCCATATCCTCTCTCCTTAGCAAGAGGGTGAGTGTAGAGGGGCTGAGAAGCACATTAATCAAAAGAGCAAATTTTTGGTAAAGGTAAAATCTATCTCCAAACTTCATTGAACACTTCAAGACTCGACTAAATTACATGATTTTGAGTTTCAAGTTACCAGCTTTCCTATAGGCTATAGCTTAACACTCCCTCTCACTAGATCTTTTGGGGCAATATTTTCATTATTGTCCAAATTAAATAATTGAGAATATTGGGGTAAGAGGGTTCAAACTCGTGACATCTCTTGAGCTCCGATGCCATGTTAAGTTACCAACTCTCCCAAAACCTCAAAGTAGTAGGAGGAGGGCATGGTTGGATCAAATATTATCTTAACTTTAGATGATATTGCAAGGACCTACAGTTATGTTTCGATTTAATGAAAACAAGAGAACAATAGGTAATACTGTTTTTAAAAAAGTGTATTATGCATAATGCGATATGCAACCATTTACGTAACATGGTATCGGAGTCTTTATGTGCGAGGAGCCCGCCAGGAAGCATAATTATACTTCCAATCAGTACGTAGTATTCTTCCAATAAAAAGAACAAATTGTTTAGTTATTACGTCCATATAGTTATCCTCATTGTCACTATATGGCTTTCAATCGTCCCCACCTTTACACCAATAACGTGGCCACGTCTTCTTACAGATTTATTTTTCAGGTGGTTTTCTTCTTGGAAGAACTCTTGCTGCTGTTATGACTGTTACTTTAAGTACGTCAATGGCTGCTCGTCAAGGACCATTATCTATGGCTGCCCATCAGATTATCCTGCAAGTATGGTTGTCTACGTCTCTCCTTGCAGATGCCCAATCTTCTTCTAGTCAGGTAGCAATGTGTTAATACTAAATTCTCGTCGCAATATATACTACATTTTGTTGCGTGCTACCATTCCATTCATTTGGTATTACTTAATTTTTAAATGTTTACAATTACAGCTCTGACCACCTTTGATCTTTGTAATTAATGCTTGTATATCAAGAACCGGTGTACACTCTAAACAAGTAATGTAATGAATTATTCCGATTCTATGCGCATGACCTGTAGTGTCCTTGTCAACATAGCAAGGATGCTTTTAATGTATTAAATTTATCTAAGAAGCCGAGATATGCAGTCCCTTCAAGCAAGTTTTGAACTGTACTCTTTTTCTAGTATATCTCTTTAGTATTTATTGTAACATAGACATTTCCGATTGAAGATTTTACTGAAGCTTCCTGTTTTTGAGTTCATGCCATGGCATGTCAATTTATAAACAGTCAATTACAAGAAAGCTAAGTTGTTTATATATTAAGTGTTTCTTATTACATTTAATTTTCACTTTCACATTTAATTGTATCTTTAGGCTCTTATTGCAAGTTCATTTGCAAAAGGGGACTACAACAGAGTTAGAGAGATCACTTACATTAGCATAAAGGTAAATCAGTATTCGTTCAGTCTTTTGTTATTTTTTTTCTAATCTAAATTCTAAACTTCCTTCCATCGTAAAATGAATTCTTCTTGGGGGAATATTAGAATATGTATCAGTCACATTATTCATCGAAGTTAAGAAATAAGACATTTTTTGTATTCTTGTATTTTCCTGTGCAGTTCTATGCTAATGGTTATACTTTTAACTAACATTGATTTTGACCCAGGCAGGACTATTTACTGGCATCTTATTAGCTATCATATTGAGTTTGTCTTTCGGTTCATTAGCTACTTTGTTCACCAAGGATGTAGAAGTGCTAAACATTGTTAGATCTGGGTTACTGGTAAGTATGCATGTACTGCATGTATAGGGTCCATTGTGGACATCTAATTAATTGTATTGCATCTATGTTTTCGCAGTTTATCAGTGCCAGTCAGCCTATTACTGCTCTTGCTTATATTTTTGATGGTCTCCACTATGGTATTTCAGATTTCATGTTTGCCGCTTGCTCAATGGTAAATTTCTCCTCTCAATGTAGCAGTGGATTCAAAATTTGTTGTGCTACACTGCATAGTAACCTTTTACTGATATTATAGATGGTGGTTGGGGCATTGTCATCTGCATTTCTGCTATGGGCCCCTCCACTAATAGGTCTTTCAGGAGTTTGGTCAGGTTTGACTCTCTTCATGGCCTTGCGTACTGTGGCTGGATTGATGAGGTATAATACTGTAATATGTTAAAAAAATTTCTGAAGCCTCGCTTGGAGATAATTTATATTTGCATCCCATGAATCTTCTTTTTCTGTATCTGGTTAAGCGAAGATTCTCAACCCCTCACTTGGCAAACTAAAAAAAATGAAATGAAATCCAACACCTGATTTTTTTTTTTCTTTTTCTTTTTATCGTAATGGCTAGAACATTTTGAAACTACATTTTCTTTAAAATTCAACCGAATGGGTTTGAATATGGTATTTCAGTAATTTTGTTGGAATCAAACCCAAACATCACAGAACCTCAATCAACTCTACCATCTGAAACTACAAAATTTCTGAACTGATGTTCATTATTAGCTGATGTCAACCTTTTTTTTTTCTCTCCTACACTCTTTTCTTTAGCATAGTTGTTTTTGCTAGCTCTGTAGTTGAGCCTCTTTTTTTTTTTCTTTTGCAATGTGGGAGAATATAATATAATATTTATTGTGTGCATACAGTTACATGGTGTGCTTGTTTCAATTAGTTAATGCTTGGCGACATAATTGTTCGATGGTATAACGAGTGGTGAAGTTAGTATGAATGTTAGTATGAAATGAGGTATTTTGTTTTTTAGATGTTAGAACTGCTCAATTTAACTATAGTAGGGCAGTACCTACGAAAACATTGCATGATAAAAAAATTGTGGTTTCATTTCTATCTTAAATTGAGGAGGTATGCATCATAGTGCATTTTGGAGTTGTTTCCCCCACCAGTGTGTGCTTCACTAAAAGTGTTCTTCCCTTGACATTGCCTACATATGTTCACGATATAAGATGGCCCAACTAAACTGTCTTCCTAACATCTTCAGGTTTTATTCGTATCTCATCCCAGCTTAAGATTTTAGAAGAGCCGGCAACTTAACTATGTCAAATTTTCTTAATGTCTGCTTCTTCATGTATATTTTTTTTGTCAAAAAGAATTACTAGAATAACCAACGTTCTGTTCATCTTTATCTATAAATATAAATTTCTGTTTTTCATAAGATTATTTCTTGTCAGACTGTCTTCAAAGAAAGGCCCCTGGTGGTTCTTGCAGGACATTCATGGAACTGAGGTTTGTTTTATGGTGTTCTGTGTAGGGCAAACATAGCATTCTGCTAGTTTGCTTGATCTTCTTGCTCCACTTCATGCACGCGTACGAGCTCGCATATGATCTGTTTAATTTGTGATGCTCTTGCTTGCAGGTTGCTGTTTGACACTAGATATGCTTGTACCAGTGAAACTGCAATTCTGCTCAGTAAGCAGGACACCAGTATATTCGGCTTAAATATGTTAAAAGGGCCCAAAATTTTACTTTCGATCAATTGTTCTTCTGATTTTGTCAATTAAACATATATAATTTATCGCTTTGGCAATTGTAGCCTAATTGATATCCGTCTTTCAGGAGGTAAATAAAAATTTCTGAGGATTTAGAATCGTAATTCCTAATTCGACAATTATACAAAAAATAGAAAAGACATACTTTTTTCCTTTTCTAAATGACATCCATACTTTCCCGATTTAGAAGTTGTTTTTCCACCTTTTGAAAAATATTTCCTACTGCCTACTGTTGTCTTTTCCTGTTTTAATTTTTATTTATATCAATTCAAAAAGATCAATCACTAAGCTATGAACAAATAATTTTAGAATGAAGCTATGAGTTGTAATTCCGTTATATTTGACTTGCAATATTCGTGAAATATTGATAATACATTATTATAACCATCTTCATTACCCGCGTAAGGTACGGGGATATTCTAACTTTGAAATTTTGGATTTTAATAGTTGTGATTATGAATATTTTTCGATCAGTTGCAAAAGTGCTCTAACTTTCTAAGAGGTTGTGTCCAAAAAATTCTAATATCCAATCAATTAGTCATTTAGTTCAATGATTTAGTTATAATTTAAATTCATTATATGTAGAACTGAGATGTCACAATTTCGATTCTGGACAATGTGAAGATTAACTAACGTTTTCGTAGCATTTGACTTTAGGAGGATTTTAGAGTAAAATCATATGAAATTGGAAGGCATAAATGTGAAATGATATTAAATAAAATGTGGAATATTGCGATATTTTGGATTTTAGTAGTTCGACTTTAGCCGTGAACACCTTTCAATTTATAGCGGTGTTACCTAAATATAGCTTAGCAAACTCTCTTCTTGAGAGCTTCATTTTCAACATGATTTCTAAGATTTATAAAATCTACTAATATAATCATCTAATTCAATGTTTTCAGCTGTGAATTATAATTCACTTTATTCAGAACTAAGAATTTAAATATAGTTACTCGCTATGAACTTTTAAATAGTATATTTTATAACAAATACGACTAATATATTAAATAATATTATAACACTAAAATATATATGTTTATTATTCTTGTTATTCCCACGCTTAATTCCTAATCGTGAATCCAATCGATTAGTTCCAATTCTCGAATTTTGTGAATATTTCTATACAATTATTAGTCATATATTGGTGTAATTATATATTACTTGCGAAAGTTAATGGCTATTATTAATCAATATATGCACCAATATAAATTATTAATTGCGAAAGTTAATGGCTATTATTAGTTTGCTATAATTAATTACGTAATATTTAAGTAGATATTAAATAAACATATTAAATATAAGATTATTAAATGAAGGAGAAAATGCCCAAACTACACCATTTTCCTAAGGAAGCTGCCTAAAATGCTCATATGCGGGAGTGTCCGCCCTTTTTACCCACGGAGTGCGCATGCTAGGCATGCATGGCTTGGAATATGCATATGGGAAATGTGTATCTCATGTCACGCATCTCCCAGATGCGCATTGACGTCAGCTGACATCATTATTGCAATTGGAGCTCCGGCGTCTCCGGCGAGCTCAAATCGTCTCTTATTTCGCCTGCCTGCGTTCTCCTTCCTCCCATTGCCTCCACCAAAACTGAGGACATACGAATGATGCCCAGACTTGCCTCATCATTTTCCTCTACTTTGTGTTTGTTTTTCGGGTTCGCAGGGGTGTACACAAACCAATCGGAAACTACATCGGGAAAAAAAGGTTTGTTTTAGGCCTTTTAAATCCGGCAAAACAAATGGAAATCAAATGGCATAGGAATGTAGAGGAGGAGAAGACGTTCATTTTGGTGTATGGTACGTGAATCAAAGATGCCTGGAAAGTTGTGAACAATGTCACCGAAAATCTGATCGGAAAACGACTCCGACGTCGTTCGAGAGAGGCGATAAACAGTGACCAATACGCATGTACAACATGCGTATCTCCAAACACGCATGTTAAACATGCGTATCTGTGGTCACTGTTCACAGTCACAGAGTTGGAATTTACAAAGTATACGTATAGCTGCATTGCGTGGACCAATACGCATTTCAGAAATGCGTGTACCCTATACGCCAGCTCAGAATGCGTGGCCCGTGGGTAAAAAGGGAGGACGATTCTGAATATAGGCATTTTGAGCACATGGAAAAAAAATATGGGTAGTTTGTCTCACCCTAAATGATGTATATTAAATATATGAAGGGTTAAAATAGTAATTTTCCAACGAATAAAATGTGACATGGTAATAACACAACATGTCACATTTTATTCAATAATAATATTATAACACTAAAATATATATGTTTATTATTTTTGTTATTCCCACGCTTAATTCCTAATCGTGAATCCAATCGATTAGTTCCAATTCTCGAATTTTGTGAATATTTCTATCCGGTTATTAGTCATATATTGGCGTAATTATATATTACTTGCGAAAGTTAATGGCTATTATTAATCAATATATGCACCAATATAAATTATTAATTGCGAAAGTTAATTGCTATTATTAGTTTGCTATAATTAATTACGTAATATTTAAGTAGATATTAAATAAACATATTAAACATAAGATTATTAAATGATGTATATTAAATATATGAAGGGTTAAAATAGTAATTTTCCAACGAATAAAATGTGACATGGTAATAATACAACATGTCACATTTTATTCAATAAAATTTACATTTTTTTCTTTTAATATATTTTAATTTTACTATTAAGTACCTTATAATAAATGTTATGAAAAAATTTAGAATTTCTAAGCAATGCTAAGGATGGAACCCATGTCATATCAATTCAACTAAACTTAAGTTTTGCACCGTAACCATTGAATTACATGTGTAATTTGTTAAACAGGAGAATTCATTACCTATATCCCTCGATGTTTTTATTTAATAATTTAATTTTTCTTTATTCAAGATTTAATGTGTGTTTCATTTATAATGCTATTCTTTATTAATTATCTTTTTATTATTTTATGTCTCTTTATAGATAATAGATGTTTCATCTAACTTTATCTTTATATCTTATATAAGAATTGAATTCTTACTTCAATTCTGCCTCATCTCCTTTTATAAAACATCAATTAATTAAAAGAAATTTTTTTTATTTAAATATCTCGACAAATAACAGAAAGTAACATCTCGACAAGATGACAAATAACAAGGTAAAGTATCGTTTTTGTATATATTTGGAACAAGCAAATACAAAATCCTGGCGCCGGTGTCATCCCTCTACTGGACACCAGACAATATTTTCTGTTTTATGAACTTCTACGATTAACTCTACATTGTTTTGTAAAACAAATTTCCTTTTTTACACAAGATACAAGTAACGAGAACTGGTTTTGTCCTAATTCATGCATCAGCAATCAGACTATCAAGTCTGGAGCTATTGCAACTGGTCCTATGTATATGAACATACACTTTGTTCACCTTGTGCGTCACGAAAATGAGAAACGTGAAAAAAGTGAGATGCCGGAACCTGTAGCATCAGTTGCTGAGGTTGATTGGGCTTCAGTCGAAGATCGGTATGCTTGTTGACACTTTTGCATCTGTAGTGGAAATTAGAAATGCCGACATTCAGTATTCATTTCTATTTTCATTCTGAACAAATTTCAGTCTGGATTCAAATTTGATAACCTAGTATCTCAACTAAGGTCACGTGCTACTAAGATATGAATTGGCAGATGGTCGATCAATACCACTCTCTCTACAGATAGGGGTGGATCTGGTAAGGGGGCGGGGGGACACATGTTCCCCCTAAAACAAAATTTAACATGTTTTCACCATTAATATTTTAAAAATATATGAAAGCGCTCCTACAAAAATCTAAAAATATGACTGTGTCTCTCCAAAATTTACTTTACTCGGTGTCCCCCTAAAGAAAATTTTCTGGATTCGCACCCGTCTACAGATAACAGGCTTAAGGACACAATTATTATTAGAGTGCTTCTAACAGGCAGGTTCTTTGCACGTTTCAGTTGCGAGTTCACACTACATATTTTTGTTGAGCTAGAGTTCGCCGCACCCAATAAACAAAGCGGCTGTCATATTCACTTGTTTATCATATACTTAAAATAAAATAAAAAGGCATTAGTAAGTAATCACCTCTTCGGGACTAAACTGAAGGAGCATTGCAACCACAGGTAGCAGAGCACCCACCTCACCTACGAACATAACAGTTGTGATTAACAATTATTGCATAGGCAAGCACCATATTCGTTGTTTTCTTACTTCATGAAATCTTTAAAGGAGAAGGGGAAAACAGCTAAATTCAACCATTTTCCAAGACTTTTACGTGTTACAGGTCTACCTGTTTCAAGAAGCTTTAAGATAACATTTTTAAGGTATGTCATATCTACTCCTCCCCTCTTCTGCATTCTTTCCATGTTTCGCACTTCTTCTTTCAACATAGCTTCCTGCACTCATGGCAAATTAAGTCAAAAGAAAATATGAGAGTAGACATGTACTTGGTAAAACGATTAAACATATAATAAGATGAGTTATATTGAATTATATTTTTGTTAATAATGCGACTGAGAACTACTCGTGGTTTTCTATAGAATTCGTACTGCTGTAGATAGATTCCTTAGGCAAGAAACCAGACAGCATCCAAAAACTGTAACTGCAAGTGAGATTGTACTTTGCCAGATTAAAGCAGTAAATGTTGGTGGGTGATCCAAAACTGCTTGAAATTACTATGCTAAAGTTGTGCTAAATTAAATTGCAGTAGAAAAAATTTTCCCTACGCAAGTGAGGAATAACCGATATCCCAACTGATATATACCTGTTGGCTGTGCAGACGATTTTCTCGTTCAAGCTCCTCAATTTCCTCCTATAGAAAAATTACATTAGTGCCTGCCAAAGAGATACAACAAAAAATAAAAATCAGTTACCTGAAGTACAAGAATGTGCCTTTGGGATTGAGCAAGTTCCTCCTCTCTCTGAGCTTGTTGTCGTGCGAGAATCTGTTAATGTAAATAAATAAAAGTGTAAATTAGACTCTCAACTTGTGGCTTCTTAGCCATAACTCGCCAGCTGCACGTAGGACTTCGGCACTAAACTAGAGGCATTTATAGCAACAAGAAGGTAATATGGAAAATTAACTTTATACAGCTTCAATAAACAACCAGATAGCACCAAAATAACTTTATGCAACAAGCAACAGTTCAGCTTTCTACAAAAATAACTTTTTTGGTCCATTAGTACAACAGACAACTGGAGAGAAAATGCAAACAAAACAGCTGGATGACTAAAAGCCAGGCATACAAGTTGGCACATGCACAAGGACAAAAGCCAGTGACCAAGTATTCAGAAAATATCCTGATCCTCCTTGGTAATTCATACTAGCAGTAATAAATGACTCGTAACCTTTTTTTTCAAATACATTATTAGCATCTCAAGCTCTGCATCAAACAAAAACAATTATTTTCACAATATCAAGTTCACACCACTCTCTTTCCTATTTTGATAAATGACCTGGAGCAATAATGTACATACAGCTAGGGCTAACCGTAGCTCATCTTAACGAATTGAATTAATGAATCTCGACTGATCGGCCTGGATGGTTTTGAATTGCTAAACCAAGAACCTATAAGTCCAATTTCAGCCAACTTTTTATCAAAAACAAGCTGAAAAGCGAAACCTATAGTAAGCAGATCATAGAATATTCTGAGTTCGTTTATTTATTTGTTTGATAAACACTTGGAGAGTAGGAGGTATAAGTGTATAATACTAAAATAGTGGTTATACTGTCCTAAGCATAACTGTTCCAAATTCCATACAACACAAAGCATTCCTGCTTGAAGCCTTACATGATCTACTAACATCATACATGAGGGTTGTATATAGTGCACTTTCTTATAAATTTTCATGATTTGCATGTAAAAAGGACTGACCTAGTACTCCTATACAAGTCTTTTTAATATTGACAAAACTTTAATTTCACATGTTCAGTTTAGTTTCTGGT
This sequence comes from Saposhnikovia divaricata, assembly GCA_036435485.1. NCBI lineage: Eukaryota > Viridiplantae > Streptophyta > Magnoliopsida > Apiales > Apiaceae > Saposhnikovia > Saposhnikovia divaricata. The sequence continues at coordinate 80,939,973 of CM071598.1, forward strand.
TGTAGTTACTAGAACCTCATACTGGCAAAAGAATAGTAGATGCTAACATGTGTGCAGCAGTATGTAAATAAGGGATCGCTCGCCTCCTAATTGTAATTGAGAGAAGACTAAATTGCAGTATGATGGCCTGTACTTTAATTTTTTTGCACGTTAATGGCTAAAATAGAAAACTAGCCAAAGTGATGGCTAAATTTTATTATTTTTCATGCACATTAGGGGATCCGGACATTTGTCGTTAAGTGAAGCGTTAAATTTAAGAGGGGCGGGTTAAAATGATCAAAACACTTTTTAAAAAAAAAAATTATCTAAACAAAAATACATATACATACATAAACATGTATATATACATCTAACACCACTGACATCATTTCAAAACACTCAACCCCATAGAATGGCTTCTTTCCGGTGGCCGGAAATAACCTAAACTTCGGTTAGTGGCTCTACTACTGCATCTGTAGATATCTTGTACATTTCTTGTGTTACACTACTCCCAATCCCAACGATCTTACGTGGATCCAGAACCCAACCCACCCGGCAATATTAGTGACTTAGTAGAATAGCATAGTTAGGACTTAGGATACAATAAAAGTACTAGTAATAACATAATTAAAATCCAATAAATAATAGTTATATTCATAACAGTATTTTCACGGTGTAAATTTTTTACGAAAGGGTTTAATTGTAATATACTTATATATGTCTTAATAGCAACAAATAATATATCATTATCATTTTTATATTCTTATGAAGAAAATATTTAACTTGACTTTGAAAAGGACATTTATTCGCAATTAAAAATAAAATAAAATACTAATTCCTCTCAAGATAGAGTCTACTCGGCTAAAACTGTAAGCTGTCCACCTCTCCCACCACCTACTCCGAGGTACTTATTAATCCTCCCAATGGCGATTTGGATGACGATTCTTCAAATATTTACTGGAGTTGAGGATGTTTTGCTCCTGCTTAGTTCTTCATCAGGTAGTTTTCTAGTTTTTTGGAGGCAATCAACAAAAGTAGTCAGTCAAATTAATCTAATCGGACTCTTGAACGCAATACATGGATATGTATAAATATGTATAGCCACGTAGGTACTTGTATTGGTAAAATAATTTAAAAAAAAAGAAGCTATTTAGACAATGTTACCATGCTCCACGTTGCTATTTGACAGTTGACTTAACGGAAAAACATTCGGAGCCCCCAACGTGCATTCAAAAATAAATTTAGCCAACATTTTGGCTAGGTTTTTTTATTTTAGCCACTAACGTGCAAAAATATTAAAAGTACAAGCCATCAATTTGCAATTTAGTCTTCAGAGAACAGTTGCAACCCATTGCCTCATCTAATAATATGTCTAACTACAGAGATTATCTATTCTCTAGAAAACGTTCCATTAAGTCCCAACTGTGCCCTTTGTATTATAAAACTGAAAAAGACTATTAAGAGATGCTTCTCGTGCTGTTTGCATCACAGGTATTTGGACTTAACTATGCAATGAACTAAAACACAAATCTCAAGGATATAATAGGCCTTCATAATATATATATATAAGATATATACTGGCTTACCAGAATCTGATGTTCTGCAGCTGAGGTGCTTATGTTTGGTACATCCTGTTTCTGGGGAACTGTAATATCCACAATGTAAAGCAGAATTAGTGTTACGACATATTCCGACAAAGGACATTCCTTGTAATCTTTTTAACCATCACACGAGACTACGAAACTTCAAGTAATATACCCTTGAAAAAGTCAGGGTGACATAAAGACAGCTCATACCTGTGTTCTGGTTATCAATGCTATTGACCTATAAATATTAGCAAACAGTCGGGTCATTTATATCTTCTTAAAAAAGCCAGGGCCTATGGAACACCATAGGTACATATGCACCCATAGGAATTCCGCACACACATATATATATATATATATATATTCACTCGCATGTAAATAAGAGGATGAGGAGACACATACTAATGTTTTGGAAGATAGTGACTGATGAAGGTTCTTGTTATCATTCAAAAGCCTAGAAATTTCTGTGTCTTTCTCTTCAATCATTTTATCAGCAAGATCGCGAAATGCATCATGTTCTTCCTACAAGTAACAAAGCCTGTTAACACACAAAGAAAACAATACTGACAGTCCATATCAAAGTGAACCTTCATACTTTCAATTTTTTATAATGCAACTTAAGGCTCTCCATTTCTTTCTGAGGATTTTCACTGGAGGACAGCTGGTTTTGAGCCTTCAATGCTTCATATCTCACTGTAAAATTGCATTCTCACATTACGAGCTTTCTGTAAAACACTATGTAACCGTATATTAACAAATGGAAAGGAAAAATATGAACAGAACATAATCGTTCGTACATCTCCAGGCTTCTTCTAGATTTTGCTGGTTCTTCTCCCAAGTATCTTTTTCTGATGCGTGGCTAGAAAGGAGAGAATTCAGCTTTTTTTCCATGTTCTTGATCTGCTGCTCTGCCTTGGATAGGGCTAAATCTCTAGAAAATTATGGAATTTAACTTAATTAAAAGCTTATAAAACAATCAGCAAAAATGAGCCCAAACCGGATAAGCACATGTACAACAAAATACAGATAAACGCGAACTTTATATTATGTATCTGAAGCATTCATTTCCATTACCAGAAGAAAATATTTTGAGCAACAAAAATATATTAAAGCAAATCATAATACGTAAAATTTATCATTTCTAACTTTCTGCCTGTCTCAAGACATTTCTACTGATAATATCACCTCGTAGAAATTTCCTTCTCATGATCATCCAGAGCATTCTTTAGATCTTGAAGTGCCTTGTCCCTCTCAGCAGATGCCAATGAGATTTCTTTCTCTGCCTCCTACAGCAGAACAGAATAGTCAGTATAATATGATTACAGAACCCCAGAAAACCAAGCGAGCTTACATATTAAAAGATAAATGCCTCAATAATTACTTTCAGTGCTTCTTCCTGATCTCTCAGTAGTTCGTTATTTTTTGCAGCCTCCACCTCCGCATCTTTTCTCTGAAGAAGTGCATGTGCACGCACCTTATAAGATGCAAATTCACTTTCCAACCGCCTGATCTGTAAGTTAAAATCGTAAGACCATAAATACAAATAAGAAGCAGAAAAGTATATTTCATCACATCAATATACTGTGCATAGCTGATCTTACTAGCACATAGAAGTATCTATACCCAAATGGAAATTGTGGATAAAGGGCCAGATCTCAGTGGTTTGCATATAAAATATCAAGTAAAGTGAATTTCTTAGCGAGTGGGAAGACATATTTTGTCAGGTAGAGCTTGAAAAGTTTGTTGGAGAATGATAAAAGGTCACTTCTTGGAACTATTTCACACATAATGTACCATTAACCATTCTCAACTAAGATCCACAGGAGTAGCAACACAGGTTGTTCATACACTACGTTTTACACTAAAAGGGGCTAGGGCAATACCAGAGGCTGGAACGATATACAAGTACCTATATGGATGAATAATGTAACTTGAATGAATTATCGGAAGGTGTATGAAGGGTAGAGTTAGCTAGAACAAAATGTATGTCTTGCATCTAAACTAGCTGATATCTGCTGCGTATATTTTTTTTTCTTTTCTTCTTGGATCTTTTTCTTTTTAATTGTGAGGAATAAAATTCTAACAGACACTGCATATATTTTGATCATTATCATGTAAACAATATATGTGTGTATTTTGTCATATATAGGACAAGTCAAGCTATTAAATTTTATAAGTTTCAAATGTTAACATCAAGACCACAGTTTTGTCCTGTAAGTTGCATTAAAGCATTTCTATTCGATCTATCAATTATGTGCTATGTTACTCGGACTCGGCTAGAAGTGTCCGACATGGATACGTGTCCATGTGTCGGACTCGGCAATATTTTGAAAAACGTGCATGTTTTTGGCCTAAAATAAGTGTCCAAGTCCAAGTGTCCGTGTCCGAGTGTCGAGTGTCCGACACGGGTACTCCTAGGGAAAATGAAGAGTCCGAGTAACATAGATTATGTGTATAATTTTGTAAAAGTACATATATTTAATATTTTGTAACTGTGCGAATCGCTTCCACGAGGTGCTTAGGCTCCAGTAGGTCTTGCACCTCCGTGCACCGCTCGCTAATGATAACACTGGTTGATGTATTTATTTAAGGCCTACATAAGAATATTACTATTAGATTAGAGTATTATTCCATTTAGACACATATTTTGTATTTATTTAGGTTGTATGAAATAACTCCGAGTACATAGGCCTGTCCTTGAATAATTTTTTTGAGGTTTTTCTGCACATTGTAAAAGATGATAGAACTGATTATTGGATATTGAGATTTTCTCACCTTTATGGGTTGCGATCTATTCAAATTCTCTTCTGCATTCAGAAATCATTATTTTTATTATTATTGTCCAACATCAAATTTCAAAATGTAGGTTTCTCCAACAATTTCTTATTTGTGGAAAGATCTAAAGTTTGTAAAAAAAAAAATTGTTCATCATGACAACACAACACCACAGTATACCCACCTCCCTAGTTTACGACTCAATTGTTCCAGTTCATCAAATATTTGATTGCATGATGCCAAATTTAATAGTTTGAGTGTTAGAGAACATGGCTAAAGAAGATGGCTGAGAACTTGTTAAATAGCATGAGAACATATTGAAAAAGCTGATAAAATTTATTAAAGATTTATCTGTCTAAGGATTGCGATCAATACAAATTCCTCTCTCGTGCTGAGATTAAAGAATCCTTGGGGTATCGAAATTTTTACAATTAACCCACCCAAATGTATCATTTTCATAATTTTACCCCATATATCTTTGTTTTTCTAGAGTGGAGGTCAACATTAAAGCGTTGTTGCATACTAAGATTCCAATAGTAGAGGTTATATGCACAAATGAAGGTCGAAATCATGGTCTTTGGCACTCAACTCCAATATCTGATAAAAGGGCAAGGTAGAAGGAATACAATTTGGAAATTATAGTGACAATCAAAGGAGGAGACAAAATAAGCAAAGCTTATCACAAAAATGCCCCAAAAGGCCAAAAACATTCTGGTTCTATTTGTAAGGCTGATACATTAAAGAGTTATGATTTAAATGCACGTGAATATATAGATATATACATACACGAATATCTCAGGTGCATGCAAAAAGAAATATCTGGAAGTCTAATCTTTTATGTTCAATGCTTCAATTCAAGCATGAAGCGGATTATTATTCTTAAATGCCATAGTTTTGTACTTCATCAATATCTAACTTTTAGGAATCGTACGGAGTTTTACATCCTTTCACTTATATATTGTTAGAACATTCAAAATTAGTTTTGCAACAAGAAAGTATAACCTTGGGTTTAATATTTGAATTAAAATATAGAGTTCATTACAAAAAAGATTATATTTTCATAATAGGATCATACATAATCTATACTATATACTATACTATTATAAGCGGAATAGGGTATATTTGGTTAGCAGTTTGGTACACTTTTTTTGGTACACTCAATAGCAACCGTTTGATTTTGAGATAGATTAATGAGAACCGTTGGATGTAATGCTAAAAGAATATTCTTTTTATAATATATAAAATACTGTTATAGGTTCAAGGTTCGAATCCCGTCAACAACATATTATTATTAAACATTTGTATCATCTTATAAACTATTCCTAGAAGTTCAAGGTTCGATTCCCCTCAACAACAGATTTTAGTTAAAAATTTATATTATCTATTTTCACCATATTATTACTAAACAATTATATTATAAACTACTCCAAAAATTTCGAGAAAATGACCAAAATGCCTATTTTTCACAAGTTTTTGCCCAAAATACTGATTTTGAAAAAAATGGCCCGAAATACCGACGGGATACGGAGCATCGTCCTCCGTGTTAGCATGATGCGGAGCATTGTCCTCCGTATTACATAGATACGGAGCCGTGTCTTCCGTGTTATGCATGATACAGTGGACGGTGTTCCGTGTTAGGTGGGTGCGCAGCACTGTCACGGAACACGGTACACCGTATCATGCATAACACGGAAGACACAACTCCGTAACATGCCCTGTTACGGAAGATCGTGCTCCGCAACACACCCCGTATCACGGTACACGATGTACCGTGTCTCGTCAGTAAAAAGGACCAACCAGTTTCCCAGGTGATTATTTTGGGCCATCACCCAAAAATTTCAAGATTAAATTCCCGTCAATAACATATTAAATTTAAAAAGTTATTTATCTATTTTCAATATACAAGCAAAAAAATATCATTTAGAATACTATCAAATACGTATTATTATATTTTATTATCTTCTACTCCGTATAATTTATTTTCTTACTAATTAAAAAGCAAATATTAAAATTATGAATAATAAGATAAAAATATTTAAAATCTTCCGTGCATCGCACAGGTTATAAGCTAGTACATAATTACATCTATATGTACTACTTATCAATAGCCAGGTATAAATTTTTTGGTTTATAAAGTGTCTGAATTCTTAGCATTAGAATACCTAACCTAGCAGTCTAGCATAAACCCTTACATGCAACAATTTACATAGGTAGACCTCATACGATACGTCCCAAGTATTGGGGCCAGGTGATTCACACATTCTGTTCCCAATCTATAAATTTAGAAAGCTATTATGTGTCATTTAAAAGGGAAAATAGAAAGGTATGACACAACTGCCTATAACAAAATGAACATAACTACCACATTGCAGTCAGCATCGGCAAGTATAATACCTAAAATAGTTGCATACCTCCTCTTTTGCAGTCAATATTTCAGTGTCTCTCATGTTTAGCAACTGAGTCTTGGCAGACAACTCCGATTCCAGCTGACCTGTCAAAGCAAAGGATTACACATCAGTTTCACTCCAAAGAATTGTACCAAAAATTTAGTACGATAAAATACTTTTCATTTTAGCTGCTTCAATTTCAGCACGAATGCAGTTACTATCTGCAACCTCCAGCTTCCAATTGATTGACTGCAAGGTGGCCTGCCAACTCTCTTTTTCTTTCTCCTGAATATATTTAATTAATGAATTAAATCTGTCCATTTGTATGATATAACATTCTTTGATTATAATTATTGAAAGAACATGCTTTACCATTTAATCATTTAAAGCTTCATCAGATAACAACATTTGGTTGAAAACGGTATTTTATTATTACTCCCTCTGTTCAAGTAATATGAACGGGCATGTACTTATAAAAATTTTCAAAAAAAACCTATAAGGTTTTAAATATAATTAATTTTGTACTTCAAATATAAAATTCTGTATATATATTTAGAATTATCACCCAGAAACGGACAGTGTGTCACAAGGGGTACCATGCTCTGATTTCTTTCCTTTACAACTTATAGTCCATAAACAGCAAGGATGCCAACACGAATCTGTTGGCATTATCAAACTAGAAGAACATATAACGGCATTTGAGCTATAATAAAATAAAATCATGTCACCTAGTACTTGAATACTTCACAACATACATGCTCTTGATTAAGTTGAATAAGTTCTCCCTTCACAGTTTCCATAGCAGCTTTAAGTCGCGCTACTTCACCGCTTGAAGCTGCATCCATATCTGCTATTTTTGACTCCCTATCTGCAACCATTTTCTGGATGATGAAGAAGTGTTTTCATTAAGATTACGTTAATTAATTCAAAACTCGGAAGCACTTAACATCTTACGTTAATACACTTTCTACATTCTTATGTAAAGATAATACACTTTCTACAGTCTCATGTAAAGAATGTAACTAAGATCAAGTAAAAAGGTAGTGGGCCTCCTGGCATGTGTTCACGTTAACACTTCACTTTCTACTTATTTCTAAAGCAATATAAACAGAATGAAACTGATGAGGTGATGACAGCATATACCTGCAAAGTAGAGATAGTTTCGGTTGCTTTGCTTCTTTCTGATATTATATCAGCAAGTTGAGCTTCATAACTTTCTATATGCTGAAAAGGCAAAACGGTAAGTGGATTCCTGGTATTAAAGCATGGGAATAATTAAGTCTAAGCAGCCGAATATCCATATATAAAGTGATTGACCAATTACCTTATGGTGTTTAGAAGAGAGTTCAGCCACTGAAGCTTGCCTTTTCTCTTCAGCTGCTTTTAGTAGCTCTTGCATATTTTCCAAAAGCTGAGGATGATTGAGGTTATAAATTTCCTAAAGTTATTAAAATTCATAACAAAGATGTGCTTTTTATGTATGAAAAGCGTTAAAAAAAAATATTTATAACAAATTAGTTCCGTACTATGCATGGTTGTAAAAGAAATAAAATCTATATATTTATATTTATAATTAATATGTTATGTTCATATCTCACTTTTACCGGAATAACATAAGTATTTTATAACTTTTATCATAGTTACTTATCATTCCACGGAACCTTATTTGAATTAGACATGCTTAATTATTAATATGTTAATCAATATGCTTATAATGTTAATAAATTTCATAAGATATTTATATTCATATACTCGAAAGTATGTACAATATAATCTTTAGATTAGAGATAAAATAAATAAATTAGTATAGCATAAATATTAGCTCATAATATTTTTACTCTTACGTGTCAACGATGTACAGATGAAATTTAATAAATCATATTTTTTTAATATAATTTTAATTGCAAATAGTTGTAGAAAATTTAGTGTAATTATTTTTTTTTATAAATGTAAGGAGATACATACAAAAGATGCGTAAATAATTTTTTTAAGAAAAACTGTTTAGGAAAAAGATAATAAATATAAATGAGAGAGGTTGAAGCAAATAGAATTGGACCAATTGGTATATCATGTTTAATTTGTACAGAAACTCTACTTATATGTTTAATCAACTCACCACACTTCACTCCCATTTTTCCTCTCAAGCTTTCCTTCAACCACTCCAAAAACAAAATCCTAAAATCATTCTTTGAGTTGGGGGCTATCATCACCCTTTTGGTTGATGATAAGCCCCCTTTTTTATTAATCGTTCTTAATTTTGTTTATTTCTTGATAAATCTCTCTTCGTTTAGAGTCTTTCTACCTATTTATTGGGTTTTCTCTACTCACATTTACCTGGTTCGTGAAATTATGGTTTGTTCTTATGTATGGGATCATAGATCTGCTAGATTCTTATTATATTGGTTCATTGATATAAAGAATTCGTAAGGGATCGAACTATGGTCAATTGTCCGAATACATTCTGACAAATCAACAAATCAAATACATAAATTCTTCATGACTAGAACAAATAGTCAGATGTCTCTCTTCTACGTAGTGCAAGATCTAAACAACGATCGTAGATTTGATGAAGGAAAACCTTATTTGATCTATTTTATTCATGTTTGTTTAATTTTGATTATTTTGTAGATGTCGTGCGGCCTTTTTATTAATCAATTGATTTACTATCAAAAACAAAATGTTTAAAGAACATGGAGAGAGAAAATTATTTGAGATACTGTAGATATTAACATTTTGATTTGTAAATAACTATTGCTAATATCTGAATTGATGGAAAATAGTTTAGAAGTTTGTAACTATAAATTTTTCAATTTTAGCACGGGCTTTTTGTAACATTTAGGGCAAGAACATAGGAATAGGTGTAAAAATAGTGAAGCTAAGTGCTATAATATTATTATAGCTACCATGAATAGGTTTATATAAACAAAAAAAACCAAAATATAAAAATGAATACAATGATTATAGCAAAAAGAATCAACTTAAAAATGAGAAAATAGATAGAAAAGTCAATTGTAAGGCTAGAAAAATATAAGGAACAAACAAAGATAATATGTTTTAGATTAATAGTTGTTATATAATGTAAAAATCATAATTTAATTATGTTATCATATTTAGTTCACTAAGAAGTGATGAAAATAACAATTAATAGCTTTTCTAAAATATACTATTATTATGAATAATTTGAATTTTGTTTAAATATATTTAGAATAATGCTTTAAGAAAGAAAGGCATCTGAATGATAAAGGAGAGAGAGAATCAATGAAATGTTTAATTAATCTGTAAAATGAAGATTATTTGAGATAGTGCAAGATGACACCATCAATAAAACGAAGCTGACATGAGGCATGTGGAGAAGATGATATCACCTAAACTTTGTTTTAGTCACAGTTTAGGTAAGAATCATGTCAATAGGCATCTACAATGCATGTATAACCTAAGCAATTGCTCAACCATGGGCCATCCTTCATAAAAAGGAACAATAACCGTGCATTTGTTTTAAAGAAAAATCCAATGTGTTTTGTGTTTTGTTTCAATCTTGTTTACTTAGGACAATCTCATGTCTCATGTCTATATATATATAGTGGGGATGCTTGATGCCTTGTCTTTTATGAAAACCTCTTGGCCAAAAGAAAGCAACGTTGGAGCAATATATCAAAAAGGGCTTTGGACCACTTTAGTGCTTTCACCTATTTTATTAAGGAATTGATAAATAAGCACCAAACATTGATATTTAAGCTCCAATTTGATATGTATATTACTTAAATACCCATAACTTTACTATTTAAACTCCATCATATTATGGATATTTATGTAAGTTACATATCATATTGGAGATTAAATATCATATGTCACGATAGGTGCAAAGAGATCTGTAACACTTGGAGCTTATTTATCAATTCCCTTTTATTATAAAATATTATTCTAGTATATAGATCAAGTTTTGCTTCTTAAGCCTTCCATCCTTATACAATACATATGAGTGCATCAATGTTACCATTATATTAATAAAATATACTAACATAATTATTAGGATAACATATAACTAAAATCATAACTTACCCCATATTCTATTCCTCCATTTTGGAAATCAAAATTCATAACTTTAAAAATTACAATTATTTTTGGTAATTTTTTATTTTTATTTAAATTCCCTATTCAAATTAAATAATAGTAAATATTATTTAAGTATATAATAATTATATTAAAAATGTTTTTTAGCTAAGAATAGTATAAAAGTGTAGCAACGTAAAACGGAAGTCGAAAAGTAGCCCAATGCATTCCAATGAAATGATCAGTTTTTTAATATCCATAAATGATAAAACTAATGAAAATAACTTGAATGCTGCAACAACATATATATGCTGATTGAGATTTATGAGAAACTGCAAAGCAATATGTCCTCCATTAAACAATCTTACTTTTTCTATTGATGTTTTCCCCTAGAGTAAACAGGATAAAAAATCTTATGTTTTCTATTGACATTTCCCCCTAGAGTAGTAAACAGGGTTAACTCAAAAAACACACTGATACATATGCATTTTGAAACAAAAAAAAATAGAGAGTCAGCTGTTGATATGCCATGGCAAGTACATTAGGCTTTTCAAATAGCTTATCCTATTTCAAAAAGCACAGAATGTTATATTACCTGTTCTTTTTCAAAGACTGAATTTTGTAACGTTCCAATAGCATCTTCTTTGAGTTGAAGAGAACGGCGCAACTCTTCAAGATTATCTCGAAGCCTGTATATCAAGTTTTTAGAATGCATATTGCAAATTCAACACTAAGTCACTAAGAGAGAAATGTTAACTGGAAACATATTAATAGCTATATTTTCCTTTTATAAAGCCTTTCACAAGCATGATATGATTTAATTTTTTAGAGTCCTACCTAATAATAGAAACTCTTTATGGCAAAAAATTTCAATGATATCTCTAACAATATGATGCATGAAAACATAAACAGCAGAGACCATAGCAATAGACTTCCAATAGAGGCTACAAACAGGAGGTACCACCAGAGACCAGACTTATGCTTAATCCATCTATAATTATTGGGTATCGAATATAAAATGTCGGTTCAAGTGAAGGATAACTCTGCATTCACACAGGTTATGCATATATAGTATACCTAATCTAGCTTAGTCCAACACTTAATATTATGAAATGTTTGACTATTGTCTAGTAGCAGGGGCATTAAAGGTCATCTATGTTGGAATGCATGCCTTCAAAATTAATAAAATAAATTCAGGTATTATAGACATGCAACAAAGAAACCCTATGATTGCTTATGTAAAAATATAATCAAATTCCGATAGTATTTAGACACTGTACTTATTGTTTGCACTTCTTAATTGTTGCCTCTCAATATCCATAACTTTCAGTGTTTCATTAGCTTGTTGGCGTGTGCGCTCCAGTTCCTCCTGCAAAGTAGACTGTTGCAACAATGCCCGTTCAGACTTTTCATTGACATCACGAAACTGAGCTTCAAGATCTTCTTTTTCCTGGATGGAAAAACTCATAAAGACAACTTCAAATTTACATAGTGAGCAAAAGATACTATTTTCCCCTGTAAAATATACAAATGCAAATAGATAACGAAAGAGAATAGGACAATAAAGCTGAGGTCATGCCCTAAGTGTCAAGACGTGAGCAGTAGCAGCTACAGAATATCTTAATTGAACTATTTTTGTATGTATCATAATACAAAGCTGAAGCAGAAATAGAAAAGATGAGAAGGTCAATTTGAAATAGGGAATTGAGTATTTATCGAACTATAACCTTACAGGGAGGAAGCTGTAGCTAAAACCGACTACAATTGTTAAGACCCCTTTTTCTGGTAAAGGTCAATACAGAAGTTTATGTACTCACAGAAAAATGCTTCAAAACTGAAACTCAAACCCTCGACCTCCTGTTAACAAAAGAAGAAGGGGGTCCACTAGGCTATAATGCTAAGCATAGTTGTATAGGCTTCACCCATGTGACAAGGCGTTAAAATTAGGTAAGGTGTCCACGTCACCTAGAATTTAGTAGTCTAGGCAACGCCTAGGTGATGACTAGCCATCCTTTGAACTTAAAAAATTCTTGCTGCCTTTGTTTAATCTTGGCGTCACAAATAATTCATATATACACAAATTACAAACAAAAAAAAAAAAAAATTGTATTCACAAATAATATTCTTTTCTCAAAAATTTAATATATTCTGTATTCTTTAAAAAATCTTCTAAAATATTTTTGCTTTCGTTCCTCGTTGCTTTTACATTCCCTTTGGCTCAGAAATGACTTTTCTATATACATATATTATAGCTTTCTGTTCAATGATATAATTGCATATAGTACCTAGAAAGCAGGGGTGCGGCACCCAAGCGGCGTATTGCGCACCCGATACGTTCGGGTGCGCGGGGGTGTGGCCAGATACGTACGGGATGCGCCACCTGGTGTGTCCCCGTATTTTACTGTTCCAATTCGTGGGGGTGCGGGAGAGGGAAGGAATCGTAATTAGAAGATAAGATTGAGAGGAGAGAAAGAAAGTCATCGTCACTGTTGGTCATCTCCGGCCGTTCTATCGCCGTTCTCCGGTCATCTTCATCACCGCTCTGGGTTTGAATCGTTGAGATGTAACTACAGTTTTTTGTGTATATGTGTGCGTGTGTATATATGTGTATATGTGTGCGTGTGTGTATATGTGGGGGTGTACCACTGTACTTGTGTTGTGTTGACTGTTATGGTTGTTGACTATTACTTTTACTATAAATAACTACAGTTTTTTATTATACAGTTGTGTGCTGAATAGGTGTCACGGGTTACCACTATAGTCTCTGCTATGTATTTTAATTAGGCAGATAAACATTTTTGCTATGTATTTTTAAATGTTAAATATGATTAAATTATTTTTCTAATTATTTAATTAAAATAAAATATTAAATTATATATAAAATAATTTAGGGGTGTAATTCGAGTCGAGTCAAGTCAAGTTCGAGTTTTTTTTTTCGAGTTCGAGCTTTTTTTTAAGTCGAGTCGAGCCTAATATTTATCGAGCCTGAAATTTGTGTTCAAACTCGACTCGTTTACTATACGAGTCGAGTTCGAGTTGTTATCGAGCTTTCGAGCTAATCGAGTTTTTAACCGAGTTTTCAAGTTTTTCGAGTTTTTAAACGAGTTTCGAGCTTTTATCGAGTTTTTAAGTTTATCAAGTTTTTACCGAGTTTTCGAGTTTTTCGAGTTTTTACCGAATTTTCGAGTTCTTACCGAGTTCTCGAGTTTATCGGGTTCTTGTCGACTTTTCGAGTTTTGACTTAAGTTCCATGAAAGTTATTTGTTTGTATTATTTTCTTTGCAAGTGTAACCTAATTTTTTCCCCCAATTTCAAATGAAAATAAACTTTCGAAATTTTATATTATATGATTTCAATAATCAACTTTTAGTTTATTCTATTCATATATATTTACAGATAAATTTTATCTTTATTACAGATTATGCATCTAAATATCTAAGCATCTTAACTAGCAAACGATGATAATAAGAATAATAAAATGTGAAACAGGCACCCTACACCGAGAGTTATTAGTAGTTTTATAAATTTTATTTATAATTTAATAGAAATATTGCATACAACAAGTTTATGATGTTACTATCTTGCTGTTATAGTTTATAATTGTACAAAGACAAAATATATGGAAGTAAAATTCAGAAATCGAACTTGATCGCTGATAACTAAGGATCGATCAAAAGATCAATCGAAGTAGTATAGACTAATCGTGATATCAAATATATTTTGATACTCTAATAACAATTTATAATATTAATTGAATTTTAAAAATTGTGCATGTAAAAAATCTTTGATTCGAGTTATTAATCACTACGTCTGCGTGTAAGAATGTAACTAATTAATTTAATATTATAATGTGATAAGAACATACAATACTATATAAATCGCAACTCAAAAATTATTAATTTTTAGATAAATTATATGCGTATATCATATTTAATTATAAAATTTGTGAATATTGTAGTTTTAATCCAAAGTGTTGACATGATATCTTGATTTCAAAAAACAAAGTATTCAGTAAAACTTTAAAACATAATATATGAAAATGTATAATTAAATATCTCATACTCTTATATTAGAACAAATTTAATTCAAAAATTTCACTAACTATACTAATAATATAATATTGCACATAATATATGAACATAAAATATCAAGTTAAGTTTTAAAGGTAATTTTCATAAGTAGTTGAGTGATGACAAATAGAATAATGAACACATGACTATTTTAAAAAAAAAAAAAAAAATTAATCGAGTTCGAGCCGAGTCGATTTCGAGTTTACCGAGTCGAGTTCGAGTCGAGCTCAAAAAAACTCGGCTCGACTCGAGTTTTTAATCGAGCCCGAAAACGTGTTCGAATTCGAGCTCGATAACGAGCTCGAGCCGAGTCGAGCCCACTTTTTCGAGTCGAGTTCGAGCCGGCTCGGTTTAAATTACACCCCTATAAAATATATTTTAATAATTAAATATTTGCCGTATCCCGCCGCACCCGAATCCCGATATTTTGAAATATGCCGAATTCTCGTATCCCCGTATCGTGCACCCGCACCCGTGCGTATAGTACTAATATATATTTGTTTGTGAGGAGCAAAACACTATATTTTATTGAATGCCTCATCTAATTTTTTTAAACTTTACCAACTTGGATCTTCCATCTCTAAAGTACAAACTAATTTTCATGTGTCTCGGCCAAATAAACATATAGGAATACCTATAGCTCACACTTCCTCGAGTGAAGGCTTCACGTTTTTCTGTCATAAGTCCGATTATGGTATCTTTCCAGACGAATATTAGGAAGCTAAAATAGGTGAACAATCATTTGATACTGCATAAGGCATGCAAAATGCAATCAGTATAAGTGGAAAAAATAGGAAAATCGGGATAATGAGGAGCTACTTAAAGCCAATCTTCCAAAATTCATTTTGGCCTCTGGAGTAATTTTTTCCATGTGCAGAAGGTGATGTTAGACCACAGGCCTGCTAGTTCCATAGTGGGTGCTGGCATATGATAGTTAACTATAAGCCTTGCGCTTTTGAAAAAAGAATTATTTTTTTAAAGGAGGTAGAATATAATGGGTACTCTGTAATTGTCATCGAGCAATCATACAAGGGAACTGGACTCAGAGCTGATCCCGTTGAATTTTATCCTCTCAAGCTTCTATCTACCTCAGCTTTTCTCTTAACAATTCCTGATATATATACTCTTTTCTGCCTATGCCCTGAATTCTATCTTCCTCCTGATTTACATTATGTTACCGCTTGTCCTGACAGCTTCTCAATGAATTATATACCTATCATTTCTGACATAGTATGAGATTAACAAAGTTGCCTGCCTGGTTAGTAAAATACCTGCAACAATAGCATGAACTACAACAAAATGCTCTTGTCTAGCGTTCTCTTAACCAACTTGCAATATCTACCAGCTGCCACAATATTCTACAATTAAGTACAGCCAACATACTTACTCCAAAAATTTGTCTTACAAAATTGGTTTATTGTTTTAATGTTGCTCTTTATTATAGAAGAACTCGATATAGTTTAAAAAAGATCGCATTTACTTAAAGATGAGAGATCCATTTAGCGGCTTCTCCCAAAAACAGAAGGGGCTATAAGAGCTGATCATCTAACATGGTATCACAGCTGAAGCAGATATCTCATGTTTGAGGCTTCTAACCCCAATATTCCCAAAATTAAAATCTAGATGCTATGTAATTGAATTCCCAAAAGATGGGCTCCTATAGATCCACTATCAAATCCTAAAATACGGTTCCAACTTTCAAGCGAGGGGGATTGTTAAAGGTTTAACAAGATCAATTTAGTGGCTTCTCAGAACACTTTAAGGGTTTGGAAGAGTTGGACATCTAACCATGGTTGTCACGTCGACGACTACACTAGTCGACGACTAGTCGACGACTAGTCGGCGACTAGTCCGACAAGTCGACAAATCTGAAGAAGTCGAGCCTCGACTTGGTGAGTTTGAAGTCCATGGGTTTTACCCGGATCCGACCCGGAACCCGGTCCGAAACCCGACCCAAATCAGAAAAATAGGGTTTTTTACAGACACTTACTTGTTTGTTCGATTAAAACTTAAATTAAGAGGTTGAGAGCCGCTACTGCGAGTCTGCGACGATTTATCTTCTCCTCCGATCAACTCTGAGCCTCCGGCGCCGACGACTTCATCTTATCCGGTAAATCTCTTTTCTTTTTCTTCTTCATCTCGTCTATTCTTCTTCTTCTCCAATCTCTTCTTCATCTCTATTCTCTATCTCTTCTTTATCTCTGTTGCGTCTTCTTTATCTAAGTCAATAGTCTGTATGTATATACTATATATACATACGTTTTTTTTTACTCTTTTTTTTTTAAAAAAAAAATCATACTGATTTTATTTCAAAACTTTTTCAACAGAAAGTCTATCGTATTTTCGTTATATATCAAAACATTTTTCACTCAGTTTTTTAATTATACATAAATCGTATTTTCGTTAATTTTTTTATTTTTAATTATACATAAATCTTTAAATTTTGCAACTTCAAATTAGTATTTTAATTTTTTCTGAACTTTAAATCTTTTATTTTTCTTCCATTTGTTGTTACTTTGTTATCAGTTTCATTAAAATTTGCAAACTTACAACGATTTAAAAAAACAAATTCAGAATTTTGTGTAACTTTTGCAAGCTGTTGTTCACTGTTTTATACAGAGTCTGTTCATTGTTGTTTTATACAGAGTCTTTTGTTACTCCTCATTGCCTCTGCTCCTGGCTCCTGCACAGTGCACTGCACACACACACTTCATTACTGCTGCTGCTGCTTCAATACTTCACACACACACTGTGAAGACAATATTCCTTTCGATGATGAGGAGGTGGAAGATGATTATGGTGTACCACCCGAGGAGAATACTCAAGGAGGAGATGGAGGGAAGATGATTTCGAGATGGATGACTCTTATCCATGATTGTGTTTGTTACTTTGTCACTCTTTAGTTTGTTTTTATTTGTTTAGAGATGTTTGACTTTGGGTACTTGAACTTATTATTTATTTGTTTTTATTTGAACTATTGAAATTGTTGTGTGTTACCCTATATTGTTTATTATAATTACTCTAAATATATGTATGTCGACTTTTTACGACTAGTCGGGCGACTTGTCGACTTATGAGTTTGAAGGTACTCGGGCGTCGCGGCTCGACTTGTCGACTTAACAACCTTGCATCTAACACGTAATGATATCCAAACAGTATTTTCAGACCAGCAGTACCATCAGAGGCATTCTATTCAACATTTTATCCTTTTCTTCTGAAAAATATAAGACCGGAGATCTAATTGTGGTACAAACAATCTGGCTTAATATTTGAGTCTATGGCACAAAGCTTAAGATGCATAAAAGGAAAGATGAACAGCATATACATTGAGATATACAAGACCATGATGCATATATACAACTTACAGCACACATTATAAGAAAGCCTAGATATTGATTTACCTTTTGAACCTCTTGAATACGCTGTTTAGCTCGTTTGTGAAGCCTAGTAAATTTAGAATCAAGGTCAGAATACTTTACATCTCGCTCTTTTAGTTGTTCATCCATCTTCAATTGAGCTAGACAAATGAAACATAATATGATTTAAGTTTGAAAGAAAATAATATACACACAAACAAATGGAAACTGGGCTTGTGACTGTAATGTAAATAGAGTGATGTAAAACCTTCAGCAAGTTTAGCAGAAAGCTCTTGCGACTTTGCATCTGCTTCTATATAAACAGCTCGAAGATGCTTCAGAGCCTCCTCAGCAGCACCTCGTGTCTGTCTTTCTTCAAGAAGTTCTCTATTTAAAGTATCTATCTTTGCATGCAGTGTCTTTACATCCTCGTATGCCTCCTCATCCTTATGAATTCCTCTCTCTAATTGATAACGACCACCAAAATCCGCTTGGACATTATTTAACTCCTTGAAGTGAGATTTCATGTAATCGATCTGTAAAGAAAGATCTAAAACCATTTCTAGATATTGATCTTGCGTGTTGATATCATGTGGTTTAGTATCTTGTAATTTACTCTCCTGGGATAGATCTGCATCATCCTTTTGATTCATGGCAATTGATTTATTTTCCGTTTTTATATCATCTTCTACAAGATGTACGTTCTCTGTGGGTAGACTAGCATCATTCTCACAACTAGAACCATTCAATTCTTTCTCACCTTGTACATTATCTTCCACATGACTTTCATTCTGTAAGGGAAGATGTTCAACATTTTCATTATCTATGTCAACCAAATCAGATTCTAAGGATTCTTTTACAGGCACTTCCAGCACCATACTATCTTCAACGTTCCCTGACGACATTTTTGCAGTCTCTAAATCAAAGAGACGCCTGCATGTTATCTTCCCCGTGTTTTTTTCATCCACTAATAAGTGTAGCCAACTCACTAGTAGTACCGAAAAAATAAAAAAATTGTTTAGTCCATCGTGAGATAAGAAAGAGTTTATTAACTGTACAATATACATGATCATAAATGACAGCCTAGTAAGTGAACAGTATTAGTTAACCAGCATATCAACTTGACGACAAGTGCAAAACTTCAGACGCACCTTGAAAGTTTATTTCAAAAAAAAATGCAAAAACACCCTCTACAAGACTACAATGAAGCAACAAATGAACAGTTATTCTTCATCATCCATGACATAGTACACTGAAAAAGATAGGTCTAGAGGCGGGCGGGCAGGCGGGCGGGCGGGCGGGCGGGGGGGGGGGGTGTTAGCCCGTGTGAAAATATATAGAGTAGAGACTATTTAGGTTTAGTTGTTATGCATGAATTTAGGAAAATTAATAAAGTTTGAATCATCAGATATACTAGTAGTTATCTAGGAAGAGTGATGTGATGTGTGTAAAAAGTTGTAAGCCCCTATCACACAAACATTTGATTGATATAAAGTTACAAAATCAAAATTTGATTGGTAATAGCACCTATAGTTTCAGTTAAGTTGAACTACAACAACTCTGGTTAATTTGGTTAAAAATGGGAGGATAGGGCTGATTCCATTTCTTTAGAAGCAGAAGTTAATCGCAATGACATGAAGTAAAAGGGTGAAAATCGAAAAGAAAAAACACGATAGCAATCATCTCGAATTCTAAAAATAAAGGAAGTAAACTAAAAAGTAGAATAGAAACATGACTACATTGCAAACAAATACAGAAAGCACGAGAATTCAGATCTTTGAGAAACGATTAGCATACATAAGAAGTGTGGAAGTTGATAAAAATTAGGAGAGAATAGAAAAGGGACCTTATAAATTGGGAATCAGTAAAAGGAGATGCAGATTAATAACAGTAGTGTGTTGAGATTTGAGTTGATTGCTTGATTCAGGAGGACTTGCTCAAGGCTGCAGATCTATCTATGTATCGTTAACTGCAATTTATATACGGATTAGAGATCGCGAGCGGGAGCTGTGGGTTTCTCTCTCCTGTTTTTTAACCAGTGGCAAGGGAAGGGGGGTTAATGCCCAAACTATTGCACAATTTGGGATTACAGTAGTCGCTTTACTGTAAGTTACAATAAAATATTTAATATTTAATCATTAAAATATATAATTCAAAAGACAAAATAATGTAAAATTAACTATATACATAAAATCTGGTCTGATCCGGTCCGGATCGGATGTTTTCAGGGTTTGGACCGGACCGAAGACCGGATTTTTTTGATTTCATGGACCGGGGACCGAACCGGTTATATTCGGTCCGGTCCGGTCCGATCCTTGGACCGGTAAACCCGGTCCGGTCTAATTTACCGGTCCAGACCGGAAAGTTGTGCAGCCCTAACTGTAACCGGACCATTGAATGTCGTGTTTTTCAATCATATATTCGTTACTTTTTCATATTAATTATATTAGGTTAAATTATGGATTACTTTTAATTTTTTTAATTTATTTATAATATAGCTATATAATATTATAAATATTTCACCTTTGTAAATAATAATTTTTAGTATTAAATTTAAATTAATATGTTGTTGACGAAAAACGAATGTAGGCGAACCGACATTATGGGGGTGCCCAGAAACCCAAGCAAGTGTATAACAAAAATTGAGATAATATGAGCTTAATTCAATAAAAAGTCCAAATAAATAACCACGTTAACTAAAAAGAATAAAACACAGCCGACTCCCTCAACTCACTTTCAGTGTCTCTCGGACCTCTCGGGCGAAAAAGAAAAACTCCTCTTAGTGCCTTGCTCCATAACTCAATTGCATAATCCCGTTCAAGACTCCCAGCATCTCTCTTCTTTCGATTTCTTTGTCTTCTCTTTTTGTAAGTAAATGTCTCTTCTTTTTGTTTAGTCAATACCTAAATTCTTTAAATGTTTAAATACCTAATTTAACTTCTTGATAAGTAGTTCTAATCAGTTTTATAATTAATTGCCTGATTTCGCTAATTGTTGAATAATAATGATAATAACAATTTATGATAATAAGTAATTTTAATTGTAAAAACGTAATAATGATTATATTTATGTTTATGGGCTTTAATTGGAATAAATTACATGAAAAATTTAATCTCATGTTGGGGATGTTGGTAGTATTTGTTAGGTCAAATACACAATATATAATCAAGTACTGTATGAATAAGTAACAAGAACACACGTTTTAACTCTTAAAACTGTTTGGAATAGATAATTCCTCTCTCGGTGATGTAAAGTATCACAGAGAGCTGCTTAGGTTACAAGAATGTTATTCGTTCACGATGGATACCCTTCTAGGGTTAACCTAACTGTATTTATAAGATATACAGCTACGTACAATCGTAAATTGATTCTCCTAAAATTAAGCTATACAATTGATATCAATTACGATTGCTACACGTCTTCTAAGTCAACTCAATCTCTTTGATAGCTATCCAATCTTCAAAGATATCGCTTCCATATTAATATTAAATTAATCTTCAAACTCTGTTGACTTGTAGATGCTCCCAGTAGACAGACTTTAGCAAACTCTGTTCTCTCCATGCTAACAGTGTTTGCGCTTCCATGTATTCAGCTATCAGTGTTTACGCTTTCCTCTGTCAGCGTTTACGCTTCCAGCAATCAGCGTATACTCAAACTCTGTTACAACTGCTTTCAATAACAAGTTAAACTCTCTTTACCTGTAACACTTAAACACTGACATTAAATCACATCAATTATATCTAACAATCTCCCCCAACTTGTTCATTAGAAAAATGTACAAGTTCATAATAATTGATGATGTCAAAACTAACAAATAAAAACACAGTGTTTAACATATAATCAGAGTTTAAACTTGACTTAGCAAAATTTACAGAAAATTTGAATTACTTACAGATTCTGTCTACCTAACCTCCTCAAGATCTGGAGTTGTTCTGAGATAATCAATCAACAACCTCCTCTCAGCATTCTCAAGTTCAATCTCCATAGCTACCTTGATCTCTCTTAAATCTGGATCATTCTCATCAGTTTGAAAAATAGCAGCTCTGAGATCATAGATCTTGTTTCTTCTCATTTCATTTCCCAATCTGATAAACTTCACTTCTTCAGACTTTACATTAAAATCTAGAACAGTAATCCCAAGATCAGTCTTCAGCTTTGTAGTTCCTTTCTGCATTTCAATCAAATTCCCATTCCAGTCTCTGTACTTTGGAACATACTTGCTGTATTTCATATGTCTATTTGCAAGATTCTGTATCATCTTTTGTCTGAGCACATTTGCAACTGATTGAGCTCTTTGATTTCTTACTCTGAAAATGTACAGAACATACTCTAGTTCTTCCCAGAATTTTAAATCAATATCATTCTCAGCAATCTTGAACACCGTTCCATCAGTCATGAAGTATAACAAGAAATCCTTCCCTAAACTTTTCTGATGAACAAGCTGTACTGACTCCAGTCTGTCTAAACTCTCTTGAGTGACACCACGACCTGGAACAGACAATGAAGAAGGATCTCTGGGAGCAACATTCTGTCTTTTATCTCTATGTGAGCCAATGCCTCCTTTGTTATATGCAATTTTACCAGATAAAGCTCTACCATCAGTAAAATCCATTGAAGCTGTAGCTGGAGCTGTAGCTGCAAGACTCGAATCATGAAGAGCACCTTTTCGAAATCTTGATTTCAACTGAGAAGACAGTATCGGTGTAGTCACAACTTGTGTAGCAACAGAGGTTGTGTCTTTATTCTTCTGTACAACATGTGTACCAACAGAGGTTGTAATTATCATTTTATTCCTGCTCTCTTCACCCATCACTCCTTTTAACTTCAGCTTGGCATCAATAGAAGACTTTCTAATCAGCTTTCCTTTATCCTCTTCTTCTTCTTCTTCTTCTTGAATATCAGATAATCTCTCTTTGATCTCAATTCCTTTCATTTCATGCCTTGAAGACTTTGAAGCTTTAACAACTTTATTCACTTTCTTGGACTTTTGAGCTTTTAAATGCTCTTTCTGCAACAGCTTCTCTTCAGCTTGAATATCCTCAAGTGTAGCTTCAGCATTCTCTTCACGAAATAGTTTCACAGCCAATTCTTCATCTGTTTGTGGATTGTCAGAGAATGACAAATCCTTTGGCTTTGAACCAGAAGTACTCTGAGCATTTGTATCTATCACCAAGTTAGGCTTTGACCTTGTAGACCTCCCATGTCCTTGTCTAGAATTTGCATTTCTTAAGCCCTTCTCAGCATTGGTACCTTCATCATCAAGATGATCTTTCTTTGGCAGAGTTTGAGTTTGCTTACACTTGATTTTAGCAATTCTCTCCCCCTTTTTGACATCATCATCATCTTGAATCAGAATTGAGGTGATTAATTCAAGAGAGTTTGCAATTGAATCAACCTTCTCATTTAGTAAAATCTGATTCTTTTCAACTGTGCTCAGTCTGTCATTTATATTTGCTTGAGCTTTGGCAAATTGTTGAAAGAGCTTAGCATTAGCTAGTTGAGCTGTCTCTTCATGAGTAGCAACTTCTGTTCGAAGATCAACAATAGATTTCTGAGTATCATCAAATCTATTATTCAAAGTTTTGATTTGAATCACTGTGCCTTGCAAACAAGTGAAAATTTCTGGATTTTTAATCTTCTTAGAATTGACTTCAAGAAACTTTTCTGCCCTTCCAGAAGGAAAAATACACTCTGACTTGTACCAATCAGCAGTTTGCTTGGCCAAATAACCAGCATCAATTTCATTATTAGAAGGGCCAGCAAAATCTGGTTTTTCTCCTGTTTTCTGACCATCAGTCTGATTTTGTGGTTGTGCAACTCCTGTACTCTTAGCTTCAACTGAATCACTGATTGACTCACTAGTAGAGGCAACAGAAGCAATAGGTTCTTGAGCAGAAATAGGTTCTTGAGCAACCTGTTTTCCTTTATCAACTGGAATTTGCTCTGAAGAAAGAACCTTTTCTGGTTTATCAACCTCCTCATTATGAGCAGAAACATGATTAGCATCAGAGTTCAACTCAGTATGTGATGCAACCACAGTGTCTTCAAGAACAACAGTAGGCCCATCAGCAACACCAGTATCGATAGAAAGTATAACCTCCATGAGTGGTGGAGTAGATGCTTCATGATTAAAAGAAAGTGGAGTTTCAGCAAACTCTTCCATTGGAGACAAAACATCTCTAACAGCTTCATTTTCTTGAACCTTAACAACTTCTGGTTCAGAAAGCTTGACTTCAGATTCTGGTATTATAGATTCTATGATAACCTCTGGCTCACCAGTAGGAATATCAAAAGAGATTTTCTCTTGAGCCTCTTCAACATGCTCATCATCAGAATCAGTTAAAATAAGCTTTCTCCTCTTAGCTTGAGGTACTACAACAAATTCTTCTTCTGCACTAGAAGGTCTATTTGCCCTTTGTTTGAATCTTCTAGCATGTTTGGTGTTGATTGCAGTATGTATCTTCCTTTTTGGCTTTTGTGATGATTGTGGATGAGTGGTAGTGACAGGGTTTGTTGGTTCAGTAGTCATGTGGTCAGATTGTTGTTGAGGTTCTGTTTGTGTTTGAGGTGATATAAGTTGATCAGTGGTTGTTGGTATCGGCTCAGGTGATTGAGTAGGTTGAGATGGGATGTTTTCTGTACGATCAGTGGCTAAAGTTTCAGGCATAGATTGTGGTTCTGGTTGATGTGGTTCATGTGAGTCATGGTTTGATGATGAAGAATCTTGTGGTTGATTGACAAAGTTCTGTAAAGCAAGTGGCAATACTAAAGGAGGTATGTCTTTTCCAACATCTTTGTTAGTCATATCAGAGAATATTCTCTTAGTGACTCGAAAAGGTTGAATTTTATCAGCTTCATCAATAGTTAACCCAGAAGCACATGCATTGAACAGAAGTTGACAAAATCTAGCAAAGTAAACTGTAGTAGACTCTGACAACTTATCACCCAAATTCATTAAAACATACTTTGATCAAATAAATTGTTCAGTTAGAAATTCTCATCTCTTCTCATCTGTTTGATTTCACTCAATAATAACCCTGAAAAAAGTCCTTTTGATTTGTGCATAAATATAATCGAAGTGGTGTAGATTTGGTGGACATTCAAGCTTATGGTAGCATCTGCCTTTACTGAATGAATCTGAGAGTAAACACTTCACCTAAACACTTGTGTGATGTGAGAGTTTGTGAGACAATCCTTGACATGTAACTCACTGAATGATGCTTTGATGTTTATCTCTTGTTATTTTTGTCTATAATGACTGTGTGCTTACTTGGATAATCATGAACATAAACTGGAACAGGGATATTCAGATTTCTGCCCCCTTGATTTTTTTTTTTTTTTTTATATACTGAGTTAGATATCTTTTCTTAAGAAATACTCACCTGCTTGAATTTGATTTAACAAACGAATATAACTGCTCTTAATACTTCAGTATTCAAGAAAAATGAGCAGTTAATTTGGCTCAAAGGGGTTTACTAAGGGTAGTTTTTTATGAACAGTGTTTATGATTAGTGTTCAAAGATGTTTTGAACAGTGTTTGAAGAAAGATGGTTAATCCTAATGCCTTTATCATCTTCATGCACACATATATCATGTAGTCCCAAAATGGTTTAATGCAAGTTCTAGAGCAACATACTTACTGATGAACATCACACAACAATAAAGTCTGATTGATATAAAATGTATCAATCACTTATTCAGCTCAAAATCTCACAGGGTTCAGACATGAACTGTTTCTCACCAAAATTAACAATGACACATCTCAAGTTTTAAAATTTTCACAAGTGCAAACAAAGAATCATCAAGAATCAAGTATGACTTGAAAACAGAGTGTCACTAATCAGAGTTTAGAGTTCATCAATATCAGAGTTATTCATGAGAGGCAATGCA
The DNA here is from genome assembly GCA_036435485.1 of Saposhnikovia divaricata. Lineage (NCBI taxonomy): Eukaryota > Viridiplantae > Streptophyta > Magnoliopsida > Apiales > Apiaceae > Saposhnikovia > Saposhnikovia divaricata. Next base: position 80,966,066 of record CM071598.1, read on the forward strand.
TGCAGTATTCATAGATTCAGAGTTTAGGATCAAATAAACTAAGAGATGCTCTAAATATGAAACAGTATCATGCTGTGTTAACTTACTGTGCAGTTTCTGATTAGATTACAGTGACTCAAAAAGAATCTTGATTCACTGAAAATCATGCTCTATACATTTTTCTTTATCGGTATTTTCATTCAGACAAAAATCAACTCAGAATTCACAGAGTTTAACAAACGTATTAACAGTGTACGACCAACAATCATGCTGACAGAATTTAATTAATAAGGTTCACATAGCACTTTAGCAATTTACAGAGATATGAGCAACACATTTTATTTGAAAGAGTTTGAGTCTAACCAACATGTTTAGTCAAAACCAGATACCATCCCTAGTTCATTGACCAATCTTGTAAATGTTGCTTCACTTAGAGGCTTTGTGAAAACATCTGCAAGTTGTTGATCTGTAGGCACAAAGTGAAGCTCAATATTGCCTTCCTCTACATGCTCTCTGATAAAGTGATACCTTATGCTGATGTGCTTGGTCATTGAGTGTTGTACTGGATTACCTGTCATTGCAATAGCACTTTGATTATCACAGAAAATAGGTATTTTACTATACCTCAACCCATAATCCAGTAGTTGATTCTTCATCCATAAAATCTGTGCACAACAGCTACCAGCAGCAATATACTCTGCTTCAGCTGTAGATGTAGATATTGACTTCTGTTTCTTGCTGTACCAAGACACTAGTCTGTCACCAAGAAATTGACAACTTCCACTTGTGCTTTTTCTGTCAATCTTACAGCCAGCAAAATCTACATCAGAGTAACCAAGTAGCTTAAAATCTGATTCTCTTGGGTACCACAGTCCTAAGGTTACAGTTCCCTTGAGATATTTGAAAATCCTCTTCACAGCTGTTAAATGTGGTTCCCTTGGATCTGCCTGAAACCTTGCACACAGACAGGTGGCATACATGATATCAGGTCTACTAGCTGTTAAATAGAGTAGAGAACCAATCATCCCTCTGTAACTTGTCATATCCACTGATGAACCTGTATCTTTGTCCAGTTTTGTTGCAGTTGCCATGGGAGTTGTTGCAGATGAACAGTCAAGCATACCAAATTTCTTGAGAAGATTTCTGGTATATTTTGTTTGATTAATGAAAATTCCATCATCTGTTTGCTTCACCTGTAAGCCTAGAAAATAGCTTAACTCTCCCATCATACTCATTTGATATCTAGACTGCATGAGCTTGGCAAATTTCTTACAGAGTTTATCATTAGTAGATCCAAAAATGATATCATCTACATATATCTGAACTAAGAGCATGTCATTACCAGATTGAAAGTAAAACAGAGTTTTGTCAATAGTACCTCTGTGAAACCCACTTTCTAGTAGAAATTTAGCAAGTGTTTCGTACCATGCCCTAGGTGCCTGTTTGAGTCCATAGAGTGCTTTGTCTAACCTGTAGACATGATCTGGATATTTTGGATCTACAAAACCAGGTGGTTGTTCAACAAATACTTCTTCTTCAAGTTTTCCATTCAGAAAAGCACTTTTCACATCCATTTGAAAAACCTTGAATTTCTTGTGAGAAGCATAGGCAAGAAACATCCTTATTGCCTCCAACCTGGCAACTGGTGCAAAAGTCTCATCATAATCTATTCCTTCCTGCTGTGAATAGCCTTTAGCTACCAGTCTTGCTTTGTTCCTTGTGATCACACCATCACTGTCAGTTTTATTTCTGAAAACCCATTTAGTACCAACAATAGATCTGTTCTTTGGCCTTGGTACAAGGGTCCACACCTCATTTCTCTCAAATTCATTTAGCTCTTCTTGCATTGCTGTTATCCAGTCAGCATCTTTCAGAGCTTCTTCTACTTTCTTTGGCTCAGTTTGTGACAAGAATGCATGAAACAGACATTCATTTGTTGTTGCACTTCTTGTCCTTACTCTTGCATCTGGATCACCAATAATTAAATCAGGTGTATGTGACTTAGTCCATTTTCTTGCAGAAGGCAGATTGCTTCTGTCATCATGTGATCCTCCCCCTTGATCCATGCTCTCCTGATTTTCTTGGTGCCTTTCTTCACTTTCTGATGCTCCCCCTGAATGTGACTGCTCAGAATTTGAATGTTCAGAGTTTGAATCAACAGTGTTTGATTCAGAGTTATAAATTGAGTCACTATCAGTGTTTGAATTATCACTTTGATGTGATTCTTCATGCTCCCCCTCAACTGGTTCTTCCCTTGTTTCTGATTGAAAAGTTTCTTCAGTTTTTACCAGTAGAGGTTCAGAATTGACCTCAACAGTGTTTGTCAGATCTATATCATCCGAGTTTAATAAATCTTCATTTTCAAAGTGCAGTTGATCATGCTCATTAACATCTTCAAGTCCAGTTATTTTCTTGTCATCAAATGACACATGAATAGACTCCATGATCACTCTGGTTCTCAGATTATAAACTCTGAATGCCTTTGTTGACAGTGGATAGCCAACAAAAATTCCTTCATCTGCCTTTAGGTCAAATTTGGTCAACTGTTCAGGATGAGTCTTCAACACAAAGCACTTGCATCCAAAAATATGAAAATATTTTAGATTTGGCTTCTTCTTCTTCACCATTTCATATGGTGTTTTACCATGCTTGTTGATCAGTGTTGCATTTTGAGTAAAACAAGCAGTTTGAACTGCTTCTGCCCAGAAATAAGTTGGCAACTTTGCTTCATCTAGCATGGTTCTAGCAGCTTCTATCAAAGTTCTGTTCTTCCTCTCCACTACACCATTTTGTTGTGGAGTGCCAGGTGCAGAAAACTCTTGTTTGATCCCTTTACTCTTGCAAAATTCTTCCATAGATGAATTTCTGAACTCAGTTCCATTGTCACTTCTGATTATCTTCACTTGATGCTCTGACCCTTTGTCCAGTTGGATTATATGTTCTGTCAGTGTTAATGATGTTTCATCCTTCTTTGCAAGAAAATATACCCATGTGAATCTGGTATATTCATCAACAATGACTAATGCATATTTCTTCTTTCCAAGAGACATCACATTCACTGGACCAAAAAGATCAACATGTAGTAGATGATAAGGATCAACAATTGAAGACTCAGATTTGCTTTTGAAGGAGACTTTTCTCTGTTTAGCCTTTTGACAAGAATCACACAGTCCTTCTACATTCAACAAGGACTTTGGTAGACCTCTTACAAGATCATTCTTGATTAGCTCATTGATGTTGTTCAGGTTCAAATGAGAGAGTTTCTTGTGCCATTTCCAACTCTCTTCACTGGACATTCTTGTAGACAGACACACTGCTTTTCCATCTGAGTTGGTTGACAATTTTATTTCATAGATGTTGTTGTGTCTGTTTCCAACTAGAGCAACTTTCCCTGTAGATTTACTGATCACTTGGCAATATTCAGGCTGAAAATCTACATGATATCCTCTGTCACAGATTTGACTCACAGATAGCAAATCATGCTTGAGTCCTGGAACCAGAGCTACATTTGTGATGATGACATTTCCAAGATTAATATTGCCATATCCCAGTGTATGTCCTATGTTGCCATCTCCATAGGAAACTTCTGGGCCAGCCTTCTCCTCATACTCTGATAGCAGGGCTTTATTTCCAGTCATGTGTCCTGAACATCCACTGTCCACGACTAGGGTACTGACCCTGGTGCCCTGCAATCACAAACAATCACTGATTATTAGTTTTAAGGATCCAGACTTGCTTGGATCCTTTGGCTTTCTTAATTCTGTTAGCTTTTGCAGCGGAATTCACATTAACAGAGTTTAAGCTAACTTTTTCAGAGTTTACATTTGCAGAGTTTACTTTAACCCATTTCAAATTTGGTTTGGGTTCATAGTAATTATAGTAAATAGCATGATAATCTCTGCAAGTGTAAATAGAGTGCCAAGTACTTCCACAGTGTTTGCATAAAGTCTGTGGTCTTGTTCTCACATAATCACTCTTTACTGCAGTTTTAGAGGGCAAAGAATTAATGTTTTTATTCTTACTGCAGAAATTAGCAAGATGATTAGTGCTACCACAGTTAAAGCATGTTTTCCTAGGGGCTAATGAAGCAAGCATTGGCTTTATTCCTGATGTTATGCCTACCTTACCATTTCTGTTTTTCTTAGGCATTCTCTGTTTGTTGACAGATTTTATCTCCTTAAGCTTATGCTTGAGTTGTTTATCTGTCATTAAACCAATGTTAGCCTCTTTAACAAAAGTTTTAGCATATGACTCTTTAACAACCTTTTTCTGTGCTTCAGTCTTAGGTCCACCTGTTCCCATGACATTACCCTCAGATGAACAATGTGGTCTAACCTTTACCTGATTTTCAAATCTAAGTTCATCTCCTACAGAGTAACCTAGACCTACTGTATCTGACTGAAACACTTCTTGAGTGTCTTTACCAGAGTGTGTCCATGTTTTAATGATGTGTTTAGTATCCTCCAATTCAGATTCTAGTTGCTTATACTTACCTAGCAACTCCTGTTCAATAAACACTGCATCATCTCTCTCTTTTTGAATTTTATTCATGTTCTCTAGCTGTTCCTCAACAAGTTTATTTCTTTCTTTGAGTTGAGAACACTCAGACTTTATCCTCTCATTTTCTAAAGTCTGATCCCTATAACTGATATGCAATGCTTTAAGATAAATTCTTAATTCAGTTATATCATCAGTGTTATAAGCATAGGTAGTTGGAGGTACCTTGAGATCATCATTTTCAGTCTTAGTAGTAGCCATGAGAGCATAGTTGACTTCCTCATCTGAATCTGAAGTGTCTGCCCAATCTCTGCCTTTGGTGTAGAGTGCCTTTTCAGTTTTACCCTTCTTGCACTCAGGAGCATAGTGACCCATCTCCTTACACTTGTAGCATTGAATCTCAGACTTATCTTTCTTACCAGATTTGAAGTCCTTTCCCTCTGATTTCTTGAAATTCTTCTTGTCAAACTTTGAGTAGTCCTTGGAGAATCTCTTTCCCTTCTTGAAGTTCTTGTATCCCATCTTCTTGAAGGTCTTTACCATCAATGCAGCCATTTGCATCATCTCCTCATCATCTTCAGAATCAGATGATTCATCTGTGTTTGAGTCAACATCAGTGTTTGATGACTCATTCTCTGAATGAATGACTAAAGCTTTTCCTTTTGTCTTTCTTCTTGATGCTTCCTTCTTTGATGGTTTCTCCTCAGCTTTAAGAGCAACAGACTTTGACTTTCTACTAGATCTTTTGTTTCTCTGCTCCAATTCCAATTCATGGGTTTTGAGTAGTCCATAAATTTCATCAATTTCTGTTTCACCAAGTTCATAATTATCTCTTATAGTGGTTGTTTTCACATCCCACTTTTCAGGTAAAGAGAGAAGAAACTTGAGATTTGAATCTTCTAAATCATACTCTTTGTCCCCCAATGACAAATCATTGAGCAGTTTACAGAATCTGTCAAATGTTTCTGTCATGGTTTCATCAGATTTTGCCTCAAAATGCTCATACTCCTGAGTGAGTATGTTCCTTCCGTTCTTCTTAATTGCAGGAGTTCCTTGACATCTAACCTCAAGTGCATCCCATATCTCCTTTGCAGTTGTGAAGTTTATCACTTTATTAGACATAACATTGTCTAACGCACTGTGAAGTAAATGCCTTACCTTCGCATCCTTTGCAATAGATGAAAGATCCTCAGCAGTTAGATCTTTCTTCTCTTTTGGAATAACTTTTGATTCCTCACCGGCAGCAGCAGTAGATAACTTTGTAGGTTTGTGAGGACCTTCATAAATTCTGTCCAGATATTCTGGATCTGTAGCCTCCAGAAACATGGTCATCTTCACCTTCCAAATTGCATACTCTAATGGCCTTAGTATAGGAACCCTAATTGTTTCATACCTACTAATAGTAGTAGGAGCTTTCTCAGATGGTGGAGGTATCTCTGCCATTGATTACTATTGCGTTTGGATCTTTAACTGTAATAAAGTAACAGATTTGGCTCTGATACCACTTGTTAGGTCAAATACACAATATATAATCAAGTACTGTATGAATAAGTAACAAGAACACACGTTTTAACTCTTAAAACTGTTTGGAATAGATAATTCCTCTCTCGGTGATGTAAAGTATCACAGAGAGCTGCTTAGGTTACAAGAATGTTATTCGTTCACGATGGATACCCTTCTAGGGTTAACCTAACTGTATTTATAAGATATACAGCTACGTACAATCGTAAATTGATTCTCCTAAAATTAAGCTATACAATTGATATCAATTACGATTGCTACACGTCTTCTAAGTCAACTCAATCTCTTTGATAGCTATCCAATCTTCAAAGATATCGCTTCCATATTAATATTAAATTAATCTTCAAACTCTGTTGACTTGTAGATGCTCCCAGTAGACAGACTTTAGCAAACTCTGTTCTCTCCATGCTAACAGTGTTTGCGCTTCCATGTATTCAGCTATCAGTGTTTACGCTTTCCTCTGTCAGCGTTTGCGCTTCCAGCAATCAGCGTATACTCAAACTCTGTTACAACTGCTTTCAATAACAAGTTAAACTCTCTTTACCTGTAACACTTAAACACTGACATTAAATCACATCAATTATATCTAACAGTATTCATAATATGGCAGTTAAAAAATATGATGATCTAATGAGACAAAATCAATCTATTGTCGATGCTTTACATAAGCAAAGTGATATCACGAAGAATGAGTATCGAATTCGATTAAATGCTTCAATTGATGTTTCAAGATATTTGTTGAATAGTGCATTACCTTTTCGTGGTCATGATGAGTCTGAAAACTCTCTTTACAGAGGATATTTTCTAGAAATGATTAAAGTCGCTCAAAATCAAAATGAAAGTGTTTGGAAGGTTACACTAAAAAATGCTCTGGGAAACAATCAAATGGTGTCTTCAAAGATTCAAAAAGATATTTGTCATTGTTTTGCACAAAAAATACTCAAATCTATTCTTGCAGAAATTGGAGATGATGTGTTTGCTTTATTAATTGATCAGTCTAGTGATGTTTCTAAAAAAGAATAAATGGTTGTTGTTTTGAGATTTGTTGATGACACATTTGTTTGATTAAGGAGAGATTTGTTGGTCTTGTTTATATGAAGGAGACATCTTCTTTGACTCTTAAATTAGCTATCGATTCTTTACTTACTGAATTTGGTTTGAGCTTGAAAAATATTAGAGGGCGGGGTTATGATGGTGCAAGCAATATGCGTGGTGAGTTCAATTGGTTAAAAACCTTAATCTTGAGAGAAAATAGTTCGGGTTATTATGTGCATTGCTTTGCTCACCAACTTCAGTTAGTTATTGTGGCTATTGGAAAAAAACACTTTGTTGTTGGAGATTTCTTTACATGATATCAGTTTTAATAAATGTGGTTGGTGGTTCTTGCAAACGGACAGATATGATTCGAGATAGCCAAAGAGAGAAACTATTCAAAGAGGTAAGATGTGGTGAAAAAGAAACTGGGCGGGGATTAAATCAAGAACTTTATCTCATTAGAGCTGGAGACACACATTGGAGTTCTCATTACAAAACACTTATGCGTTTGGTTTATTTGTATCAGGATGTTATTAATGTGCTTAGTTATGTTGAAAAGGAGGGTGAAAAAAGATGTGCAAAAATGCCAATCAAATGGTCTTCAAATATATTTACATCCTTTGATTTTGTATTCTATTTGCACTTGATGTTGCACATTTTTGGGCTCACTGAATCTTTGAAAAAAGCACTACAAAGAAAACTTCAAGATATCTATCAAGATATCTTGAATGCTATTTCATTGGTGAAATCAACTAAACAGCAATTGCAGAAGTTTAGACTTGATGGATGGGCTCCTCTTTTAGAGAAGATCTATTCTTTTTGTGACAAGCATGGCATAGAAAAGTTGAACATGGAAGATAAATTCATTAATCCAAAAAAATAGATGACAGAAAATAGGAATTACTTATGAACATTATTATTCTATTGATTGCTTTAATATTGTTGTGGATATGCAACTTCCAAAGTTTGATGATCGTTTTAATGAGGTGGCTCTGAGTTGCTAACTTGTATGGTTGTTTTGGATCCACGTGAGGTCATTTGGTGCATTTGACTCATTACAGTTGATAAGGTTAGTTGATTTTTATCCTGATGATTTTAGTTATATGGAGAAGATTGCTATTGAGCATGAACTAGCAATCTACATTGACAATGTGAAAGAAGATGGAAAATTTTCTCATTTGCACGGTGTTGGTGATCTTGCCAGAGTGATGGTACAAACAAATAAATATCTTTCTTATCCTTTAGTCTATCAATTACTAAAGCTTGCATTGGTTTTATCGGTTGCTACTACAACAGTGGAGAGGTGTTTTTCTACAATGAAGCTTGTGAAGTCGAATTTACGCAATCGAACTGGTGATGATTATTTAAGTGATTGTCTTATTTCGGCTATAGAGAAAGAAACACTTGTCAAAGTTATTAATGATGATGTAATAAAATCATTTTCAAAAGATGAAAACGCGTAGGGAAGAACTCTAGTATGTAAAACTGTAACACCCCCTTCCTAAAAATTGGAGGAGATGTTACTTAAAATCCATATGCCTGTAAACAGAGCATTAAATAATCTCTAAATAAATGATTAAACAGTCTAATAATCACTGAATAATATTAATCTCCAAATTACAGTTCAAACCAATAAATACGAAAAACCAAAATCTCTAAATAAATAATCTAAGTCTAAAAAATACTAGAAGTCCATAAATCCTAAGCAATGAATTAAAGGATAGCTCTCCATCACACAGTCCCATATCCCCCGAACGTCTAGAACCGGGGTTCAAGCTTTAAGAATATATAACTTTGCATTTCTTTTGTGATAATTCTTTTTCCTCATAGCCAGTCAGGTCTAAGTTGCGGTCTCCTGAACGTCTTGAACCAAAACTCCTTTTGCTTAAAAAAAAATAAATCAATTTCAACCAGGGTTCCAGCTTAAGAATATATAACTTTGCATTTCTTTTGTGAAAATTCTATTTCCTCATAGTTAGTCCACTTGATAGTAAAATCATTGTGATTAATGAATTTAGCACTACTATTTCTTTCACAATTATTTTCCCTTTAACTAGTCTTGATAGCTTGAACCACTGAAGTTAATGACGAACTACCACTGCATGATGTTGACACTCAATGCACGGTCTGGTTCATGAGTGACTAATCGCAGACCGTTCTTCATATCTTGACTTTAAAGTTGATGTGGTTCCCGTTAGGAGATAGCTGGGGTATTACTCATCCTTTGGGGAATTCCATTTCCGGCATGTTTATAGCTGGTATCCGGCATGTAGATAGCTGGAGGATCGTTCCTCTGACCTTAGTTTATACAACTGAGGATTCTGAACACTGGGGTATCAACGGATCTTACGTGAAATGGTCAATTGTAATAACGCGGCTTTCAGGGATGTTGGCGCAATTTGGATCTTTTCGAATATCTTCGAATTCGTTTTTTAGCCTCAAGAACTTTTTAGTTCAGTTTGTTGCACGATCTGGAAACAATTTATTGTTTTTCAACCTGATCGTATCTACAGTCGGGGGTTTGTCCCGCTGTTTTATTGGCTTGTTTCAGTAATATAATCCTTTGCATTTTGTCAAAAAAAAAATATAAGTATTTGTACGAAAACGAATTCAGAGAAATGACATTTTGAGGTATAAGGCCCGGCTGGTAGCCCCGTCAAAGGCCTGGATTTGATTACTAGGAAACTTACTCTCCCGTGATGGATGGAGTCACTTTTCATTTTCTTATGGGTATAGCTTATATGGAAAGATTGGAAATACGTCTTATGGACGTTGTAACAGCCTACCTTTATGGATCACTTGATAGTGATATTTATATGAAAATCCCTGAAGGATTAAAGTTAGAGGAAACTAAGCTTCGATATTTATATTTAGTTAAATTACAACGATCATTATATGGATTGAAACAATCTGGTAGTATGTGGTACAATAGGCGTAGTGAATGTTTATTGGGTGATGGGTATATAAATAATCAAGTGTGTCCATGTGTATTTATCAAAAGGTCACAAACTGATTTTGTTATTGTTGCTGTATATGTGGATGATTTGAATATTATAAATAATTCTGAAGATATTCTTAATGATGCTAACTATTTGAAAATGAGTTTGAAATGAAAGATCTTGGAAAGACAAGATTTGGTTTAGGTATATAGGTGGAGCACTTATCTTCAGGCATATTTATTCATCAGTCATCCTACACAGAAAAGGTTTTTGATCGATTCTACATGGACAAAGCTAATCCACTAACTACGCCGATCGTTGTTCGATCGATAGAAGTTGAGAAGGATCCTTTCCCTCCTAGAAAAGAAGATGAAGATGCACTTGGGTATGAAGTTCCATATTTTAGTGCAATTGGAGCTCTTATGTATCTTGCAAATAACACATGACCTGATATTGCATTTGTTGTGAACTTGTTGGTGAGATTCAGTTCTGATCCAACTAAAAGGCATTGGAAGGGATCAAACGTATATTCAGATATCTTCGTGGGACGATTTATATTGTGCTATTCGTTCCAAACAGTTCAAAATCGTAGGTGATAGGATATAAGGATGCTGGGTACAAGTCAGACCCTCATTTTGGGCGATCTCAAACAAGTTATCTATTTACATATTGTTGCATTGCTATATCTTGGAAGTCTACAAAACAGAATATGGCAACAACTTCATCAAATCATGCAGATTTACTTGCAATCCATGAAGCCAGCAAAGAATATATTTGGTTACGGTCTGTCATTAAACATATTCGAGAATCTTGTGGCTTATCAAGTATTTCAGGCAACCCAACAGTTATATTCGAAGACAATTCAGCTTGCCTTAAGCTACTGAAGGAATGCTATATCAAAGGAGATTGAACAAAACAAATCTTGGCAAAAATTTTCTACACTCATGAGCTACAAGGGAATGGTGACATTGACGTCCAACAAATTCGCTCATGTGATAATCTAGCGGATTTACTTACAAAATCACTACCTACATCAACATTTAAAAAGCTGCGAAGTAATATTGGCATGCAAAGATAAAGGAAATTATTACATCAAGATATCAAATTGTGAGACATTTTATTCAGGGGGAGACTGTACTCTTTTTACTTCATCAAGATTTTTATCCCATTGGGTTTTTCCTTGCAAAATTTTAACGAGGCAGTTAATCTTTGTAATAACTCACATTTGACAATTAAGGTGAGTGTTGTAATATGAATCGCAATGTGATTGTCAAATATATTTACTATGGTTACTAGAAAGGTGAATATACCGATACACGGATACATGCATGACCAGCCAATCTATAATTATGGTGCGGAGTTTCAATACACGCAGCCTCCTTTCCTAACTATATGTATATACGTGTCATGTATTAGTGCATTCATACTAAAGTAGTCCTTGTTGAATGCCCTATAAATAGGACCTGTAATGAACTCATTTCATATATAAGATATAAGACGATGACCGCATCTCTTATTTACTTTGCTTATTAACCACCTTCGTTATATCATTTCTATTAGTCACCCATTTTAAATTATTAAATATTATAATAAATTTTAATTATTTACTAATTCATATACTAATAGTTGTAAATATATTTTACAAAATATCAAAAAATCGTCTTTTTTCCGAAAACTTTTTTTCACTATCAACAGCGATAATTTGGCTTGGCCAAGATAAGAAGTACATACAGGTGGTGTTCACCAACTTTAAGTGAAAAGATAGGTAATTTTTTTGAAAAATAAGCCTAAAACGACCTTAATGTTAATCTTTACATAAATGTAGGGTGACAATAAATTAAGTCAGAATTTGGGTGAAGTCACTAAATAACATTTTTTCGAACAGTACTGACAAGAATAACAATTCTCGGGAGGCGTGGCGAAAAATACCGGATTAAATACGCATATGGCAGTGGGGTATTACATAATACGCATTTGTTAATGGGGTAAGTACCCAATACGCAAGTACAATAGGGGTATTGCTTAATAAATTTATATTAAAATATTAAATACGCAAATAGAGCTTGGGTATCCTGCAATGTAGAAACTGAATACGCAATGCTAGTTTGGGTATCATGTACAATGATAATATGTACTCACTCTCTTTGTATCTGACTTGTATCTCACATTTGTATAAATTATTTGAAAGTGAAAACTCAAATCTCAAACTATATCTTTTTTCTCTCATATAAACGAGGTGAAAAAGTGTAGTACGGTGAGGAGGATAGTGCACATGTAATACGCATAAGCTGTTGGGGTAATAAAATTGGTAAAAATCACACATGCTACTGGAAATTGATATTTTTATATTTTTTGATTAAAAATTTGTTATTTTTAACATTCTTTCTCAGAATTTTTAGAGTTTAAGTTTTTCTTTTTAGCGAAAGCCAAATTCGATTATTGTTGAGTATTGAATATGACTAAAGAATACAGGGGGGGTGAATGGATTCTTGAACTTTTCTTTTTTCTTGAATCAGTGTAGTACAATATGTGTTTGTGTGTGTAGATTTGTAAATGCGGATTAAAACAACACAAGACACAATATCACTTTAATCTAATATTTTATTAGATAAAGATTTTGCTATAATCTGTGAATACAAATGTTAGTATTCTCAGCTTCGTTTTTCTCAGAGAGATGTTTTCTTTTGTGTATGAAAAACTTAACTTCTAAGGAAGTGAGGCTGTATCCTTATAGAGCATGAATACAACCTACTTACTACAAATAAGGTAGCTAATCAACTTTACTTTCTAGTGTGTCTATCCTTTATGAGTAAGCATCCAAACGGCTACAGGTTTGACTTTGCAAAGCTCTGTTCAGATCCACTTCTTTAGCTCTTTGTCTCTTGTACATCTCTCCAAGCGTCTTTGTAGGCTTTTCCAAAGTACATTACAGATTGTGGTCCATAAAGTGCTTTAGCTTGGTGTAGGTTTCTGACTTGTACAATTCTTCAGTATTTTGTCTCCAAGATTGTATTCGAGAAGTAACTCTGTTGGTGATTCGAGAACTAGAAGTGGCTTGATCGATAACTCTGAGTTCTCGAATACTGTTAAACTGACATATCGAATGACTTCTCGAATAAGTCTTTTCTTCAGGAATCCTTGAGATATCAAATAGAGCATTTTACTTATCGAATCCCTGAGATATCGAATAGCTTCTTTAGTCCTTGAGATATCGAATAGAGCATTGACTTGTTGACTCTTAGAGAACTCGAATGATGCTTTGACTTGTTGACTCCATGAGTTCTCGAATAGAGTATTAGACATGTCGAATCTCTGAGTTCTCGAATAAGGCTTTGACTAGTTGACCTTCAGAGATATCGAACAGTGTCTTTTGAGATATCGAATCCCTGACTTCTCGAATGCTAGACTTCTCGAATAGACAAATGTACTTCTCGAATTGGTACTTAGGCAAATTCTTCATTCCTTCAAATCCCAATTGTGATTATTTGACAGTCTTTATCTCCTTGCTTGAGGCATGAACCTTGGAACTTCTTTCAAGCATTATTCTTGACTTTATAAGTACAGTTATACAACTAGGATTTGATGCCTATTACAAGTACAGAACAAATAGAAACTCTACAATTAGAGGTTCCCTCAGTTAAGAGGTCATGTAGGTAATGCATAACATTACACATACTTAGGCTTGTTATTATATGAGTACAGGCATGTCTCTGTGACTAACAATCTCCCCCAAATTGTGAGTAAGACCCTTAGTCATAATTTCATGCCTAATAACAAGCCTAACATACATAAAGATAAAACTTTTAAAAGTACAGGTATGTAAATTTGAACTAAGAACATGAATAGAAATACAAGTGTGTAATCTTACAAACTATGATGAGATGCTAGCCTTTATCATTTGATTCCATCTCCATTTCCTTGGCTAGTAGAATCATCATATGCCTTCTGTTTTATTTCTTTTTCCTTCCTTGCATTCTCATCCATAGCTCTTATGATTTCTGCAATTGCATCCAATTCTTCAGCAAGATAGAGTTTTTGAAATCTTCAAGTACTGGTTTCAGAATGTTGGCAGGATAATGATTGAGTAGGTTCATTCTTATATTGACATTATCTCCATTTCTTCTCCTATACTTCACCACATAGGGATTGAATTAAACTCTACACAATCCCTTAGCCCTCAACACTTCTGCTTCAGCTTCCACTTTATCAATTTCTTTTTCCCTTTTCATCCACTTCTCAAGGCACCCCTTTCTTATCAGCTCTTCATGATCTCTCTTCATCTTCACAAAGTCAATCAGTTCCAGCTTCCATACTCTTTCCACTTTATCATTTGCATTCAACATGGCAATAATCCTTTCTATGTCATATAACTTGCCCCAATTTTGACACTGCCCTTGTTTAAACTTCTTCTGTCTTCCATCAGTATACTTGATCTCAAGGGAGTCATCAATGATTGAAACATGATAGATTCTTTGAGCTCTAAGGTATTCCAGTTGGTCTTCATTGTAGTCTTCATCTAGTGGTTGGAGTTTTAGGCCTGGATAGATTGTTAGGGTTCTTGATTTGGAAAGCTTTGGTTTTCTTGCTGCTTGTTTGAATTTGATCCTTTTAGTGTGGTTGCCTGGCAGTAGTATGTGACCTTTGCTGGTAGACCATTGTAGTATTCCATTAGCAGTTTGCTTTTTGAAACATACAGATGGTTTCTTGACTTGAATCTTCTTCTCTTCTTGAGGTGGTAAAACAGTTGCAGAAGCCATGAAATTAGATTTTGGTAGGTCATTACTAACAGCATTCACCCTAGACTTAGAGTCTTGTGTTGTGGTGAGATTACTGCTAGTAATGCCTAAGGCTTGCTGTTTTCCATTCTTCCTCTCATAGACTCTGCCTTGGTCATCATCTCCTTTCTTATCTTTTCTGTCCTTCTTCTTCTTCTTCTTATCTTCATCACCCTTATCACTCCTGTGATGACTTCTCCTCCCATCACTCTTGTCTTCATCTTCATCATCCTTATTCCTCCTTGGCTTGGCCATTTCTGGAATTACACCAGTTGCAATGAATGATCTGAGAATATGCAGTGCCTCTATCTCTTCAGCAGTACTTGTCCCCTTCTTCTTTTGCAGTAGATCAATGATGGCAATAATGAGTCTGTGATTTCGAGAAGTGAGATCATTGGGAGTGACCAATTGATTAATCTCTTCAACTCTGGTTCCAGACTGATAAATGATTGTCCATGGCTTCTTAATCACTTCTGGTAGCCTTAAAGGTTGGCCATTCCTCAAGTCATCATACAGACTCTTATTGTTTTCATTTACATTCCTCTTCTCTATGAGCTCGATCAGCACATCTATTTTTGAGTGTTTTAAGGCTTGTAGAGTTTTGTAGGTTAGATGCCAGATTCTGGATTTTGCTACCATCATTACTTCCTTGAGCCATGAGCTATCAACTTTTCTAGGTATCACAGTGAAGTAATTGATCTGATCCTTCAAGCTCCTTAGGTACAATTGAGTATCACGAGCCTGCTCTCTTGAGACTTTCAGAAACTCCAAGAATGCATCATCATGATAATCATTAGAGTTTGAAATTTCTTGTAGCTTGGCCTCAGTAACCACCTTTACTTCTACAGGCTTGGCACTTTCAGGTTTGGAGGATGGAGGTTTATCAGATGGCATACTCCCTGCAACCACTGTGGTGGTGATGGATTGCTTCTGGCCACTGGGAGTAGTGATGTGCACAGTTGGTAGAGAAGTAACTGGCAGAGTGGTTGGAGGTTCATCAATTTTGGCTTTCCCTTTTCCTGGAACATGGCTTTCCCTTTCTAGACTTCTTTCCTTTTGACTCCCCCTTAGGCTTTGAGTCCCTTAGGTTTCTCTTCTCCCCCTTAGGCTTGGAGTCAGGCACTGAGGCTTTAGTAGGGGCCCTTGGGTTGGAAGAAGTGAGATTGGCAGATTCATCTGGAAGAGGGAGACCCATATGCTTCATCATTGCAAACAACATAGATTGTTGATGCAGAAGAACATCAGCTGTGGTGGAGGCTTGAGTGCTCAACTGCTTAGAGATAGTTGCTACTGTGCTGTTAGATGAGCATTGGATTTCTTGAGGGATGTCACTTCTGTTTCCAGGGCAGCCACCTTTTTGAATAACTCATTAGATTTGAAACCAGAAAGTGACTGTTCTTTGAGTCTCTGCACTTTAAACTTGGTCATTTCATGCACTGGGACCTTAGTGATCAGCTTGTCTCCATACTGGTTTGCAAAGAGGGTCCTGAGCATGGCATTTGCTCAATTGTCTGATCAGATAAGATTTGGAATTTATGCCCCAGACCTGTGACAGCATCCTTCAGTATAGCTAGACAATTATCCATCTTGGTACAGGTGGAGTTGCAGACTTTGATGTCTTTGAGAACACTGTCCAACTAAGGGAACCTTGCATCAAAGGCCCTCTTTATCTCTCCCACAGACTGGTCAGTTGTATCACTTACCTTGTTGACTTCTGATTTGACACCTTTGCCAAGGTAGTGTGCAGCCATGAGGAATCCTTTGTAAGAGTCATTGATGGCTTCATACACTTCACCAGGAGTTAGGGATTTAGCATTTGAACCCAGTGAAGTGATTTATTCCTCTCTTAGATACTGAAGAGCTTCATTGAGAGTGAGATCAAATTTTCCTTGCATCCAGGCATCTACATTGCCATCTCTCTCAGCATCATCTATTATCTTTGCCTTTTATATCTCCACATCATCTCTGTGGCATAGGAGAATAGCCTCATAGTTTGGGTTTGGCAGATTTGAAGTGAGAAGGTGTTGAGCAATCTTTGTGAACTCAGGAATCTGATCCACAACTAAGCTTTGAAGTGCTTCAACCGTCAATTGTGGTGGAACAAATCCTGATCCTGAAGCACTGCCATGTTGCACAGGCTTCAGCCATTGTGACATAAAGTCAGAGCTAGAGATAGGCAAGCTAGACTCCTCAGTTACAGATGCAACTTCTGTAACCGGATGGAATGACTCTACTACTGGTGTCTCCACAGAAGTGGGATGAGTTACACCAATAGTTGACACAGGCACAGAGTCTCTAGTGAAAACTAGTGAATCCTCCGTGTTTTTGATGGTGTCATTAGGATATGCCCCACCTCGCATTCCCTCACCATCTAAATGTAGTTCCTGGGTGGTGATCAAAGTGTCATGCACTAAGTCACTTGAGTCCATTGGCTCACCAAGAGGAGAAAATTCTTGGTGATCAATGCCTTGCTCCTCAATTGCTTGAGTTGCAGGCTCCAAAGAAATTTGTGAGATAGATTCTAGAAGAGAAGTGTCTTTTAGAATGGATTTTGGCAACTCCCCTTGAGAAATAGAGGGAGTTTCAATATTGATGTACTCTCCACTCATTGTTGTGCCAGCCTTATCACTCCCATGTGCTGACTCTTTACAGGATTGTGCATTGGGGAGGATGTTTGGTTCTATAGATGCACCCTGTTGAGAGGATACATCTAGTGAACTGTGTGCCCCTGATTTTACAACTTCAACCATTTATGTGACTGAAGAGGTGGTTTTAGATTTCTTCTTCTTCTTCTTTGGCCTTAGTAAGGATGACTCAGGTTCCTCACTTTCTAAACCTAATTCTACAGCCAAGGCTGCTTCAGTTAAGATTTTTAGAGGTTCAGAAGCAACCTGTTTTCTCTTCTTCTCCTTTTTACTGACACCACCCTATTGAGAGGATGATGCAGGTGGCTCTGTGTTTGGTAAAGTGTTTGGCTGAGAGGGTTGGTTAGCAGGCCCTGGGTTAGCATTTTGCTCTTCTTGCTTGGACCTAGCTAACTCAGATTTTGAGGCAAATGTTGGCATGTTGTGGGGGTAAGTCCTAAATAGACTCTCCATATGGGGAGTTATTTTGAGTCTTACATCCACATCATTCCTAGTCTCCAAGCTACCAAAAATGAGTTTGGTCATGGATTTCGGATAGCCTATTCTATTTTTGTCTAACCCAGGCAATTCAATCAATTTATCATCTATGAAATTAAGTACATATTGAATAAAGCGAGGGAAGAAAATTTCATTACCTCTCTTGGCTGAGTTCTTACCAAGTCTCCCATACAATTCTTGCATTATGATCAGTCCAACATCAATATTTCTCCCATATGCTAGAGCAACCAATTTGTTGAACAGGTGTGCTGATTTGGTCAAAGCTAGACTTCCTTGCTTTGAAGACTTGAAGAAGAGTGGCAAAGACTTAGCTCAATTCTTTTCTCAAGTACTTCCTATTCAAATTTCCAAGCTTGATTCTATCTGAGTAGTTGATAAAATCAAAGAAGTCTTCCAATTCCTGATCAGTAGCTTGACTGTCATACACTTCTTGTTGTAAGCCCAGTTCTCGATTCATATCTTCAGTGGTGAAAGTGATGTCCTTATCCTGAATCTTGCAGTAGATTACGTATGAAGTTATTGCATTCTCTAGGGCCACAACCTCCATAGTAGCAGTTATCCAAAACTGTTCTAGTAGGTCTAGATACAGAGTTGGGTTGGCTGAGAGTGCATCCTTGATGTATGATTCAGACATCCATCGAACGAAGCACTTAAAGTTTGCATTGGGTGCTTCAACATCGTTGGTTATTGCTATGAAATTGGTGTGGGTAGGAATTGTGAGTTGGGTATTTGTCATTGTTATACAGAGAGATGAGAGAAGAGAACGAAGGTTGAAGAAAAAATTTAGCTTTTGAAGTTAGGGTTTTTAGAGGTTTTGGAATTTTAACGCCTGAGAAATCGAATGAAATGATTTGAACAGTTGTGGAATTGTATATATGTGAGTGACTTGAGTTGTCGATTAGATATATGTTCTGTATCGACAAGTCAGTCATTCGAGAAGTATAAAACAACTATTCGATAAGTCAAGAAAGGCTTATTCGATATCTCAAGAAGTTTGTAACTCATAGCTGGCAGTTTTCTAACTTAGAACATAATTCTAAATTAAATAAAATATGTTTTTATGAGTGATTTAAAATTCTGAATAAAAATCCAAAAACGATTAAGATTCAGCGTAAATTCTGCCTTTTCAAATGATTCGACAACTCAAATATTCTATTCGAGAACTCAGTCATTACAGAACTCAAATGTCCTATTCGAGAAGTCAAGCATTAGAGAACTCAAATGTTCTATTCGAGAACTCAGTCATTAGAGAACTCAAATGTCCTATTTGAGAACTCAAGCAAGTCTCTGTTCGATTTCTCCAAAATGCACTATTCGAGAACTCAAGAGTGTTCCAAATAGACTTGTTAGAGTAGTCGACCATAGACATGAAAGTCATTCGAGAAGTCTGACTTATCGAGCTACATTTTTCACTCAAAAAAAAATTAATTTTCACTATCTTTTCAAAATTTACCAGAATTATTCAAATGAAGAATATTCTAACAAATTAAATAGTGATAGTCTTAAAATTTCATAGAAATTTCAAGCTAATTCGAATATGATTTTTAACATATGCAGCAGATTGGAAATATTTATAAATCATATTCCAGCCAACACTTACTTCAAAAATATTGAGAATTTAGATAAAGTAAGTGTTTACTGCTGCAACAATTTAGTTGATATTTTCACTTAGCCAGATTCTGAAGAATTCAGCATTCCAATCTCACTAACCAACCTTGTGAAGGTGGCTTCATCCAATGGCTTAGTGAATATATCAGCTAATTGTTTATCTGTGGGAACATAATGTAACTCAATGGTTCCATTAGTTGCATGCTCCCTAATAAAGTGAAATCTGATGTCAATGTGCTTTGTTCTAGAATGATTGACAGGATTGGAAACTATAGAGATTGCACTTGTGTTGTCACACATGATTGGAATTCTTTCTAACACAAGTCCATAGTCTCTAAGTTGATTTCTAATCCAAAGCACTTGAGCACAGTAACTCCCAGCAGCTATGTATTCAGCCTCAGCTGTGGAAGTTGACACAGATTGTTGTTTCTTGCTATACCAAGAGACTAACCTTTGTCCAAGAAACTGGCAGCTACTTGAGGTGCTTTTCCTATCCACTCTGCATCCAGCATAATCAACATCAGAGTAACCAACCAGACTGAACCCTGTGTCCTTAGGATACCATAAACCCAAGTTTGGAGTGCCCTTCAGATATCTAAAGATCCTTTTTATAGCAATCAAATGTGACTCCTTTGGATATGATTGAAACCTTGCACACAAACATGTAGCAAACATGATGTCTGGCCTACTTGCAGTGAGATAGAGTAGAGAACCAACCATGCCTCTGTAGACTGAGATATCTACTTTCTTGCCTTTGACATCTTCATCCAATTTGGTGGCAGTGGCCATGGGTGTCTTTGCAGGTGAGCAGTCTTCTAAGTCAAACTTCTTTAATAAATGCTTGATGTACTTGGTTTGACTGATGAAAATGCCATCCTTCCTCCGACTAACTTGCAATCCAAGAAAGAATGTTAACTCTCCCATCATACTCATCTCATATCTGCTTTGCATGAGCTTAGAGAATTTCTCACACAGCTTCTCATTTGTAGAGCCAAACATGATATCATCCACATAGATCTGAACTAGGATAATATCATTACCATGCTTCTTGTAAAACAGTGTCTTGTCCAATGTGCCTCTAGTGAATTGATTTTCCAGAAGAAATTGTGATAAAGTATCATACCATGCCCTTGGATCCTGCTTAAGTCCATACAATGCCTTAAGCAATCTGTAGAAAAATTCTGGGAAATGTGGATCCTCAAAGCCAGGTGGTTGTTGCACATAAACTTCTTCTTCCAACTCTCCATTCAGAAATGCACTCTTGATATCCATTTGATAGACTTTAAAATTTGAATGAGCAGCAAATACTAAGAAGATTCTGATGGCTTCCAATCTAGCAACAGGGGCAAAAGTCTCATCATAATCAATCCATTCCTGTTGAGAGTATCCTTTTGCAACCAACCTTGCTTTGTTTCTAAGGACCACACCATTTTCATCCATCTTGTTCTTCAGAACCCATTTTGTTCCAACAATGGTTCTGTCCTTTGCATGCACAAGTTCCCATACTTTGTTTCTTTCAAATTGATTCAGCTCCTCTTGCATAGCAATAATCCAATCTGGATCTAACAGTGCATCATCAAGTTTCTTAGGCTCAATTTGAGATAGAAAGCAACCATAGAGACACTCATTTTGAGTTGCTCTCCTAGTTCTCACTCCTGCATTTGGATCTCCAATGATTTGATCTGCAGTGTGTGATCTATCCCATTTCCTTGAGTTCTCAGTTTGATTTCTTAACCTTGATGTTGCTTCATCATCCAAATCATGATCATCTTCATTTCCTCCCCCTGTGAAGTTGCCACTATTCACAGGTGTGTCTTGGATGCTAGTCTCTTCACTGTTGATTGGAACAAATTCTTCTCTCTTGCATCATCATTCACTTGAGTTTGTTGAACTTGAGTTTCAACTTCAGTTCCAATCTCTTCATCAGAATCATCTAGATTTTCAAACTTTAATGGATCTCTATCTTCATCATTGGCTTCTTCTAATCCAGGTAGTTTGTTGTCATCAAATGTCACATCTGTGCTTTCCATAACTTTCTTTTGACTGATGACATAAACCTTGTATACAATTCTCCCCATAGAATAGCCAAGAAAAATTCCTTCAAATGCCTTTGCATCAAACTTCCCAACATGTTCTGAATTGTCTTTCAACACAAAGCATTTGCTTCCAAAAGTATGAACATACTTTAGAGTAGGCTTCTTTCCAGTCATCAAATTGTAAGGTGTCTTTCCAGTGTTTTTGTTGATGAGGGTTCTGTTCTGGATGTAGCATGCAGTGCTCACAGCCTTAGCCCAAAAACATGTAGGCATCTTTGCATCAAGCAACATTGTTCTAGCAGCCTCAATTAGAGTTCTGTTCTTTCTCTCAACTACTACATTTTGTTGTGGAGTCCTTGGAGCTGAGAATTGTTGAGAAATGCCATTCTCTTTGACAAATGCTTCAAGTAAGGCATTTCTGAACTCTGTTCCATTATCACTTCTCAATGCAATCACACTTGCATTGTTGGGTTTTGTTTCCTTATCAACTTTCTTTAGGTGCTCAATGATTACTTGAGGAGCCTCATCCTTTGATGCTAGAAATTCCACCCATGTATACCTTGTGTAGTCATCAACCATCACTAGGGCATACTTCTTTCTTGAGAGTGACATAATATTGACAGGCCCAAACAAATCCATATGAATTAATTGCAGGGGCTTGGTGATTGATGTAACTATCTTTGACTTGTGGCTTGACCTTTTCATCTTTTCTTTTTGACAAGCCTCACACACTCCTTCTTGACAGAATTCAAGTGTGGGCATGCCTCTCACTAACTCTTTTTTGACTAGAAAATTAATGGCCTTGAAGTTCAGGTGTGATAACTTCTTGTGCCATAGCCAACAATCTTCATTTGATGCTTTTGAGTAGAAGCAACAAACTTTGTCCTTGTTTGCAGAGTCCATATTGGCTACAAACAGGCTTCCTTTCCTTACTCCAGATAGAGCAAAATCACCAGTCTTCTTGTGGGTGATCAAACATTCATCTTTGTCAAAATTTACCTTGAATCCTCTATCAGTAAACTGACCAACACTTAGCAGATTATGCTTGAGACCCTTGACTAGTGCTACATCTTCAATGATGACATTACCAACTTTTAACTTGCCATATCCCAATGTGTTACCCATGATATCATCTCCAAAAGCAACCATTGGGCCAGCCTTCTCCTCATACTGTGATAGTAGGGCCATATCACCAGTCATGTGATTTGAGCATCCACTGTCCAAAATCCACATGACCTTCTTTTCACTTTCTTTGCCCTGTAACCACAAAGGTATTACTTCTTCTTTGGTACCCAAACAAGTTTGGGTCCATTTGGCTTAGAAACAGTTTTATCATAAACAACATGCTTATCAACTTTCTTGGTGTTAGTCTTCTTGTCACTGTTAGAAGTCTTAGAACCTGAGGTTTCAGACTTAGGTGACAGAGGTACCTTCCTAGCTTTAGGAGGACTTGAAGACTTTGACCTTGTGTAGTGTGTGTGAGAGTTGTGACTAATACAACCATCAATGAATTGCCTTCTCAAATTGAAACAACTAGTCATGACATTCATATTGCATGGCATACAGTCAAATTTATCACAGAATGGAGCATCTCTATGTCTTAAAGGCACAGAACAGTCATAGAAAGGTTTGGGCACACTACCAACAGGTTTCTTACATGCATGAGTTAAATGATTGGTACTGAAACAATTTTGACAGGTTTTCCTAGGGGCATTAGGCATATAAGCATAATTATTATCTTTGTTAATCCCTAGTTTGTCATTTCTGTTCTGTTTCTTCTTAGCCACTTTCTTTTTAGATTCATTTACCCCAGCTGAAACAAACTTCACAAACTTCTCAGGTCTAGGTCTACCTTCTACTGGCTTCTTGGCTTTTGCCTTGACACTCTCATTCTTAGAGGATGCTGGTTGTTTACTAGACTGTGCCTCATCCTCATCATTCAACATTTTTTTAATGAGTAAGGCATCCTCATCAATTTCAAATATTGGTTCTTTAAAAATTGGAGACTCAGTCTTTTTCAAAATGTGAGGCACTTCATCCTGAACAACTATGTCATCTTCAATAACAGCATAGCCTTTCCTCTGTTTGAGAGTGCCATAGTCAAGTCCAATGGCAGCCTTGGGTTTAGCTTGATTTTTCTCATGGTAGGACTGCAGTAGACTAGAGGAGTTCTTAAAGGCTTTCAGTTTGAATTCATTTTCAGCTAGTTCATCCCTAAGAGCATTTTCAATTTGACTAGCACATAAAACCTTATTCTGCAGATATTCAACTTCTTTCCTAAGGTTTTCTACTTGCATAGCAGTTAGCTCAAGTTCCTTATTCTTTTTGTTTAACAATTCATTTCTAGCAGACAGTTTAGCAATTTCCTCATTAGCAGCAGTCATACTAGTATGAATATTAAACATTTCAACAGATAGTTGTTCAACCATGCATTTATACTCAGAAACAGACATATCTATGGTAGTGAGAGATGGTACCTGAGAGTCAGATGGAGATTGTTCATCCTTGGAATCAGCCATCAAGGCATAGTTGCAGAATTCTTGCTCCTCTCCATCACTGTTAGAGTCATCCCAACACTTCCCTTCAGCTATGTAGGCCTTACCTAGTGTTTGCTTTTTCAGAAGGACCTTATACTTAGCTTCAAGCTCTAGAAACTCCTTATCCTTGTTTTTAGGCTTCTTGCATTCACTGGCAAAATGCCCTAGGTCATTGCATCTATAACATCTTACAGATGACCTATCCACATGGCTGGTTTTGAATTTATTCTTGTTTGCTTTCACAGGTGCCTTGCTCTTGTTGAATGAATGGTTTTGGGGTCGAGGTTTGAAGGGTTGGTTCCTCTTGAATCTGATGTTTGGAAACTTTCTGGCCATGAAAGCATATGAAATGTTTTCCATGCCATCTAGCTCTTCAAGAGTATAGAACTCTTTTTCTTCCTTCTTCTCAGCAGGTTAAGTCACTTCACCTTCATTTTCTTCATCATCTACTATCTCTTCTATCCTCAGCTGCCTTGTAGATGCTTCTAGGTCTTGAATAGATTTGTTGACAATCAAGGCACATGATGTGTTTACCATTCTGCCTTGGTTGGCTTGGATAGCCCTCTTCTGAAGCAACTCAAGCTCATGAGTTTTTAAAACCCCATAGAGCACATCATATGTGACTTTGTTCAAATCTCTTTCTCTTAGAGAAATGACCCTTTGCTCTAGATGGTTTGGAGAAGACAATAGAAACTTCATGTTCAACTCCTTGGTGCTATATACCTTCCCATTCATCTGTAGCTCAGTCACCAGCTTGTGAAACCCTTCAAACATGTCAGTAATGCTTTCCTTGGACTGAGCCATGAAAGCTTCATACTGTGTGACCAGTATCTGTTTCTTGTTTTCTCTTACCTCTTCTATTCCTTCACATAACACCTTAGTATGATCCCACATCTCCTTTGCTATTTTGTAAGAGGCCATGTTAGCAAACATTGACAGTTCCATAGAATCTATGATTAATAACATGAGATGACTGTCGAGAGCAACCATCTCCTTTTCTGTATCCGTCCATTTGGATGGTTCTTTAGGCACATAAGATCTTGGAAAGGTTATAGTTCCAACAGTCTTTTCAGGAATCTCTTGTTGTGGAACAAAGGGACCATTCTTGAGTATCTCAGGATATAGAGGATTAGCAGCTTTGATGAACAACTGCATCTTGATCTTCCAGAGGTTGTAGTTCTCTTTGTCAAACTTAGGGACCTTTACCATTCCTTTAGTCTTTGGTGTATTCATGATCGTTTTCTGTTTTTGAATAAACAGCCTGCTCTGATACCACTTGTAGAGTATTGAATACGACTAAAGAATACAGAGGGGGGGTTAATGGATTCTTGAACTTTTCTTTTTTCTTGAATCAGTGTAGCACAATATGTGTTTGTGTGTGTAGATTTGTAAATGCGGATTAAGAACAACACAAGACACAATATCACTTTAATCTAATATTTTATTATATAAAGATTTTGCTACAATCTGTGAATACAAATGTTAGTAATCTCAGCTTCGTTTTTCTCAGAGAGATGTTTTCTTTTGTGTATGAAAAACTTAACTTCTAAGGAAGTGAGGCTGTATCCTTATAGAGCATGAATACAACCTACTTACTACAAATAAGGTAGTTAAACAACTTTACTTTCTAGTGTGTCTATCCTTTTTGAGTAAGCATCCAAACGGCTACAGGTTTGACTTTGCAAAGCTCTGTTCAGATCCACTTCTTTAGCTCTTTGTCTCTTGTACATCTCTCCAAGCTTCTTTGTAGGCTTTTCCAAAGTACATTACAGATTGTGGTCCATAAAGTGCTTTAGCTTGGTGCAGGTTTCTGACTTGTGCAATTCTTCAGTATTTTGTCTCCAAGATTGTATTCGAGAAGTAACTCTGTTGGTGATTCGAGAACTAGAATTGGCTTGATCGATAACTCTGAGTTCTCGAATACTGTTAAACTGACATATCGAATGACTTCTCGAATAAGTCTTTTCTTCAGGAATCCTTGAGATATCGAATAGAGCATTTTACTTATCGAATCCCTGAGATATCGAATAGCTT
This sequence comes from Saposhnikovia divaricata, assembly GCA_036435485.1. Classification (NCBI taxonomy): domain Eukaryota; kingdom Viridiplantae; phylum Streptophyta; class Magnoliopsida; order Apiales; family Apiaceae; genus Saposhnikovia; species Saposhnikovia divaricata. The sequence goes on from CM071598.1 coordinate 80,992,170, forward strand.
CTTTAGTCCTTGAGATATCGAATAGAGCATTGCCATGTTGACTCTTAGAGAACTCGAATGATGCTTTGACTTGTTGACTCCATGATTTCTCGAATAGAGTATTAGACATGTCGAATCTCTGAGTTCTCGAATAAGGCTTTGACTAGTTGACCTTCAGAGATATCGAACAGTGTCTTTTGAGATATCGAATCCCTGACTTCTCGAATGCTAGACTTCTCGAATAGACAAATGTACTTCTCGAATTGGTACTTAGGCAAAATTTTCATTTCTTCAAATCCCAACTGTGATTATTTGACAGTCTTTATCTCCTTGCTTGAGGCATGAATCTTGGAACTTCTTTCAAGCATTATTCTTGACTTTATAAGTACATTTATACAACTAGGATTTGATGCCTATTACAAGTACAGAACAAATAGAAACTCTACAACTAGAGGTTCCCTCAGTTAAGAGGTCATGTAGGTAATGCATAGCATTACACATACTTAGGCTTGTTATTATATGAGTACAGACATGTCTCTGTGACTAACAATTATTATTATTATTATTATTATTATTATTATTATTATTATTATTATTATTATTATTTGCAAAGAACCAAACTTGATTATTTTATTAATCAATTTCTGTTGTTCACCCTCATAAAACTCAAATCGATTCAATAAATTTATGGAACACATTTTTTTGCTCGAACTCAAACTCGATTTCTCATCAATTAAGTCGGTTTAACATTTATATTCGGCTCTAATATCCATAATGCAAATTAGAAATAGAGAAAAGTATTCTTACTTATAACATCCAATCTTAATGAGACAAGCAAGGTGACATGGGATGCGGGAAAGTGGGAACATAAAACAGTGCTGGTAATTCTTTACTTAGGATGTGAAATGCTAATTTGGATGCAAGCCCACATGTCTTTTTGTAGAATATAGCATTTCACATCGAAAAAGTTAAGGAAAAAAATGAAAAGGTAAAACCTTGATGTTGTGTTTGTTTCGGGTGATTGGAATGAACCTCCATTATTTTCCTATAATTTCATCCATTTCATTTCATTCACCCCAACCAAACACAACATAAAAGTTAAAATGGAAACTAAAGCAACTAACTTCATCCTTGATCACATCTTTGTAAACATTATCATTGCCCTTGTACATGGTATCGGTCACCGTAAGATTTAATATTTAGAAGGAATATGTAATATTCCTAATTTCTGTACTTGTAATTTTTTTTGGATGAATAGTGATTTTGCTAATTAAGAAATTTTTCAAACCATCCTATATACGGGACATGAAACGGATAATTCGAGGTTGTATTAGTAACGTGCTACGTACATAATTGTATAATTGTATGTAAATGCTATCAGAATGCGAAGATTCCAATTTTACTTTTATGCCATATTTGACCAGGAAGTAAGGAATACTTCGATTTGATCAAGACTTAAGAGTTTAATAAATTAGAAATTCCACTAATATACTTTAAACCAAGGTGCTAAAGGATCAAGAACAAACACCCTAGCATTGGTGCAACAAAATGTTATAGAAATCGCTCGGACATTAAAACGAGATTAAGCGGTAAAGCAATCCCGTAACAAATTATGGATTAACAATCAAACAAGACCAAGGACCAAGCATGATGATCAAGAGTGCAACATATAGAGCATCCATGTGAAAGCAAATAAATTAACCAAGTGGTTTAAGGATTTATCCAAACATTATCCATACAAAAATCTATAACAAAATCCAAGCATAATTTTTATGGCTTGACATGTGTTAAGAGGGGATTAAAGAAGAGTACTGCACACTTTGGCAAATAAAAACCTCACAAAACATTAGCAAACAACTAGTCAAACCAAGGCAAGCAACCAACCCCCTCCAAAAACAAACATTTGGCCCTTCTATTTTCTTCAAGAAATTCCAAATCAAAATCCTAGCTCCAAGGGTTCATAATTAGTGATCTATAGCTCTTTGGAAAGCTCTTACATAGATTAAGGTATGTTTAAAATCTCAAATCCATCCAATGATCCTAGCATGTTCAAATCCTTGAGCAAAGTGGAAGATGAATAGTACTAAATAATAATTACCTTTGTGTTCTTGATTTTTATGTTCAAGATTAAGGCTTCTAAAGATAAACTAAGGCTATCCTAAGGATTCCAAGCCCTTGTTAGTGTTGTTAAAGCTCAAGAAATGTATGAACAACCCTCACCCTCTTTGTTATAGATTTATTTTTTGAGTTTTTGATGAACTTGCATGTCTATGAAACTTATGTTAAGTTAGTTAAGTAAATGGTGTTGTTTTGATGGATGAAAGTGATGGATGTTGGTTTTGACTATGTTTGTTGGATTGTTGATTTGATTTTGATGTTAGTAGATAGTGATGGTGTATGGGTTGGTTGGATGATGGATTTGGTGTGTTTATAAATTTGGAATCGCTTGATTTTAAGTCGTCGCTATGGCAAATTTTTGTTAACTAAGTTAAGGCAGAAAATTCGAGCCCCAAACCCTACTGTGAGAATTAACCACAAGCCATGTAAGTGTAAAGCTTGTTTCGTAGTTGGTTTTGGCACGAGAATCGTGTCAATCCGATTTATGGTTTATGAGATATTTAAGTTTTAGTGAAAGTGGTTCAAAAAACCAAACTACATATTTATACCAACTTTGGGGCCATGACCGGACCACTTAAGAGCCATAATAAAATGTGAAACTTTGTGATAAAATGCTAAGGACAGTTAGTAAGGTCTACGAGAAGGTTTCGTGTTACAGTGATTAATTTCTGATTTTATAAAAATGTGTAAACCTAGATTGCGCAAGAAAAAAACCCTTAAGGAAATGACTTAGAAATGGAATTGAAAATGGTTAAGTATGGTTTCGAGAATGAATTTTGGACCGAACTTTCTACTTAAGTAGTTAACGGTTAACATGAACTTAATGTGGGCCAAGAATGAGCCATTTATGTCCTTGTTGAGATTTACTTGAATGTGTGCGTATTAAGATACAAATGAGTCGTGTAGGGAGTAACCATATCATTATGTTTACTTATAGATCATCGGACCCAATGTCGAGCCCCTGCAACCCCCAGATCACTAGGTAAGTTTTCAAACCTATATCCTTACGCTGCGATTTTATTACTGCTTTTGTCATATACAAATGCTTTTACTGAATTTGCGATGAACTATTATATCATGATTAAGTAAGAATAGTTGTTTCGGTTTATATACTATCCTTTTATAGTAGTTATAAGCCGGTATTTCTTAAAGGCTCTAAGCGGTAGAGCATACTAGTATATTTTCCACTCTAGACCGGGAGTCGGTACCTTGTGTTTAAGAGACTATCACAAAAATCCGGAGAGACTCTAGAGACAGATTATATATTTATATACAAGAATAAATTTTTTAGTAAACATCTAGATATTTTAAAAGTATTAAATACTTGGAAAATGATTAAATAAATATTATTCAAATATTTATTTAATTAAGTGAATATTATTTTGAAAAATCATTTATTTATAGAAATTTATTTAATAAATACTCATTAAATATCTTTAATTGATTTAAAAATTATAATATTTATTTAAAAATAATTTTAGACTTATAATAATTATTTAAAATATTTTCTGTCCTTCATGTGCAACAGCTTCCAATTAATTCCGGAAATAGCCAAATGAATGAGTAAGATTTATCAACAAGTAGTTACTTGGTGAACACGAACTTGTTTCAGCTCCAAGTAGATAGATTCTGTGAAGAGAACTGGGAGACGGCGTAACGAGCGAATTTCACGCCTCATCCAGCCAACTGCCCGAATGCGGCAAGGAGCCTCATCCAGCCAACGGCCTGAATGCGGCAAGGACGAATCCGGAGTGGGCTAGTCCTTCTACATATATAGAGAATACGATCAGAGGACCACCATGCGTAACGACTGATCATCGAGCGTGGGGGGCGTGTATGACTCCCAATAATAGTTTCGTTTTTCTCCACTTGGAAGTTGGCCCAGACACTATAACGAAAACTTAGACACTGAGTTATCGATAGTGTCAAGGAGTGTTTGCTTGAAAAGAAAAACTCTCATCATGCAATATCTAAAATTGTAAACTGTTTTTACCTAAAAAGGTTATTCATCCTTATTTTATGAAATTCCGAACTGGTAAATATTTCCATGGTTGTCACGTCGGTAAGTCGAGTCGAGTCGACCGGGGTACCCGGCAAGTCGAGTCGTGACTAGTCGAGACTAGTCGTAGACTAGTCGACACTAGTCGACATAATATAAAATTAATATATATATATATATATTTTATATACTTAATGTATATAATATATTTGTGTTATAACTTCTAGCTTCTAAGTTCTAACAAATTTTTTTCCCTTCTCTCTTATATGTATAGGAAATCTTAAACCTACGAAGACCACAAAAATATTGAAAGAAGACTAGAGAAAGAAGAGAAGAAAGAAGACAAGAAATTATGTAATCTAATTCTAATTTAGAAATTTTTAACTATTGTACAAACAAAAAGTTTACTAAATCAATGATTCAATTATCAAATGCTTCCAAACCACATGAACAAAGTAATTAAGTACCTCCACAGTGCAGAAAAAACAGGGCAGAAAAACAGTGCAGAAAAACCAAGTAAAACAGTGCAGAAAATCCATAAGTAGAACAGTGCAGAAAAAACAGGGCAGAAAATCCAGAAATAAAATAGTGCAGAAAATAAAACAGTGCATAACTGAGGTCTGAGGTCTGAGTCGCCACTGTGATCTTTTAGGTTACATATATGCTTAATGGGCCTGTTTTGTTAATGGGCTGTTATAATTTTTGCTTTTTTAACCCTAATGGGCCTGTTTTGTTAATGGGCTGTTATGATTTTTGGTTTTTAATCCCAGTCGGTCGACTAGTCGAACCAGTCGCTCCGACTAGTCGACCCAGTCGATTCAAGTCGCGCGAAATATACACAAATAGCAAGTCGAGCATCCAAGTCGAGCCATACAAAACGACTTGTCGACTAGTCGACGACTAGTCGCGACTAGTCGCTCGACATGACAACAATGAATATTTCAAATATCTTTTAAAAAGGCGATGTACACTGCTTATTGAATTACTACGATAGTAATGGTTTCAAGTATCTTTTGAAAAAAGGATATGATTATAGTTCATGAATTACTGTGATAGTAGATTGTTTCAAGTCTCTATAAAAAAAAATGTTTTATCAAATGTTAAAAGTAATACTATGTTTCGTTTAATGTTGAGCTTATTGGTCACTCTTGTTTTGTTTAAAATTTTAATACAATAGCTAGGAAAGATGCCAAGGATGTACACGACATCCCGCAAACGAGTGGGAAACGCAACTACGCAAGGCATCTCCGTTAACAGTTTCTGGCCATCATCCCTGAGGTAGCGAAAACTAGTTGGATAGACCTACAACTTTTGTTAGTTCGTTTTATATATAGATATGACTTGTGTAAGGCTATTTTCGTAAATAGACGATTAAACCGCTGATGTGTCTTCACTTAGAAGTTCCATCAGTAGCATAATTCATTTATATTTTGGGGATGTAATAATCTAACTTTATACTCTGTTAATATTATGTAGTGTATCGTTTCTGAGACTCTAACATGTGTAGTGTATTTATTATGGGGTCAACAGCATGTGGAGTATATATTATTGTGAGAAAGACAGGAATAACATGGAAATTATGGATTGTGGCAACCTAGATCCCTGACCCCGGATCTGGGGGTGTCATAGAATATGTAAGAAAGTTCCAACTGATATGATAGTTACATAAGATGAATACGAAAGAACAATAATAGGTGTGTTACTTGTAGCTTCTTGTGCTCTGCTCTTCATATTCACAGAGCAACCATGATATACATGTTGCAGTTGAAGAAGCCCCGGTATCCCTTAGCTAATAAATGATATGTTCATCAGCATGCACCGAGTCCTCACGTAGGTATAATCTTAATCCAGTTATGCAAAACTAAATCTTTTGCAGATCACTTGATAGAGGTATCGAGAGTCTGACAGTCCATCCTCAAAAAAAGATTATAAGCTATCACACTGATGAGTCGAGCTTTCTATCAGATAACTTCGCCGCCTGGGGAGCAATTTAATCAGCTTGATCAGCTCATATATACGTGTATCTTGACCAGAGTAGAGGCAAAGCTCAAGTGGGGTTAAACCTTCCTGAAAAGAAAACGAGTACATATTTTAACATTTGGGAATTAGTTTATACCAGTTGCTTCCACTTTAGCAGGCTAGCAACAACTTTTGGGAATTAGTTTACACCAGTTGCTTCCACTTTAGCAGGCTAGCAGCGACTGACAAATTTCAATAATGCCAAAATAATATGATGCAACGGTACAGCACCAAAATCACAAGCTATGTACAGCTAATATGTGGTGCTCTGTCATTATAGCTGATACTTGTGTTGCTCTAATATTACAGGTCCATTAAATAGTTATACAAAGTTCTGATTAGTATAAACAGCACATGTTCAGAAATGTCTGCGACATAATCCGAGGGCAGTTTGATTTTCATTTTCTAAATTGCTTCTAGGCTTATAATATCGTGAAACAACTACGTGCTCAATATCTTTCCCAGAATAATCCATATACCCTACCTTATCATGGCACAGAACAACTATCTTTCAACCATCTGGTAAACTAAAAGAGTATATATGGCAGCATAAGCAAGGTCTCCAAAAAAAAGGAACACAGAAGCAGACACCATTGCAGAGAAAATTTTAAGAGCCAGAAAATCTAATCAACTGCTCTAAACAACCACTGAAACAGACAAGTACCCGGTTCTTTAATGTCTTGTCAGCTCCCTTTATTAACAAAAGCCTCACGATATCTGTCCTGCGGGACTGCACGGCCAAATGTAATGGCGTCCAACCATACTGCAAAGACCGCAAGAAGACACTCATTAAATCGCAGGTATGCTCATGCACATATTAGTTAACAGCAGATATAGAAAGCTGTCAATAGTTACATTGTCCTGGAGGTTAATATCAACATTGTATAGGAGCAGAATTTTTATCATCTGACTTGATGCGGTGTGTACAGCATAATGCATAAGTGTAGCCCCCTCCTGTGCAACCACAAAGTTGTAATTTAGAAACAATAACAGGTAACCTAAAACAAGGACAAAAGGTTATGCAAACAATTTTAGTCAATGGATGCAGAACCAGAATGGTTTGTATTCTATTTCACATTCGATAAGTACTATCAGATAATGATTAACTTGATTGACAATAGTGTACTTTCTAAAATTATAAAAAATATAGTCTTTATCAAAAGTTTATAGTCGACGAAGCACCAACACTTTCTCAACATTGGAGACCATGAATTGGACCAGTAGAAAGATAAAAGAGCCTCTCATCTAAAAAATAACACTAGTTTTATGAGTCAAATGCGATAACAAAACAGCTGACCTTTGGGGTGAACAAAAGAAGGGGACCAATTTTCACAAAGAAAAACTATAAAACCTAATCCTGTCATAAAATAAACTCAAGGTGACCACTCCTTTGAACATCATAACACTATGAAATTAAAATGCAAGTATATGATTAGACACAGGCAAACAATGAAAGCAATTATTCAATACGCACTCACTTCATCACGAACAAAAGGATTAGCTGATTCTCTGAGAAGAATATTAAATATAGCTTGCTTTTTTCCAAGTATTGCTCTGTGGATCGCGGTCAAACCAGTCTGTGACAAAATAATGAATCAGGGCTTAGAACATGCAGTAAAAATATAAAATTAAAATCCAGTATGTTGATAGTGTCTGTGAAAACGCAAAGCATAAGCTAATGATAGAAAAAATAAAATATGTACAATAATGCAATCTTGATTCCAACAGACCTTATCAGGAACATTGATATCAACGTTATGCTTCAACAACTCAGTTAGAAGGTAAAATTCTCCAGATGCAGCAAGTGTATGTAGAGGCTGCCATTTCCCCTGAAACCATTCCATTAAACTTATAAACTACAATGTGATGGGGAATGAACATAAAAAGGATCTCTTTAATTTACTAGTAACTAATTTAGGTATTTTTAATAGTAGTTTTAAGTTGATCAGGTTTAGTGTGTATCCTGTTTGGGTTTTATCTTGACTTATACAGTTGAGATAATTATTATTAGTAGTGTAATTTCAATTGTGTGCTTGACTTTGTTTTGCTGAATTATTATTGTACCCAGCTGTTTGGGCCTGTAAACAGCCTATTTATATCCTTGTATTAGCTTCTTATGGAGTAGACTTTGATTATATACATAAAACTTTTCTCTGAATATTGATGATGTATCAATTTGGGGATGGCTTGGGGTAGAGATTGTTCTGCGGTTCAATCTCCCGAGGGTTTATAATCATTGTTCTTGTTGTGTTTATCATAACCTTGTTATCGTTTATCATTAATTGTTATTGTGCTGCGTCAAATTGGCATCAGAGCTAAAATTCTGGTTGTTACCATTGTTATAGTTCATCCTATTGTAACTATTCATCCGCTGCTATATTCACCCTGATTTCCATCCAAAAACCAGACCACTGCTACAAACTCCAGAAGCCTAATTTCAGTCACTGAATACCATTCCTCTTTACTGAAAATCAGGAACATAACACCATCATATTACCACCATGGCACCACCAGATTCCATCACTGTTCAGCTGATCACTATTCACAGCCGAAGTCACTGTTCACTGCTGGAAAAGTTACTATTCACTGCCTGAGAGTACTGTGACAGTCAAGAACTGTTCATTCAGGAGATAAGTATAGGAGAGGTTGCTTCTTTTCTTCTTGGCTGCTGCTGACTTTTTGGTGGTAAGCCCTAATATCATCTCTATATAATTTGCAAAACTGCAATTGAGTACCTCAGACTTTCTGAAATCCTGAATCTGATCCCTTAGCTTTTCAGAATTTAAAATTAAGTCCCTGACCTTTATAAAATAACAGTTCTACCCTGGGTTTCTTAAACTTACCAGACAGTCCTTCAACTTTCAGAAAATTACAATTCTGTCCCCTGAACTTCTAGGAATTGCAAACCAGTCCTTAAGATTGCAAAATCTTTCATATCAGCCTTTAATCCTCAGAATTTTGCATTTATGCTATGTTTTAAATCATGTCTCGACACATCCAATCCGATATTGAGCGAGTAAAAGATTACATATGTATTCTTGAGGATGAATGTGATGCATTGTACTACGAAGCCTATGTTTGCTATCGTGAAAGTAAGTTATTTGAATATAAGTTTACATTGAAGGAGTTAGATAATCAATATGATGAACTTGAAAGGTTGCAAAAGAAGTACAACATTGAGCTGAGGGAAGAAAGGTACAAACGTGAAAAAGAGGAACTAGATAGGACTGTTAAGATTCTTACATCTCAAGTTGAACGCCTTGACATTTGGAGAATGCGAAGAAGGTTAAAGGAGATGAAATTTCAATGGAAATTGAGCAGCATGTTGAAGAAGCTTCTATGGAAGACCCATTTGAGGAGGTTAAACAAGTTGAGGATACAAAGATTGCTATTGAGGAGCAAGTAGAAGAAATTTTGCCACAACCTGACTGCTTTAAAATTGTCGATGATTATAAAGTAGTTGATGATATTATTGAGGTTAAAATTATTGACTTCATCATTCCAGAATATTCGCTTGAGCCTCCTTTGCGTGGTAGTCCATTATTAGAGTTCTTTGCACCTTAGCCGTTTCCAAAGAAAAGCACAAAGTTCATCCTGGCTCCATCCCATCCTTGTGTGATTCTTGCCTTTTACAAAACTCGTGGTCGAGTTTTCTCTAACAAGGGGAGAATGATGGGGAATGAACATAAAAAGGATCTCTTTAATTTACTAGTAACTAATTTAGGTATTTTTAATAATAGTTTTAAGTAAGTTGATCAGGTTTAGTGTGTATCCTGTTTGGGTTTTATCTTGACTTATACAGTTGAGATAATTATTATTAGTAGTGTAATTTCAATTGTGTGCTTGACTTTGTTTTGCTGAATTATTATTGCACCCAGCTGTTTGGGCCTGTAAACAGCCTATTTATATCCTTGTATTAGCTTCTTATGGAGTAGACTTTGATTATATACATAAAACTTTTCTCTGAATATTGATGATGTATCAATTTGGGGATGGTTTGGGGTAGAGATTGTTCTGCGATTTAATCTCCCGAGGGTTTATAATCATTGTTCTTGTTGTGTTTATCATAATCTTGTTATCGTTTATCATTAATTGTTATTTTCAATTGTGTGCTTGACTTTGTTTTACTGAATTATTATTGTACCAAGCTGTTTGGGCCTGTAAACAGCCTATTTATATCCTTGTATTAGCTTCTTATGGAGTAGACTTTGATTATATAAATAAAACTTTTCTCTGAATATTGATGTATCAATTTGGGAATGGCTTGGGGTAGAGATTGTTCTGCGGTTCAATCTCCCGAGGGTTTATAATCATTGTTTTTGTTGTGTTTATCATAATCTTGTTATCGTTTATCATTAATTGTTATTGTGCTGCGTCACAATGCCAGCTCGGATACCAGATTGGCAGATGCAAAAGTCCAAAATTCATAATCCACAATAAAAATGAGGTAAAAGGGCTAGTAATCAACAACTTTCAGATAACATCTGAAAGCCAAATATACGCATATTAACTAGAAAGTGTTTAATCACAAAGTAGCAACTACCCTGATTGTCAGAGATGAAGTAAAAACATTTTGAATTGCACTTACAGATGTAGCAGATGCCAAATCAGGAACCCGCCTATTCAGTAGGAATCTTTCCTCCTTTGTGAACAGCTTACGAGGACCTACTCATTTTGAAGAAATAAATAAACTAATAAACCTCAAAGCTTATAAAAAATATTTGCTAAGAGAAGAAAAAGTGACAAAGCAAATCAATTAAGTAAAATAATAATGGCTAAAAAAAGTAGAAACCATTTCAGTTTTAAGAGATGGAGTCTAGCATAAAAGTTTACAACTACATTTCTGTATACCGTGCTTATTACGATATCAATACACAGTAACAAAGAAATATACATATTATTAAGAACCTGAAGCTAAAAGCATCACTTACTAATTTTCAAATGATATAATTACATCAATGTGGATCAGTTTCCAGTTTACAAAATCTAACACGTGGGAGTTGGCAAGTAAATTATTATTTTAAAAGTTTAAACTGGTACTGGTTTCAGATTTGAACTAAATGTTGCTGAAATCCCATACTTAGGACCAAACGATTAAGCTTAAAGATAAGATATCCAAATTCGCCAATTTGGAACAGAGGGAACAACACGTGCTCTATTAGCACATGAAGCTAAACTTGCAGTTGCAACTTCTTTTGTGCCCTACTACAACCGGGAACCTTGCAACTTGAACCTAGACGCCTAGGTGTTAGGGAAGCCGCACCCTAATGAATTATAGCTTCTATAGCAATGGACCAAGAAACAACATAAATGAAAAAGTAACATCTTTAGCTAAGCCCTGTTGATCTATAAAAGATGCAAGACACTTTCAAGAGTTGAGTGCTTTATCATTTACAGCAAATGTTTATAAGTAGCAAAAGTTATTGTTCTCCAACGAAACGAACATTATATGCATCAAATTGTATCTATATAAAAACTTAGTGCTTGGGAAATAGACATTCTTTAATCTGTATTACACAATTATAGACATTGTCTGATGCAGATAAAAGGACAAGATACAGCTAACAAAGTATTTCCGAAAGCAACCTATTGCAATACTGTCATGGTTTAACAGGGATTAGGATGGTAGAAGTTTGTAATCGGACAATAGGATGGCAGAGGATTGTAATCGGACAAATAATACATGTAGACAAGGTCTTCTTATCATAAGCCACACAAAGAACTAAAAAAAAAAAAATTTGAGTAAAAATATTATTAGCTGCAGCAGAATTACCATCTAAATTTTTAGGAGCAGAATCAGGATCATAATCCCTGCTTTTGAAAAACTCGGAAACATCATCCAAGCTACCACGATACACATCCATCCTAGGATTCCTCGGCTTGGCTCTACCAACCAACCTATTATCTCTCTGGGTACTCAATTTCTCGTCATCACCCACATTGTCATTATCCGAAAACGTAGGATTATCGAGAACAAGCGGCCTCAGCTGAGCAAGCTTAGCATTTCTATAAACCACATACTCATTCTCCAAGTCATCATTAGGTTTAAGCAATTCTTTTCTCTTGTCCAGTTTACTACCGAATTGAAGTTGTTGAGCAAGCTTTCTTCTTTCTTGCTTACTAATATTATAAGCTTGTTGGGCTTGTTTCCAATCATCGGGAATCAGATTCTGGGGCTCAATTTGGGGTTGAACATTTTTAGTAGGGGGTGGTGGTTTATGAATAAAAGAAGAAGAAGAAGAAGAGGGGTTTTGAAGATTAGGGTCTTCGAAAATACCTTGTTCGAAAACAAGACAATCTCCGATAACATTATGTTCTTCTTCATCTTCTTCTTGTTGGTAATTGTATTGTGATGGAGATAGAGAAAAGGGAGATGGGGAAATGGAGAATCTTGGTGAAGGGGTTGTGGTAATGTTGTTGGGGAAGAAAGTGTGGAAAGATGGAGTCTTGGGGTTGGGTGCTTGTAGGACGAGGAAAGGACTTAGCAGGGAGGAGGAGGAGCAGGACATTTTTGAACTTGTATGTATATGTATGTATGTCTCTTGCTATCTTCTTATTAGCCGGATGATCCCAGTAGATGATCCCAGTAGAAGCTGTTCATAATTTTTCCAGCTTTATAGGATTCAGAATTTTCTTTCTTCCCTTTTTCTTTTTTTTTAAAAAAAAAAAAAAACTAAATTAATATAGCGAATACAAAAATTTTCCCCATTTTCTCATTTATTATTTTAATTAACAAATATACAATTCGGGTATTACACATTTTAACCATTTTAGTTGTTACCATTTATATAATTTTTTCCAATCAATTTATAAAACTTTATATAAATGTAACATTTCTGTGCTTATTTATCAAAAATTATCATTTTTACATATTAAAATGTTTTAGATCATTCTCGCAGAAGTAGTAATTCTTTTAATCAAAAAATTGTCAATTTTCATATTTAGAAAATAACAAACTTTTCATCAAAAAAAATTTACTTCTTATACGGTAACTATCATTAACACATTCGTCATTTCGATTTAGTAGATCTTTGTTCAACTTTTTAATATCAATTTATTTTAATAATTTGTTTATTTTTTAAAATTTACTGGAAAACATAATAATAATTTTTTAAATATTTTACAAAAAATTAGTTCAAAATCTATACTATTATATAAAAGCCGAAACATTAAAAGTTTGGTTGGTCGGTGGGTTGGTCGGTACGGTACCTATTGATTTTACTTATTTACCCTTATTCAATTACAGATCTACTAACTAATCAATTCCCTTCATGAGATTAAATATATTATCTTTTCTATTTTTCAAGAACTAAATAATTTCATTTTTCAGGTAAAATACAATATTTTTTTATATTTTATCTAACTAAAATTCCTCCTTTATTAAATAATTTCCTTTTCCAGATTAAACATATTACCTTTTCTATTTTTCAATAACTAAATTATTTCCTTTTTCAGGTAAAATAGAATATCTTTTACATTTTATTTAACTAAAATTTCTCTTTTTTTAAAAATAGTACGAGCAATTTTGTTTAATAAAATAACATAATTATATTATAATTACTATTAATTAATTAATTACCCTTTTCACCCAAAACACGTTACATTTTCTCTTTTCTCTAACTAGCATCTCTCTTTTTCCAATCTAACATTAAAAGTTTGGTCGGTCGGTCGGTTGGTCGGTACGGTACCTATTGATTTTACTTATTTACCCTCACTCAATTACAGATCTACTAACTAATCAATTTCCTTCACGAGGTTAAACATATTATCTTTTCTATTTTTCAAGAACTAAATAATTTCATTTTTCAGGTAAAATACAATATTTTTTTTATATTTTATCTAACTAAAATTTCTCCTTTATTAAATAATTTCCTTTTTCAGGTTAAACATATTACCTTTTCTATTTTTCAATAACTAAATTATTTCCTTTTTCAGGTAAAATAGAATATCTTTTACATTTTATTTAACTAAAATTTCTCTTTTTTTTAAAAAAATAGTATGAACAATTTTGTTTAATAAAATAACATAATTATATTATAATTACTATTAATTAATTAATTACCCTTTTCACCCAAAACACGTTACCTTTTCTCTAACTAACATATCTCTTTTTCCAATCTATCTATACTATTATATCCTTATATATAATAAGCATAAGAGAGATCTTATCCAAATTTTTGGTCTGGTCGCTGTACTACCAAAATCATATGATCCGTGGGATTAAAAATAGATTAGATTATATTAAAAAGAAAATTATAATCTAAAAAGGATATGATTAATTAGAGTTATTATATCCTTATATATAATAATCGTAAAAGAGATCTTATCCATAATTTTGGTTTGTTCGATCTACTATCAAAATAATCTCGACCATCGAATCTAATATTTTTTAAAAATAGATGATCAAGATTAAAAAGAAAATTACAATTTAAAAAGGATATAATTAAACGAGTTGTATTATAATTGAATTTTAGAAAATTATAATATGAATATAATTAAAAAAAAGGAAACAATTCAATTTTTTTATTAATATTAAAAAAGATCATATTTACTATTTGAGCTCTATCTCGAGAAATAGAAATCAGATTTGGATGATTTTAAAGCCCACGCGAAACTCACAAAATTATCTTTAATTTAGTGACGATTTAACAATTATTATCATAATGGAAACACTCGGAATCTCAAGAGAAAACAAAATTACGAATTTTTACATTAATCTTATTCAGTGTAAAAGACCTACATTGATAATCCAATTCAATGTAGAAAACCAAATTATACGATTTAAATCATTGAAATACATTTTTCCGTATTTCATTATAAATACATTTTTTAGTTTACATATTAAAAAATAAAATATTTTTAAGTTAGATCCATCATTTTTCATCTATTTATTTTATGATGTAACAGTTCTTATTTTTTTTGTCGTACTAAATACCAAACTACCAGCTGCAAAAGTTTTGGACAAAATAACTCTTACACTTATTATTAAAACTATAATTGGTTGTTAGTTGAACTATCTTTAAATAATAAGAAATATATTTTGATAATTAAAACGAAATATAAGTAGATTTCATAAATCGAATAGAATTTTCAATGTAAAAATTCGTCAATTTCTTCTATCTTTTATTTTTGTATATTTTTAACGTCTCTCTTTTGTTTTTACGGAGTTTTAATTTTAAAATAATTGTTAAATAAACACTGAATTAAAGATTATTTTGTTAATTTCATGTGGGCTGTAAAATTGTCAAATTAAAATTTTAAGAACTCAAGATAGAGCACAATATTAAATATTGAAAAGACGATTAAGATTATATCATATTAAAAATAAAAATATAATATAAAAAGGTTATAATTAAAAAGGTTGTATTAGAACTGAATTTTAAAAACAAGTTATAATCTGAAAAGGATATAAAAGATAGTATTAGAACTGAATTTTATTTATTCATTTATTAAAATTAAAAAGTTCATATTTACTATTTAGACTCTATCTCGAGATATAGAAAATAGATTTGGATGATTTTACAGTCCACGCGAAACTCATAAAATTATCTTTAATTTAGTGATGATTTAACAATTATTATCCAAATGAAATCTTATATATATATATATATATATATATATATATATATATATATATATTTCAATTTCATAACAACAATTTGATATGTAAACTAATAACAAATAAATAAAAAAAATAACATAATAAATAATAGAAAAAGAACCGTGCAAACGGGTTATAAGCTAGTATTATAAAAGACGAAACATTAAAACTTTTGGTATGGTACGGTACTCACATTATTCAATTGTTTTACTTTATTACCCTTAATGATTTAACTTAATTATAAAAGAACAAAACACAATCTTTTCTTAAAATATTGCACGCATATCTTCCCAACACTTCCACTAAATAATAACTAACCAATTACCTTTTTCAGCTATTACCTTTTCTAACTTTTTTAACTAAAATCTCTTTTTTTTTCCCGAAAATATGGTCGTTCTAATTAATGAAATAAACTAATAATGTTATAATTACTAATAACTAACTGATTACCTTTTACAACTAAAACGTAATATCTTTAAAAAAATATGATCATTCTATTTAATTAAATAAACTAATAATATTATAATTACTAATAACTAACTGATTACCTTTTCGAGCTAAAAGGTAATATCTTTTCTATACACCTAAATAATAACTAACCAATTATCTTTTTAGTTATTACCTTTTCAACATTTTCTAGCTTTTCTAACTAAATATCTTCTTTCCAAAAATATGACCGTTCTAATTAATGTAATAAACTAATAATATTATAATGACTAATAACTAGCTGATTATCTTTTCCAGCTAGGTAATATTTTTTTGAGAAAAAGGACCCTGAGATATATCTTAGGGAACTTTTCCTAAGATATATATAAAATAATCTTTAAATCTTGTTGGGCCCGCAGGGCTAATTAAAAATCTCTGAAATTACTAAAATACCCACCCCATTTTTATATATAAAAAGTAGTTATCTCAGGGAACTTACCTGCGATATATCTCAGGCTCCCTACTCTCTGTTTTTTTTTTTATCTTTACTAACTAAAATATCTCAATTTCTCCTAAATAATAACTAACCAATTAACTTTTTCAGCTATTACCTTTTCTAACTTCTTTAACTAAAATATCTTCTTTTCAAAAATATGGTCGTTCTAATTAATGAAATAAACTAATAATATTATAATTACTAATAACTAAAATCTCAATTTCTCCTAAATAATAACTAACCAATTAACTTTTTCAGCTATTACCTTTTCTAACTTTTTTAACTAAAATATCTTATTTTCAAAAATATGGTCGTTCTAATTAATGAAATAAACTAATAATATTATAATTACTAATAACTAACTGATTACCTTTTCCAACTACTATTATATAAAAGCCGAAACATTAAAAGTTTGTTCGGTCGGTTGGTCGGTACGGTACCTGTAAGAACCCTAATTTTTGCAATATTTTCTTTTATTTAAAATCATGTGACATTGTCAAATTGGAACCTTTCTAGTCATCCCTGTTGTTTAATGGAATTGATTGTCTGAGAAACAATGTTGTTACATTAACTATGTAAGATAAAGAGAAGATTGTTGAGGGCAAGAGTCTTATTGTTAGTAAGATTTATAAAACTTGGGATTTGAGAATGATTAGAGTATTAAAAGATTTATTAAGGATTATGACGAGGAATTATGGATATTCGAGAAATTTACACAATTAAGTACTTAAGGAATTATTAGGGAAATCTCTACGCGACAAAATATTATTACGAGAGATTAATTAAGATACGATACGAATTAAAGATTAAATGACAAGCATTGGTGGAAGAATAATGATACAAGGAGTAGTATTGCATGCAAGTCCCATGCAACTAAGTAGTTATGAAAAAGCAAACTAGTTAAACCAAATGGCAAGAGGAATAGTAACTAGTTGCATTTCTTTTTCCAAGGAGGGGACAAGAGTACAAGAGGCCATACCTAGGTTAGTACCATGCATATACATACAGTAATATGTATCACCCAATCACTTTATCAATTATTCAACCAACCACAAAAAAATCAAAACAACAAAACACTTCTCCCCCCCCTTTGAGCAAGCTCTCGGCCAAGACCAAAAAAGGGAAGAAAAATTCTTCCTTCCTCCATTTCTCCTCACTCATAATTCAAGGCATAATTCCTAGGCTCTCTCCATCATCTAAGAAAGGTATACTAAGAGTTTCAAGCCCTTTCATCCATTAACTTTCAAGATATTAATTGTTAAAGATATTGTGAATAGTAACCATGTTAAGTTTTTCTTATAGATCTTGGATTATAAGGATAGTAGGAGCTTATTCAAGGTGTTCTTGAGTTTTGTAAGGCTTACCCAAGGCTCCTAGGTGCTCAAGAAGGTATAAAAACCCTAGCCCCTCTTGGCCATGTAGTGTTTATGATGTTCAATGATAGATCCATGTATGTTTGTGTTAATCTTGGATGTTCAAGTGATGGATGATATGGATCTTGAGTTTTAGTGTTGTGGTTGTGATTTTTATGATTGTGGTTAGTATATGTATCTCCATGAATGTTATAAAGCATGAACTAGGTGAATTAGATGTTGGTTGTGTTGTGGAAGTAAGAATCTTGGTTGATTTAAGTGAAACATGCATGCTGAATTTTTCCAGAAACTTGACCTGTCTTGTAACATGGTTTTGAACCCCCAAATCTTGTCCCCTGAGGTCCTACCATATATTGTTGGAAAGATATTTGATGTAGTTTCTAGAAATATAAGGTTCATGACTAGGTGATGTATAGATTTTAAGTTATGGCCGGAGAAGTAAAATGTGTTTCTGGATTCAGGATTGCACTAAGTGACCCCCTTGTGAACCTTGTTTAAACCCCTAAAAATTTATGTGGGATCATGGAAAAATTTGAGAAGCTAGGAAATGCAGTGGTGAAGGCTACCCAAAAAGAATTGGATTAAAATATAAATTTTTCAATTTTATAAAAATGCTAGAGTAAAATTCGAGCAAGGGAAAAAGTCGTTAAGTGGAGTATAATTCTAGTGGTAATGAATATGGTTCGGATATAGTAACTAAATTAAGTCGAATAAGTGACGAGCGTAATCGAGTGATGACATGAACCTATAGTGGGGCTAGAGTGTCATAAGACGAAGTCGTTAAGTTAATTTTGTACCCCCTAAAACCCCGTAATTAAAGAGATATTGTTAGGGTACTAACGAGCGGTTATTGCTTATGTATAGATCGTTCCACTCCGCACGCTCGACCATCCCAACCAAACCAAGGCAAGTTTACTTTCCAAAACTTACATATACAAGGGCTTTTACTGTTGTGTTTGTAGTTTTCAATCATATCAAATGTTATGTTTATCGAAGTATTGATGCAATTGAGATTGTATAAGTACATATATGTTTGTACCCCTTGAACTTAGATTGAAATGTTTTCCTCGGACAACGACTCTAGCAATAGAGGTCGTAGCGGTCCGTATATACTATTGACCGGGGAGCGGTATATTATTATATCGTAACTAGATTGCGAAAACCCGAAGGGTCATTCGGGGAGTATCGTATACTCAAGTAATTATTTTAATATCTTCGTAACTACTCGAAACCCTATCTTGGATTAAAAGTTTATTTTATTAAATAATTATTTTATTAATTATTAATATTAAATCTTAAAATATCATTTATTAATTATTGTTCTTTATTTTAAAGATAAAGTTAATCCAAGATACATTTAATACTTTCAAACTCGAACTCTTTCGAACTCAAAACATTTTCGAAAACCCCCGGTCAGGTTCTGCTTCTTGTATGATTTCAAGAATCATCGGTCGACTGATGTCGGACCTCAATTACTCTGTTTTCAATCAAAATCAAGTTTTCTAAAGAAAAAGAAAACGGGACTCTGGCAGGTGTGGGAACCGTTGACGAACGATTCCCGGGATGTGTAAGCGACCATGAGCCAGGCGGTCCATCAATTATTATTCCGGCCCAGGTGTTGCCGAAGGATGATTACGGATGTAGTTTTCATCGAGGGTGATTACGGATGTAGTTTTCACCCGGGGATAGTTACGGATGTAGTTTCTATCCTTCTACCGGTAGAGAAGACCCGCGGATTATTGGACTTGGATGTGGCGACTGATCATCGTCAATCCCTGTCAGGTTTTATGTTTTCTTTAAGTCCCATTCCTCCATTTTAGAAAAATGCTTTGACACTGCTTCTTAGGCTTTTGTGCCAAGTTGCTGATAGTGTTCTATTTTGATGAGAAAGATGTTGACTCTATGCAGTATCTAGAACTGCAAGTTTATTTTGAAAACGAGGGCACATATTGTTGCACCTTCGGAATTTATCAACAATGACAAGTGATTTTATATCTGATTGATACAAACGAGTTTAATAACTGTTAATCATATGAAATGTTATATTGCTTACCTTATACATATATTTCTTGCTGAGCTATAGTTGCTCACTCTTGCTTGTTTTCAAATTTACAAACACAACAGCTAAGCGAAATGGCAAGACCCAGACAGACTGCCCGAAAGCAGGTGACTAGACCCGAGCCAGCAGTTGAGATTCCATCGGTAGGCCCCATTAGCCGGATTGGTTGGCAACTTTTGTTAGTTCGTTTTATTTATCAGCATGACCTGTGCAAGGCAGTGTACCGTAACAAACTTTCAAGCCGCCAACTTCGCTTCATATCGAAGTGTTGCTGGTAGCATAAATACTATTTAATTCGGTCTGTAATAACTTTGATACTTTTATTTCTGCTTAATCAATGTTGTGACGTTTCTGAGACTCTAACCTGTGTGTGTGTGTGCGGTGTGAGTTTATTGTGGGGTCAATGGCTGTGTTATATATTATGTGCAAGAACATGTATGATATTAATGGAAAATGGACCGTGAGCGCCTAGATCTCCGACCCCGGATCTGGGGGCGTCACGGTACCTGTTGATTTTACTTATTTACCCTTACTCAATTACATATCTACTAACTAATCGATTTCCTTCTTGAGGTTAAACATATTATCTTTTCTAATTTTCAAGAACTAAATAATTTCCTTTTTCAGGTAAAATACACTATTTTTTTATATTTTATCTAACTAAAATTTATCCTTTATTAATCAACTTCGTTTTTCAGGTTAAACATATTACCTTTTCTATTTTTCAATAACTAAATTCTTTCGTTTTTCAGGTAAAATAGAATATCTTTTACATTTTATTTAACTAAAATTTCTTTTTTTTAAAAAAACAGTACGAGCAATTTTGTTTAATAAAATAACATAATTATATTATAATTACTATTACTTAATTAATTACCCTTTTCACCCAAAACACGTTACCTTTTCTCTTTTCTCTGACTAGCATCTCTCTTTTTCCAATCCATCTATACTATATTATAAAAGACGAAACATTAAAAGTTTTGGTACGGTACGATACTTACATTATTTAATGGTTTTACACTTTTACTTTGTTACCCTTAATGATTTAACTTAATTATAAAAGAACAAAACACAATCTTTTCTTAAAATATTGCACGTTTCTTTTCACAACGCTTCCCCTAAATAATAACTAACAACTATTACCTTTTCTAACTTTTCTAAGTAAAATCTCTTTTTTCCAAAAATGTGGTCGTTCTAATTAATAAAATAAACTAATAATGTTATAATTACTAATAACTAACTCATTAACTTTTACAACTAAAAGGTAATATCTTTAAAAAATATAATCATTCTATTTAATTAAATAAACTAATAATATTATAATTACTAATACCTAACTGATTATCTTTTCGAGCTAAAAGGTAATATCTTTTCTATACACCTAAATAATAACTAACCAATTATTTTTTTCAGCTATTACCTTTTCTACATTTTCTAGCTTTTCTAACTAAATCTCTTCTTTCCAAAAATATGACCGTTTTATAAAAGACGAAACATTAAAAGTTTTGGTACGGTACCGTATAGTACTTACCTTATTTAATTATTTTACTTTATTACCATTAATTATTTTACTTATTTTACTAACCAATTATATTTTTCAGCTATTACATTTTCTACCTTTTCTAACTAAAATATCTTATTTCCAAAAATACGATCGTCCTAATTAATGAAATAAACTAATAATATTATAATTATTAATAACTAACTAATTATCTTTTCCAGCTAATCTATCTTTTGAGAATTTACCCAAAATACTAGGTTTAAAGTTTCTCTTTGCAAAAATACAATCTCCTCCAATCAATTGCATATTTACTATCTTAATTGCAAAAATACTATCTTTCCTTTTCCAACCTAATTTTATTTTTTTTAAAAAAAATAATTCGGATGTTCATTGATTTTTTTTTTTTAAGGTGGGGTGATTTTGATGGATTTGGGTTGCAAGGCCCCGCAAGGGGAAATATTCAACTGAATGCAATCACATGCAGTTTTTAGACTAATTTAAACGGAATGGAACCATAAAAAAAATCAAATCATACTTCTGCAATTAAGTAATTTGTAATTTATTTAAATTTTTAAAAACCCTACATGGATACATTCATTTACGAGTGTGGTGTATAAATTACGTAACACATGTGATATGGGCTGAAAATAAGCCCTAAAGACACATTTAATGTGGCATTAATTAGACCCAGCATGGTCCAGACGTGGGGCCCATTAATGAGGTCAAAAGCCCTATTTTAATATTAATTTCGTAATTAATATTAAGGGTAATAAACAACTCAGCAATTAGAGTCAAATAAGGATGTTACTCCTACTAAACTTAGCCTCCAAGACACAGAATTCGATATGGGAACTGACTCCTACAAGGAAGGAGTCTAGAACCTTCCTCAAGGCGGTGACTTGCCCACCAAGTCACCCAATCCTACCATAATTCTAAGGCTCCCGCAGCCTATATAAAGGGCCTGACCCCTCATTCTCAGAACTACGTTGGCTTGATTCTCAATACGAGATACGTAGGCATTCTGTGAGGACCGATCAGTCTCGAACACGGAAACAGCCATTAAAGCTTGAAGCTCACCAATCCCTTAGCATTAAATACACACAAACCCTAGCCGCAATTCGATAACCCGATTTTTATTCCACAATGGCGTCGTCTATGGGAAGACAACATCAACCATGGTTCAAACACGAAGAACAACATCAACCTCGACTGAGGCCATACCCCTTAGCTCTGCTCCACCTGCCATCTCTGATCCGCTTATCACTACTGAAGAATGACAATTACCCCCATCAACAGGGGCGATCATTCAACCTCTAGCCTCTCAACCCCCAGGGACGATTCCCCATGTTGAGGGAACTCTACCCGTGGTTGTCCATCAAAACCAAGAAGTTAACCCTCTTCAGATGGTGGTTTCTCCTCTTGGTAACGTTAATCGTACGCTACCCCTGGGGATACAGATCCACACTATGGATCTCCCCTTGAATACCAACCCGATGTATGGGCTGCCTAATTATCCCCCTCGACAAAAGGAACCTGGACCAAGCGGTCATGCCTTACAGATCCGAGATCGAGAGTACGATGAGTATTCCGGCCCCTATACTGATGATTCAACATCTGAGGATTACGATGATGATCACGACGAAGCCCCAAGTAGGCGACGTGCTAGTAGAGAACCTCGAAGGAGGGCCCAAAGAATCCATGATGGACCTCCACAAACAGCTGAGGAAAGGATTAAGGCTCATGAGGCCGAGATCCAAAGGTTGAAGGATGATATTTCTAGGGAGCAAGCAAGGAAAAGTCTGATTCGACCTCCTCCAATTACAGGGAGGATTCCCATTATAAATCTGGAGAGACCTTCAAGGACACAGAGAAGGGCCGATGCTCCAACTGAAAAATCGACAAGGGTGGAGACCCCCGGAAGCAAACCCAAGGATCTAATGCCACTTGGGGATCCTGATGATCCCACACCTCGTTTACTGAGGAGGTGATGAATGCCCGCATCTCAAGGAAGTTCAAGATGCCGACAATTAAGGCTTATGATGGAACGGGCGACCCCGCAAACCATGTCAGGACATTCTTAAATGCACTGCTACTGCAGCCTGCGAGTGATGCCTTAAAGTGTAAGGCGTTCCCTCAAACCCTGTCGGGCATGGCTCAAAGGTGGTATAGCCGCCTACCTGCAAACTCGATTGGCTCTTTTAAGGAGTTGAGCGCTGCCTTTGTCAACCAGTTCATTAGTGGGAGAGTTCATGAAAAAAGTTATGCATCCCTCATGTATGTGGTGCAGGGGAAGAATGAGAATTTGAGGGATTATCTCAAGAGATTCACCAAGGAGACGTTAAATATCACTGATCTCGAAAATAAGGTGGCCATGGTAGCCCTGGAACACGGAACCACTGATCTCTTCTTTAAAAGGTCTTTGGCAAAACATCCTCCTGAAAACATGGCTGAGCTCCAACGAAGGGCCGACAAGTATATCAAGGCTGAGGACAGCATGAAGAAGGAAACCGCAGGAGGCAATGGCAAGGGTTCCAACGACCCAAGAAACGAAAGCAAGAGCAAGAGTACGACGCTAGGGACAAGTATCCATGGACTAGCAAGGACTTCGAGTCACCACCAAAGAAGGGTTTGGGACCGAGATTTTCTGATTATGCAAGGCTGAACGCTCCTAGGAGTCAGATCTTGTTAGATATTGAGAAGGATAAAGACTTTCGATCACTTAGGGGTGATCCCGCAAAGAGAAACAAGGAGCAGTACTGTAGGTACCACCGTGATATGGGGCATGATACAGATGATTGTAGGCAGTTGAAAGATGAGATTGAGTTCTTGATCCGAAAGGGAAAGCTGAGCGGGTTCACGAAGGGTGATGATCGTGGAACCCAAAGAAGGGACTATAACAGAAGAGACAATGACAAAAAAGATAATGATCGTGATCATGATCGTAATCCATAGCCCCGAGGGCCAGTTATTAACATGATTTGGGGAGGCCCGACAGCGGCCGTTACGACTCGAAACTCTCGAAAGGCGTATGCCAGAGAAGTGATGCACATCGTGGGAGAAGCCCCAAAACGTGCTAGGATTGAAATAGCCATTGGATTTGATGATTCAGACCTCGAAGGGGTGAAGTTCCCCCATGACGACCCGTTGGTCATAACCCCTGTGATTGGAAACTCGGAGGTGAAGCGAGTCTTGATAGACAATGGATCTTCTGTTGATATTTTGTTTCATGACGCATTTGTGAATATGGGGTACACCGATTCTCAATTGACCCCGACCAACATGCCAATCTACGAATTTAATGGAGTTGAGTCCAAAGTTGAAGGTACTATTCAGTTACCCATGACAATTGGACAAGAACCTAAGGAGGCTACTCAGATGCTGAATTTCCTTGTGATCAAAGCATCCTCGACTTATAACGCGATCCTGGGAAGGACTGGCCTTCATGCATTCAAGGCTGTTGCCTCTACATATCACATGAAGATTAAGTTTCCGACCAGGAATGGTGTTGGAGAACAAAAGGGTGATTAGAAGATGGCAAGAAGTTATTATGTGTCCGCATTAAGAGCTGTTGGAATCGGGGGGCAGGTACTTCCGATTGAAGACATGGATGTCCGTGGTGATGATGAACACCGACAGAAGCCAGCAGAGGACTTAAACCCCATTCCTCTAGAGCTAGGCGACCCTGAGAAAGTAACTTATATAGGAGCCTCTTTGAAGGAACCCCTGAAGGGAAAGTTGATAGCATTCTTATAAGAGAATAGTGATGTGTTTGCTTGGACAGCAGCTGATATGCCAGGGATTGATCCCCAACTCATAACTCACAGATTGAATGTCGATCCTAACCGGAAGACAATACAGCAGAAGAAGAGGAACTTTGCTCCTGAAAGGCAAGAGGCCATTAAGCAAGAAGTTGATAAGCTCTTAGAGGCTGGATTTGTTGAAGAAATTCAGTTTCCCGAATGGTTGGTTAACCCTGTGATGGTCAAGAAAGCAAATGGGAAGTGGAGGATGTGTATAGACTTCACTGATTTGAATGATGCATGCCCGAAGGATTGTTTTCCCCTACCAAGGATAGACATGTTGATAGATGCCACAGCTAGACATAAGATGTTGAGCTTCATGGATGGATTCAGTGGCTACAATCAGATTAAGATGCACAAGGATGACATCCCAAAGGTATCTTTCATAATTGACTTTGGTGTTTTCTGCTATCTTGTTATGGCTTTTGGTCTAAGAATGCAGGCACTACTTATCAACGATTAGTGAATAAGATATTCGCTCATCTGATTGGAAAAACCATGGAGGTCTATGTTGATGACATGTTAGTCAAGAGCCTATTCAAGGTAGACCACGTTAAGCACCTCAGAGAGGCATTCAAAGTGCTGAGGCACCACAAGATGATGTTGAATCCAGTCAAGTGTGCTTTTGGTGTTGGATCTGGAAAATTTTTAGGTTTGATGGTTTCAAGGAAAGGCATAGAGGCCAACCCTGACAAGATCAAGGCGATCTTAGATATGGAACCGCCGCGCTATATAAGAGATGTGTAGAAGTTGACGGGCCGGGTAGCAGCTTTAGGAAGATTCATCTCCAAGTCTGGTGATAAAGGCTTGCCTTTCTTTCAAGCATTGAAGAAGGTGAAAAATTTTGAGTGGACACCTGAGAGCCAGGAGGCCTTTGAACAACTGAAGAAGTACATGGCTGAAGCCCTGTCGCTGGCCAAACCTAGTCCCGGAAAGACTCTTTATCTATACCTGGCGGTATCTGAGCAAGCGTTGAGCGTCGTTCTCATTCGAGAAGAGAAAAAGGTCCAGAAACCTATCTATTATGTGAGCAAGGTGTTGCACGGGGCTGAGTTGAATTACTCTCCCATTGAGAAGTTCGCCTTGGCATTGATAACAGCCTCGAGGAAGCTACAGCCGTACTTCCAGGCACATAAGATTGAAGTCCTGACGGACCAACAGTTGAGGAACATATTGCATAGCCCGAAGGCTAGTGGAAGGCTAATCAAGTGGGCGATTGACCTCGAAGAATTTGACATCACGTATAAAGGGCCTGACCCCTCATTCTCAGAACTACGTTGGCTTGATTCACAATACGAGATACGTAGGCATTCTGTGAGGACCGATTAGTCTCGAACACGGAAACAGCCATTAAAGCTTGAAGCTCACCAATCCCTTAGCATTAAATACACACAAACCCTAGCCGCAATTCGATAACCCGATTTTTATTCCACAACAACATGATTTTCGCCCTTTCCGTTGCAACAATTGCAGTTCACTTCTGTTTCGTCTCAAACTAATTTTTAGAATACGGAAAATACCACTTCTGTTTCGCCTCAAAATAATTTTTAGGAAAACGAAAAATACAGTTTCATTTGATATAAATATAAGAAAAATGCTAGAGGTACCAAATTGGGTACCAAAAATTGTTACAAAATGACGTGGCATTGTTTTGATTGGTTATAATTGTAATGGACCCGTCAGGGTCATCCAATTAAAATATCCCAAAATGACAAGTAATTAGTGCCATGTCATTTGGTAACAATTCCGGCTAGGTAATATTTTTTTTAATCTTTTCTAATTAAAATATCTCAATTTCTACTAAATAATAACTAACCAATTAACTTTTACAGCTATTACCTTTTCTAACTTCTTTAACTAAAATCTCTTTTTTTTCAAAAATATGGTCGTTCTAATTAATGAAATAAACTAATAATATTATAAATACTAATAACTAACTGATTACCTTTTCCAGCTAAAAGGTAATTTCTTTTTTATATTTTCTAACAAAAATATCTCATTTCAAAATTTATTTATTTTTACTTAATTATCCTTACTTAAATATTTATTATTGGTAGAAACATGTATTTCTATTTTATAAAATCAAATAATGATATTATAGTTTCTAATAACTAACCAATTATCTTTTTCAGCTAAAACACATTATCTTTTCTAACTTTTTGACTAGAACCTCTCATTTCCAAAAATATCACGGGTCATTCTATTAATGAAATAAACTAATAAAATTATAATTACTAATAACTAATTTATTACCTTTTTCAGCTAAACTGTAATATCTTTTCAATAGTTTCTAACTAAAATATCTTATTTTCAAACTTTCTTCTCTTACTTAATTATCCTTACTTGAATATTTATTATTGGTAAAACCATGTTACCTTTCCTATTTTTAACTAAATAATTGATTTCATTTTATATTCTAAAAATACTACGGGCAACTATATTTAATAAAATAAAATTATTATGATTACTAAGAGTAATAACTAACAAATTACATTTTCAGCTAAAAACATGTTACCATTTATATTTTTTCTTACTAAAACATCTTCCTTTCCAATAGTATCACGGATAATTGTATTCAATAAAATAATACCATAATAATTATTATTGACTAATTACCTTTTTCAGCTAAAACGTATCAACTTATCTATATCTTATAACTAAATTTTCCTTTTTTAAAAATAATTTGGCCAATATGTATATAATTTTGTTTATATATATATATATATATATATATATTTATAATTATTATCAAATCATATCATTTAAAAATTTAACTTATAAAATTCATGTCATAAAAAAATTATTCAATTTTTTGAAAAAATCACATAATATTAAAAAAAATCCGTGCATCGCACGGGTTTTAAGCTAGTAAATATTAAGTATAGAATTCCATTAAATTTGCACCTCAATTTAAAAGGTATAATATCTTGTTTTTGATTTTTATGTAGAATTTTAAAAAAATTGAGATTGGAAAGAAGGGAGGAAGATTGTGAGGTATTAATTTTTTAATTTCAAATTTTTGAAAATTGATATCGTTTGTAAGGTAGGAAAATTGTAAAGTACTGGGTTATCAGGTAATGAACTATTTCATTCTTTATTATAATACTGAGTCTACCTATGTGTAGTTAATCAATCAGAAAATTATGAATTATTTTAGAACCAATCAGATCCGACTCCTAAATTTTAGACCAATCATGTAATATTAAGAATTTTCCTTATTTACATTCTCACCATACCTCATTAACCATGATTAGTTAACAATTCTAATTTAAATACAATATTGATTTTATTTAACATACCCATAAATACTTATTTTTTAAATCAAAAAAATTACTAAAAAATCACTATTTTAAATTGAAATCAATCACGATATACTATTATATATTTTAATTAAATTTCATAACTACTCATTAATTAATCAACCACTCTTTTAATATAAAGTCAATCACAATCATATTATCAAACATTATAAATTGATTTTCATAATATATATTATACAATTATAACCGATTTTAAACAATTATAATCTAACTCAACTAGAAATCTGAAAAAATCGGATTTAAAATCAGATTTTAAATAACTTGGATAAAATCCATGCCTTCAAATACTCGCTTTTTTTTAAAAGCTCAAAAATATATTTATTCATAATTTGTTAATAAAATTAATTAATAAATGCATATAAGCCAACATTACATATATTTTAATTATTTAAATTAGTAAATACACGTTAAAAGAGTATTATTATTGGTTGATGAATAAATTACCAATCAAAAAAATAAAATTATTTAAGAGACAATCATAATTCACTTCTAAATTTTCAATCAATCAGTTATATATAAAACTTTTATTATTTACCGTAAATAATATTTTCTATTGTTTGCACTAAATCACGCAAGCGTACGTGGTCACAAGTAATACAGATATAAGTCAAGTTCGTTCCCACAGAGATCTTAGGTTTTAATTCAGTTTTGTACCTATGCAACAATGTATGGTTATTATGCACTGCTAAGACAATTAACAATATTAAGTTTTTACTAACTATATTTAACTAAGATACAAATTAACAAACTAAAAATTACTAACTACTTATATGCGAGAAAACATGGAATCCTAACTTCATCATCTACTTCACTTAGAGTTGACGCCTTTAATCAATACATATGATGGTTTTGATATCTGATCGGATAACACGAAACAAGTAAAAGCTACCTCTCGGTATACTAATACCAAACTACGCATGCATCCACAAAAGAGATAGAAGATGGGTAGACACCAATTATGTTTAGACCCTATATCTCTATAGAATTTGAAAACATAAAGGTTGAAGCACAAGTTATCCACATAGATCACATAGGGTAGCATCATATCTCTATGTATGCCACAAATCATGATAATAATATCAACCTATCCTATGCTAGCATGGCAAGTTCTAAATCTCAAGATCCACTCTCGTTTAGCAAGAGATTAACAAATTAGATGTTCGCGACGCATCTAAATACATGAAACACAACCATACGAGGATATCAAGAATTCACCACACATAAATCTTTAAAGCAATCAAACTACTAAGCTACATAGATAAATCTGTTAGAATCCCATGACAACGATTAGCTCATAATTGAACCGCTCGTCATCATGGGATCTGATGAAACCATGATAAAAACAAAGTATGAAAAGATACAAATAAATCTAGAGTAATTGATATGTAATGGTTCTCTCCTAATGATACAAATTACAAGGGTTGGATGTGTTTATATAGGCTCTAGAAGTCTTGCCCACCAAGCGATTGCCGTTTCAGAGTTGGAATAGAAGATTGGCAATTTCCGTTCTTGAATGAGAATAGAATTGCAAATTCCATGTATAGATCTGATTCTGGAATGTTCTAGCCGCCCAGAGAAATTACCATACTTATTAGAAGAAGGAATTATAGCAATTTCCTTGTCAAAGTTGAATTTCTGCAGCTCGGCACATAATACGTTTCCTAAACTGATTCGGTTTTGAAGGAAAATTCGTAGCTGACTATTCTTAAGTATTTCTGGAACGTTCCAATCATAATTGGACCTCTGGACCACCTTAGAATGATAGAGAATCTCGTTACCTTCGCGTGGACTGCTTACGGGCCTCAAACGGACTTCTAGAACTCAAGATATGGCCAAAACAGTAATTTTCAAGATTTTCCGCGCGCAACCTGCGCCCAGCAGTCTGTTTGTCGCGCAGCCTGCGCCAACCACGCGCAACCTGCCCGTGCAACACCTGTCCCATATTGTAGAAAATCTCCCAAGCTTCGCGTGGGCAGTAAGATCGCTGAAAACGGACTTCTAGAACTCCAGATATGTCCAAAACAGTGTAGACTGCGCAACCGTCTCAGAAATCCGAATTTGAATCAATTAATTCTCCAAAAACGATAGAAGCATCCACCTTAATCAACATTCTCGTAAATCTGCACAACTAAGCAAAACACATCAAAACTACAACAAACTTGAGCCCAAGACAATCAATTTAAGCCGATATGGAACGCTCCAAGTGGATATAAATCCACTTATCACACCCCCAAACTTAAACCGATGCTTGTCCTCAAGCATAAACAATTACAACTAACTAATTAGTACCACTTCCGTAGGTGATCACGGTTGCATTTGGCATATGCAACAAGCCCTTTAAACCCCTAGGCAGCCCTAGTGGACGAGTAAGGTCTCGTGAGGGCCTATAGCGAATGTACCCACAAAATCCAATTCAATGCAATGCAATGCATGAATGCAACTAATATGAAAAATGCAACTAATCTAGTACTAATTTCCTACCATACCTTCAAATCCTCTCATGCCATATCAACTTAAGAATCAAAGTAAATACGCAATGTCTTGGTGTCGAAAGTGCAAGTATTCACATAGTCTACTCAATGAACATGCATAAGTTCTCACAAGTCCATGTCAAATGTAAGAATAAGTTAGTAAACATGCTAAGCCTACAAGAGTACATCTTTGGGACAAAACTTGGGATCTCATACGCAAAAACAAGCAAACACTCACAATCCACTCATAAAAGAATATTCACTCAAGACAAGGGTAAGTGTATCACTCAATTCCAAAAAAATCATAAGCATGCTTGACAATTGGTATCAATCTAACTCTTAACACAACATACATCAATGATGATAATCAAAAGGTCTTTATTTGGGTTGTAACGGGGCTAGGGACAAGGTATGTCAAATAAGCCAAAACAGGTAAAGTGCCAAAAGCTAGTAATTACCATGATGAATCATACACAACACCCTATTTTCCCCCCTCACACAATTTACTATTCTTCTTCCAACAAAAATACTCGACTAGTCGACTGAAATAGGATCACAACAAACACAAACATGCTCTCATAATACATATATTTTTTTTTCTTCTTTTTTTTTTCTTTTTTCCTTTTTTTCCTTTTTTTTCTTTTTTTTTTCCCGAGAGCTAAATATAACACAAACAATAATATAAACAATAATAATGATCCCACAATTTTATTACATACGCCGACTATCAAGCAACAACCAAACCCAATTTCCAAATTTCAATATTTCCCCCAAACTTATGACCAACAATAAACCCTTTCTTGCACACCTTATTACTCCCTGAAGCACTCTACTAGCCTTTGACAATGTGGGTTCAAATTAATGTAAGGCCAATACAAGAAAAAGGTCTAGGCAAGTAATGTGGTATGTCACCGAAAAAATAGGATTAAGCTCAACGGTTTAACTAATTGATCATGTAAACATGGTGTGGTAATATGGGAAAATATGTGGTTAATCCTAATGCCTTTATCATTTTAATCGTCAAATAATGTCACGCGTTTCAAGAAAGACCTCAAACAACTGCTAGCAATGCAAACAATCCGTGGACACTCAAGCAAACGAATAAAATTGCAACAAATGCAATATGGCTCAAAATCTCACTTGGTGGAAAAACATACTCAATCCCAAGCAAAAATCTCTCTAATGCACCTACTTGTATTCAAAGCATGCAAACTAAATCATCTTGCACATATTCATGTCCTTCTAATCACTTACAACATTCAATAAGTCTACTAGCTTCAACTTACTAGTGTATGTGTGTGCACAAGAACAAAGCATATCACTTCTCAATCAAAAGCGTCAACACAAAATTCCTATCAAGCATGGGTGCAAATGCAAACTATTATGAACTCACATGATATACGAATATAAAAACAGAATGTCATGTATGAAATAAACGTAGATAACACAAACATACATGCATAATTTACTAATACCAATATGCAAAGCATGAAATCCTACATGAACACAATGACTAACAATCACATATATATACACTACTAATCCCTCAAACCACCCCCAAACTTAAAATATTCAATGCCCTCATTGAATGGAAGTAAATACGAGGGAAAGTAGAAAACATACCAGTATACAACAATGCTTGGGTTGCCTCCCAAGAAGCGCTTCTTTAACGTCAATAGCTTGACTTTACTTCCAAGCCTCCATTAAGGATGATAATAGTTTGCTTGGTCCTCTCTTCGTGAGACTTCATCGTCATCACGGTAACACACTTTCTGCCCCTTCTCCTCGCTTGGCCTATTCGTATAACAAATATGTCTTGTTCCAATGCCTTCTTCTGTTGACCCAAAATCTGTCAATTTGTAGAACAACACACACTCGCGGGCTTCGGTTGAATATAATGGCGGAGGATAAATGTAAGTTGCTGAAGCCTTTGGTTTCTCAAAGAGAACTTCCTCCATTGGCTCTAATGCGCTACCTCCATCTTTAAACTCTGAGACAAGTAGAAGACCTGCATCTTTCCCATGTTCTTCAGCCTCTTGGTACGCACATACCAATTTTTGAAATTTGTGCAGCTCAACAGTGTCTGTCCCAAATAGTGCCCTTTCCAAATCATCCACCATCCTAACATGATTAAATTCCTCACATGGCTTGTGAACACTCACCTCCTCTTGGAATTTGTCTTCTTCAATTATGCATGCAGTACCTTGCTCCAAGTCATCGTTATTTTCTGGAATTGCCTCTCGTAAGGATTGTTGTTTCTCTTGTTCCAAGACACTCAAAACTTGAGCAACTAGTGTCTCCATAGATTTGAGATTCTTCTCATGACCCTCCACAAGCATCCTAATCTCCTTCCTAATCTCCTTCATATCATCAACCTCATCTGACTGAAAAGTAGGAGTAGGTTGCTGATGTTGAAACTCTTCACTTCCAAAGAAATATGACATGTCTGGAACATCTTGCTGGTACTGTTGAGGTTGATATGGAAAATATGGTTGTTCATCATAACTGACATATGGATCAACTCCTTCGTAGTAACAATATTGTGAGGGATCATGAACGCCAAAACACCGCTCACATTGATAAGGCATGGATGTCCTCGAATATGCCCACCATGGAAACTCCTCGCATGCCATCTTCAAAAACTCAAGTACCTGAAACACAACGAACTAAACAAGATAGTAAAGAAAAAAAAATCCGAGTCAGTGAACTCTAACGACCACTATTGACAAGCACATAAACCAAAAATAAAACACCGACGATAACACATATCATCTACTTCACTTAGAGTTGACGCCTTTAATCAATACATATGATGGTTTTGATATCTGATCGGATAACACGAAACAAGTAAAAGCTACTTCTCAGTATACTAATACCAAACTACGCATGCATCCACAAAAGAGATAGAAGATGGGTAGACACCAATTATGTTTAGACCCTATATCTCTATAGAATTTGAAAACATAAAGGTTGAAGCACAAGTTATCCACATAGATCACATAGGGTAGCATCATATCTCTATGTATGCCACAAATCATGATAATAATATCAACCTATCCTATGCTAGCATGGCAAGTTCTAAATCTCAAGATCCACTCTCGTTTAGCAAGAGATTAACAAATTAGATGTTCGCGACGCATCTAAATACATGAAACACAACCATACGAGGATATCAAGAATTCACCACACATAAATCTTTAAAGCAATCAAACTACTAAGCTACATAGATAAATCTGTTAGAATCCCATGACAACGATTAGCTCATAATTGAACCGCTCGTCATCATGGGATCTGATGAAACCATGATAAAAACAAAGTATGAAAAGATACAAATAAATCTAGAGTAATTGATATGTAATGGTTCTCTCCTAATGATACAAATTACAAGGGTTGGATGTGTTTATATAGGCTCTAGAAGTCTTGCCCACCAAGCGATTGCCGTTTCAGAGTTGGAATAGAAGATTGGCAATTTCCGTTCTTGAATGAGAATAGAATTGCAAATTCCATGTATAGATCTGATTCTGGAATGTTCTAGCCGCCCAGAGAAATTACCATACTTATTAGAAGAAGGAATTATAGCAATTTCCTTGTCAAAGTTGAATTTCTGCAGCTCGGCACATAATACGTTTCCTAAACTGATTCGGTTTTGAAGGAAAATTCGTAGCTGACTATTCTTAAGTATTTCTGGAACGTTCCAATCATAATTGGACCTCTGGACCACCTTAGAATGATAGAGAATCTCGTTACCTTCGCGTGGACTGCTTACGGGCCTCAAACGGACTTCTAGAACTCAAGATATGGCCAAAACAGTAATTTTCAAGATTTTCCGCGCGCAACCTGCGCCCAGCAGTCTGTTTGTCGCGCAGCCTGCGCCAACCACGCGCAACCTGCCCGTGCAACACCTGTCCCATATTGTAGAAAATCTCCCAAGCTTCGCGTGGGCAGTAAGATCGCTGAAAACGGACTTCTAGAACTCCAGATATGTCCAAAACAGTGTAGACTGCGCAACCGTCTCAGAAATCCGAATTTGAATCAATTAATTCTCCAAAAACGATAGAAGCATCCACCTTAATCAACATTCTCGTAAATCTGCACAACTAAGCAAAACACATCAAAACTACAACAAACTTGAGCCCAAGACAATCAATTTAAGCCGATATGGAACGCTCCAAGTGGATATAAATCCACTTATCATCTATAATCCACACAACAGTAAATTACATATGTTTATACATCTTTTAGTTATGAATTGTTTTTTAACATCTTTTATTATAATACCCGAATCTACAACATATTAGCTAACCAATCAGAATATTGTGAATTATTTTAGCATCAATCAGAGTCTACTGAATTTAGACCAATTAAACTTAATGTAACATGTTTCTTTATTGCATCTAGATTTTACGTTTCAGCAAAGATTAAACTCAACTGAAGTTAAACTCATTAACAATTGATAATTATTTTTTTATATCAAATAACTAAACATAACAACTACTACTTTATATTTTAACGATTAACTAATAATCAATTTACATAAAATAAAAATACCTCGAATATAAAATTCTTACAAACTAAAAATTACAATTATTATGTCAATTTAATCATTACAGAAAATCTAAGCTGCTTATTCCATATTCCCCATCAGACCTAGCCAACTTTGATGAACTAAGTATTTGCATCAATTCTCCTCATGCTTAAATCATATCAATTTTGGTTAAAGTACTACTTAGTATCTTTTTATTAAATGATAGACGATACTTGGATAGATTATTTTTTTATTTCGATTACATATATGTATCGTATGTTTTGTATTTCAATTGTCCAATAAAATTAACTAAAAAACAATTTTGACAAAAAGATAATTAAAATCAATCTAGGTTTTCATCATCCCTATTCCAAATCCTCTAAGGTTGCTTTCCATTAAAATACTCAATGGCTAGCTTCAATAACTCCGCAATTTACTGAATTATAAGCATCAATCCTTATCACATTACACTGAATTATTTACATTATTAGACGTGCCTATAGATAAATGACATTTTTTACAATGTTGGGTTGTCAATGTAATCATTCATAACTTACTTGCATGATCACTAAAATATATATTGTTTCATTGTCCATACATTTAAAAGTACGATATAGTTTTCCTCAAATGGCCTTTCTAGAAGGGGTCAATGCTCATATAAGATCAGTTTCTTGATTCCTCTGAAGCAGAATTTTTCCAGACCCCTATAAATTGATTCTTGAGAAAAACACGCAAGTCACATTCAATGAAAATGCATTCAATGATTTTTTTCTTCAATACATTAATAAAAAATCTTTTTCTTTCATCAACTTAATTGCTAATGAATTTAATATTATATATATTGTTATTTCACCAACTTAATATTCAAAGGTACATAATGAATGGTCATAACCTTTCAGAAGGCATCTTGAATTCACAACACGAATCAGTGACAAAAGGTATTGAAACAATCTTAAACCATTAATTATCATTTATTTTGAAACATTTTTTAATATAATTGTCATTCAAAATCAAACCCATTCATTTTTCTATAAATATCATTTTGATTATTTGTCCTTAAATTTTTTTATGGTTTCCTATTAATTTAAAAATCCAAGAATGTAAAGTCAATTAATTAGTAAGTTCACATAAAAATTAATATTAATTTAGATGTACTAATAATTAAATAAACATTTATAATTATACTTCAAAATCAGAACCATCCATTGTTTTTCATTATTAGCATTTTAAATATACGTCTTTAAACTTAATTTGTGTTTTGTCATTAATAAAATGAAATCCAGGAATGTAAAGATAATTACATAGTAAGTTCGCAATAGATATAATATTAAATTAGCTGAACAATTAATTAAATATATATAAATTTGATGTGATGCCTGTGTAAATAAAATCTTGATTTCAAATATATATTTAATTATTTTACTATTTCAAAATTTCAAAATTTATATTTTTTATGTCATATTTTTCTCCGCATCTTACCTTTTTCACCTCCATCTTTTACAAGATAATCAGATTGATGTATATGAAATATATGTGTAAACTTGACAAATTAAAATAAGTTGAAACTATATCATTGTAAATTTTGTTTATGGTCTGTTGTGGGACAAACAGATAAATCTATTGCAAAAAAACAGTGTATATACTTTTTTGAGATTATACCACACCCCGGTGAGCATTCTTATTCCTTCCTCAAACTAAGTATGACTACCGTAGTTGTATATCTACGAAATGTTTGTATTTGACAATTTAAATTATTATATTGAAAAAAGTAAATGTTTGTGAATGATGTTATTTTTTTGTAAGAGTTAATTACTTTATGTATATACTTTTGATTTTCTTACTAACAAAAATACCTACACACTTATTCACACACACATGCATGTTCCAAATTCAAGCATATAACTTTTCTCAACTTCATAATACTTATATTAATATATTTATTCCTATGTCAAATACATATTATGCCACATTTTTTTTGTTGTCAGAGTAGTTATAAAAACCACCTATCTATATTCTCCAAAATCATTTCTATACTTTGGTAGTCAACTTTAACATGGGGACTCTAAAAGCTCAATTCACTAAATTATATAACCTAAGATGTTCACTTTTAGTCTTTTTTTATATTTGATGAATTTACATAATTGTTGGTGGATCCTAAATATGAATGAATTTCATGCCATAGTTAATGATTGCCATTGCCCATTCGAGAATATAAGTTGAATTATATTTTTAATTTTTTAGAAAATAAATTTCCACTTTACTTTATTGGCAGGTCACCAAGAACATACGCAAACAAGGCAAACAAGGATATGTTATTAATGGGCACTCTCTATAAAGTACTTTATGGTGTATGGCTACAAACTTTTGTTACCACATTTGCAATCGAAAAAGTAAGAAAATATATGATAAGTATGGTCGTTTGACCTGTGTCGTTAACAGTTTTTGTATTATTTTTCTGACCATTCAGGTCAAGCGCAATTTTTTCTTAGGAATAGTTTAAAAATTACTAAATAATATTTATTGATTAAAATTTAATATTTTAGTCTCTATTAGTGACATAACAAACATATATGTATGACCTTGAAAGTTATATCTATGTTGATATCTGAAATATTATGATAGAAAATTAGCTAGCTATACGTATGTCTTATAGGATCTTGACGGTCTTACAGATACATTGAACCAGGAAATTACATCTATATATAACAGGATTGATCGGTTAATAGTGTGTTAAGGTCACTGGCAACGAGCTACTTCAACACGATTAAATTTCCATTTTACTTGACTTTATATGTAAATATTTATTTATCATGGATTTAAATGCTTCTAAACTTATAACTTAAGATTTATTATAGCACTCAATCAATTTCTTATTTTTTTATTATTATCCTTAATATAATATATTCATTGTAATAACCACGAATTTTCGAATAATTTTTCCTACGCGATATTTAAATTTTAATTAAGAGCGATGTACTAGAATATTTTAATTAGCGCGTTTTTGTAAAATTTTGAAATTTTATATTTTCATATGTAAGTAAATATTATATTATATCTATTTAATTATATTTATTTGGTATTTATTAAAATTAGGAAAAATAAAATTTTAGTTTTGGGTCAAATTTATTTTAGGAAACGAAATTAGAGTCTCGTTTTAATTAGCCAGCAGGGGAGAAGCGGGATTATTGATGAGACAGCACTAAAATCTAAATTGGAGCATTCCATTTTGTCCCCCATGTTTTGATTTTTTTTTAATTTAATAATTATCCACCTACAAAACATGATACTTATTTCCCAGACCACTAAATGTTCCATCACGTTTTGTCTCCTTCAAATTATATAAACTTATAATTTGAAGCCACCCACATCAACATTACACAAAACATATACTTTCTTTTATTCCATCTCTGTCAAAGCCACAGACTTCTACTCCTCTTATTTTGAAAACAAAAACCGACCCCTTTTCTTTCTATTCAACAAAAGCTCGGCCATACATATGTGCAGGGTATGAGTTTATGTCTTCAAAAACCTCTTTATTATGTTTACTTTGTTTGTAAATGTTTTATTCTGAAAATCTTGTTTTAAAAATTTGGGTATTATATAGAATTAAATTAGGGGTTTGAAGATTTGAGTATTTAATTAGGAGGGATTAAACTGGGGTTTGTGTAATTAAGGGGCGGGACTGTTGTGTGTTGTCGGAGAAGTGAGAGAGAGGAACGGCGGTGAGGAGAAGAAGTGAGGATGGGGAGAAACGAGGGTGGAGATGAGAGAAGTGCGAGAGAGAGAGAGAGAATGGAGAGAGGGAGAGATGGGTGATTAGAGAGAAGGTGAGGGAGGCGAGGAGAGAGTGAGACGGAGGGGGAGAGAGATCGCGACGGAGAGAAAGATTGAGAGACAGAGAGTGCAGAGAGATGTAGAGGAAGGAGGGAGAGATAGAGAAGCAGGGAGATGAGGGAGAGGTAGTATGGTTGAGTGGTGTTGTTGTAGTTGTTCCCGGAGAGAGCGGAGGGAGACAGAGGGATCTCAGAGAGATTGTAGAGAAGGAGAGAGAGAGAGAGAGAGAGATGCGGGGTGGAAGAGAGAATGGGGGAGGGGGTCGCGCGGCGGTGGTGGCGGCAAGTGGGCCCCACGCACCGCTGTTGTGATTGTGGATACCATGTCTCTGGAATTAAACGGTATATTTGATTGTTATAATAAAATAATACAGTTGCAATTATATTAATGGTCGAACGTTTTAATTGGGAATTATATAAATAAATAAAAGGGGTTCGATTGATTTAAATTGAGGATATTATTTAAAACAGTTAGTAATAAATAATTTAATAAAATCGTATAATTATTAATAATTTAGAATAGAAAAGAAAAACAGAAAAGAAAATGATTAATATTTTGGATATTAATTGATTCTTTAATGAATGGTGGAATGGTTAAAATTATATTTAAATGGAATAAAGGAAATGGATACTTGGATTATTTTATTTGGAGAATAAAATAGAGATGATTTTTCTTAAAATGGACTTAATTAAATTAGAGAAAATTAGAAGTTAGTGAGAGTAATAATTATGGGTTTAATGTGAATAAAAATGGTAATTGGTTAATTAATTAAGTAGAATTATTTTGTGATTTTTGGACATAATTTAGAGTCTAAATGATTCGTTGATAAAAGAGGTATTTAAAATGAATAAATAGAGTTAATTATGGTTTTATTTTTGGAAGGCTGATATTTAGTATTCCCAGACTATTTTGATTAACCGGATCAAATCAGATTATTTTAGATGCTAAATCGGAATAATATTAAATTATTTACGAGATTTAAAAATGGATTATTTTCGTTATATTCGGTGACCCTATTTTTCGTTTTAAGCGGGATTTACGGATATTAAAAATAGTACATATTTCTAGATTTGATTCCTGAGTTCGAAGAGAGATTTATTTATCCGCGGATTATTTTCCGTTATTTACTGCAGA
The DNA here is from genome assembly GCA_036435485.1 of Saposhnikovia divaricata. Lineage (NCBI taxonomy): Eukaryota > Viridiplantae > Streptophyta > Magnoliopsida > Apiales > Apiaceae > Saposhnikovia > Saposhnikovia divaricata. Next base: position 81,032,825 of record CM071598.1, read on the forward strand.
GATTTTCAAGAGAGATTATATTATTATTATTATTATTATTATTATTATTATTATTATTATTATTATTATTATTATTATTTTAATATTTAGATATTATATTATCGGTTCAGGAGTATTCTATTTTGACGAATCGCTCACGTATTTCTGGTTGCCATTTTTAGAGAATAATTCTCGAGCCGTAGATCGAAGCCAAGTTCACGGGTAGAGTATAAACTTTTATCTGCATTTATTGCACTTCGAGACCGAGGCAAGTTCCTTCCTACCCTAACTCTTAGAGACTTGTATTTCTGTTCGTATTATTTCATTCCTTATTTATTTTCGAGCTGTCAATTATGAGATTTATTTGTTGCTCCATATGATTCAATAATTCTTTTGAGCATTATTTTCTCGTTGCGATATTTTGTTACTATTAAATTAGTTTACTTGCGAATTATATCCCTTATAAGCGTGGAATCAATTTCATTGCTATCGGGTCGATCTCATTAATTCGAGATGACTATTATTGTGATTCAGTGAAACTAATCTCATTTGTTCGAGATAGTTAAATTTAATCTTTTCAGTCGAATTTATTGTACAAATTCGACAATAATTATTGATCATCTTTTATTTGGTTCATCTCTCGAATCAACACATAAGAGTTATAAAATTAGGATCGTTAGAGTTTTACTCGTTAATCAAGTGAAGAATATTCTATTTAACGTTCATCAATTTTGAGTATTATAACTATTCGAGAAGTACTATTTGTTCAGTACGACTCCTAATTACTTCATTTTAAGACTATTCTCATTATTTCGAGATAGTTGCTTTCATTGTCAGGGTTTGACATTTTGTTCGTGTCAACCAATGAAATATTATTATTGAGAGTTTACATCAGTCCATTGTTCGGATTGGTGGTAACATTGAGTCAAATTGGCAGTCCGCCAGATTTGTAAATATTTTCCTGGAAGAATTATCTCAAGTTATATGTTCATCAAATATTCGGGAATTCTGTGTTCTACTGGTCAATTTTGGGAAAGAGGCCCATTATAGAGAAAGAGAGACTTGTGTACCGTTATACGGACACGAGAATATTTAGGCACTATGTTGCCAGGGTTGAACTAGTAACCCACTATGATGCTAGCATTCATACATTTATATTTTATATTGTTGATATCGTATTGTAGCCGTGATCGGGCGAAGTGCGGTGTCATTGGAGGACGGTATTCTCAGTCGGATAGTTGATCACCCCACCAAGATACCGAGAGGCGGAAGACCAGTTTATTCTTAAATCACGAGTCATCAGAGTTATATCAAATGAGTCTTTCGAGTATTCTGATTTCGAGATGAGTATTGAGTCAGAGTCAGATTGTGATATCCGATTATTCATAAAATTTTGAGTATTTCTTTCGGTAAATCTTATTATATTTATATACCGAGCAAGGAGAGAACTTGCTGAGCACCATAGTTGCTCATTCTTGCTTTACAACATTTTATTCAGCTGTCAAGATGGAAAGAGGCGAGACGTCCAGCCAGGGATCCAGAGGAAAGGGAAAAGCTCCAGGCTATGCTTATAAGAACTAGAATATCCAGTTGGAACCTTTATTTTTCTATTTTTGTGAACTTATGTAAGATATTATCCTAAGATGTACTAAGACGTATTGTAATATTGTGTGAGACCGATCTTGGATATGCGGAGTGGGACACTTATGCTCCGTTGTATTAAATATTTTGCCTTGTTATTGCGCTGACGTGTGCTGCAGGATATTGAGGCAATGTGACGACCCGGGTCCCCGGTCAGGGCGGATCTGGGGGCGTTATAGTTTTGGTATCAGAGCCTTAGTTATATTTTTAGGAATCGTACGAGCCTAGAATTATAACACGACGTGAGGATTTAGAGATATAATACGACGTTGAGATTTTAGCACTAAGTGCCTTACACCTTTATATATATTTATATGTATATCTAGTCAATTGGAACCTGGTTGTGACCGAAACTCTTTGTACTTTTGTAGATGTCTACTTCAGAACCAGATGATTTCCGCTCAGTTAGAGATAGATCTCCTACACCTTGCCCGGACGGACCCCTAGTTCTCAATTAATTTAAGATAGGATGCCTAAGTTTCCATTATTATTAATATTGGATAATACTCTACAGAGTTTCCACATATTGTAGATGTTGTCAATACCTTTTCCAGAGTCAGAGTTGGACCAGCGCGAGGTACATGTACCAGAGATGGAGTTAAAAAGGATTAAAACTATGTGTTCCAAGTTCGAGGCTAAACTCTTACACGATTTCTTGACCGACATTAGTTTTATTTTTTTTTCTAAAGATATACCTTATAGAGGTTGAAATGATTCTCTATGGCAATGTGTTTTTCGTACATCCCTTTTTATAGATTTTCTTCCCTGACGAGCTACCGAAGTCTGCAAGTGTCGCTTTTGTTCAAGAATCGATACTTGTTCCTAAGAGCTTATTGGTGCTGGAAAATTGTTCCTTAAATAACTTCCTTATCAATGATTATCAATAATTCATACCATTCGAATTTGCTCAGGCAAATTAATTCTATCCTGTTGAAAAGGACCTATATTGCGTAGAGGTTCATTTACCCAGCATTATGTACATTCATAAATACAAACCCTTTCATATCCTTTCCTATATTTGATACCCTTTATGATATTGAGATGAACAACCCTACATATATAGGGGAAGACTATCTGTCTTTGTGATAGAGGTCTGGTGGGACGCCACCGGTTGTGCTATTGTTTGTTATGAGAGTACTAAAGGCTGGCCACCTTAGGTACTATGGCAGTTATCCTAGTGACATGCATTGTACGATTGTTCGATGATCATATTGATCTCTCAGTTAATCCTTTTACAAAAGATTCTCACTACCAAGAGTTGATCATACCCATGTTATTGCCTCACATTATTATATTCTGAATTATTCTTTTTCTTTCAAAGTTCTAATTGAACCTGAAATGTTTAGTGCTTCGAAATTTCAAGAGTGTATACTGGAATTTGGGAGTGATGAAACTTCTCTTTCAAAAATAGGAATTTCAGCAAATCATGTTTGAGTACTGATCAGGAATAGACCATCGTGCTAGTGCTCCTGTTTAGATCTTCAAAACTCGTACATAGTGTTTCGTAGTTTTGTTTTGAAGTTCTATGAATATGAGTTGAATAAGGAGCAAATGATAAAACCAATTCTTTCAAGATGAGAAATGAAATGAGGTCACTTACGGTATGTGTTAGATGATGGAAGAGTAATAATTTACATTCTCCTATCTTTTAGTTTAACTATACTAGTTAAAGGATGACGTAACTTTTGGGAAGTATTGAAATTTATCGTATGGTTGGGAAACTCAATGACCATTTGATTCTGAAGAGACAAGAGCATGGTTGAGAGAAATGAAGGAGATTCTTGAGATTGTTGTGTTGATTAGGATAGGATTACCATCGTTACTATTATTATATTGAAGAATGAATTAAAGTATTATTGAAAGATAAATGAGAATTATTAAAGTACATTGATAATGTCGTGAGCTAAATATTGAGGGGTACTTTGCTAAGTATTCACACAATCGTACGAGGATCAAGTTCCTTAAGATTGAAGTAAAAATGAAATATTAGTTATAGTATTCAAAACTAAGTGAACTGGACTCTCTGGATTTGTCATGACATGAAGACACCAATGAAACCGTGGCTAAATATTCTTATAAGGATTACAAGCATGGTTTAAACCAAGCCACTATTTAAGGAGATCTACTACACCCCATCGGTTTAGAGAGTGGTAATAGAGATAAATGAGAGAGAATTATATCTCAAGGATTATAATGGTAATTGTTGCGTAAAATATAGATGTGCAAGTGTACACAATCGCAAGCAAGTAATATAGTAGTTAATGCCAGATATCGTTCCTCAAGGACTGTCTATTTGTATAAATCGCAATTAATATCGAACAATTCAGTTATAGAACACAAGAATTGAGTTTTGTTTTTCTAATTAATTATCAACTAAATTAACTAACTAATATAATACTAGCAAAGAGATCTGAATGAGTTTTAGATACGAGAAGCTAAGTCAAGATAATTACTTCCCCCTAATATGTTCATGTCGGCAATAAAGTAGTGTAATACCATAGCATAATCACAGTCAACTAACCAGAAATTCAATGATCATAGGTTTCTCTCGAAATCACTATGGTATAGATTCTGTAATTAAATTAACATATGTCTATGCCCAATTCAACTTCCAGAATACAATTAAGCACCAATTTCACACGGTTATGCAACGTAACAATATATGTCTATACCGTCACAAAATTAATATCAATAGATATAATCATGCACCATTCAAGTTTTGTGTCAGTTAATCATAACCCTCTCAGTATTACAATTAACTCAATCATCTACTAGTGTTAGCCAAACAATAGTAACCATATAACATGAAATCCACTTGAACGAATAAACTGTGAACTGCATATAGTACTTCTTATCAAAACATCAATAATCCCATACTAGGGTTCCATAAAAATCCTAAGTCATACAAGTTTAGTTCATAATAAATGTATCAAAATAATCCAAAGTTAACCAACACATAATCATAAGAAGAGATAAAAAAGATAAGAGAAAACAAAGCCAATTGAATGTCTTCAACGGCTGAATTCCTCGTTGTTGATTGCTTCTCTTCCTCCTTTGTGTGGCTACTCTCTTTTGTCGTCTCTCTCTCCTCCCACTATTAGGTCTGATCTATATCTAATAATATCTCTGATAAAAGTATTTTTAATTATTTAAAATAATTACAAGGAGATTTTCAAATCAGAATTGAATTCCAATAAAGGAAATTCGTAACTGCCTTTTTGACTCAGCTTCTGGGCTGATTCGGCTGGATTTTAAATTTAAGACCACTTCAAAAATAAAGCCCTTCTCATAAGCTTTCCGTGGGCTATTGAATCGTCATAATCGGACTTGTAGAACTCCAGATATGGCCCAAACAGTGCAGACTGCGCAAGCTACCCGTAAAATCCGAATTTTAATCAATTTTTTCTCCAACTCTTGCTATTTAAACTCCAAGCCTTGCTTTATTATAACTCCTTGATAACTACAATAAAACATTAAAATTTATTAAATAAAAATCCAAATCAATACAAAATAACTTAAATATAGGGACAATATTAGGATTAAATGCACACTTATCACATCCCCACACTTAGCATCTTGCACGTCCTCGGGCAAAGAAGAAAGAAAAAACTAAATCCTAACTAACTAATACCACTTCCGTAGGTGATCACGGTTGCATTTGGTATATGCAACAAGCCCTTTAAACCCTAAGGTAGCCCAAGTGGACGAGTAAGATCTCGTGAGGGTTTGTAGTGAATTTACCCACAAATTTCCTCACTCGGGCAAATGCACGACGCACAACACGCCTAGCATCCCTAGCCTGGATCACTCCGCCCCCGCGGATCTCTAAACCAAGAATCCTATCGCGACTCCTCCTCTCAATCCTATGGAGTCGAGCCCTAGTCCTCCTAGCAACAGCGGTCCTCATGTCAGCCTGGATCCTCAAGCGCGCCTCGCGCTCCTCCACTAGTGCCCGCCTCGCCTCGTTAAGTCGGGCCTCTGCAGATAGTAAGTCTCGGGTCAGGAACTGTACCACGTAAGCATGCTCAGTACCCGACACTGGGGGTAGGTCCATCGGTGGAGGTGGTATGACAGGAACAGGAGCAGGTGCAGCAGCAGTAGCAGGAGCAGGAGCAGTAGCAGGGGTAGGGTCAAGCTCCTCCTCGCCAGAAGTATCATCCTCGGAGTCACCGTCCGATGAAACAGGGCTAGATGTCTGTGGAGAAGGTGGGGGTGACACAACACGACCCTCACCGGATCTCACACTCTCCTCATCAGTAGCTACAGGGGATGGGATAACAGGCTCTGGCTCAGGCTCAGGCTCAAAGGGCTCCTCAACGGGATCCTCATCATCAGTATCTTCTATCAGCGTAATCCAGGGGCCAAGCTCGGAGTCAGCACCCATATCCTCCTCAGGATCCTCGGTATCTCGCATCAGTGCCTCATCATGCTCTCTCTCGAAAGCCTCAGGGTCTGGTATCTCCTCCATCTACACAAGGGAAATAAGGTGGGTCACTAACCATAAAAGAAAGGTTTAGGAGTAGTTCCCTCACGGGCCTTAAAGTCAGGGCTATATCCGATAACCCGACTACAAACTCGATGAGAGTTCTAAGTATTATTAAGGTTGTTATTAGAGTTATCGTTATTGTTATTATTATTATTATTAGGGTTGCTTTCTTAACTTACTATCGTTTCTGAGAACTGTAACCTCGCTCTGATACCATTTCTGTGACGCCCCCAGATCCGGGGTCGGAGATCTAGGCACTCACGGTCCATTTTCCATTAATAACATACCTGTTCTTGCACATAATATATATAACACAGCCATCGACCCCACAATAAACTCACACCGCACACACACACACAGGTTAGAGCCTCAGAAACGTCACAACATTGATTAAGCAGAAATAAAATTATCAGAGTTATTACAGACCGAATTAAATAGTATTTATGCTACCAGCAACACTTCGATATGAAGCGAAGTTGGCGGCTTGAAAGTTTGTTACGATACACTGCCTTGCACAGGTCATACTGATAAATAAAACGAACTAACAAAAGCTGCCAACCAATCCGGCTAATGGGGCCTACCGGTGGAATCTCAACTGCTGGCTCGGGTCTAGTCACCTGCTTTCGAGCAGTCTGTCTGGTTCTTGCCATTTCGCTTAGCTGTTGTGTTTGTAAAATTTGAAAACAAGCAAGAGTGAGCAACTATAGCTCAGCAAGAAATATGTGTATAAGGTAAGCAATATAACATTTCATATGATTGGCAGTTATTAAACTTGTTTGTATCAATCAGATATGAAATCACTTGTCATTGTTGATAAATCTCGAAGGTGCATCAATATGTGCCCTCGTTTTCAAAATAAACTTGCAGTTCTAGATACTGCATTGAGTCAACATCTTTCTCATCAAAATAGAACACTATCAGCAACTTGGCACATAAGCCTAAGAAGCAGTGTCAGAGCATTTTTCCAAAATGGAGGAATGGGACTTAAAGAAAACATGAAAACCTGACAAGGATTGACGATGATCAGTCGCCACATCCAAGTCCAATAATCCGCGGGTCTTCTCTACCGGTAGAAGGATAGAAACTACATCCGTAACTATCCCTCGGGTGAAAACTACATCCGTAATCACCCTCGATGAAAACTACATCCGTAATCATCCTTCGGCAACACCTGGGCCGGAATAATAATTGATGGACCGCCTGGCTCATGGCCGCTTACACATCCCGGGAATCGTTCGTCAACGGTTCCCACACCTGCAAGAGTCCCTTTTTCTTTTTCTTTTAAAAACTTGATTTTGATTGAAAACAGAGTAATTGAGGTCCGACATCAGTCGACCGATGATTCTTGAAATCATACAGGAAGCAGAACCTGACCGGGGGTTTTCGAAAATGTTTTGAGTTCGAAAGAGTTCGAGTTTGAAAGTATTAAATGTATCTTGGATTAACTTTGTCTTTAAATAATGAACAATAATTAATAAATAATATTTTAAGATTTAATATTAATAATTAATAAAATAATTATTCGATAAAATAAACTTTTAATCCAAGATAGGGTTTCGAGTATTTACGAAGATATAACAATATTTACTTGAGTATACGATACTACCCGAATGACCCTTCGGGTTTTCGTAAACTAGATACGATATAATAATAATATACCGCTCCCCGGTCAATAGTATATACGGACCGCTACGACCTCTATTGCTAGAGTCGTTGTCCGAAGAAAACATTTCAATCTAAGTTCAAGGGGTACAAGCATACATGTACTTATACAATCTCAATTGCATCAATACTTCGATAAACATAGCATTTGATATAATTGAAAACTACAAACACAACAGTGAAAGTCCTTGTATATGGATAAGTTTTGAAAAGTAAACTTGCCTTGGTTTGGTTGGGGTGGTCGAGCGTGCGAAGTCGAACGATCTATACATAAGCAATAACCGCTCGTTAGTACCTTAACAATATCTCTTTAATTACGGGTTTTAGGGGGTACGAAATTAACTTAACGACTTCGTCTTATGACACTCTAGCCCCACTATAGGTTCATGTCATCACTCGATTACGCTCGTCACTTATTCGACTCAATTTAGTTACCACATTCGAATCATAACCATTAACCCTAGAATTATGCTCCACTAACGACTTTTTCCCTTGCGCGAAATTTACTCTAGCATTTTTATAAAATCCAAAAATTCATATTTTAATCCAATTCTTTTTGGATGGTCTTCACCACTGCATTCCATAACTTCTCAAATTTTTCCATGATCCCACATATATTTTTAGGGGTTTAAACAAGGTTCACAAGGGGGTCACTTAGTGCAGTCCGGAATCCAGAAACACAATTCACTCCTCCGGCCATAACTTAAAATCTATAGATCACCTAGCCATGAACCTTACATTTCCAGAAACTAAATTCAATTATCTTTCCAACAATATATGGTAGGACATCAGGGGACAACATTTGGGGGTTCAAAACTGGGTTACAAGACAGGTCAATGCTCCTGAAAAAACTCAGCAAGCATATACTACTTAGATCAATCATTTTTCACAATTCCACAACACAACCAACACTTAATTTACTTAGTTCATGGTTCATAATACTCATGGAGATATATATATATATCATCCATAATCATAAAAGTCACAATCTCAACATCAAAACTCAAGATCCATGTCATCCAATACTTATACAACCAAGATTAGCTCATATATACATGGATCTACTACCAAACATTATAAATACTACATAACCAAAAGGGTTTGCGATTTTTATACCTTCTTGAGCACCTAGGAGTCTTGGACAAGCCTTACACAACTTAATAACACCTTGAATGGTCTCCTACAACCCTTACAATCCAAGATCTAAAAGAAAATCAAACATGGTTACTATTCACCCAATCTTTAACAATTTATAACTTGAATTTAGGTGGATGAAATGGCTTGAAATTACTAACATACCTTGTCTAGATGATGGAGATGGCCTAGGATTTATGTTGTGATTTATGAGTGATGGGAAAGGGGGAAGAAGAATTTTTCTTCTTCTCTTTTTCTCCTTGGCCGAGAGCAAGAACAAAGGGGGGGGGGAGAGTGTTTTGATTTTTGTGTTTTGGTTGTTTGTAGAATAATTGATGTTAAGTGTTGGGTGATACATATTATGTATGTATAGGCAAGTACTAGCAAGGCATGGGCTCATGTACTACTTGTCTCCCCTTTTTGAAAAGCAAGTAACTAGTTACTATTCCTCTTCCAATTTGCTAACTAGTTTGCTTGTTCCTAACCACTTGGTTGCATGGGACTTGCATGCAATACTACTCCTTGTATCATTATTCTTCCACCAATGCTCGTCATTTAATCTTTAATTCGTATCGTATCTTAATTAATCTCTCGTAATAATATTGTGTCGCGTAGAGATTTCCCCTATAATTCCTTAAGTACTTAATTGTGTAAATTCCTCGAATGTCCATAATTCCTCGTCATAATTCTTAATAAATCCTTTAACACTCTAACCATTCTCAAATCCCAAGTTTTATAAATCTTACTAACAATAAGACTCCTGCCTTCACAATCTTCCTTTTTATCTTACATAATAAATGCAACAACGCAGTTTCTCAGACAATCGATTCTATTAATCAACAGGGATGACTAGAAAGGTTCTATATTGACAATGCCACAAGATATTAAATAAAAGAAAATATTACCAAAAATTAGGGTTCTTACAGCCTCCCCTCCTTAAAAGGATTCCGTCCCGGAATCAGGTTGAAAATAGTTGGGGGTGCTTTTCACTCATCGCGCTCTCTAGTTCCCATGTTGATTCTTCGACATTCTGATTCCTCCACAAGAATCTCACTAGTTTGACAACCTTGTTCTGCAGCACCTGTTCTTTTCTATCCATGATTTCTACGGGTTGCTCTACATATGTTAAGTCTGGTTGCAGATCCACTTGATCATGTTCTATCACATGTCGGAAGTCGGTATGGTAGGGTCGTAGCATGGACACATGGAACACATTATGCACTTGCTGTAAGCTCAGAGGTAAAGCCAATTCATAGGCTAACTTTCCAACTCGTTTCAAGATCTCAAAAGGTCCAATAAATCTCGGGCTTAGTTTCCCTTTCTTACCAAATCTCATCAATCCTTTCCACGGTGATACTTTCAACATCACAAACTCTCCTACCTCATTTTCTTTGTCCTTGCGGGTCTGGTCCGCATACTTCTTCTATCTGTCTTGGGCCGCTACCAGCCGTCCTCTTATGAGCTCGATAGTTTCTCTTGTCTGTTGGACCAGTTCAGGCCCTAAAATCTTCCGCTCTCCTACCTCTTCCCAACACAAGGGAGACCGACATCTTCGTCCGTATAAAGCTTCATATGGGGGCATGCCTATACCCGCATGGTAACTGTTGTTGTAGGAAAATTCGATCAACGGCAAGTGGTCATCCCAACTTCCCTTGAAATCAATGGCACATACTCTCAACATGTCCTCGATGGTCTGGATGGTTCTCTCACTCTGTCCGTCTGTTTGGGGATGGTATGCAGTACTCATGTTTAACTTGGTCCCCACACAATCCTGAAAACTTCTCCAGAACCTGGAGTTGAATCTTGGGTCTCTATCTGATACAATGCTCAAAGGAACCCCATGCCTAACCACAATCTCCTTTAAGTAAATATCCGCCAGCTTGTCGACAGTATATCTCTCGTTGATTGGAAGAAAATGTGCTGACTTGGTCAATCTATCGATAATTACCCAAATGGCATCATGATTAGTCTTGGTCCTTGGTAATCCGACCACAAAGTCCATCGCAATCTGCTCCCACTTCCACTCGGGTATCTCTAAGGGTTGCAACAATCCACTGGGCCTCTGGTGTTCAGCCTTTACTCTTTGACATGTCAAGCATTTACTTATCCACTCTGCCACGTCCTTCTTCATATTAGGCCACCAATAGTATTCTCTCAGATCTCTATACATCTTAGTGCCTCCAGGGTGAATTGAGTACCTTGAACTATGAGCCTCTTGCAAAATCTCATCTTTTAATTCCTGAATGTTCGGGATCAATATCCTAGATGCGTACCTCATAATTCCATTCCCGTCCTTCTCATACTTAATTTCCTCGCCAGTCAAAATTTTCTCCATCGAATTCTTTTCTTCTTCTATCTTCTTTTCCTGGCATAACTTAATCTTTTCCAATAGCGGTGGTTGGACTCTTATTTCCATTAGACTCTCTTGTCTAATTCCTGGTAACCTCACCTCAATCTCCAGTTTCTCGAGGTCCTTGATCAATTCGTCCACTGACGTTATCATCTTAAGCTTCTCCTTTCGGCTAAGTGCATCGGCCACTACGTTGGCCTTCCCTGGGTGATAATGAATCTCACAATCATAATCCTTGATTAGTTCTAACCATCTCCTCTGCCGCATGTTTAACTCTTTCTGAGTGAATATGTACTTTAAGCTCTTGTGATCCGTGTAGATTTCACACTTTTCTCCGTAAAGATAATGTCTCCAGATCTTCAAAGCGAAAACTATCGCTGCTAATTCCAAATCATGGGTGGGGTATCTTATCTCGTACTCCTTAAGTTGTCTAGACGCATAAGCAATCACTTTACCGTGCTGCATAAGCACACACCCTAAACCTTTATGGGATGCGTCGCTATAAATCACAAAATCTCCCTTATCATCAGGTAGGGCTAGTACTGGTGCTGTCACCAACCTCTTTTTCAATTCTTGGAAGCTCTCTTCGCATTTTTCAGTCCATACAAACTTCTCGGTCTTACGAGTTAGTCGGGTCAAAGGGGCTGCTATCTTGGCAAAGTCTTGGACAAATCTTCTATAGTAGCCAGCCAATCCTATAAAACTTCTCACCTCTGTCGGAGTGGTTGGTCTCTCCCAATTTGATACAGCCTCTATTTTGGCTGGGTCCACTAGAATGCCTTGTTTGCTAATCACATGCCCTAAAAACTGAACTTCCTTCAACCAAAATTCGCACTTCGAGAACTTAGCGTACAACTTTTCTTCTCTCAATGCTCCCAATACAATCCTCAAGTGCTCTGCATGTTCCTCCTTCGTCTTGGAATAAATCAAGATGTCATCGATGAAGACTATAACACACTTGTCCAAGTATTTCTTGAAGACTCGATTCATTAGGTCCATGAAAGCTGCAGGGGCATTCGTTAACCCAAATGACATCACTAGGAACTCATAGTGTCCGTACCGGGTGCGAAAGGCCGTCTTTGGTATATCTTCTGGTTTAATCTTTAACTGGTGGTACCCGGTCCTCAAATCAATTTTAGAGAAATAAACTGCATCTTTCAATTGATCAAATAGGTCATCTATCCTGGGCAAGGGATACTTATTCTTTATAGTCACCTTGTTCAACTCCCTGTAGTCTATACATAATCTCATACTACCATCCTTCTTTTTCACGAATAACACCGGGGCTCCCCACGGTGACACACTAGGTCTTATCATCCCTTTATCCAACAACTCTTGTAACTGAGTGGCCAGCTCTTTCATCTCCACTGGGGCTAGCCGATATGGGGCTTTCAAAATTGGGGCCGTACCCGGAACTAAGTCTATAGCGAACTCGATATCTCTATCAGGTGGTAGTCCGGGAAGATCATCTGGAAATACGTCCGCGAACTCATTAACGACAGGGATTTCCTGTAGGTTTGGTGCCTCCTTCTTGGTATCCTTCGCATAGGCTAAGTAGGCTTCGCATCCTTTACGTAACAGCTTCTTAGTTTGAATCATAGTCAGGAACTTTTGGTTTTACCGTTTCCCACTAAACACTACTTCCTCGTCCCCTGGCAGTCTCAAACTTACTTTCTTCTTGACACAATCAATCTGGGCCCCGTGGGTTGTTAACCAATCCATACCTACTATTACGTCAAACTCCCCTAGTTTAAAAGGTATTAAGTCTACCCGAAAGTGTCACCCTTCTACTTCTAGGTCACATCCTGGACATACTTGGCTAACAGGAATAATTTCATGATTAGCTATCTCTATTTGCAGTCTGTCTTTCAATGGTTCAGTCTTAAGGCCTAACTGACATACAAAATCTAGAGATATGAAAGACTTGGTAGCTCCCGAATCAAATAAAACATTTGCCTTAACTGAGTTGAGTAGTAGAGTACCTGCAATCACATCCGTGTTCCTCACGGCATCCTGCACCGTCATGTTAAAAGTTCTTGCAATAGGGGCCTTGTTAGAAGCAGTTCCACTCACTCTTGATGCAGCTGGCCCAGAGGACATACATTCCCTCATTTGGTGCCCTGGTTTCCCACACTTGAAGCAATTACCTCCGGCACTGGTGTTGTTACTTATTCCTCGACAGGCGTTAGCATAATGCCCTTTCAGCCCACACTTGAAGCACTTCACATCTTGCAGGTTACACACGCCCGCATGTTTCCTTCCACATTTATTACATTCTGGGGGTTGGGCTCGGGATGGGGTAGAGTAAGACGATCCCTGTGGTCGGCCGCTCTGGCCCACACTCCAACTTTCAGCTCTCTTGGTTCCAAAGTTCCCGCTGGGTTGGGACATCGTTCCTCGCTTAAATTTGCTCGGAAAGCTCCCACCCGCAGAGTTTCCCTTTCGACTATCAAACTTCCTCTTCTTTCCTTCCCTCTCCTTCTGCATCTGTTCACTCCCAGCCTCAACAATTGATGCTTTCTGTACCAGGGTGGCATAGTCTGTCAGCTCAAGAACCGCCACACGATTCTGAATCCATTGTTTTATCCCTAATTGAAATCTTCGGGCCCTCTTTGCCTCAGAGTTCACATATTCCGGCACAAACCTCGACAGCTCAGTAAATTTGGCCTCATACTCGGCCACCGTCATGTTACCTTGCTTCAGTTCCAAAAACTTCAGCTCCATTTGTGTCTCCATGAACCTAGGAAAGTACTTCTCTAAGAACAGCTCGCTAAACCTCTCCCAGGTCACCACACCCCTTCCTTCCAAATTCTTCTTAGCTTCCCACCAATAGTTCGCCTCACCCTTCAGAAGGTAAGTGGCGAAAACAGTCTTCTGCTCCTCAGCGACACCTAGTATCTCGAAAGATTTTTCCATTTCCTTCAGCCAGGCCCTTGCCTTTACAGGGTCGGCAGTTCCTTTAAATTCTGGGGGTTTCAGGGATTTGAAGTTCCGGAAAGCATTTGCATTAGCATTTTGGGGTGGTTGCTGAACTGGGGGACGGTCCAAGTTCTGCCTAAGTAACTCCATGAACTGTTCCATAGGGCCTCCCCTAGGATGTTCTGCCTCTCGGGTGTCATCACCAGCTTCTTCTTCTTCATACTCAGAGTCATCAAACAAGTTATGATCGTTGCCCTCACTCTCACTCAGGTTGAAATTCTCCCCTTCACGGTTCTGGTGGCCTCCGGTCCCATGGTGGCTACCCTGGCCCTCAGAACTGATCGGGTGAGCTCGAGTGTTCATTCTTCTGGGTGGCATGATTCTGATAATAAAACAAGAAAGGGGTTAGGGTTTTCCAATTGCCTGACAGCGTTTGCACGGGTCAGGAGCGTATCGTTCCTCCTCATAAGGGTGGAAGTGCAAAAGTTTTAATAATCCGATGTTGGAGATAAAATGTCAAACATTTTTGGGGAAAAATCCCTTTGGGATGCGAAAACATTTACAAGAGTTTTCAAAACTTCGAAACCTCAAAAATATTTTTCAAAATTTCAAAACAAAATTCTCTTTTTTTTGAAAAATTTATTTTTAAAGATTGTAGGAACATTTTTTGAAATTGTAGAAAACAATTTAAAATAGCATATCGTAAATTTGAAACAGCATGGTTGTATTTGTGGCTTGTAGCAATTGTATAATCACAGTTGTATATCAAAACAGTAAAGCATGGCATCGGAAAGTAAAGCAGTTGAGACAATATTAAGGAAACTGAAACTAAATAAGTACGGTACAAGGGTTATCACAAAGTTTGGATGTTAGAGCCAAATACATAGTTCCGATGTCAAAGTCTAGCAAAAGTGGAACAAATACAAGTACATCATCCGAATAGTCAGGCTACACAAAAGTAGGGCTACATCCGTACATACTACCCGAAATCACATCTACATATCTGTAGGTCACTCTACTCATCCACTGGTCAAAAAGGATACCACTGCACAAGTCAACTATCCCGCAAAATCGATACACTAATGTCATCTGAACCTAGGGGACTGAGCTATCAGTAACACATCATGGGGCCGCACCGCGGCGGAGCAAGGTCCTCACTCGGGCAAATGCACGACGCACAACACGCCTAGCATCCCTAGCCTGGATCACTCCGCCCCCGCGGATCCCTAAACCAAGAATCCTATCGCGACTCCTCCTCTCAATCCTATGGAGTCGAGCCCTAGTCCTCCTAGCAACAGCGGTCCTCATCTCAGCCTGGATCCTCAAGCGCGCCTCGCGCTCCTCCACTAGTGCCCGCCTCGCCTCGTTAAGTCGGGCCTCTGCAGATAGTAAGTCTCGGGTCAGGAACTGTACCACGTAAGCGTGCTCAGTACCCGACACTGGGGGTAGGTCCATCAGTGGAGGTGGTATGACAGGAACAGGAGCAGGTGTAGCAGCAGTAGCAGGAGCAGGAGCAGTAGTAGGGGTAGGGTCAAGCTCCTCCTTGCCAGAAGTATCATCCTCGGAGTCACTGTCCGATGAAACAGGGCTAGATGTCTGTGGAGAAGGTGGGGGTGACACAACACGACCCTCACCGGATCTCACACTCTCCTCATCAGTAGCTACAGGAGATGGGATAACAGGCTCTGGCTCAGGCTCAGGCTCAAAGGGCTCCTCATCATCAGTATCTTCTATCATCGTAATCCAGGGGCCAAGCTCGGAGTCAGCACCCATATCCTCCTCAGGATCCTCGGTATCTCGCATCAGTGCCTCATCATGCTCTCTCTCGAAAGCCTCAGGGTCTGGTATCTCCTCCATCTACATAAGGGAAATAAGGTGGGTCACTAACCATAAAAGAAAGGTTTAGGAGTAGTTCCCTAACGGGCCTTAAAGTCAGGGCTATATCCGATAACCCGACTACAAACTCGATGAGAGTTCTAAGTATTATTAAGGTTGTTATTAGAGTTATCGTTATTGTTATTATTATTAGGGTTGCTTTCTTAACTTACTATCGTTTCTGAGAACTGTAACCTCGCTCTGATACCATTTCTGTGACGCCCCCAGATCCGGGGTCGGAGATCTAGGCGCTCACGGTCCATTTTCCATTAATAACATACATGTTCTTGCACATAATATATATAACATAGCCATCGACCCCACAATAAACTCACACCGCACACACACACACAGGTTAGAGCCTCAGAAACGTCACAACATTGATTAAGCAGAAATAAAATTATCAGAGTTATTACAGACCGAATTAAATAGTATTTATGCTACCAGCAACACTTCGATATGAAGCGAAGTTGGCGGCTTGAAAGTTTGTTACGATACACTGCCTTGCACAGGTCATACTGATAAATAAAACGAACTAACAAAAGCTGCCAACCAATCCGGCTAATGGGGCCTACCGGTGGAATCTCAACTGCTGGCTCGGGTCTAGTCACCTGCTTTCGAGCAGTCTGTCTGGTTCTTGCCATTTCGCTTAGCTGTTGTGTTTGTAAAATTTGAAAACAAGCAAGAGTGAGCAACTATAGCTCAGCAAGAAATATGTGTATAAGGTAAGCAATATAACATTTCATATGATTGGCAGTTATTAAACTTGTTTGTATCAATCAGATATGAAATCACTTGTCATTGTTGATAAATCTCGAAGGTGCATCAATATGTGCCCTCGTTTTCAAAATAAACTTGCAGTTCTAGATACTGCATTGAGTCAACATCTTTCTCATCAAAATAGAACACTATCAGCAACTTGGCACATAAGCCTAAGAAGCAGTGTCAGAGCATTTTTCCAAAATGGAGGAATGGGACTTAAAGAAAACATGAAAACCTGACAAGGATTGACGATGATCAGTCGCCACATCCAAGTCCAATAATCCGCGGGTCTTCTCTACCGGTAGAAGGATAGAAACTACATCCGTAACTATCCCTCGGGTGAAAACTACATCCGTAATCACCCTCGATGAAAACTACATCCGTAATCATCCTTCGGCAACACCTGGGCCGGAATAATAATTGATGGACCGCCTGGCTCATGGCCGCTTACACATCCCGGGAATCGTTCGTCAACGGTTCCCACACCTGCAAGAGTCCCTTTTTCTTTTTCTTTTAAAAACTTGATTTTGATTGAAAACAGAGTAATTGAGGTCCGACATCAGTCGACCGATGATTCTTGAAATCATACAGGAAGCAGAACCTGACCGGGGGTTTTCGAAAATGTTTTGAGTTCGAAAGAGTTCGAGTTTGAAAGTATTAAATGTATCTTGGATTAACTTTGTCTTTAAATAATGAACAATAATTAATAAATAATATTTTAAGATTTAATATTAATAATTAATAAAATAATTATTCGATAAAATAAACTTTTAATCCAAGATAGGGTTTCGAGTATTTACGAAGATATAACAATATTTACTTGAGTATACGATACTACCCGAATGACCCTTCGGGTTTTCGTAAACTAGATACGATATAATAATAATATACCGCTCCCCGGTCAATAGTATATACGGACCGCTACGACCTCTATTGCTAGAGTCGTTGTCCGAAGAAAACATTTCAATCTAAGTTCAAGGGGTACAAGCATACATGTACTTATACAATCTCAATTGCATCAATACTTCGATAAACATAGCATTTGATATAATTGAAAACTACAAACACAACAGTGAAAGTCCTTGTATATGGATAAGTTTTGAAAAGTAAACTTGCCTTGGTTTGGTTGGGGTGGTCGAGCGTGCGAAGTCGAACGATCTATACATAAGCAATAACCGCTCGTTAGTACCTTAACAATATCTCTTTAATTACGGGTTTTAGGGGGTACGAAATTAACTTAACGACTTCGTCTTATGACACTCTAGCCCCACTATAGGTTCATGTCATCACTCGATTACGCTCGTCACTTATTCGACTCAATTTAGTTACCACATTCGAATCATAACCATTAACCCTAGAATTATGCTCCACTAACGACTTTTTCCCTTGCGCGAAATTTACTCTAGCATTTTTATAAAATCCAAAAATTCATATTTTAATCCAATTCTTTTTGGATGGTCTTCACCACTGCATTCCATAACTTCTCAAATTTTTCCATGATCCCACATATATTTTTAGGGGTTTAAACAAGGTTCACAAGGGGGTCACTTAGTGCAGTCCGGAATCCAGAAACACAATTCACTCCTCCGGCCATAACTTAAAATCTATACATCACCTAGCCATGAACCTTACATTTCCAGAAACTAAATTCAATTATCTTTCCAACAATATATGGTAGGACATCAGGGGACAACATTTGGGGGTTCAAAACCGGGTTACAAGACAGGTCAATGCTCCTGAAAAAACTCAGCAAGCATATACTACTTAGATCAATCATTTTTCACAATTCCACAACACAACCAACACTTAATTTACTTAGTTCATGGTTCATAACACTCATGGAGATATATATATCATCCATAATCATAAAAGTCACAATCTCAACATCAAAACTCAAGATCCATGTCATCCAATACTTATACAACCAAGATTAGCTCATATATACATGGATCTACTACCAAACATTATAAATACTATATAACCAAAAGGGTTTGAGATTTTTATACCTTCTTGAGCACCTAGGAGTCTTGGACAAGCCTTACACAACTTAATAACACCTTGAATGGTCTCCTACAACCCTTACAATCCAAGATCTAAAAGAAAATCAAACATGGTTACTATTCACCCAATCTTTAACAATTTATAACTTGCATTTGGGTGGATGAAATGGCTTGAAATTACTAACATACCTTGTCTAGATGATGGAGATGGCCTAGGATTTATGTTGTGATTTATGAGTGATGGGAAAGGGGGAAGAAGAATTTTTCTTCTTCTTTTTTTCTCCTTGGTCGAGAGCAAGAACAAAGGGGGGGGGGGAGTGTTTTGATTTTTGTGTTTTGGTTGTTGGTAGAATAATTGATGTTAAGTGTTGGGTGATACATATTATGTATGTATAGGCAAGTACTAGCAAGGCATGGGCTCATGTACTACTTGTCTCCCCTTTTTGAAAAGCAAGTAACTAGTTACTATTCCTCTTCCAATTTGCTAACTAGTTTGCTTGTTCCTAACCACGTGGTTGCATGGGACTTGCATGCAATACTACTCCTTGTATCATTATTCTTCCACCAATGCTTGTCATTTAATCTTTAATTCGTATCGTATCTTAATTAATCTCTCGTAATAATATTGTGTCGCGTAGAGATTTCCCCTATAATTCCTTAAGTACTTAATTGTGTAAATTCCTAGAATGTCCATAATTCCTCGTCATAATTCTTAATAAATCCTTTAACACTCTAACCATTCTCAAATCCCGAGTTTTATAAATCTTACTAACAATAAGACTCCTGCCTTCACAATCTTCCTTTTTATCTTACATAATAAATGCTACAACGCAGTTTCTCAGACAATGGATTCTATTAATCAACAGGGATGACTAGAAAGGTTCTATATTGACAATGCCACAAGATATTAAATAAAAGAAAATATTACCAAAAATTAGGGTTCTTACAGGAAAGGAGGTGGAAAATACTTGAAGTCAAGGAAACTGGAGGGAAAATCGATTACTTATCGGAGAAGAAAAGGAAATTGAAGAAATTATATTCAATATCGGATTGTAATCAAAGGGGCCAAACCTATTATTTTTCCCTATATATATGGCCTTTTCTATTGTAATTTGAGACACCTAAAATTTTATTTCTCTTTGTTTTTATGTTTTACTTTCGTTGGTAATTTTTATCCGGCATACTCTTCTGAATTTTAATATATTCTTCGTTCTTCTTTTCTTTCCTGCGTTCAATTGTTTCTTGTCCTGCTGCGGCTTTATTAGTTAATACATGCATGCTTCGTTAGTTTACTTAGTTTATTAATTTATTATATACATGCCATTCACGTTATTAAGATTTAGGCTTATTAAGTTTCTGGCCATATATATATAATTAAAGTTAGTGTTGTTAAAATCGTTGATTCATGTTTACTTGGTATTATTATAATTGTTTCGTTAATTATTTAATTATGCATAGTTAATTTTCTTGCCCTAGGATGAAGATGAAGTTAATTTAATTGCTTTTGATTTCTTCTCGTTCCTACTAATTAATTCTCATAATTTTTCTTGGTGCTTAATTGTTCAATTGACAAAGTGATTTTGATATATTATTGTTACCGGATTTATTTTTCATAGCCTATGCTTGCTCTTTGAAGTTTTGATAGGTTATTGTTAGATAACAAGTTTCATAGTATATGCTTGTCTCGTTAATTGATATATCTTGTTTGTGAAGAAAAGAGGATTGGTTTTAGGGCGAGGTGATATTAATTGTGATTGATTAATGGATTCGGATTCCTAGGTTTTTCATATTATTTGATAATCTTTGCTAATTAGGTTAATTAAAACTCATCTCAAACCTATTAGTCTAGTTCGCCTAATTTAATTATTAGGGTTTTGAAAATTCGTAGTCTCTGTGGATCGACCTGTAATTGCTACAACTAAACACTGTGCGCTTGCAGTTATTAACATTCCTCTTTTAGATGCGATTCAACAAGTTCCCTCTTATGCTAAGTGTCTAAAAGATTTATGTACTCATAAAAGAACCACTCATGTTCCTAAGAAAGCTTTCCTAACATCTCATGTTAGTTCTATTTTGTCAAATCAAATCCCTGTGAAGTATAAGGATCCCGGTTGTCCTACCATCTCTTGTGTCATAGGTGATACTTCCATTGAAAAAGCTTTACTCGATCTAGGAGCTAGTGTGAACCTTCTTCCATTATCTGTCTATCAAGCCTTGGGTTTAGGTGAACTTAAAAAAACTAGTGTCACTCTTCAGTTAGCTGATCTTTCTGTTAAAACTCCAATAGGTATAGTGGAAGATGTGTTGATTAAGGTTGGTGATTTTGTTTTCCTCGTCGATTTCGTTGTTCTAGAAACCGAACCAGTCAAGAGTCTCAAAAATCAAATTCCCATCATTCTAGGAAGGCCTTTTCTTACTACCTCTAATGCTTTGATTAACTGTAGGAATGGTTCGATGAAACTCACTTTTGGTAATATGACGATTGATCTTAATGTCTTTAATGTAGGAAATCAACCTAATGAGCTTTTTGAACAACCTGTAGGAGTTAATTTTATAGATGAGGTTGTTTCGTGGTCGAATCTTGAGAATAGTGCAATTGAGTCTTTTCTTGAGGAAGATGTTATGTTAGAGTATGAGAGTAATAAAGAACTTCATGAGCTTTATAGAAATTTTTCTTCTGATGAGTTGTTAGATGAATTGAATGCCATTTGTTCTAAGCATGAAACTCAACTCGAGGATAGTTCTTTTGATCCTAAGTCCGTTGTTAAAACTTCTATTGGTGAGCCACCCACTTTCATTCATAATCCATCTTTTTCCATTCTTGATCAGTCTTTGATAGTTGATAATGAAACTTATCATGTTCTTTCTAGTGATATAGTTCATAACCAAGAATTTCAAGTGATTAATTTGCTTAAACAACATAAAAAAGCGTCTAACTGGTCTATGAATGATGTTAGGTGTATGAGTTTTATTCTGGTGCATGATCAAGTTTCTCTAGTGGATAATGATGTTTTTGTGGGTGAGTTTCACATGTGTGTTGATTGTGTTACGAATGTTGTTTTCCCTCGATCTGGTATTGGTTAGCATATCTATTTCATAGTGTATCTCCCATATAGTCAGTGTAGGTATGGGGGAACAACTGTGTGTGTGTGTGTGATTTTTTGTGTTGTGTGTTTTTGTGTGTGTGTTTATTTTGTATGTATGTGTATTATAGGTAGTTGTGTATCTCCATCATCCCTTATCAGGTATTCTCGTCCTTTTACTTTTTTCTCTCATTTGCATACATTGAGGACAATGCATGATTTAGGTATGGGGGAGGGATTTAGTAGTATTATTATTAAAAAAAACCCAAAAAAAATTGAAAAATGAAAAAAATACAAAAATAATTCTAGCCTTGTGAAATGATTACTTGTTAAAAGTTAGCTTGATGCACCCTTACATGCTCTAGTACTCTTGTGTTTCTGATGCTTTTGATTGAGAAGTGATATGCTAAGTTCTTGTGCACATACATACACTAGCAAGTTGAAACTAGTAGACTTACTGAATGTTGTAAGTAATTAAAAGGACATGAATATGTGCAAGAAGATTTGGTTTCCATGCTTTGAGTACAAGTAGTTGTATAAAAGAGTTTCTTTTTCTTGGGATTGATTATGTTTTACCACCAAGTGAGATTTTGAGCCTATATGCATATCTTTTGCATTTTATATTCGTTTGCTTGAGTGTCCACATATTGTTTGCATTGCTAGCACTTGTTTGAGACCTTTCTTGAAATACATGACATTATTTGATGATAAGATGATAAAGGCATTTAAGAATAACCTATTATTATCCAAATTACCACACCCTTTACATGTGATCAATTTGTTACCCCTTTGAATTTTATCCTATTTTTTCGGTGACACACCACATTACTTGCCTAGACCTTCTTCTTTTGTAGCCTTACGTATACTTGATCCCAATTGTCAAAGGCTAGTAGGAAGTTGAGGGAGTAATAAGGTGTGTGAGATGGGGTTTACTTTTGTTCATTAATTTTAAGGAAATATTGGATTTTGTTGCTTACTTGTCGGTCGTTGTTCAAGAAAGTTTTGAAGAAGGATTGTGGTTGTGTATATATTTATAGTATCTATCTTAGCTCTTCGAAAAAAAAACAAGAGAAAAAAAGAGAAAAAAAAATTGAAAAAAAAAAAAAATCATATGAGAGCATAATTATGTTTCTGTGTTTTTGTGATCCTTCTTCATTCGACTAGTCAAGCAGTTTGTTGGAAGAAAATTAGAAATCCATGTATGGGGAGAAAGTATGGTGTTGTGTATGATTTATTATGGATTCTACTAGCTTTTGACACTTCACCTTATTTGGCCTTACTTGACATACCTTGTCCCTAGCCCCATTACAACCCAAATAAAAGACCTTTTGATTATCATCATTAATGTATGTTGTGCTAAAGTTAGATTGATACCAAATGTCAAGCATGCTTATGATTTTGATGGAATGGAGTGATACACTTACCCTTGTTCTTGAGTGAATATTCTTTTGTGAGTGAAAGGTGAGTTATTGCTTGTTTTCTGCATATGAGATCCCAAGTTTTGACTCTAAGATGTACTCTTGTGGGCTTAGCATGGTTACCAACTTATTTTTACACTTGACATGGACTTTTTAGGACCTATGCATATTTCTTTGAGTAGACTATGTGAATACTTGCACCTTACACACCAAGACATTGTAAATTCACTTTGATTTCTTAAGTTGATATAGCATGAGATGACTTGTATGTGTGGTGTTGCATTGAGCAATCTTTTACATGAGCTAGATGGATTTTGTGGGTACATTCACTATAGGCCCTCACGAGACCTCACTCGTCCACTAGGGCTGCCTAGGGGTTTAAAGGGCTTGTTGCATATGCCAAATGCAACCGTGATTACCTACGGAAGTGGTATTATTTATTTAGGTAGTATTTTATATTTATTTTTTTGAGGACGGAGCAAAAGATAGGTATGGGGGCATTTGATAGGTTCATAATTAATTATATTTTTAATACCTATTCTATGTCCATTTTCGTAATTTTATTAATTAATAAATTGTTTTATTTTGTTTTGTAGGAAAATAAATAAAAACAAATTTCAAGCAGGAAAAGGTGCAAAAAGGGAAAGGAGGTGGAAAATACTTGAAGTCAAGGAAACTGGAGGGAAAATCGATTACTTATTGGAGAAGAAAAGGAAATTGAAGAAATTATATTCAATATCGGATTGTAATTAAAGAGGCCAAACCTATTATTTTTCCCTATATATATGGCCTTTTCTCTTGTAATTTGAGACACCTAAAATTTTATTTCTCTTTGTTTTTATGTTTTACTTTCGTTGGTAATTTTTATCCGGCATACTCTTCTGAATTTTAATATATTCTTCGTTCTTCTTTTCTTTCCTGCGTTCAATTGTTTCTTGTCCTGCTGTGGCTTTATTAGTTAATACATGCATCCTTCGTTAGTTTACTTAGTTTATTAATTTATTATATACATGCCATTCACGTTATTAAGATTTAGGCTTATTAAGTTTCTGGCCATATATATATAATTAAAGTTAGTGTTGTTAAAATCGTTGATTCATGTTTACTTGGTATTATTATAATTGTTTCGTTAATTATTTAATTATGCATAGCTAATTTTCTTGCCCTAGGATGAAGATGAAGTTAATTTAATTGCTTTTGATTTCTTCTCGTTCCTACTAATTAGTTCTCATAATTTTTCTTGGTGCTTGATTGTTCAATTGACAAAGTGATTTTGATATATTATTGTTACCGGATTTATTTTTCACAGCCTATGCTTGCTCTTTGAAGTTTTGATAGGTTATTGTTAGATAACAAGTTTCATAGTATATGCTTGTCTCGTTAATTGATATATCTTGTTTATGAAGAAAAGAGGATTGGTTTTAGGACGAGGTGATATTAATTGTGATTGATTAATGGATTCGGATTCCTAGGTTTTCCATATTATTTGATAATCTTTGCTAATTAGGTTAACTAAAACTCATCTCAAACCTATTTGTCTAGTTCGCCTGATTTAATTATTAGGGTTTTGAAAATTCGTAGTCTCTGTGGATCGACCTGTAATTGCTACAACTAAACACTGTGCGCTTGCAGTTATTTTACACATCAATTGGCAACACAACAGTAAGATTTACTTGAACAAGGTGTAATCAGACCAAGTGTATCCCCGTGGGGAGCTCCAGTATTGTTCGTGAAGAAGAAGGACGGATCTATGTGACTATGTATTGATTACCGTGAACTGAACAAGATGACCATCAAGAATAGGTACCCTCTGCCTCGAATCGACGATCTGTTTGACCAACTTAAGGGAGCTATACTTTTTTTCGAAGATTGATTTAAGATTCGGCTACCATCAACTAAAGATTAAGCCTGAGGATATTCCTAAGACTGGCTTTAGGACCCGATATGGACATTACGAATTCCTGGTTATGTCTTTTGGATTGACGAATGCTCTAGCAGTTTTTATGGACTTGATGAATCGTGTGTTCAATAGGTATTTGGATAAGTTCGTGATTGTATTTATTGATGACATCTTGATATACTCGAAGTCTCCTGAGGAACATGCTGAACACCTCCGTTTGGTTCTGGAAACGTTGAGAAAGGAAAATTTATATGCAAAATTTTTGAAGTGTGAATTCTAGCTGAAAGAAGTTCAATTTTTCGGACACATTGTGAGCGGTGAAGGAATTTCTGTAGACCCCGCAAGGATAGAAGCCGTAGCAGATTGGGAGAGACCCAAGACTCCAACAGAGGTTAAAAGTTTCCTTGGATTGGCCGGATACTATCGTAGATTTGTGAAGGATTTCTCAAAGATAGCTACGCCACTGACTCGACTTACCAGAAAGAGTGAAAAGTTTGAATGGACCCCCAAATGCGAAGACAGCTTTCAGGAATTGAAGAGGAGATTGACTACTGCCCCAGTGTTGACCTTACCTGATGAAAAAGGCAATTTTGTGATTTTCAGTGATGCTTCTCACAAGGGTTTAGGATGTGTTTTGATGCAACACGGGAAAGTAATAGCTTACGCCTCTCGATAACTGAAAGAATATGAGTCCCGTTACCCTACTCACGATTTGGAACTTGCTGCCATTGTTTTGGCCCTCGAGATTTGGAGACATTACCTTTATGGAGAGAAATGCGAGATTTACACGGATCACAAGAGCTTAAAGTATATATTCATGCAGAAGGAATTAAACATGAGACAAAGAAGGTGGTTGGAATTGATCAAAGACTACGATTGCTCGATAAACTACCACCCAGGTAAGGTTAATGTAGTAGTTGATGCTTTAAGTAGAAAGGAAAGACTCAACTGTTGACAACCTTAGAAGAATTGGTCAGAGAATTTGAGAAAATGGAATTAGAGGTCAAGGTCCCAGTCCAAAACAATGAAAGAGTTTACAGCATTCAGTTTCAACCAGAGTTACTCGAGAAGATTCGCCGTTGTCAGGAACAAGTAATGGAAGAAAGAAGATTAGAGTTGACCGGAGAAGAATTTCTAAGTTCAAAAGATGATAAAGGAATTAAGCGATTTGCATCGAGAATATGGGTTCCTAATGTTACAGAGTTGAAAGAAGAAATTATGAGCGAAGCGCATAACTCGAGATATTCCGTTCACCCAGGGAGCACAAAAATGTATCAAGACATCAAGCTGAATTATTGGTGGCCTAACATGAAGAGAGAGATTGCAGAATGGGTAAGTAAGTGTTTGACCTGTCAGAAAGTGAAAGCAGAACATCAACGACCAAGTGGACTTTTACAACCCTTAGAGATACCCGAGTGGAAATGGGAACATATTACCATGGATTTTGTCGTAGGATTGCCTCGAACTAGAGCTAGCGATGATGCAATTTGGGTTATTGTCGACCGATTCACTAAATCTGTGCATTTCCTACCAATTAGTGATAAGTACTCCGTTGAAAGATTGATGAACATATACCTAAAGGAAATTGTGGTTCATCATGGAGTGCCTGTTTCAATTGTATCTGATAGATATGCCCGTTTTACTTCTAGATTTTGGAAAAGTTTTCAGGATTGTCTTAGCACGAAGTTAAATCTGAGCACTGCATATCAGCCACAGACCGACGGACAAAGTGAGAGGACAATTCAAACAGTTGAGGATTTGTTAAGAGCCTGTGCACTTGATTTCAAAGGAAGTTGGGATGATCATTTGCCCCTGGTTGAGTTTGCTTACAACAATAGTTACCACTCCAGCATAGGTATGGCACCATATGAAGCATTGTACGGAAGGAAGTGTAGATCACCTCTATACTGGGATGAAGTAGGAGAAAGGAAAATACTAGGACCAGAACTACTTCAACAAACTAAGCAAGCAACCGAAGTTATTCGTAAAAGGTTAGTTGCAGCTCAGGATCGAAAGAGGAAGTATGCAAATCAAAAGAGAAAAGACAAAGCATTTGAAGCGGGAGATAAAGTGATGCTGAAAGTTTCACCTTGGAAGGGAGTTATGAGATTCGGGAAGAAAATCAAGTTAAGCCCTAGATATATAGGACCTTTTGAGATTCTCAAGAAGATAGGATCGCTAGCTTATCAGTTGGCCCTACCTCCAGACCTTCAGCATATCCATGATGTGTTTCATGTTTCTGCGTTAAGAGAATACCATTCTGATTTTAGACATGTTATAACCTACGAGCCAGTGGAAATACGTCCTGATTTGACATACGAAGAAAAGCCAGTACAGATCCTAGATCACAAAGTGCAAGAGTTAAGAACTAAGAAAGTAAATTTAGTGAAGGT
The DNA here is from genome assembly GCA_036435485.1 of Saposhnikovia divaricata. Lineage (NCBI taxonomy): Eukaryota > Viridiplantae > Streptophyta > Magnoliopsida > Apiales > Apiaceae > Saposhnikovia > Saposhnikovia divaricata. Next base: position 81,060,427 of record CM071598.1, read on the forward strand.
ACTTTGGAAAAACCACCAAGTTCAGGAAGCCACGTGGGAATTAGAAAGCGAAATGCGGAATAAATATCCTGAATTGTTTAGTGCGTAATTTTGATTCCGAGGACGGAATCCTATAAGGGGGGAAGACTGTAATAACCACGAATTTTCGAATAATTTTTCCTACGCGATATTTAAATTTTAATTAAGAGCGATGCACTAGAATATTTTAATTAGCGCGTTTTTGTAAAATTTTGAAATTTTATATTTTCATATGTAAGTAAATATTATATTATATCTATTTAATTATATTTATTTGGTATTTATTAAAATTAGGAAAAATAAAATTTTAGTTTTGGGTCGAATTTATTTTAGGAAACGAAATTAGAGTCTCCTTTTAATTAGCCAGCAGGGGAGAAGCGGGATTATTGATGAGACAGCACTAAAATCTAAATTGGAGCATTCCATTTTGTCCCCCATGTTTTGATTTTTTTTTTTTTAATTTAATAATCATCCACCTACAAAACATGATACTTATTTCCCGGACCACTAAATGTTCCATCACGTTTTGTCTCCTTCAAATTATATAAACATATAATTTGAAGCCACCCACATCAACATTACACAAAACATATACTTTCTTTTATTCCATCTCTGTCAAAGCCACAGACTTCTACTCCTCTTATTTTGAAAACAAAAACTGACCCCTTTTCTTTCTATTCAACAAAAGCTCGGCCATACATATATGCAGGGTATGAGTTTATGTCTTCAAAAACCTCTTTATTATGTTTACTTTGTTTGTAAATGTTTTATTCTGAAAATCTTGTTTTAAAAATTTGGGTATTATATAGAATTAAATTAGGGGTTTGAAGATTTGAGTATTTAATTAGGAGGGATTAAACTGGGGTTTGTGTAATTGAGGGGCGGGACTGTTGTGTGTTGTTGGAGAAGTGAGAGAGAGGAACGGCGGTGAGGAGAAGAAGTGAGGATGGGGAGAAACGAGGGTGGAGATGAGAGAAGTGCGAGAGAGAGAGAATGGAGAGAGGGAGAGATGGGTGATTAGAGAGAAGGTGAGGGAAGCGAGGAGAGAGTGAGACGGAGGGGGAGAGAGATCGCGATGGAGAGAAAGATTGAGAGACAGAGAGTGCAGAGAGATGTAGAGGAAGGAGGGAGAGATAGAGAAGCAGGGAGATGAGGGAGAGGTAGTATGGTTGGGTGGTGTTGTTGTTGTTGTTCCCGGAGAGAGCGGAGGGAGATAGAGGGATCTCGGAGAGATTGTAGAGAAGGAGAGAGAGAGAGAGAGAGAGAGAGATAGAGAGAGAGAGAGAGAGAGAGAGAGGAGAGAGGAGAGAGAGAGAGAGAGAGAGAGATCCGGGGTGGAAGAGAGAACGGGGGAGGGGGTCGCGTGGCGGTGGTGGCGGTAAGTGGGCCCTTGTTAGGTCCACTATGATTGTAGAAGGGGGGGGGTTGAATACAATCTATATCAATTTCTCAAAATTTATTCGTTAAATAATTTTCACTTAAACGAATATTTTGTGCGGAATAAATTGACTCGGATTTCAAGTTGAATATAACTGTATATTAACTTGATGTGGTGTTACAAAATCAATCCAAACTATTATCAAGTGTTTAATAACTAATTAGAAAATTCGACATGAACTTTTCTAATTTAGTTAATAAATCTCAAGATAAGTACTAGGAAACTTAATTCGCTAGTAGTACAAGAATCACAAGTAGACAAGTTCTATCGGATAGAATATTACAAAGATGATGAACTTGAATTTATGTGAATTAATTTGTTCTTGGTGTTCTTGATATTTGGGAGAGAAAGCTGCTGTGTATTTCCTGGATTTCTGCTGTGTTCTGTTCTTTTTTTTCATTCTGCTGCTTCTGCTGTGTTATATAGGTCTGTACTCATTAGATATGACTTAAACTGCTTCAGGACCTATTAAATCAGCTGTCAGCATGACTTAATCTTGCTCCAAGACATAATTAAACCTTAGATATGACTTATTTTCTGTCGGTATGACTTAGAAAATGTGTCGGTATGACTTAATCTTCAACAGTGTGATCGGTATGACCTAAACACTTTTGTCGGTATGACCTAACACCTTTCCAGAAATATCTTGCTTAGGTATGACTTAATTCCCTCGGTATGACCTAGCAGCTTTGAGGTCGGTAAGACTTAATTCCTTGCAGCAGTCGGTATGACCTAATTCTTCTGCTCGGTATGACTTAGACTTAAGTCATGTCGGTATGACTTAATTTAAGTCATACCTAACCAAACTTAGTCAAGACATAATCTATTCAGCATTTAATTAAGTCATATTGATCCTTTTAATTAATTAATGATTAACTAATTCATGATTAATTGATACAATAATTAATTTAATAAATAAATTAATTCTATTAGAATTAATTCATTAATTAAATCAATTAAATGATTTATATCAATTAAAAACGAATTAAATTAAATCAATAACTAATTAATTTAATTCTTCCAAACCACGAAAAATAATAAAGAATTACCACTGACTTATGTTGACGTTCGATGTACTGTCTGGTTCATGAACGACTAACTTCAATGATGCTTCTTCACTTCTGACTTTAAGCTGTGGTTTATTTCTTCTCTCAATTTTCTTGTACTTTGATTGATTTTCAATCTATCACTCGAAAAATCTCTGTCACTGTAAATGAATCCATTCACTTCATTGTTATACTGAGGCTTGATCAGATACCTGATACGTCTTCCAGTGTGAAATATCAAAACTAGATATTGACTTCCTTCTTTCTTCTGACAGATATTGCTTCCTGAGATTCCTGTGACAGATCATACGGATATTTACTTATTACAATTTGGTTTAAGTTGATTAGGATCCTCGAACTACAAATAGGCTGATTCATATGCCTTTCAATCTCCCCCTATTTGTTTGTTAGACAATAACAACCAAATACCTAGAGGATACCTCAACTAATTCAACTTAACCAAATGAAAGATAAAATATTAAACGTAAAGCAAATATCAAACAGTTCTGGTTTATATTAAACATTTCCAGATTCAAACAAAATGATAAATACAAGATAGATGATCCTTTGGCCTGATCATATTTAACATATTCCTATCTTGACCTATCTAGCTCTAAAGATAATACATGTAGAGCTATTCTTCAATTACTGTCTTCTCGTCTAAATTCTCCTTCTTCTGGCTCATCCGTGACTTGAAGTTTCCTGTGTAAATCAGAATCAACAAGTCGCTCTCTTCTTGATGACAATCCTTGAGGTAAGATTAAAGGAATTCCAAGCTTCTTTCTCAGTTCACCTTGAAATTTCTTGTAATCTTTTATATTCGTTTGTGCATAGGATCGAATGTGATCTGCAGCTATTACCTTTTCTTCAGTCAAGAATCCATGATTTCTGAGAGCATATTCAGCATATACCAAGTGTTTTGCATGATGTTCATATAACTCATCTGTCTGAAGATTGATTGAATGAAGTACCTCTCCCTTAAGAAATTTTACTTGTGGAGGATCCTTAATCACTTCTGGTCCAGTTCTTTCAGCAAATTCTTTGAACTTTTCATGTAGCAAAACACCTAGCTCAGACGATGTTCTCACCTTAGGCCTAAGTACCCAAATCTCTGTCAGCGATCTGTCATAAAAGAATTGAATAGATACTCTGAAAGTTCCAACATTATGACAATCCACAAATATTACCAGCTCATCAGATTTGGGGTCAAATGCAGTAGTTATCCTGATGACTTCTACCTTTAAGGCCCTTATATACATATCATGAATTGGATTTGCCAGTTTGAATTTCTCGAGAATTTCTCCAAGACGACGATCTTCATAATCAGAACTCTGAGGTGAATCAATTGCTTTTTGAGCACGTTCCCATTTGTCACCGCTCTTGAGTCTGATATATGTCTTTCTCTTCTCAACATTTATAGCATGTAATCGTTGTAGTGCTTGCTGTTCAGCTTTCTGAAGTTCTTCATTTCGTGCAATTTGCTCTAATGACTTTTGAAGCTTTTCTTCTCTCATCAGCAAATTAGCTTCCCTCTGAGCAAATAACTCTTTAGATTCTTTCTCTGCTTGTTGAGCTTCATATTCAGACGTCACTGGTTCTTCTCCTTCCCAGTGACTTAAATCTCGTTCAGGTAATTTCTCACCTTCATCAGAAAAATCAAAGTCATCAAAAACATCAAGATTATCCGGTTCACCCGTGTAGAAATATTCTGTGTCTTTGACTTGATCATCTACAACAACTTTCTTCTTCCCCTTATTCCTCCTGTCTTCACTGTCTGTATCAGATTTATCTCCTTTCTCCCCTTGTGATTTCTGTGCCTGTTGTGATTTCTCCCCCTTAGTTGAGGAATCCTCTACAGATTTACCAGCTGCACCAGCTCCAGGATCTCGCTCATCATCATCACCACCTGTTCTTACAAAGAATTCTCTTTCTTCAGTTGTTGGTGTGCGATTTTGACTTATCAGATTAAATAAATGCCTTAATTCTTTAGCTTGATGTGCATTTTGCTTCTCAATTTGATCTAGTCGAAAATCAGTAGAACGCTGATTTTCATGTACTTCTTCCTGTAGATTGTCAACCTTGTTGGAGATTTCAGCAATAATTTTATCTTGTGCCACAGTGACCTCACCAGAATCATCAAGAGCTTTTTCATAAGAAAGTTCGAGAGTGTTGATTTTATTAGTGAAGAATGTCTTCAAGTTGTTGATGTCACCTTTTATCGAAGTAAGCTGATTATCAACAGAGGTGGACGGAGAAGACTGTTTATCCACTTGTGCTCGAAGTAATCTAGCTTCAGCTTTACTTGCTTCCAGTTCCCTTTCCAGATTTTGTATCTTTTGTAACAATGAGAGAGTGTATGTGTCTGTGTGTGCACTCACCTGAGTTTCACTCTGAATTTCACTCACCTGATGTGCATGTGTATCACTCAATTTTGTGGTGATCCTCACATCACTCCTCTCAATTTCCTTAGCTTTTCCAGAAGCGGTACCTGTAGTTAAAATCACCCTAGCCTCCTCTGGGAAGGTCAGTGGTGGTGCAATGGGAGTTCGCAAATCCCTGTCCTCAATCAATTCTACTTGTACATTTGGATTTGTAATCTGAATTGCTTCAGTAGTAGATTGATCAAGTTGCCTTCCACTTTCTTCAGTCGAAACTGCGAGTGGAAACTCCCTTGAGGGATCTAGGAATGTTTCTCCAAGGAGGGGAGATGATGGTTCCATTAAAGTTGGCAAGGAACCAAGATTTCCCTCAGAAGTCTGTGAAGACTCTTCTACCATAACTATGGTAGGCACTGTTTCAGACTCAATGTGCTCTCCTGTCAATGTGTCCCTATTTTCATCATAATCTATATGTTCTCCCATTGTTAGTAATAACAAAGGGGTTGTGCTTGACACATTACAGGATGCCATGGCCCTATGGCGAATTTCAATAGTATCATCCTGTTGAGAGGATGATCCTAGTAACTGTTGCATGGCCATATCAATGTCCATATCTTGTTGGGAAGATACAGATGGGCTTACAGTTGCCTCTGAATCAGTTCTACTTTTCTTTTGTAGAGGCAGAGCTGTGGGTTCACTCATTATATTACTTATTTTCTTTGCTCTTTGAAAGGGAATTTTCTTTCTGGAGTGGAAAGTTTTAAGTGATGTAGATTCAGTGTTTGGCTCTATGACCGGGGTTCGAGATTGCGGTCTTACAATCCCTTGGTCAGCCCTATCAACCACTTGGGTTCCAGAAGTAGATTGTTCAGCAATAGAAGTTATAGAGAGATTAGAAGTCAATACCTGGTCAGCAGGTGCCGAAGAGATTGCAGCTTGAGTAGTTTGAACCAGTTGTTCTTGAACAGGTTCAATTTGCTGAATAGGTACCTCTTGTTCAGCTTCAGGTTCCACTATTGGTTCTGCTTGCTCAGGTAGTGGTTCATTTTCCTCGGGTAAAGGTATAGGTGCAATGATGGGTAGTTGTATAAAGTTTGACATGTATTGAGTGACAACTACTGGCACATTTGACAATTTAGGTTTGACACCGTACTCAGTGAATAATCTTGTCGAAGGTTTTCCCGACACCATTGCTTCACTATTCAGAAATGGAGCATGATATTGTAATTCTACCAAATGATTAAAAATCAAAGAAAGGAATCTTGGGTAAAAGCATTGAACTTTATCGCCCCTGTCAAAATTCCTTTTAGCATTGATTATTCTTCTAACCATAGGTCCACACAGAAGGCTGCCAATGTTGATTCTTCGATTATAAGCAACTGCAATTCCAATATGCTGCATAAAGGAAGGTAATATTCCGAAGTTGCTTTTTGTGGAATTGGCAAAGACCTTGGCTAGTGTATCGAACACATAATCCCAAACCTGAACTAGAACCTTTTTATTCAAGACAGGAAGATCTGCCCTGTCATGATAATGAATACCAGCAAAGAAATTAGTTAATTCCTCATCTTACGGATAATCCTCAAAATTGTCATTTGGAAAATTTAAGACTGTATTAATGACAGATTCATCCACTGTGTACTGATTGTCTCCAAGAGTGAAAACAAACGATCTGTTATCGTTAGAAACGACAGCATTAGTACACATAATTCGCAGGGGTTCAATTTATAAAGGAGTATCTAAACTCAAAGCCGTGCGAACTAGTGAATGATCATTCAAAAATCGAATCCACGGTCGAAAACGTTCGAGTGAACATTTTTCGGGATCAAAATATCCGATCAAATTATGCTTAACTATTTGAAAACGATCATTGTTATTACCAGCCATTTTTATCAAATTTTAACACTTTGAAAATTTCAGATTTTACAAAATATTTAATTAAATTGATTTATTTCGAATTAATAATTAATTAAAAATTCGAAAATAATCAAAATTGTTCAAAAATTCTGAAAAATTCACACAATGATCTTGATACACACACGAACACACCAGTATTTTTAGATTTTGTAAAATCAAAACCAAAAGTTCGGAATTTTAGATCGAAAATCACGATTTTCAGAAATGAAAATCTCGAATATTCGACCAAAAACGTCGATTGATCAGTCGAATTGAAGAGGAGAACACAAGGAATCGTTTAAACGTTCTTAAAGCTTGATTACAGTGTGATTTGAGTGAACAAACGGGCAGCAATTCGTTACTAGATGTGTATGTATATGTATGTATCGGTTAAATGTTCTCTATGACTTAACATGAGAGAATGACATAAAATGAAATATGACTTAACATTTCTACTCTGTTATATATATATATACTAACGTATGATTATGACTTAAATAAGACTAAGACTGAATATGACTTAATCTATTATAACTAATATATACATATTATACTCGATTATGACTTAATGCTATAAACGAAATAAACGAATATGACTTAAACTATATACAAAACTTAACTGATTATGACTTAAATAAATAAAACTAGACTCGTTATGACTTAAAAACTGTACAGACTTAACTTAGAATAGACAAGACTTAATTCTATTTAACTATTGTTCGAATAAGACTTAAGTACAACTACCAGCGAATATGACTTAACTACAAAGACATAATTCGCTATGACTTAAACTAATAAGACTAAATCTGATCAATATAACAAATAAGTCATACCGACCAGAAAAACAATTAAAAACAAGTCATATTGCAGTTTAGATTTAATTTTAAGTCATATCTACTTAAAATAAATTAAAGAAAATACAAATAATTTAATTAAACACACAAATATTTACAACTAATAATACAGAAAAATATATTAAAAATAATATTATAAATCAAACAAATAATAAAAATAGAAATAACTAATATAGATTAATCTGTTAACGGAAATAAAACAATATTAACAGGACAAACATTACAAAACATTAAATAAAATATTCTAAACAAATAAAATAAATACATACAATTATTCTATAATTATAGAAATATGGAATAACAAATATTTAATTAAACAAAGTGATAAATACAATAACCAACAAGAAAAACAAGTTGATAAAATAATTAAACAAGTGATTTTTTTTATTATTATTTGTTAAATATTCACAAACTAATCACTTGTTAATTATTAAAGATCAAACCTCAGATATTAACTAGATTAATTACTAGGACTGTTCAACATACCCAATTCACCAACAATTTTGGTGAATGTGGATTCGTCGAGCGACTTAGTAAAAATATCTGCTGTTTGTTCTTCAGTGGGTACAAACAGTAATTCCACTGTACCATTCATGACATGCTCTCTAATAAAATGATACCTGATATCTATATGCTTTGTCCTTGAATGCTGCACAGGATTGTTGGAGATTGTTATGGCACTTGTATTATCACACAAAATAGGAATATTTTGTAATACAAAGCCATAGTCCATCAGTTGATTCCTAATCCACAAGATTTGAGCACAACAGCTTCCAGCAGCTATATATTCAGCTTCGACTGTAGAGTTGGAAACTGTTTGTTGTTTCTTGCTGTACCATGAAACCAATCTACCACCTAGGAATTGACAACTCCCAGAGGTGCTTTTTCTATCTACAACACTTCCTGCATAATCAGAATCTGTGTATCCAACAAGATTAAAACCAGAATCTTTAGGGTACCAGATACCTAAATTCCTTAAGTACTTATTGTGTAAATTCCTCGAATGTCCATAATTCCTCGTCATAATTCTTAATAAATCCTTTAATACTCTAACCATTCTCAAATCCCAAGTTTTATAAATATTACTAACAATAAGACTCCTGCCTTCACAATCTCCCTTTATATCTTACATAATAAATGCAACAACGCAGTTTCTCAGACAATCAATTCTATTAATCAACAGGGATGACTAGAAAGGTTCCATAATGACAATGTCACAAGATATTAAATAAAAGGAAATATTACCAAAAATTAGGGTTCTTACAACCCACCTAGTACCAACCACTGTTCTATCTGTAGGTCTGGGTACCAGCTTCCATACTTCTTGTTGTTTAAATTGATTGAGTTCATCTTGCATAGCAATAACCCAATCAGGATCTGAAAGAGCTTCTTCAATTTTCATAGGTTCCATTTCAGATAGAAACCCTGAATAATTACATTGATTTTGAAAAGCTCTTCTAGTCTTTACACCAACATCTGGATCACCTACGATTAGCTCAAAAGGATGAGCTCTATTCCAAACAGTCTGTCTGGGAAGATTTAGTCTTGATGATTCACCTTGTTCTTCATTGTGATGTTGAGTATGACTAGTAGATCCTTCATTAGCTCCCCCTGAGTTGTTTCCAGGATGATTAGATGAGTGTTCAGAAGTATGAGTGGTGTTTTCAATATTATCATTATTTTCACCACTATTATTCTGATTAGACTCATCATTGTCATTGTTGTCATTTGCATCAGCAAAAACATCAGGTGGACTATCATCATCTGAATCTAGATCTGTCATATCTTCAAAAGATAGCTTTTCAGATGAATCTTCAGTTTGGATACTAGGGAGTTTAGTGTCATCAAATGTAACATTGACACTTTCCATCATCTTCTGATGTTCAATCAAATACACCTTATAAGCTCTTCTTTCATAACCAACAAAAATTGCTTCATGTGCTTTGGATTCAAATTTTCCACCTTGATCATCTCCTTCTTTAAGTACAAAGCATTTTGCTCCAAATACGTGAAAGTATTTGAGTGTTGGTTTCTTTTCATTCATAGCTTCATAGGGTGTTTTCATTAAGTCTTTGTTGATAAGAGTTCGATTCTGAGTATAGCAAGAAGTGTTGACAGCTTCAGCCCAAAAATACAATGGAAGCCTTGATTCACTTAACATAGTACGTGCAGCTTCAATCAAGGTTCTATTCTTTCTTTCAACTACCCCATTTTGCTGAGGAGTTCTTGGAGCTGAGTATTATCTGCTTATACCTTTTTCAGTACAAAAGTCATTCAGAACTGCATTCTTAAATTCAGTTCCATTGTCTGACCTTATAGCCCTTACTGGATACTTGGAATCCAACTCAATTAACTTGATGTGATCAATCACCAGTTGTGGAGTCTCATCTTTAGAATTCAGGAACAAGACCCATGTGAACTTTGAAAAATCATCAACAATCACAAGAGCATATCTTTTCTTTGACATAGACATCACATTCACTGGACCAAATAGATCCATGTGAAGTAACTGTAAAGGTTCAGTTATTGAAGACATATCAGTGCTTCTGTGAGTTGCCCTTTTTAGTTTGCCTTTTTGACAGGCATCACATAGTCCTTCCTGTGTAAATTCCATAGAAGGTAAACCTCTCACCAATTCTCTCTTAACCAGAGAGTTCATCGTCTTGAAATTTAGGTGAGAAAGTTTCTTGTGCCATAGCCAACTTTCATTTGTGGATGCTTTAGAATAGAAGCAATTGATTTCTTCAGTGCTTCTAGTGTTCATGTTGGCTACATACAAGTTTCCTTTTCTGACTCCCGTTAGAGATGGTTGTTCACTTCTTTTGTGTGTAATCAGACAATTCTTTTTGTTAAAGTAGACTTCAAATCCCTTGTCACAGAATTGACTGATACTGAGCAAATTATGCTCAAGTCCTTTTACAAAGGACACTTCTTCAATGATAACATTTCCAGCTTCAAGTCTTCCATATCCATCAGTTCTACCTTTGCTGTTATCTCCAAAGGTAACTACTAGGCCGGCCTTCTCCACCACATTTGTCAGCAGGGTTCTATCTCCAGTCATATGCCTTGAACATCCACTGTCCAAGATCCAGGTTACTCGTTCAACCTGTTCAATACCCTGCAATGACAAATGGATTAAACCTTCTTCGGGACCCAAATTTGATTGGGTCCTGCGAATTTAAAGTATTGACCTCTATCAGGCAAAACAACATTTTTAATTTTAACCTCTTTAGTCAATAAACATTTAACCTTATAAACAGATTTGAAAATCTTTTGTTTTATCTTGGGTATCCATGTTTCTGTAGCAGCAATAACACTTGTGTCATTGAATGGACATTTGACCTGGTAAACATTCTTGGTAACCCTTTGTTTAGACTTAGGTACAAATGTCTCTCTCCTAACTTGAGGAGGAAAAGCAGTCTTTGATCGAACATTATTGTTCCTGTTCATGTGCTGTCGAGGAGCAGTCTGTTTAACACATGCATAACTACCATTAAAATAAGCACGCATACTGTTAAAAGCACAAGACATACAATTGATAACACCACATGCTTTATGATTAGAATCAATGATAGGCATGGTATTTTTCTGTTTCAACTTATTACTACCTAATCCAGTCTTAGAAGAACTAGCTGATTCAACAACTTTGACTGGCACTTTAGGTACATCTTTCTTGGATGAAACATTCATTGTATTAGTGTCCTCAACTGATTTAGCCTTAACAAAGACTGTGACATCCTTTTTTAATGAAACATTCTTTGGATTAGCGTTCTTAACAGATTTCTCCTTAACACATTTATCCTTAACAAAGACTGTGCCATTTGCACTATCCTCATTTCTCATTTCTTCTTGGATAACCATAGAAAGAATATCTGGTGGTCCAGCATCAGATTTTTTAAATAGAGGTTCTTTAACATTTTTGAGCACATGTGGTATTCCCCTTTCTTTAGCACTAACAGGGTTAGGGGAATTTATGTCCAACGATCCAACAGCTTCATTGTAACCATACCCTATACCTGTTGTTCGTTCTACAACTTGATTGTTAAAAAACTCTTTTGAAACTTTAACAGAATTATAACAAGCCCTGACCTGTGTTTCAAGTTCAGTAATTCTAGCCATTTGTTTGCCTACAACTTCTAGAATAGCTTTCTCCTTTTTATAAAGCATTGTTATTTCATCTTTTTGTTGATCTTGATTAATATGTACCTTTTTCAATTCTGATACTTCATTTCCAAGTTTAGTGCTTAGCAGATCTAGTCTATTATATCCAGTTTGTGCATTATCTATGGAATTGTATAGACTACGAATCAAATCAGTGTCAGTAACAATTACCGGTTTGTTGTGATGATCAGATGCTTCATCATTTGCCACCAACGCAAAATTTCCATATTCTTCATCTTCGCTGTCCGTGTCATCCCAACTCTTACCCGCAGCAACATAGGCTTTTCCAGGTTTCTTCTTCTCAGCAACAAAATCTCTTCTTTGAGTTTGCTTGGGTTTTTGACATTCAGTGGCAAAGTGCCCCAATTCATTACAGTTGAAGCAACGAATCTTGCTTCTGTCAACAGCTCCAGTTTTGTATCCTCCCCTGTTACTAGAGGAAGAAGAACCTCCTCTCTGGAATCTGTTATTTGACTTGAACCTGTACTTTGGATTTCTTCTGAATCTTAAGTTGCCAAATTGCCTTACCATTAATGCCAGGGATTCATCTTCCAGTTGATCTAGCTCTTCCATTGAGTAAAAGTCTCCACCATCCTGAATAGGTGGTGTCTGACCAAGCTCTACTTCAGTCTTTTCCTTGTCTGAACTGTAAGGTAGAACAACCTTAGCTTCCACTTCCTTAGGTGCCTCAACTACAAGAGCTGTAGATGAACTTGGCACTCTTCCTTTACCAGAGACCTCCCTCTGCTGTACTTGTTCCAGTTCATAGGTTTTCAGAACACCAAACAACCTTTCAGGAGAAACCTTATTCAAATCTCTTGATTCTCTGATTGCTGTAATCCTATGTTCAAGATGAGTGGGCATAGTCAACAAAAACTTCATATTAATCTCCTTCTGTGTATATTGCTTGCCATGAACTTGCAAGTTGTTGATTATTTTGTTATACCTTTCAAACACTTCCTGAATACCTTCATTAAGGCCAGCTCTAAAGTGTTCATACTCAGAGGTTAAAATCTGAAGTCTGTTTTCCCTGACTTCATCAGTTCCTTCATTGATAGTCTCAATAGTTTCCCACATGTGTTTTGCAGTTTCACAATTTATCACATGACTGTACATCACAGCATCCAGGGAATCTATTAGAATAAGTCTCAAATTCTTATCTAGTCCTGCGTCCTCTTTTTCATCAGGAGTAAAAGAAGGAGCAGGCTTTGGAAAAGATGATGCAGGTGTTACAACAATTCCTCCAACAATAGATTCAGATACATATTCTTTTGGAATTATAGGTCCGTTCTGTAGAACACCCAAATATTTAGAATTTGCGACATCAAGAAACAACTCCATTTTATTTTTCCACATTGAATAATTGTCCTTGTTAAACATGGGAATCTTAACAATGCTTTTTGAAGACATGATGAATTTTTAAGTGAGTTAAAAATTCGAGATAGATTTTTGACGGAATAAAATTAGGATCTTGATTTGTGTATCAATCAATAGGCTCTGATACCAATTGTTAGGTCCACTATGATTGTAGAAGGGGGGGGTTGATTACAATCTATATCAATTTCTCAAAATTTATTCGTTAAATAATTTTCACTTAAACGAATATTTTGTGCGGAATAAATTGACTCGGATTTCAAGTTGAATATAACTGTATATTAACTTGATGTGGTGTTACAAAATCAATCCAAACTATTATCAAGTGTTTAATAACTAATTAGAAAATTCGACATGAACTTTTCTAATTTAGTTAATAAATCTCAAGATAAGTACTAGGAAACTTAATTCGCTAGTAATACAAGAATCACAAGTAGACAAGTTCTATCGGATAGAATATTACAAAGATGATGAACTTGAATTTATGTGAATTAATTTGTTCTTGGTGTTCTTGATATTTGAGAGAGAAAGCTGCTGTGTATTTCCTGGATTTCTGCTATGTTCTGTTCTTTTTTTCATTCTGCTGCTTCTGCTGTGTTATATAGGTCTGTACCCATTAGATATGACTTAAACTGCTTCAAGACCTATTAAATCAGCTGTCAACATGACTTAATCTTGCTCCAAGACATAATTAAACCTTAGATATGACTTATTTTCTGTCGGTATGACTTAGAAAATGTGTCGGTATGACTTAATCTTCAACAGTGTGATCGGTATGACCTAAACACTTTTGTCGGTATGACCTAACACCTTTCCAGAAATATCTTGCTTAGGTATGACTTAATTCCCTCGGTATGACCTAGCAGCTTTGAGGTCGGTAAGACTTAATTCCTTGCAGCAGTCGGTATGACCTAATTCTTCTGCTCGGTATGACTTAGACTTAAGTCATGTCGGTATGACTTAATTTAAGTCATACCTAACCAAACTTAGTCAAGACATAATCTATTCAGCATTTAATTAAGTCATATTGATCCTTTTAACTAATTCATGATTAATTGATACAATAATTAATTTAATAAATAAATTAATTCTATTAGAATTAATTCATTAATTAAATCAATTAAATGATTTATATCAATTAAAAACGAATTAAATTAAATCAATAACTAATTAATTTAATTCTTCCAAACCACGGAAAATAATAAAGAATTACCACTGACTTATGTTGACGTTCGATGTACTGTCTGGTTCATGAACGACTAACTTCAATGATGCTTCTTCACTTCTGACTTTAAGCTGTGGTTTATTTCTTCTCTCAATTTTCTTGTAATTTGATTGATTTTCAATCTATCACTCGAAAAATCTCTGTCACTGTAAATGAATCCATTCACTTCAATTTTATACTGAGGCTTGATCATATACCTGATACGTCTTCCAGTGTGAAATATCAAAACTATAGATTGACTTCCTTCTATCTTCTGACAGATATTGCTTCCTGAGATTCCTGTGACAGATCATACGGATATTTACTTATTACAATTTGGTTTAAGTTGATTAGGATCCTCGAACTACAAATAGGCTGATTCATATGCCTTTCAGCCCTACGTGCCGCTGTTGTGACTGTGGATACCATGTCTCTGGAATTAAACGGTATATTTGATGGTTATAATAAAGTAATACAGTTGCAATTATATTAATGGTCGAACGTTTTAATCGGGAATTATATAAATAAATAAAAGGGGTTCGATTGATTTAAATTGAGGATATTATTTAAAACAGTTAGTAATAAATAATTTAATAAAATCGTATAATTATTAATAATTTAGAATAGAAAAGAAAAAGAGAAAAGAAAATGATTAATATTTTGGATATTAATTGATTCTTTGATGAATGGTGGAAAGGTTAAAATTAGATTTAAATGGAATAAAGGAAATGGATACTTGGATTATTTTATTTGGAGAATAAAATAGAGATGATTTTTCTTAAAATAGACTTAATTAAATTAGAGAAAATTAGAAGTTAGTGAGAGTAATAATTATGGGTTTAATGTGAATAAAAATGGTAATTGGTTAATTAATTAAGTAGAATTATTTTGTGATTTTTGGACATAATTTAGAGACTAAATGATTCGTTGATAAAAGAGGTATTTAAAATGAATAAATAGAGTTAATTATGGTTTTATTTTTGGAAGGCTAATATTTAGTATTCCCGGACTATTTTGATTAACCGGATCAAATCAGATTCTTTTAGATGCTAAATCGGAATAATATTAAATTATTTACGAGATTCAAAAATGGATTATTTCTGTTATATTCGGTGACCCTATTTTTCGTTTTAAGCTGAATTTACAGATATTAAAAATAGTATATATTTCTAGATTTGATTCCTGAGTTCGAAGAGAGATTTATTTATCCGGGGATTATTTTCCGTTATTTACTGCAGAGATTTTTAAGAGAGATTATATTATTATTATTATTTTAATATTTAGATATTATATTATCGGTTCAGGAGTATTCTATTTTGACGAATCGCTCACGTATTTCTGGTTGCCATTTTTAGAGAATAATTCTCGAGCCGTAGATCGAAGCCAAGTTCACGGGTAGAGTATAAACTTTTATCTGCATTTATTGCACTTCGAGATCGAAGCAAGTTCCTTCCTACCCTAACTCTTAGAGACTTGTATTTCTGTTCGTATTATTTCATTCCTTATTTATTTTCGAGCTGTCAATTATGAGATTTATTTGTTGCTCCATATGATGCAATAATTCTTTTGAGCATTATTTTCTCGTTGCGATATTTTGTTACTATTAAATTAGTTTACTTGCGAATTATATCCCTTATAAGCGTGGAATCAATTTCATTGCTATCGGGTCGATCTCATTAATTCGAGATGACTATTATTGTGATTCAGTGAAACTAATCTCATTTGTTCGAGATAGTTAAATTTAATATTTTAAGTTGAATTTGTTGTACAAATTCGACAATAATTATTGATCATCTTTTATTTGGTTCATCTCTCGAATCAACAAATAAGAGTTATAAAATTAGGATCGTTAGAGTTTTACTCGTTAATCAAGTGAAGAATATTCTATTTAACGTTCATCAATTTTGAGTATTATAACTATTCGAGAAGTGCTATTTGTTCAGTACGACTCCTAATTACTTCATTTTAAGACTATTCTCATTATTTCGAGATAGTTGCTTTCATTGTCAGGGTTTGGCATTTTGTTCGTGTCAACTAATGAAATATTATTATTGAGAGTTTACATCAGTCCATTGTTCGGATTGGTGGTAAAATTGAGTCAGACTGGCAGTCCGCCAGATTTGTAAATATTTTCCTGGAAGAATTATCTCAAGTTATATGTTCATCAAATATTCGGGAATTCTGTGTTCTACTGGTCAATTTTGGGAAAGAGGCACATTATAGAGAAAGAGAGACTTGTGTACCGTTATACGGACACGAGAATATTTAGGCACTATGTTGCCAGGGTTGAACTAATAACCCACTATGATGCTAGCATTCACACATTTATATTTTATATTGTTGATATCGTATTGTAGCCGTGATCGGGCGAAGTGCGGTGTCATTGGAGGACGGTATTCTCGGTCGGTAGTTGATCGCCCCACCAAGATACCGAGAGGTGGAAGACCAGTTTATTCTTAAATCACGAGTCATCAGAGTAATATCAAATGAGTCTTTCGAGTATTCTGATTTCGAGATGAGTATTGAGTCAGAGTCAGATTGTGATATCCGATTATTCATAAAATTTTGAGTATTTCTTTCGGTAAATCTTATTATATTTATATACCGAGCAAGGAGAGAACTTGCTGAGCACCATAGTTGCTCATTCTTGCTTTACAACATTTTATTCAGCTGTCAAGATGGAAAGAGGCGAGACGTCCAGCCAGGGATCCAGAGGAAAGGGAAAAGCTCCAGGCTATGCTTATAAGAACTAGAATATCCAGTTGGAACCTTTATTTTTCTATTTTTGTGAACTTATGTAAGATATTATCCTAAGATGTACTAAGACGTATTGTAATATTGTGTGAGACTGATCTTGGATATGCGGAGTGGGACACTTATGCTCCGTTGTATTAAATATTTTGCCTTGTTATTGCGCTGACGTGTGCTGCAGGATATTGAGGCAATGTGACGACCCGGGTCCCCGATCAGGGCGGATCTGGGGGCGTTATAGTTTTGGTATCAGAGCCTTAGTTATATTTTTAGGAATCGTACGAGCCTAGAATTATAACACGACGTGAGGATTTAGAGATATAATACGACGTTGAGATTTTAGCACTAAGTGCCTTACACCTTTGTATATATTTATATGCATATCTAGTCAATTGGAACCTGGTTGTGACCGAAACTCTTTGTACTTTTGTAGATGTCTACTTCAGAACCAGATGATTTTCGCTCAGTTAGAGATAGATCTCCTACACCTTGTCCGGACGGACCCCTAGTTCTCAATTAATTTAAGATAGGATGCCTAAGTTTCCATTATTATTAATATTGCTCTACAGAGTTTCCACATATTGTAGATGTTGTCAATACCTTTGCCAGAGTCAGAGTTGGGCCACACAACATTTCGATAGAGCGGTAAATTAGACTGGACCGTGTCTATAAGTCCATGACCCAGACCAGATCGTATATAAGCGGTCCGGTCTCCGGTCCATCAAATCAAAAAAATTCTATTTTCCGTCATGTTCAGTCCAAATCCTGAAAAAATCCGGATCAGACCGAAGTTTGTATATATAATTATTTTTATATTACTTTACTTCTTAAATTATATAATATTGATATTAAATATTTAAATACATCATAATTTGACAAACTAAATTAGTAGATAATAAACTGATGAAATAGTAGAGATCAACATTATAATCTAAATAATTAAATGTCATACTTCATACGATAAATAATTGGCCTTCACATGTTTAGAAATTGCGATTGTTTCATAATAAATAAGATATGGACTTCAATTTTAAACATACATTAACTTGCAAAATAATTTATCTATTTAAAATTTAAAAAATCAGATGTTATATAATACAAATTAAATTTTTTATGTAGAAATTAACTAACCGGTTCGGTCCCAAAACCAAATATAATAGGTCTAGTCTTTGGTCCAAGAAATTGGGAGAATTCGATCTTCGATCGGTCCGTGTCGATCCGATCCGGTCCAATTTTGGACATTTGTGAAAGCCTATGTGCAGTATAACATGACCATTTGACAGCCTACAAAGGTCGAATTAGAGATTCAATTAGCAGTATAACATGTTAATTCAACAACTTCCAAAGAATCGACACTTCCTATTCTGTTTACGTTTATAGAAGAAAAAATGTATAAATTCTTAAATATGTATTAATAATTATGTTTTTTTTTATGCCCAGTCCTCAAAAGGCTATATTGAACTGAATTTTCCGTAAAAAGAGCATAAAATGTCGTAAAATTATTTGATAAAAAATGAAATAACAAAATAATTTATTTTTTATATTTATATATATTTTTGGTAATTATTTAATATGTTTTAGAATTGTGCGTTCGGTGCGTAGCACGGGTAAAATGCTAGTCATTATAATATGTATAAATTTTTAATTAGATCATATTCAAAAAATATTCAATCAAACACTTGAACAAACACAATATGTTAATTCATTTAAACTTGTCCATTATCATTCCCATTCTCTCCCTTGGTTATATAATTGCTTTCAATTAGAGTTCCCGATTACAAACTCAAATACGCTTTAGCTAATAACTTGTATTGTTATAGTTCAAACATGTATAAAACTGTAAAAAATAGTAGCTCAAATTATGACTATGAATTCGTTAGAGTTAAATATAAATGTGATTTTCTTGCTCCTTGTCAAGAGACTTGAAAGGAAGGTATACTTTATTTTGGTAATTGATATTCCGGTTGAAGTCGATAATGTATTTTATATACGTACAAAAGAATTTTAAAAAATTGTGCATTTTCATTATTTTTATATTTTGATGTTAGGATATTAAGAGAAGATGTAATTTTTTTATGGGCAAATCTAACATAGTCGGAAAAAGTTAGAAATATTGATGAGTTGAAGATGAAATTGAAGAGGAAGGATGATGAACTGCAAATGCTAAAGTTGATATGAATTTATAGCGAAGAAAATGTTGAGTTTGGATGAAGTAGCTCTCTTCGAAATAAATGTAAAGAAGCAAATAAATTGTTAAATAAAAGAATGCAGGGAGTTTCCACAATAAAGAAGGTGTTTATTTTTCTTGTTGCATTTTGGATGATGTTTATTATAATCAAGTTAAATATGTTTGTTTCAATTTGTAATTGTAATGATGATATTTGTTAGGAATTATGTTGTCCTTGATGATATTGCAAAACACCTAAAACATATATTGTATAAGTACTTTTGTAACTCAACAACGGATGACATGCTTATCAGCATCCGTTGATTAGCTAGCTTATCAACGGATAAGTATTGTAACATGCTTTGTAAGTCTTAACGGATAAGCTATCAGTTGATGACATAGTTGATAGTTTTCTAAGTCATGTTGACTAGGGCTGCACATGGGTTCCAAAAACCGATCAAACCGACCCAAACCGACCCTCTTTTTAACCGATCAAACCGAACCGTCCAAAACCGTGGATTAAACGGGTTAATTTTTAAAAAACCCGAATTAATTGGGTTGGGTAAGGGTTTAACAAATTTTAACCCTTACCAACCCAACCCAACCCGTTTAAATAAAATGCAGAATTTTTTTGCATATTTTCTAAATATTTTGTATATTTTCTGCATATATTTTTACAAATTTCTGCACTCTAAATTTTCTGCACTATATAAATTTTCTGCAATATTCTGCAACACTTTATGGCTTCTGCAACACTTTCTGCAACACTTTTTTTAACATTCTGCAACACTTTCTGCAACATTCTGCAACACTTTCGAGCTTCTGCAACATTTTCTGCAACATGTTCTACGAAGTGCATAATTTTTTGTAAAGTTCTTCCGATTAGTAAATTTAACCCAACCCAACCCGAACCAAACCGAACTAATTGGGTTGGGTCGGGGTTGGGTTACAATTTTTTTTTTCAGTTAATGGGTTGATTTCTTATAAAATCGAACTAATTGGGTTGGGTCGGGGTTTGACGAAAACCCGACCCAACCCTACCCATGTGCAGCCCTAATGTTGACTGTCAACAGATATGTAGAATAGGTTAGCTAATTGTAAATAGGTTGTGCTTTGTAATTTTGCATAAGTGAAATGGTATTTCAACGAATAAAGAAGCTACACCAACGGATATAACACATCTACGGATAAGAATTAACTCATCAATGGGTGCTAGCTTCAACGGATAATCACTTCAACAAATAATGTCTTGATCTTAGCAATTGATAGTGACTTGACAGATCACATGGGTTTATGGATTTCAAAAGAGCATGGTTGTAATAACCCTAACTTTTAGAATGCTACAGTGCCTGAATAAATAGTAATTTTGAGGATTTAGGGAAATGGTATGTAAGTACCCTATATTCGAAATGGAAAATGAATAATTGGAAACCATATTATTGTTGTACTATAAAAATGAGTGACTGGAAATGATCATGGATTTCAGAAATTCCTGAGTATGGACTTTAAAGATTTTCGATTTCGATTGAGACTCTATTGGAGTTGATATTAAGAAGTATGGAGATTTTAAAGGGTTTATATCTTGAGGAAATAGTGAAATTAGGTTAAACCAAGGAGTGATCAAGTCAAGGAAATGCCAAGAGAACTTGGATTGATAAACAAATCGTGATTAAACGAGTACGGAAACCAAACAATCGAGATTAGTAACATAACAAGGATATATACCACATTATCATTTACCATAATCATTAACACATTATTTAGAAAAATCAAGAACAAGATTATAAGGTCAACCTCCATGATATCATGCATGACATCACCGAGTTAGGCAAGTTTCCACTAGCTTTTATCAAGGATTATCTAGCAAGATTACTTGATTATTATCTACATAAATCATACAAAATATCTACAAAAGTCAAGAACTTTCTAGCTAACACAAAACTCTCCCATTTTCTCCACCATTGCCAAATTCGGCCAACCAAGACAGCAGCTCAGTAAACTGGGCATATCTCCCTCATTTCTCATTCGATTTTTGTGTTCTTTAGCTTGTTAGAAAGGTATTGAGATGCTCTACAACTCTTCTTCAGGAGCCTCGTCCAGAAAAGTAAGGTAAGGACCTCGTTTTTCCAGTTCTTTAAGGAGGGGTTTAGTAACTCCGAAAATTACTAAGTGTGTTCTTGATGTTTCTTGTTAGTTTAAGGTGTTATAAGGTTATATCAAGGCTTCTCAAGGACTACAAGCCTTTGTTAAGAGTGTTAAAGCATCAAGGAAGGTATAAACATTCTTATCCTTTTGAGTTTGTTATGGATTATGGCTAATTTAAGGATTAAACTTGTAGAAGACATGAAACCATGCTTATATGTGTGTCATAAGTTGAGTTGATTGAATATGGAGATGTTATATGCTTGTAACCATGGCTGGTATGATGACCACATGGTGAATGGAGTGGTATATGTGTTGGATGATGAGTTTGGAATGGTGATAATTTGGAAAGTAAGGAAATATAGCCGTTATAATGTCCGATTTTCGTTAACCATAGAGCTGCCCTATTTTGAGACATAGATCCCAAACCATTAAAGGTCAGTAGGTGGTACCAACTGGTCATGAGAGGATAGATCTTGGTTCATAGATCGTTTTGACATAAAGTACGTAAAAATCCAATGAACGGGTTAGGAGAAAAGTGAGTTTTAGTGAAAGACGTTCAGAAACTGAGAAAGTTCGATTGTGTCAACTTTGAGGCCATAATTACCATACTTAAACATCTTTAAAAGTTATGAAATTTTGGGACAATATAGTAGGGTGAATAGAGAGTCAAACCCCACTGACCTTGTGTCAAAATTCGAAATTTATATTTTATGAGGATTTTTACAGTCGAGAGTGGTTGTTAAGAAAATGGTGTAAATGCTAAAACTTTAGTCGAGTCTAAAAATGGTTAAGTTCTTGGAACTTTTGGAGTATTAATGATATGTTAAATATATTATGTGTCAAGGGTATTATTATATAAAATTTAGGTGGTTAAGTGGAATATATTCTAACAAAGATCCTTTTCGTTTCTATAGACACTCAAGACGAACACCGGATCATTCCTTTTGGGTGGTCTTCACTACTCTAGCATTTTTATAAAATCCAAAAATTCATATTTTAATCCAATTCCTTTTGGGTGATCTTCACTACTGCATTCCCTACATTCTCAATTTTTTTCATGATCCCACATATATTTTTAGGGGTTTAAACAAGGTTCACAAGGGGGTCACTTAGTGCAGTCCATAGTCCAGAAACACAATTCACTCCTCCGGCCATAACTTAAAATCTACGCATCACCTAGCCATGAACCTTACATTTCCAGAAACTACATTCAATTATCTTTCCAACAATATATAGTAGGACATCAGGGGACATCATTTGGGAGTTCAAAATCGTGCTACAATACAGGTCAAAGTTCCTGGACAAAACTCAGCAAGCTCAAACTACTTAGATCAACCATTTTTCATACTTCCATAACATAATCAACACTTAATACACTTAGATCATGGTTCATAACACTCATGGAGATATATATATTAACCATAGTCATAAAAGTCACAATCTCAACATCAAAACTCAAGATCCATGCTATCCAATACATATACAACCAAGATTAGTTCTCAAACACATGGATCTACTACCATACTTTATAAACAATACATAACCAAGAGGGTTTGAGATTTTTATACCTTCTTGAGCACCTAGAGGCCTTGGATAAGCTTTACACAACTCAAAAACACCTTAGATGGTCTCCTACAACACTTACAATGCAAGATCTAAAGGAAAAACAAACTTGGTTACTATTCACCCAAACTTGAACAATTTGTAACTTGAAATTGGGTGGATAAAATGGAGTGAAATTGTTAACATACCTTGTCTAGAGGATGTAGATGACCTAGGAATTATGGTGAGATTTATGAGTGATGGAAGGGGGAGGAGAAGAAATTTTCTTCTCCACTTGAAGCTTTGGCCGAGAGCAACTACAAGGGGGGGGGGTTTGTGTTTTGTGTTTGGTGTGTTATGTTGGTGAATAATTGGTGTTAATTAGGTTGGGTGATACATATCACATGTAAGTATAGGTAATGTACTAGCAAGGTATGGCCTCATGTACTATGTGTTCCCCCTTTTGAAAAAGCAACCAACTAGATGCTATTCATCTTCCAATGGCCAACTAGTTTGTTTGATTTCTAACCACTTGGTTGCATGGGCTTGCATGCAATACTACTCCTTGTATTATTATTCTTCCACCAATGCTTATTATTTAATCTTTAATTCGTATCGTATCTTAATTAATCTCTCGTAATAATATTTTGTCGCGTAGAGATTTCCCCTATAATTCCTTAAGTACTTATTGTGTAAATTCCTCGAATGTCCATAATTCCTCGTCATAATTCTTAATAAATCCTTTAATACTCTAACCATTCTCAAATCCCAAGTTTTATAAATATTACTAACAATAAGACTCCTGCCTTCACAATCTCCCTTTATATCTTACATAATAAATGCAACAACGCAGTTTCTCAGACAATCAATTCTATTAATCAACAGGGATGACTAGAAAGGCTCCATAATGACAATGTCACAAGATATTAAATAAAAGGAAATATTACCAAAAATTAGGGTTCTTACAGCCTCCCCTCCTTAAAAGGATTCCGTCCCGGAATTAGGTTGAAAACAGTTGGGGGTGCTTTTCACGCAGCGCTCTCTAGTTCCCATGTTGATTCTTCGACGTTCTGATTCCTCCACAAAACTCTCACTAATTTGACAACCTTGTTCCTCAGCACCTGTTCTTTTCTATCCATGATTTCTACGGGTTGCTCGACATATGTTAAGTCTGGTTGTAGATCCACTTGATCATGTTCTATCACATGTCGAAAGTCGGTATGGTATGGTCGTAGCATGGACACATGGAACACATTATGTACTTGCTGTAAGCTCGGGGGTAAAGCCAATTCATAGGCTAACTTCCCAACTCGTTTCAAGATCTCAAAAGGTCCAATAAATCTCGGGCTTAGTTTTCCCTTCTTACCAAATCTCATCAATCCCTTCCACGGCGATACCTTCAACATCACAAACTCTCCTACCTCATATTCTTTGTCCTTGTGGGTCTGGTCCGCATACTTCTTTTGTCTGTCTTGGGCCGCTACCAACCGTCCTCTTATGAGCTCGATAGTTTCTCTTGTCTGTTGGACCAGTTCAGGCCCTAAAATCTTTCGCTCTCCAACTTCTTCCCAACACAAGGGGGACCGACATCTTCGTCCGTATAAAGCTTCATATGGGGGCATGCCCATACTCGCATGGTAACTGTTGTTGTAGGAAAATTCGATCAACGGCAAGTGATCATCCCAACTTCCCTTAAAATCAATGGCACATACCCTCAACATGTCTTCGATGGTCTGGATGGTTCTCTCACTCTGTCCGTCTGTTTGGGGATGGTATGCAGTACTCATGTTTAACTTGGTCCCCACACAATCCTGAAAACTTCTCCAGAACCTGGAGTTGAATCTTGGGTCTCTATCTGATACAATGCTCACAGGAACCCCATGTCTAACCACAATCTCCTTTAAGTAAATATCTGCCAGCTTTTCGACAGTATATCTCTCGTTGATTGGAAGAAAATGTGCTGACTTGGTCAACCTATCGATAATTACCCAAATGGCATCATGATTAGTCTTGGTCCTTGGTAATCCGACCACAAAGTCCATCGCAATTTGCTCCCACTTCCACTCGGGTATCTCTAAGGGTTGCAACAATCCACTGGGCCTCTGGTGTTCGGCCTTCACTCTTTGACACGTCAAACATTTACTTACCCACTCTGCCACGTCCTTCTTCATATTAGGCCACCAATAGTATTCTCTTAAATCTCTATACATCTTAGTGCCTCCAGGGTGAATTGAGTACCTTGAACTATGAGCCTCTTGCAAAATCTCGTCCTTTAATTCTTGGACGTTCGGGATCCATATCCTAGATGCGTACCTCATAATTCCATTCCCGTCCTTCTCACACTTAATTTCCTCGCCAGTCAAAATTTTCTCCATCGAATTCTTTTCTTCTTCTATCTTCTTTTCCTGGCATAACTTAATCTTTTCCAATAGCGGTGGTTGGACTCTTATTTCCATTAGACTCTCTTGCCCAATTCCTGGTAACCTCACTTCAATCTCTAGTTTCTCAAGGTCCTTGATCAACTCGTCCACTGACGTTATCATCTTGAGTTTCTCCTTTCGGCTAAGTGCATCGGCCACCACATTGGCCTTCCCTGGGTGATAATGAATCTCACAATCATAATCTTTGATTAGCTCTAACCATCTCCCCTGCCTCATGTTTAATTCTTTCTGAGTGAATATGTACTTTAAGCTCTTGTGATCCGTGTAGATTTCGCACTTTTCTCCGTAAAGATAATGTCTCCAGATCTTCAAAGCAAAAACTATCGCTGCAAATTCCAAATCATGGGTGGGGTATCTTATCTCATACTCCTTAAGTTGTCTGGATGCATACGCGATCACTTTACCGTGCTGCATAAGCACACACCCTAAACCTTTATGGGATGCGTCGGTATAAATCACAAAATCTCCCTTATCATCAGGTAGGGCTAGTACTGGTGCTGTCACCAACCTCTTCTTCAACTCTTGGAAGCTCTCTTCACATTTTTCAGTCCACACAAACTTCTCGATCTTGCGAGTTAGTCGGGTCAAAGGGGCTGCTATCTTTGCAAAGTCGTGAACGAATCTTCTATAGTAGCCAGCCAGTCCTATGAAACTTCTCACCTCTGTCGGAGTGGTTGGTCTCTCCCAATTTGATACAGCCTCTATTTTGGCTGGGTCCACTAGAATGCCTTGTTCGCTAATCACATGCCCTAAAAACTGAACTTCCTTCAACCAAAATTCGCACTTTGAGAACTTAGCGTACAACTTTACTTCTCTCAATGCTCCCAATACAATCCTCAAGTGCTCTGCATGTTCCTCCTTCGTCTTGGAATAAATCAAGATGTCATCGATGAAGACTATAACACACTTGTCCAAGTACTTCTTGAAGACTCGATTCATTAAATCCATGAAAGCTGCAGGGGCATTCGTTAACCCAAATGACATCACTAGGAACTCATAGTGTCCATACCGGGTGCGAAAGGCCGTCTTTGGTATATCTTCTGGTTTAATCTTTAACTGGTGGTACCCGGTCCGCAAATCAATCTTAGAGAAATAAACTGCATCTTTCAATTGGTCAAACAGGTCATCTATCCTGGGCAAGGGTTACTTATTCTTTATAGTCACCTTGTTCAACTCCCTGTAGTCTATACATAATCTCATGCTGCCGTCCTTCTTTTTCACGAATAACACCGGGGCTCCCCACGGTGACACACTAGGTCTTATCATCCCTTTATCCAACAACTCTTGTAACTGAGTGGCTAGCTCTTTCATCTCCACTGGGGCTAGCCGATATGGGGCTTTCGAAATTGGGGCCGTACCCGAAACTAAGTCTATAGCAAACTCGATGTCCCTATCGGGTGGTAGTCCGGAAAGATCGTCCGGAAATACGTCCGCGAACTAATTAACGACAGGGATTTCCTGTAGGTTTGGTGCCTCCTTCTTGGTATCCTTCACATAGGCTAAATAGGCTTCGCATCCTTTACGTAACAGCTTCTTAGCTTGAATCATAGTCAGGAACTTTTGGTTTTGCCGTTTCCCACTAAACACTACTTCTTCGTCCGCTGGCAGTCTCAAACTTACTTTCTTCTTGACACAATCAATCTGGGCTCCGTGGGTTGTTAACCAATCCATACCTACTATTACGTCAAACTCCCCTAGTTTAAAAGGTATTAAGTCTACCCGAAAGTGTCGCCCTTCTATTTCTAGGTCATAACCTGGACATACTTGGCTAACGGGAATAATTTCATGATTAGCTATCTCTATTTGCAATCTGTCTTTCAATGGTTCAGTCTTAAGGCCTAACTGACATACAAAATTTAGAGATATGAAGGACTTGGTAGCTCCCGAATCAAATAAAACATTTGCTTTAACTGAGTTGAGTAGTAGGGTACCTGCAATCACATCCGTGTTCCTCACGGCATCCTGCACCGTCATGTTAAAAGTTCTTGCAGTAGGGGCCTTGTTAGAAGCAGTTCCACTCACTCTCGATGCAGCTGGCCCAGAGGACATACATTCCCTCATTCGGTGCCCTGGTTTCCCACACTTGAAGCAATTACCTCCGACACTCGGGTTGTTACTAGTTCCGCGACAGGCGTTAGCATAATGCCCTGTCAGCCCACACTTGAAGCATTTCACATCTTGCAGGTTACACACGCCCGCATGTTTCCTTCCACATTTATTGCATTCTAGGGGTTGGGTTCGGGATGGGGTAGAGTAAGACGATCCCTGTGGTCGGCCGCTCTGGCCCACACTCCAACTTTCAGCTCTCTTGGTTCCAAAGTTCCCGCTGGGTTGGGACATCGTTCCTCGCTTAAATTTGCTCGGAAAGCTCCCACCAGCAGAGTTTCCCTTTCGACTATCCAACTTCCTCTTCTTTCCTTCCCTCTCTTTCTGCATCTGTTCACTCCCAGCCTCAATAATTGACGCTTTCTGTACCAGGGTGGCATAGTCTGTCAGCTCAAGAACCGCCACACGATTCTGAATCCATTGTTTTAGCCCTAATTGAAATCTTCGGGCCCTCTTTGCCTCAGAGTTCACATATTCTGGCACAAACCTCGACAGCTCAGTAAATTTGGCCTCATACTCGGCCACCGTCATGTTTCCTTGCTTCAGTTCCAAAAACTTCAGCTCCATTTGTGTCTCCATGAACCTAGGAAAGTACTTCTCCAAGAACAGCTCGCTAAATCTCTCCCAGGTTACCACACCTCTTCCTTCCAAATTCTTCTTAGCTTCCCACCAATAGTTCACCTCACCCTTCAGAAGGTAAGTGGCGAAAACAGTCTTCTGCTCCTCAGCGACACCTAGTATCTCGAAAGATTTTTCCATTTCCTTCAGCCAGGCCCTTGCCTCGACAGGGTCGGCAGTTCCTTTAAAATCTGGGGGTTTCAGGGATTTGAAGTTTCGGAAAGCATTAGCATTAGAATTCTGGGGTGGTTGCTGAATTGGGGGACGGTCCAAGTTCTGCCTAAGTAACTCCATGAACTGTTCCGTAGGGCCTCCCCTAGGGTGTTCTACCTCTCGGGTGTCATCACTAGCTTCTTCTTCTTCATACTCAGAGTCATCAAACAAGTTATGATCGTTGCCCTCATTCTCACTCAGGTTGGCATTCTCCCCTTCATGGTTCTGGTGGCCTCCGGCTCCATGGTGGCTACCCTGGCCCTCAGAACTGATCGGGTGAGCTCGAGTGTTCATTCTTTGGGGTGGCATGATTCTGATAATAAAACAAGAAGGGGTTAGGGTTTTCCAATTACCTGACAGCGTTTGCACGGGTCAGGAGCGAATCGTTCCTCCTCATAAGGGTGGAAGTGCAAAAGTTTTAATAATCCGATGTTGGAGATAAAATGTCAAACATTTTTGGGGAAAAATCCCTTTGGGATGCGAAAACATTTACAAGAGTTTTCAAAATTTCGAAACCTCAAAAATATTTTTCAAAATTTCAAAACAAATTTTTTTTTTTTTTTGAAAAATTTATTTTTAAAGATTGTAGGAACATTTTTTGGAAATTGTAGAAAACAATTTGGAATCGCATCTCGTAATTTGAAACAGTATGGTTGTATTTGTGGCTTGTAGCAATTGTATAATCACAGTTGTATATCAAAACAGTAAAGCATGGCATCGGAAAGTAAAGCAGTTGAGGCAATATTAAGGAAACTGAAACTAAATAAGTACGGTACAAGGGTTATCACAAAGTTTGGATGTTAGAGCCAAATACATAGTTCCGATGTCAAAGTCTAACAAAAGTGGAACAAATACAAATACATCATCCGAATAGTCAGGCTACACAAAAGTAGGGCTACATCCATACATACTACCCGAAGTCACATCTACATATCTGTAGGTCAGTCTACTCATCCACTGGTTAGAAAGGATACCACTGCACAAGTCAACTATCCCGCAAAATCGACACACTAATGTCATCTGAACCTAGGGGCCTGAGCTATCACTAACACATCACGGGGCCGCGCCGCGACGGAGCAAGGTCCTCACTCGGGCAAATGCACGACGCACAACACGCCTAGCATCCCTAGCCTGGATCACTCCGCCCCCGCGGATCCCTAAACCAAGAATCCTATCGCGACTCCTCCTCTCAATCCTATGGAGTCGAGCCCTAGTCCTCCTAGCAACAGCGGTCCTCATCTCAGCCTGGATCCTCAAGCGCGCCTCGCGCTCCTCCACTAGTGCCCGCCTCGCCTCGTTAAGTCGGGCCTCTGCAGATAGTAAGTCTCGGGTCAGGAACTGTACCACGTAAGCACGCTCAGTACCCGACACTGGGGGTAGGTCCATCGGTGGAGGTGGTATGACAGGAACAGGAGTAGGTGCAGCAGCAGCAGCAGGAGCAGTAGCAGGGGTAGGGTCAAGCTCCTCCTCGCCAGAAGTGTCATCCTCAGAGTCACCGTCCGATGAAACAGGGCTAGATGTCTGTGGAGAAGGTGGGGGTGACACAACACGACCCTCGCCGGATCTCACACTCTCCTCATCAGTAGCTACAGGAGATGGGGTAACAGGCTCTGGCTCGGGCTCAGGCTCAAAGGGCTCCTCAACGGGATCCTCATCGTCAGTACTCTCTATCAGTGTAATCCAGGGGCCAAGCTCGGAGTCAGAACCCATATCCTCCTCAGGATCCTCGGTCTCTCGCATCAGTGCCTCATCATGCTCTCTCTCGAAAGCCTCAGGGTCTGGTATCTCCTCCATCTACACAAGGGAAATAAGGTGGGTCACTAACCATAAAAGAAAGGTTTAGGAGTAGTTCCCTCACGGGCCTTAAAGTCAGGGCTATATCCGATAACCCGACTACAAACTCGATGAGAGTTCTAAGTATTATTAAGGTTGTTTTTAAGGTTATCATTATTGTTATTATTATTAGGGTTGCTTTCTTAAATTACTATCGTTTCTGAGAACTGTAACCTCGCTCTGATACCATTTCCGTGACGCCCCCAGATCCGGGGTCGGAGATCTAGGCGCTCACGGTCCATTTTCCATTAGTAACATACCTGTTCTTGCACATAATATATATAACACAGCCATCGACCCCACAATAAACTCACACCACACTCACACACACAGGTTAGAGCCTCAGAAATGTCACACATTGATTAAACAGTAATAAAGTTATCAGAGTTATTACAGACCGAATTAAGTAGTATTTATGCTACCAGCAACACTTCGATATGAAGCGAAGTTGGCGGCTTGAAAGTTTGTTACGATACACTGCCTTGCACATGTCATACTGATAAATAAAACGAACTAACAAAAGCTGCCAACCAATCCGGCTAATGGGGCCTACCGGTGGAATCTCAAGTGGTGGCTCGGCCTAGTCACCTGCTTTCGAACAGTCTGCCTGGGTCTTGCCATTTCGCTTAGCTGTTGTGTTTGTAAAATTTTGAAAACAAGCAAGAGTGAGCAACTATAGCTCAGCAAGAAATATATATATAAGGTAAGAAATATAACATTTCATATGATTGGCAGTTGATATACTTGTTTGTATCAATCAGTTATAAAATCACTTGTCATAGTTGATAAATCTCGAAGGTGCAACAATATGTGCCCTTGTTTTCAAAATAAACTTGCAGTTCTAGCTACTGCATTGAATCAACATCTTTCTCGTCAAAATAGAACACTATCAGCAACTTGGCACAAAAGCCTAAGAAGCAGTGTCAAAGCATTTTTCCAAAATGGAGGAATGGGACTTAAAGAAAACACAAAACCTGACAAGGATTGACGATGATCAGTCGCCACATCCAAGTCCAATAATCCGCGGGTCTTCTCTACCGGTAGAAGGATAGAAACTACATCCGTAACTATCCCTCGGGTGAAAACTACATCCGTAATCACCCTCGATGAAAACTACATCCGTAATCATCCTTCGGCAACACCTGGGCCGGAATAATAAGTGATGGACCGCATGGCTCACGGCCGCTTACACATCCCGGGAATCGTTCGTCAACGGTTCCCACACCTGCCAGAGTCCCTTTTTCTTTTCTTTTAAAACTTGATTTTGATTGAAAACAGAGTAATTGAGGTCTGACATCAGTCGACCGATGATTCTTGAAATCATACAAGAAGCAGAATCTGACCGGGGGTTTTCGAAAATGTTTTGAGTTCGAAAGAGTTCGAGTTTGGAAGTATTAAAAAGTATCTTGGATTAACTTTGTCTTTAAATAATGAACAATGATTAATAAATAGTATTTTAAGATTTAATATTAATAATTAATAAAATAATTATTCGATAAAATAAACTTTTAATCCAAGATAGGGTTTCGAGTTTTTACGAAGATATAACAATAATTACTTGAGTATGCGATACTCTCCGAATGACCCTTCGGGTTTTCGCAAACTAGATACGATATAATAATATACCGCTCCCCGGTCAATAGTATATACGAACCGCTACGACCTCTATTGCTAGAGTCGTTGTCCGAAGAAAACATTTCAATCTAAGTTCAAGGGGTAAAAGCATACATGTACTTGTTCAATCTCAAGTGCATCAATACTTCGATAAACATAGCATTTGATATAATTTGAAAACTACAAACACAACAGTAAAAGTCCTTGTATATGGATAAGTTTTGAAAAGTAAACTTGCCTTGGTTTGGTTGGGGTGGTCGAGCGTGCGGATTCGAACGATCTATACATAAGCAATAGTCGTTCGTTAGTACCCTAACAATATCTCTTTAATTACGGGGTTTTAAGGGGGTACGAAATTAACTTAACGACTTTGCCTTATGACTCTTTATCCCCACTATAGGTCCATGTCATCACTCGATTACGCTTGTCACTTACTCGACTTAATTTAGTTACCACGTTCGAATCATAACCACTAAACCTAGAATCATGTTCCACTAATCGACTTTTTCCATTGCGCGAATTTTACTATAGCATTTTTATAAAATCCAGAAATTCATATTTTAATCCAATTCCTTTTGGGTGGTCTTCACCACTGCATTCCCTACATTCTCAATTTTTTTCATGATCCCACATATATTTTTAGGGGTTTAAACAAGGTTCACAAGGGGGTCACTTAGTGCAGTCCATAGTCCAGAAACACAATTCACTCCTCCGGCCATAACTTAAAATCTACACATCACCTAGCCATGAACCATACATTTCCAGAAACTAAATTCAATTATCTTTCCAACAATATATGGTAGGACATCAGGGGACATCATTTGGGGGTTCAAAATCGTGCTACAATACAGGTCAAAGTTCCTGGACAAAACTCAGCAAGCTCAGACTACTTAGATCAACCATTTTTCATACTTCCATAACATAATCAACACTTAATACACTTAGATCATGGTTCATAACACTCATGGAGATATATATATTAACCATATTCATAAAAGTCACCATCTCAACATCAAAACTCAAGATCCATGCTATCCAATACATATACAACCAAGATTAGTTCTCAAACACATGGATCTACTACCATACTTTATAAACAATACATTAGCAAGAGGGTTTGAGATTTTTATACCTTCTTGAGCACCTAGAGGCCTTGTATAAGCTTTACACAACTCAAAAACACCTTAGATGGTCTCCTACAACACTTACAATGCAAGATCTAAAGGAAAAACAAACTTGGTTACTATTCACCCAAGCTTGAACAATTTGTAACTTGAAATTGGGTGGATAAAATGGAGTGAAATTGTTAACATAACTTGTCTAGAGGATGTAGATGACCTAGGAATTATGGTGAGATTTATGAGTGATGGAAGGGGGAGGAGAAGAAATTTTCTTCTCCACTTGAAGCTTTGGCCGAGAGCAACTACAAGGGGGGGTTTGTGTTTTGTGTTTGGTGTGTTATGTTGGTGAATAATTGGTGTTAATTAGGTTGGGTGATACATATCACATGTAAGTATAGGTAATGTACTAGCAAGGTATGGCCTCATGTACTATGTGTTCCCCCTTTTGAAAAAGCAACCAACTAGATGCTATTCATCTTCCAATGGCCAACTAGTTTGTTTGATTTCTAACCACTTGGTTGCATGGGCTTGCATGCAATACTACTCCTTGTATTATTATTCTTCCACCAATGCTTATTATTTAATCTTTAATTCGTATCGTATCTTAATTAATCTCTCGTAATAATATTTTGTCGCGTAGAGATTTCCCCTATAATTCCTTAAGTACTTATTGTGTAAATTCCTCGAATGTCCATAATTCCTCGTCATAATTCTTAATAAATCCTTTAATACTCTAACCATTCTCAAATCCCAAGTTTTATAAATATTACTAACAATAAGACTCCTGCCTTCACAATCTCCCTTTATATCTTACATAATAAATGCAACAACGCAGTTTCTCAGACAATCAATTCTATTAATCAACAGGGATGACTAGAAAGGTTCCATAATGACAATGTCACAAGATATTAAATAAAAGGAAATATTACCAAAAATTAGGGTTCTTACAACCCACCTAGTACCAACCACTGTTCTATCTGTAGGTCTGGGTACCAGCTTCCATACTTCTTGTTGTTTAAATTGATTGAGTTCATCTTGCATAGCAATAACCCAATCAGGATCTGAAAGAGCTTCTTCAATTTTCATAGGTTCCATTTCAGATAGAAACCCTGAATAATTACATTGATTTTGAAAAGCTCTTCTAGTCTTTACACCAACATCTGGATCACCTACGATTAGCTCAAAAGGATGAGCTCTATTCCAAACAGTCTGTCTGGGAAGATTTAGTCTTGATGATTCACCTTGTTCTTCATTGTGATGTTGAGTATGACTAGTAGATCCTTCATTAGCTCTCCCTGAGTTGTTTCCAGGATGATTAGATGAGTGTTCAGAAGTATGAGTGGTATTTTCAATATTATCATTATTTTCACCACTATTATTCTGATTAGACTCATCATTGTCATTGTTGTCATTTGCATCAGCAAAAACATCAGGTGGACTATCATCATCTGAATCTAGATCTGTCATATCTTCAAAAGATAGCTTTTCAGATGAATCTTCAGTTTGGATACTAGGGAGTTTAGTGTCATCAAATGTAACATTGACACTTTCCATCATCTTCTGATGTTCAATCAAATACACCTTATAAGCTCTTCTTTCATAACCAACAAAAATTGCTTCATGTGCTTTGGCTTCAAATTTTCCACCTTGATCATCTCCTTCTTTAAGTACAAAGCATTTTGCTCCAAATACGTGAAAGTATTTGCGTGTTGGTTTCTTTTCATTCATAGCTTCATAGGGTGTTTTCATTAAGTCTTTGTTGATAAGAGTTCGATTCTGAGTATAGCAAGCAGTGTTGACAACTTCAGCCCAAAAATACAATGGAAGCCTTAATTCACTTAACATAGTACGTGCAGCTTCAATCAAGGTTCTATTCTTTCTTTCAACTACCCCATTTTGCTGAGGAGTTCTTGGAGCTGAGTATTGTCTGCTTATACCTTTTTCAGTACAAAAGTCATTCAGAACTGCATTCTTAAATTCAGTTCCATTGTCTGACCTTATAGCCCTTACTGGATACTTGGAATCCAACTCAATTAACTTGATGTGATCAATCACCAGTTGTGGAGTCTCATCTTTAGAATTCAGGAACAAGACCCATGTGAACTTTGAAAAATCATCAACAATCACAAGAGCATATCTTTTCTTTGACATAGACATCACATTCACTGGACCAAATAGATCCATGTGAAGTAACTGTGAAGGTTCAGTTATTGAAGACATATCAGTGCTTCTGTGAGTTGCCCTTTTTAGTTTGCCTTTTTGACAGGCATCACATAGTCCTTCCTGTGTAAATTCCATAGAAGGTAAACCTCTCACCAATTTTCTCTTAACCAGAGAGTTCATCGTCTTGAAATTTAGGTGAGAAAGTTTCTTTTGCCATAGCCAACTTTCATTTGTGGATGCTTTAGAATAGAAGCAATTGATTTCTTCAGTGCTTCTAGTGTTCATGTTGGCTACATACAAGTTTCCTTTTCTGACTCCCGTTAGAGATGGTTGTTCACTTCTTTTGTGTGTAATCAGACAATTCTTTTTGTTAAAGTAGACTTCAAATCCCTTGTCACAGAATTGACTGATACTGAGCAAATTATGCTCAAGTCCTTTTACAAAGGACATTTCTTCAATGATAACATTTCCAGCTTCAAGTCTTCCATATCCATCAGTTCTACCTTTGCTGTTATCTCCAAAGGTAACTACTGGGCCGGCCTTCTCCACGACATTTGTCAGCAGGGTTCTGTCTCCAGTCATATTCCTTGAACATCCACTGTCCAAGATCCAGGTTACTCGTTCAACCTGTTCAATACCCTGCAATGACAAATGGATTAAACCTTCTTCGGGACCCAAATTTGATTGGGTCCTGCGAATTTAAAGTATTGACCTTTATCAGGCAAAACAACATTTTTAATTTTAACCTCTTTAGTCAATAAACATTTAACCTTATAAACAGATTTGAAAATCTTTTGTTTTATCTTGGGTATCCATGTTTCTGTAGCAGCAATAACACTTGTGTCATTGAATGGACATTTGACCTGGTAAACATTCTTGGTAACCTTTTGTTTAGACTTAGGTACAAATGTCTCTCTCCTAACTTGAGGAGGAAAAACAGTCTTTGATCGAACATTATTGTTCTTGTTCATGTGCTGTCGAGGAGCAGTCTGTTTAACACATGCATAACTACCATTAAAATAAGCACGCATACTGTTAAAAGCACAAGACATACAATTGATAACACCACATGCTTTATGATTAGAATCAATGATAGGCATGGTATTTTTCTGTTTCAACTTATTACTACCTAATCCAGTCTTAGAAGAACTAGCTGATTCAACAACTTTGACTGGCACTTTAGGTACATCTTTCTTGGATGAAACATTCGTTGTATTAGTGTCCTCAACTGATTTAGCCTTAACAAAGACTGTGACATCCTTTTTTAATGAAACATTCTTTGGATTAGCGTTCTTAACAGATTTCTCCTTAACACATTTATCCTTAACAAAGACTGTGCCATTTGCACTATCCTCATTTCTCATTTCTTCTTGGATAACCATAGAAAGAATATCTGGTGGTCCAGCATCAGATTTTTTAAATAGAGGTTCTTTAACATTTTTGAGCACATGTGGTATTCCCCTTTCTTTAGCACTAACAGGGTTAGGGGAATTTATGCCCAACGATCCAACAGCTTCATTGTAACCATACCCTATACCTGTTGTTCGTTCTACAACTTGATTGTTAAAAAACTCTTTGGAAACTTTAACAGAATTATAACAAGCCCTGACCTGTGTTTCAAGTTCAGTAATTCTAGCCATTTGTTTGCCTACAACTTCTAGAATAGCTTTCTCCTTTTTATAAAGCATTGTTATTTCATCTTTTTGTTGATCTTGATTAATATGTACCTTTTTCAATTCTGATACTTCATTTCCAAGTTTAGTGCTTAGCAGATCTAGTCTATTATATCCAGTTTGTGCATTATCTATGGAATTGTATAGACTACGAATCAAATCAGTGTCAGTAACAATTACCGGTTTGTTGTGATG
This sequence comes from Saposhnikovia divaricata, assembly GCA_036435485.1. Taxonomy (NCBI): domain Eukaryota; kingdom Viridiplantae; phylum Streptophyta; class Magnoliopsida; order Apiales; family Apiaceae; genus Saposhnikovia; species Saposhnikovia divaricata. The sequence goes on from CM071598.1 coordinate 81,097,378, forward strand.
ATCAGATGCTTCATCATTTGCCACCAACGCAAAATTTCCATATTCTTCATCTTCGCTGTCCGTGTCATCCCAACTCTTACCCGCAGCAACATAGGCTTTTACAGGTTTCTTCTTCTCAGCAACAAAATCTCTTCTTTGAGTTTGCTTGGGTTTCTGACATTCAGTGGCAAAGTGCCCCAATTCATTACAGTTGAAGCAACGAATCTTGCTTCTGTCAACAGCTCCAGTTTTGTATCCTCCCCTGTTACTAGAGGAAGAAGAACCTCCTCTCTGGAATCTGTTATTTGACTTGAACCTGTACTTTGGATTTCTTCTGAATCTGAAGTTGCCAAATTGCCTTACCATTAATGCCAGGGATTCATCTTCCAGTTGATCTAGCTCTTCCATTGAGTAAAAGTCTCCACCATCCTGAATAGGTGGTGTCTGACCAAGCTCTACTTCAGTCTTTTCCTTGTCTGAACTGTAAGGTAGAACAACCTTAGCTTCCACTTCCTTAGGTGCCTCAACTACAAGAGCTGTAGATGAACTTGGCACTCTTCCTTTACCAGAGACCTCCCTCAGCTGTACTTGTTCCAGTTCATAGGTTTTCAGAACACCAAACAACCTTTCAAGAGAAACCTTATTCAAATCTCTTGATTCTCTGATGGCTGTAATCCTATGTTCAAGATGAGTGGGCATAGTCAACAAAAACTTCATATTAATCTCCTTCTGTGTATATTGCTTGCCATGAACTTGCAAGTTGTTGATTATTTTGTTATACCTTTCAAACACTTCCTGAATACCTTCATTAAGGCCAGCTCTAAAGTGTTCATACTCAGAGGTTAAAATCTGAAGTCTGTTTTCCCTGACTTCATCAGTTCCTTCATTGATAGTCTCAATAGTTTCCCACATGTGTTTTGCAGTTTCACAATTTATCACATGACTGTACATCACAGCATCCAGGGAATCTATTAGAATAAGTCTCAAATTCTTATCTAGTCCTGCGTCCTCTTTTTCATCAGGAGTAAAAGAAGGAGCAGGCTTTGGAAAAGATGATGCAGGTGTTACAACAATTCCTCCAACAATAGATTCAGATACATATTCTTTTGGAATTATAGGTCCGTTCTGTAGAACACCCAAATATTTAGAATTTGCGACATCAAGAAACAACTCCATTTTATTTTTCCACATTGAATAATTGTCCTTGTTAAACATGGGAATCTTAACAATGCTTTTTGAAGACATGATGAATTTTTAAGTGAGTTAAAAATTCGAGATAGATTTTTGACGGAATAAAATTAGGATCTTGATTTGTGTATCAATCAATAGGCTCTGATACCAATTGTTAGGTCCACTATGATTGTAGAAGGGGGGGTTGAATACAATCTATATCAATTTCTCAAAATTTATTCGTTAAATAATTTTCACTTAAACGAATATTTTGTGCGGAATAAATTGACTCGGATTTCAAGTTGAATATAACTGTATATTAACTTGATGTGGTGTTACAAAATCAATCCAAACTATTATCAAGTGTTTAATAACTAATTAGAAAATTCGACATGAACTTTTCTAATTTAGTTAATAAATCTCAAGATAAGTACTAGGAAACTTAATTCGCTAGTAATACAAGAATCACAAGTAGACAAGTTCTATCGGATAGAATATTACAAAGATGATGAACTTGAATTTACGTGAATTAATTTGTTCTTGGTGTTCTTGATATTTGAGAGAAAAAGCTGCTGTGTATTTCCTGGATTTCTGCTATGTTCTGTTCTTTTTTTAATTCTGCTGCTTCTGTTGTGTTATATAGGTCTGTACCCATTAGATATGACTTAAAATGCTTCAAGACCTATTAAATCAGCTGTCAGCATGACTTAATCTTGCTCCAAGACATAATTAAACCTTAGATATGACTTATTTTCTGTCGATATGACTTAGAAAATGTGTCGGTATGACTTAATCTTCAACAATGTGATCGGTATGACCTAAACACTTTTGTCGGTATGACCTAACACCTTTCCAGAAATATCTTGCTTAGGTATGATTTAATTCCCTCGGTATGACCTAGCAGCTTTGAGGTCGGTAAGACTTAATTCCTTGCAGCAGTCGGTATGACCTAATTCTTCTGCTCGGTATGACTTAGACTTAAGTCATGTCGGTATGACTTAATTTAAGTCATACCTAACCAAACTTAGTCAAGACATAATCTATTCAGCATTTAATTAAGTCATATTGATCCTTTTAATTAATTAATGATTAACTAATTCATGATTAATTGATACAATAATTAATTTAATAAATAAATTAATTCTATTAGAATTAATTCATTAATTAAATCAATTAAATGATTTATATCAATTAAAAACGAATTAAATTAAATCAATAACTAATTAATTTAATTCTTCCAAACCACGGAAAATAATAAAGAATTACCACTGACTTATGTTGACGTTCGATGTACTGTCTGGTTCATGAACGACTAACTTCAATGATGCTTCTTCACTTCTGACTTTAAGCTGTGGTTTATTTCTTCTCTCAATTTTCTTGTACTTTGATTGATTTTCAATCTATCACTCGAAAAATCTCTGTCACTGTAAATGAATCCATTCACTTCAATTTTATACTGAGGCTTGATCATATACCTGATACGTCTTCCAGTGTGAAATATCAAAACTATAGATTGACTTCCTTCTTTCTTCTGACAGATATTGCTTCCTGAGATTCCTGTGACAGATCATACGGATATTTACTTATTACAATTTGGTTTAAGTTGATTAGGATCCTCGAACTACAAATAGGCTGATTCATATGCCTTTCAGCCCTACGTGCCGCTGTTGTGACTGTGGATACCATGTCTCTGGAATTAAACGGTATATTTGATGGTTATAATAAAGTAATACAGTTGCAATTATATTAATGGTCGAACGTCTTAATCGGGAATTATATAAATAAATAAAAGGGGTTCGATTGATTTAAATTGAGGATATTATTTAAAACAGTTAGTAATAAATAATTTAATAAAATCGTATAATTATTAATAATTTAGAATAGAAAAGAAAAAGAGAAAAGAAAATGATTAATATTTTGGATATTAATTGATTCTTTGATGAATGGTGGAAAGGTTAAAATTAGATTTAAATGGAATAAAGGAAATGGATACTTGGATTATTTTATTTGGAGAATAAAATAGAGATGATTTTTCTTAAAATAGACTTAATTAAATTAGAGAAAATTAGAAGTTAGTGAGAGTAATAATTATGGGTTTAATGTGAATAAAAATGGTAATTCGTTAATTAATTAAGTAGAATTATTTTGTGATTTTTGGACATAATTTAGAGACTAAATGATTCGTTGATAAAAGAGGTATTTAAAATGAATAAATAGAGTTAATTATGGTTTTATTTTTGGAAGGCTAATATTTAGTATTCCCGGACTATTTTGATTAACCGGATCAAATCAGATTCTTTTAGATGCTAAATCGGAATAATATTAAATTATTTACGAGATTTAAAAATGGATTATTTCCGTTATATTCGGTGACCCTATTTTTCGTTTTAAGCTGGATTTACAGATATTAAAAATAGTATATATTTCTAGATTTGATTCCTGAGTTCGAAGAGAGATTTATTTATCCGGGGATTATTTTCCGTTATTTACTGCAGAGATTTTTAAGAGAGATTATATTATTATTATTATTTTAATATTTAGATATTATATTATCGGTTCAGGAGTATTCTATTTTGACGAATCGCTCATATATTTCTGGTTGCCATTTTTAGAGAATAATTCTCGAGCCGTAGATCGAAGCCAAGTTCACGGGTAGAGTATAAACTTTTATCTGCATTTATTGCACTTCGAGATCGAAGCAAGTTCCTTCCTACCCTAACTCTTAGAGACTTGTATTTCTGTTCGTATTATTTCATTCCTTATTTATTTTCGAGCTGTCAATTATGAGATTTATTTGTTGCTCCATATGATGCAATAATTCTTTTGAGCATTATTTTCTCGTTGCGATATTTTGTTACTATTAAATTAGTTTACTTGCGAATTATATCCCTTATAAGCGTGGAATCAATTTCATTGCTATCGGGTCGATCTCATTAATTCGAGATGACTATTATTGTGATTCAGTGAAACTAATCTCATTTGTTCGAGATAGTTAAATTTAATATTTTAAGTTGAATTTATTGTACAAATTCGACAATAATTATTGATCATCTTTTATTTGGTTCATCTCTCGAATCAACAAATAAGAGTTATAAAATTAGGATCGTTAGAGTTTTACTCGTTAATCAAGTGAAGAATATTCTATTTAACGTTCATCAATTTTGAGTATTATAACTATTCGAGAAGTGCTATTTGTTCAGTACGACTCCTAATTACTTCATTTTAAGACTATTCTCATTATTTCGAGATAGTTGCTTTCATTGTCAGGGTTTGGCATTTTGTTCGTGTCAACTAATGAAATATTATTATTGAGAGTTTACATCAGTCCATTGTTCGGATTGGTGGTAAAATTGAGTCAGACTGGCAGTCCGCCAGATTTGTAAATATTTTCCTGGAAGAATTATCTCAAGTTATCTGTTCATCAAATATTCGTGAATTCTGTGTTCTACTGGTCAATTTTGGGAAAGAGGCCCATTATAGAGAAAGAGAGACTTGTGTACCGTTATACGGACACGAGAATATTTAGGCACTATGTTGCCAGGGTTGAACTAATAACCCACTATGATGCTAGCATTCATACATTTATATTTTATATTGTTGATATCGTATTGTAGCCGTGATCGGGCGAAGTGCGGTGTCATTGGAGGACGGTATTCTCGGTCGGTAGTTGATCGCCCCACCAAGATACCGAGAGGTGGAAGACCAGTTTATTCTTAAATCACGAGTCATCAGAGTTATATCAAATTAGTCTTTCGAGTATTCTGATTTCGAGATGAGTATTGAGTCAGAGTCAGATTATGATATCCGATTATTCATAAAATTTTGAGTATTTCTTTCGGTAAATCTTATTATATTTATATACCGAGCAAGGAGAGAACTTGCTGAGCACCAGAGTTGCTCTTTCTTGCTTTACAACATTTTATTCAGCTGTCAAGATGGAAAGAGGCGAGACGTCCAGCCAGGGATCCAGAGGAAAGGGAAAAGCTTCGGGCTATGCTTATAAGAACTAGAATATCCAGTTGGAACCTTTATTTTTCTATTTTTGTGAACTTATGTAAGATATTATCCTAAGATGTACTAAGACGTATTGTAATATTGTGTGAGACCGATCTTGGATATGCGGAGTGGGACACTTATGCTCCGTTGTATTAAATATTTTGCCTTGTTATTGCGCTGACGTGTGCTGCAGGATATTGAGGCAATGTGACGACCCGGGTCCCCGGTCTGGGCGGATCTGGGGGCGTTATAGTTTTGGTATCAGAGCCTTAGTTATATTTTTAGGAATCGTACGAGCCTAGAATTATAACACGGCGTGAGGATTTAGAGATATAATACGACGTTGAGATTTTAGCACTAAGTGCCTTACACCTTTATATATATTTATATGCATATCTAGTCAATTGGAACCTGGTTGTGACCGAAACTCTTTGTACTTTTGTAGATGTCTACTTCTGAACCAGATGATTTTCGCTCAGTTAGAGATAGATCTCCTACACCTTGTCCGGACGGACCCCTAGTTCTCAATTAATTTAAGATAGGATGCCTAAGTTTCCATTATTATTAATATTGGATAATACTCTACAGAGTTTCCACATATTGTAGATGTTGTCAATACCTTTGCCAGAGTCAGAGTTGGGCCACACAACATTTCGATAGAGCGGTAAATTAGACTGGACCGTGTCTATAAGTCCATGACCCAGACCAGATCGTATATAAGCGGTCCGGTCTCCGGTCCATCAAATCAAAAAAATTCGATTTTCCGTCATGTTCAGTCCAAATCCTGAAAAAATCCGGATCAGACCGAAGTTTGTATATATAATTATTTTTATATTACTTTACTTCTTAAATTATATAATATTGATATTAAATATTTAAATACATCATAATTTGACAAACTAAATTAGTAGATAATAAACTGATGAAATAGTAGAGATCAACATTATAATCTAAATAATTAAATGTCATACTTCATACGATAAATAATTGGCCTTCACATGTTTAGAAATTGCGATTGTTTCAGAATAAATAAGATATGGACTTCAATTTTAAACATACATTAACTTGCAAAATAATTTATCTATTTAAATTTAAAAAATCAGATGTTATATAATACAAATTAAATTTTTTATGTAGAAATTAACTAACCGGTTCGGTCCCAAAACCAAATATAATAGGTCTAGTCTTTGGTCCAAGAAATTGGGAGAATTCGATCTTCGATCGGTCCGTGTCGATCCGATCCGGTCCAATTTTGGACATTTGTGAAAGCCTATGTGCAGTATAACATGACCATTTGACAGCCTACAAAGGTCGAATTAGAGATTCAATTAGCAGTATAACATGTTAATTCAACAACTTCCAAAGAATCGACACTTCCTATTCTGTTTACGTTTATAGAAGAAAAAATGTATAAATTCTTAAATATGTATTAATAATTATGTTTTTTTGTTTTTTATGCCCAGTCCTCAAAAGGCTATATTGAACTGAATTTTCCGTAAAAAGAGCATAAAATGTCGTAAAATTATTTGATAAAAAATGAAATATCAAAATAATTTATTTTTTATATTTATATATATTTTTGGTAATTATTTAATATGTTTTAGAATTGTGCGTTCGGTGCGTAGCACGGGTAAAATGCTAGTCATTATAATATGTATAAATTTTTAATTAGATCATATTCAAAAAATATTCAATCAAACACTTGAACAAACACAATATGTTAATTCATTTAAACTTGTCCATTATCATTCCCATTCTCTCCCTTGGTTATATAATTGCTTTCAATTAGAGTTCCCGATTACAAACTCAAATACGCTTTAGCTAATAACATGTATTGTTATAGTTCAAACATGTATAAAACTGTAAAAAATAGTAGCTCAAATTATGACTATGAATTCGTTAGAGTTAAATATAAATGTGATTTTCTTGCTCCTTGTCAAGAGACTTGAAAGGAAGGTATACTTTATTTTGGTAATTGATATTCCGGTTGAAGTCGATAATGTATTTTATATACGTACAAAAGAATTTAAAAAAATTGTGCATTTTTATTATTTTTATATTTTGATGTTAAGATATTAAGAGAAGATGTAATTTTTTTATGGGCAAATCTAACATAGTCGGAAAAAGTTAGAAATATTGATGAGTTGAAGATGAAATTGAAGAGGAAGGATGATGAACTGCAAATGCTAAAGTTGATATGAATTTATAGCGAAGAAAATGTTGAGTTTGGATGAAGTAGCTCTCTTCGAAATAAATGTAAAGAAGCAAATAAATTGTTAAATAAAAGAATGCAGGGAGTTTCCACAATAAAGAAGGTGTTTATTTTTCTTGTTGCATTTTGGATGATGTTTATTATAATCAAGTTAAATATGTTTGTTTCAATTTGTAATTGTAATGATGATATTTGTTAGGAATTATGTTGTCCTTGATGATATTGCAAAACACCTAAAACATATATTGTATAAGTACTTTTGTAACTCAACAACGGATGACATGCTTATCAGCATCCGTTGATTAGCTAGCTTATCAACGGATAAGTATTGTAACATGCTTTGTAAGTCTTAACGGATAAGCTATCAGTTGATGACATAGTTGATAGTTTTCTAAGTCATGTTGACTGTCAACAGATATGTAGAATAGGTTAGCTAATTGTAAATAGGTTGTGCTTTGTAATTTTGCATGAGTGAAATGGTATTTCAACGAATAAAGAAGCTACACCAACGGATATAACACATCTACGGATAAGAATTAACTCATCAATGGGTGCTAGCTTCAACGGATAATCACTTCAACAAATAATGTCTTGATCTTAGCAATTGATAGTGACTTGACATATCACATGGGTTTATGGATTTCAAAAGAGCATGGTTGTAATAACCCTAACTTTTAGAATGCTACAGTGCCTGAATAAATAGTAATTTTGAGGATTTAGGGAAATGGTATGTAAGTACCCTATATTCGAAATGGAAAATGAATAATTGGAAACCATATTATTGTTGTACTATAAAAATGAGTGACTGGAAATGATCATGGATTTCAGAAATTCTTGAGTATGGACTTTAAAGATTTTCGATTTCGATTGAGACTCTATTGGAGTTGATATTAAGAAGTATGGAGATTTTAAAGGGTTTATATCTTGAGGAAATAGTGAAATTAGGTTAAACCAAGGAGTGATCAAGTCAAGGAAATGCCAAGAGAACTTGGATTGATAAACAAATCGTGATTAAACGAGTACGGAAACCAAACAATCGAGATTAGTAACATAACAAGGATATATACCACATTATCATTTACCATAATCATTAACACATTATTTAGAAAAATCAAGAACAAGATTATAAGGTCAACCTCCATGATATCATGCATGACATCACCGAGTTAGGCAAGTTTCCACTAGCTTTTATCAAGGATTATCTAGCAAGATTACTTGATTATTATCTACATAAGTCATACAAAATATCTACAAAAGTCAAGAACTTTCTAGCTAACACAAAACTCTCCCATTTTCTCCACCATTGCCAAATTCGGCCAACCAAGACAGCAGCTCAGTAAACTGGGCATATCTCCCTCATTTCTCATTTCTCATTCGATTTTTGTGTTCTTTAGCTTGTTAGAAAGGTATTGAGATGCTCTACAACTCTTCTTCAGGAGCCTCGTCCAGAAAAGTAAGGTAAGGACCTCGTTTTTCGAGTTCTTTAAGAAGGGGTTTAGTAACTCCGAAAATTACTAAGTGTGTTCTTGATGTTTCTTGTTAGTTTAAGGTGTTATAAGGTTATATCAAGGCTTCTCAAGGACTACAAGCCTTTGTTAAGAGTGTTAAAGCATCAAGGAAGGTATAAACATTCTTATCCTTTTGAGTTTGTTATAGATTATGGCTAGTTTAAGGATTAAACTTGTAGAAGACATGAAACCATGCTTATGTGGATTATGCTTGTAACCATGGCTGGTATGATGACCACATGGTGAATGGAGTGGTATATGTGTTGGATGATGAGTTTGGAATGGTGATAATTTGGAAAGTAAGGAAATATAGCCGTTATAATGTCCGATTTTCGTTAACCATAGAGCTGCCCTGTTTTGAGACATAGATCCCAAACCATTAAAGGTCAGTAGGTGGTACCAACTGGTCATGAGAGGATAGATCTTGGTTCATAGATCGTTTTGACATAAAGTACGTAAAAATCCAATGAACGGGTTAGGAGAAAAGTGAGTTTTAGTGAAAGACGTTCAGAAACTGAGAAAGTTCGATTGTGTCAACTTTGAGTCCATAATTACCATACTTAAACATCTTTAAAAGTTATGAAATTTTGGGACAATATAGTAGGGTGAATAGAGAGTCAAACCCCACTGACCTTGTGTCAAAATTCGAAATTTATATTTTATGAGGATTTTTACAGTCGAGAGTGGTTGTTAAGAAAATGGTGTAAATGCTAAAACTTTAGTCGAGTCTAAAAATGGTTAAGTTCTTGGAACTTTTGGAGTATTAATGATATGTTAAATATATTATGTGTCAAGGGTATTATTATATAAAATTTAGGTGGTTAAGTGGAATATATTCTAACAAAGATCCTTTTCGTTTCTATAGACACTCGAGACGAACACCGGATCATTCCTTTTGGGTGGTCTTCACTACTCTAGCATTTTTATAAAATCCAAAAATTCATATTTTAATCCAATTCCTTTTGGGTGGTCTTCACTACTGCATTCCCTACATTCTCAATTTTTTTCATGATCCCACATATATTTTTAGGGGTTTAAACAAGGTTCACAAGGGGTCACTTAGTGCAGTCCATAGTCCAGAAACACAATTCACTCCTCCGGCCATAACTTAAAATCTACGCATCACCTAGCCATGAAACTTACATTTCCAGAAACTACATTCAATTATCTTTCCAACAATATATAGTAGGACATCAGGGGACATCATTTGGGAGTTCAAAATCGTGCTACAATACAGGTCAAAGTTCCTGGACAAAACTCAGCAAGCTCAAACTACTTAGATCAACCATTTTTCATACTTCCATAACATAATCAACACTTAATACACTTAGATCATGGTTCATAACACTCATGGGTATTGGTAGACTTATGTGAATTAAGTGTGTAAGTTTGAGAAATAAACTTTTGGTTGTTGAAATGCTTCCTCTCGAAGTAATATTCAGCAACACTACTTAAGTAAGATTCTGGCTTTGTAATAACTCTTTTAACTTTAAACTGTTATTATTATGGATGTTGTTCTCTGAGCATATGACTAGTGTGTAATGTTATAGTGTGGGGTCTATTGTGTGAGTATGAGCAAGTATTTATACTTCAACTGTCAAGAATATAATGTTATTAAATGGAAATTGGATCGTGATGACCTGGATTCATGACCCCGGATCTGGGGCTGTCACAATGGTAGCCAGTACTGGAAACGAAAAAGAAGAAAAAGAAACATTCATTTTTAATACAAGCAAATTGGATGATAATCTCAAGGAAAGTCTATCAAAGACAATCAGACAAATTTGCATCACATGAGGACAAGGAATGATGTAGCAAGCCTACTAGACTTTGACTATTGTAATATTCTGTTTCTAGTAGGAGTTGTAAACTTTGGATATATATAACCCAAGCGCAGCATTGCTTTTAAATAGAAAACACAAAGCATTTCACTTAGCATTCTTAGGTTTTTTTGTTTTTTCACAGATTATTTCTTCAAAATATAATTCTCAGGTGGAATAGAAAAACCTACCTGAAATTTTTAAAGAATGTTGTGCGTTTGCATTTACTTTCATTTACTTGTTTTATATCTCTATCCTTATAAATACAAATTGTTTAGCCTCAAGAAATTCGAAAGAATTTAGCCAAGATTGTAATCAACCCCCCTTCTACAATCTGGGGTTGTATTGTTGGGATTCAACAATATTTTTCAGTTGAAATGAAAAAAAAGTTGGTTTATGTTCACTATAAATGTTCGCAGCACCTGGATATTACTTGAATGAATTTGAGATGCAACTGAAGGAGATACATATAAATTATTGGAACAAAGACATAAAAATCAACAAATTTGTCATAAACTAAAGCTGAAAATTCCATTCATAAACAGAAATCATGAAAACAAGCACATGGGTCCAATAACGAACCTCAATGTTCCCCATTACAATAATATATATATATATATATATATATATATATATATATATATATATATATATATATATATATATATATATAAAATATAGGCCAGGGTTCATTTAGGAACTCTTGTTATTGAGTAACTGAGGAACTCAACTAAAGGACAACACGTGCATAACGTCTGTTTAAAAAACTAATCAGCAAAACCCTAATGCACGTGACTTATTAACTGACATCTTGTTTTCTTTTTCTACACTCTTTTCATAAAAAAATCAATTAACTAAATATTAAAGATACTTTTTTTAAAATAACATAGAGAATATAACAATTTTTAACGCAGAACATATAAATTTTTTTGTAAATTTGATGATATCATTTTTTTTCTAATTTCAACTTAAGCAATAAAATCATCATTTTAGATGTTATATGTGAAAAATGATAAGAGGAGTTAGTATATAATTTTATAGTTTGTAATTATTTTCTAACAAAAAATACAGAACACATTATAAATTACGGTACATAAGTATAAATTCTTAAATATAAATAAATCATAAAAAATATCAAACCAAAAAATAAACATTGTTATTTTATTTTGATATATCCCAATATAAATAAATAGAACATATATTCTATAAAATGTAATCGATATAGAAAATACAGCACATATTCTAATATTTACATTAACTTGAAATTATTCATCTTAATCAAATTAAATATTATGTTCTGTATTTAAAAAATATGTTTTGTAAAATTTATATTTTGTATTTAAAAATTATGTTCTGTATTTAATTTAAAAATACATCACACACTCTTATATTTTTCATTAACTTGATAATTATTCATTTAGTCAAATTAAAAACAATTTTATATATTTAAAATTATGTTGTGGATAATGCTGTAAAATGTGTTCGGTATGGAAGATACAACACACACCAAAAATATATCACACATTCAAATATTTACATCAACTTGAAATTATTCATTTTAATCAAATTAAATATTATGTTCTGAATTTAAAAAATATGTTATGTAAAATTTATGTTTTGTATTTAAAAATTATGTTTTGTATTTTAAAATTACATCACACACTATAATATTTTTTATTAACTTGATAATTATTCATTTAGTCAAATTAAGAACAATTTTCTATATTTAAAATTATGTTCTGTATAATGCTGTAAAACGTGTTCGGTATGGAAGAATACAACACACACCAAAAATATATCACACATTCTAATATTTACATCAACTTGAAAATTTCATTTTAATCAAATTAAAAATTATGTTCTGTATTTAAAAATTATGTTATTTAAATTTTATGTTTTGTATTTAAAAATTATGTTCTGTATTTTAAAAATACATCACACACACTAATATTTTTCATTAACTTCATAATTATTCATTTAGTCAAATTAAAAACTATTTTTTATATTTAAAATTATGTTCAGTATAATGTTATAAATTTAGGGAGAACAATTTGTTCTGTATTTTAAAATTTGTTTATAATAAAAATATTTTTAACTGAATAAAATAAATATATTTTGTATTTACATAACATAAAAAATATTGTATACAAAAAAAAGTTCTAAAGAGTAAATGACAAAATATTCAAAAACAAAATATAGAATATAAAACAATTTTGAATTACATAATAACAAAATGAAAGATTAAAAAAAATGTAAAACCAAACACAACACGTACATATAAGTATCACGTGCATTAGGATTTTTGTTGTTCATTTTTCTAAACAGATGTTATACACGTGTCCGATGAATCTGGTTCTTTTTAAGTAGTATTGAATGGTTAAGATTAGAGTTACTTAGTTACCCAATAATATCAGTTCCTCGCTGAGAAGCACCCATATATATATATATATATATATATATATATATATATATATATATCAAATACTAAGTTTATTTGTACTTCATTGAAGTTTACAAAAGATGAATTAGAGAATCACTACTTATAACTAAACTACTCAACGAAATACAATTTAAAATACAAATATGATAAATTATAAATATACATATAATTATAGGGTCACGCTCTAGTGAGAACACATTTACTATAAGAACAGTGAGAACAATGTGTTTACTACATTTCAAGCTATTTTAAAGGGCCCCACTAGGGACACCTTCACAAAAAAGTCTTAGAATTCTACCCTCTATCCATTCATAAAAAAAAATTAACAAATTTTTTTTAAAAAAAACTGCTGCCACGTCATCATTTTATAAATTTAAAAAAAATAAATTTTTTTTGATGAATGGATAGAGGGTAGAATTATAAGACTTTTTCGTATTGGCTGCCCCTGGCGGGGCCCTTTAAAATAGCTTGAAATGTGGTATTCTCATTGTTCTCCAACATAAACATGTTCTCACCTGAATCAGTCCCTATAATTATAATATAATAAATATATGTATTATTTGTAATTATTATTTAATGTTATATATAATAATATATTTATTATTTATTTATTTCAAGTTATGTAACTCTCTAACTATAATTTAAATCAATTATAATACTATAAAAAAGTGCAATTGTCAATTTTAAAAATTTTGAAATAAAGTTGGACAGAAATTTTAAAAACAACCATTTTTAGAAGATGAGTTTAATATTTATGCATATGGTTTGAAACTACTAGTATTATCCATACTTCGGAGTTTGTTTGGACTGTGTAGGGGTGTACACGGGTCGGGTTGGCCGGGTTGGAGCATTAAAACGACCCAACCCATTTTGAATCAGTTTGGAAATTTTTAACCCGACCCATAAAAATTAAATTTATAACCCAACCTTATTTGTTATAGGTCGGTTTGGGTCGGTTTGAATGGGTTACTTAAATATAAAAATTAACTAAACAAGCTGGATATGCAAAAGAATAATCAACCCAAAATGCATGAAAATACATTTAGTTCTAATACATTAAATAGCATGCACAAATGTTGTACAGGACAGAGCGTTTTAACCAACAAAAATGGTGTACATATTAATACTGGTTCGATCAAACTACTATGAATAAATGACCAGCCAGATACTTGTTTTTCGTACTGATTTCATCAGAATATAAGAACCCTGATCTCATATGCTATCATATATATGTACACCACATGATTATTCAGTCCAGAACGTAATTTAGACAAACAAAAATGTAATACATGTAACATATATTTACTAAAATGCCTCCGGATTGGATTGGGTTGGCCCAAAATAATCTAAACCCATACCCAACCCATTAAAGTCTGGTTGGAGTCGATTTAACCCAATTACGTAACGGTTTATAATTTTTCGGGTTGGGTCGGCCGAAAATAGGGCCAGTTTGGTTCGGATTGGTCAGTTTAGCCGACCCATGTACACCCCTAGGACTGTGTAGTTGCAGTGTGAATAAAGATTGTTAAGACGTCGCGATTCGGGCACCTTCACAACAATATGGCATCCTTATATGGCATCGTAGCGTCCCTCGTGGCATTCTTATAGCATTCAAAACATTCATATACATGTACTAGAGTAATAGCCCGTGCAAGCTGTTTATATATACGAACATTTTTTTAAATAAAATGACAGTTTGTACCCCTCATGTATAGGGGTTTTGTCAATTTGGTCCATTTTTACGTTTTGTGACACTTTACAACCCCTATCTTCAAATCTCGCTTCAACTTGAATCCCTTCACTAACTCCACATCTAATTTGTGTTGATCGATGAATAAATTCGTATGAAAAATATTTTCCGAAAATTCTGAAAATATTGCTGGAGCTTTTTAAATATTTTTTAAGACATTCCCCAAAGTTTCATAATTTTTGGAAAAGCACACGTAGACTAAAAATAATCGAACCGAAATAACGAATAGTAAAAATAGAAGCGAAATTTAAAGATAGGGGTTGTAAAGTGCTACAAAAAGTAAAAATGTTAGTAAAGGGGTTCAATTAGAAGCGAGATTTAAAGATAGTACATGAGGGGTACAAACTGTCATTTTGTCTTTTTTTACAAATATGTTTTAGTATGTTTGTTGCGCTAGATTCGCATTGTGTAGCAATAACAGTTGATTGACTTGAATCCATCCTGAGCAGGGTTCACCCACCCCGTCTGAAGATATGCAGTAATAACATGTAGCAACTATAGACCGTACAACATTTCAACAATGCATCTACCCAAATTTTTTGCCATTGAAGAGTTTAAGCGGAGTTCATTAGTAATAAAGCTCGTGATATAGGCTGTTGACATCCAATACGTAACTGTACACAATTCTCAGTAAAGCAATATGATCTGTGTGTTTTGGTTAGCAAAACAATGTAATCATTTTTTGTAAACCAACAGCAGTCGTCATAAGTCCATATGTAACACCTAAATAAGTGAACTTAACTATCAAAATGCATTACTATCGCGTGGAAATGCTCCAAGCAAAAAAGAAAGGCAAAGATCACTGTTTTACATGTTCAATTGCACTCGATTATCGAAATGTTTATCATAAACATAAGAGACTGATTACTCTTATCAACACACTTACATACAGCCTTATATAATATGCATTAGTTATCCTTCTTTGTATGCGATAATCGTATGTACAACTCGCTTTCCTTTACAAAAAAAAAAGATAAACATCATTACCTAACTAATTAGACTCGTGCAATAGGTATGGATGACTGATCCTTATAAAAAAATCATCAAATAATGCCTTCTAGGTCAAGTCTTCTATCAAACTCTCTATGAGCAACCAAACACACATAGTTCAACTAAATCACCAAACAAAGAACAAAAAAATTAAATAAATAAAAGCACTTCACTCAATGAATGTCACACACCTATGAAAATGTCCGATAAATTAACCTAACATAAATTATGTACATGTAATTCAATATTAAGTCATTATACATGACATCATTAAAACCCATTTCATCAAATCATCACTATTTGGTTCCATTTAGGTATATGTAAACCCATAAGGTCATCTTTCAACCTTCAAACTGCACTACACCTCTGTTTATAGCCTCTACGAAGAAGATGGTGGTCTCTGTTAGAAAATTATGCAATATTTTCTTAGCCTATGTCTAACAACCAATCAATTAGAGCAAAAAATTTATAACACTCAAATACATAAGAATCAAACATAACAAATTTAGTAGTAGCATAAACAAATGTAATTAATAAATTTATCACTTAAATTAAACTAATAAAAGGATATGTGTATTCTTGTTGGGTGAGACACGTGTAAACGCTACCCTAAGGAATCGTGCCCCTTCTCGTGCAAGGTTTTTACGGCAACTCCTTAGCGGTACAACACCCAAAATAATTCTGTCATTGCCCGTGCATGAACTTTCAAGGACTACAACAATGATTTTCCGATTGCTCCAAATAACATCCCAAAGTAATGTATATATTTTCGATTGTTTAACAACCACAAGAATACATATAAATATAGTTCGTATCACAATTGGTACTTTTACAATTGACATACACAAAAAATGTGATGTGCAGAGATAGAGGAACAATAAAGAAAGTAGATAGTGCATACTCTGTTGCTTAGTACTCTTTTCAAACCTGTTTATATATAGGATAATAAGACAACTGGATCAAAACGCTTAGGAGGATATATTAATAGCTAATGGCTGTTAATTAAGGAAATAGAAAAGTAACGTAATTTGTAACGGGTTAAAATATTGGGAGAAAAAACTGATGCAATATACCATGTTTATAAATGACAAGATATCGTGAGAAATTTTATATTTTATAATATTAGATATTAATAAAATAACTAACAGTCTCAGAAATAAGAATCGGACTCCCTAGACTCTTGCATGTCAAGATCGATTACATACATATATATGTATATTACTTTTAAGAAAAACTCAAGAAAACACAAATAAGCTATTAATCATAACAAGAACTAATTAAAGTAGAAGTTTTACAAAAATTTGAGGTGGTTTTGATGTAGAAATGAAAAGAGGGAGAGAGCAGAGGTTCAGGGTCAAAAGAAAGGAAGAAAAAGGATAAGAAACAGGTGGCGGTGGGTGATAATTGGGCAGTTTGGTCATTTTACAATGCTGAAAAACAATTAATAAATTTATTAAATTGTTTTCTAAATTCGATATCAAATAGAAAAATGGGTAGAAAATAAAAATAAAACTTATAAAATAAAGTTCACAAAATTACAAACATACCCATATTTTTGAAATATTTTTAGAGTCAAAAATGAATTTTATATGAATTTTACAAATAAAGACCCATTAAATGCAATAAACCTTTTAAAACCATTTTAAAATACTTACACACACAAAATAATTCTCCCAACAATTTTAAAAACTAAATAATATCATAAAGATAATAACAAAAAAGATATCATGATTTTAAACAACTCCGATGATTTTATAAAAATCTCAGAAGATCAATAATGCATATTTAAAATAGATTTTAATGCCTAAAAATGCAAATAAAAATACACGGACATATATGACGCTTACTAATCATCATATAATCACATAAACATGATCTTACACATGCTTCACTTCACAAAAATATTCACACCATATAACTCACATTTAATAATAAATAAATACTTAATAATTACGCAATTTTCTAGGACGTTATAATCAAGTGTAAAATTAGTTGCTTAAAGAAATATAGATATTCATTTTAGGGTGTAACAAATCTATATTTTCATACCTCTCCAATGGAATGTTCTATTACTTCTATAGGTCATTGCCTTGATTATTCTTCCACTATTTCCTCTTCAAATTGAATTTGGTGAAAATGTTTGCGGCTAGATACTTCTCATCCCCATTTTAATATTCTCCTCAGTTGTACAAGTTTCATAATGTACTTTAAAATTTGCAATTTCTATATATATATATATATCATTACAAATAGGAAAACGTGAATTATTACCAAAACAATGTCAAGGATTTTATCCATATTGGCTTAAGTAATCATATTTTTACTAATCTTTTATAGCTCATCTTTCATATCAAACACATTCTTTCCGAATATTGTGTTGGAATATGGATTCGATTATAATTTGAATTCATTGATTCAGTAAAATCAATTCCGCTTTTACTACGAATTTTTTATTACCGCCATAACATAATTAATTACACGGTTAATTAATTAAGGAAATTGCCATCGATTTAATTGATTAGCTCGGCTAATTAATTAAGGCAATTGTGTTAAGGAAATTGCCACCGATTTAATTGATTAGCGCGGCTAATTAATTAAGGCAATTGTGTAGCGCACAAGTTTTCCTATTCTATATATACTCGTGTAGAGCCTTAGGATTATTGATTCGAAAAACACATCCTCTTCTCAAACACAGCCTCTTCTCTTCTTCGGTGATATTCTTGCTCGTTTCAAGCTCGCTGAGAGTGACGCTACTGTAGCCTCACTGCAATCCGTTTTATCCTGGGAGGCGTTTCGTTCGCACATACGGTGAGGGCAAATACGCTTTAAGGAGACAGTCACGCACTAGACTTGGGTTTTTTACGTTATTATCTCCTCTTTTATTCGTTTTATTATTCTGTTATTCACACACACACGATTTACTATCCTGTACTATTTTTACAGATTGTCTAACAATCTTAAAGCGTATTACTTAATATCTGTGATCTGTACTTACGTATTTAATTGTTTGTTTGAGTGACAGAATCAATGGAGAATCAAACTATAAACAACAAGAACAAGGTGGTTGATCCCAACGCACAGATTGTAACATCTGATGGGGATCACCAGCCGCCGTTAAACCCTATTGCACAGATTATAACATCTGATGTGGGTGCAACGCCGGTTGGACATGTGCCTCCGGGACATGTGCCTGTGGGACATACTGTCATCGGACAGTTTAATGTTCCAATTGGATCGACGGTAGTACCACTATCTGGAGTGGCTACCACACATATTGCACCTGCTGTGCCTGCGGTTCCTACAGTGCCTGCTGTACATGTTGAGAAACCTGAGAAGTTCAATGGTACGAACTTCAAACGCTGGCAGCAAAAGATGCTGTTCTATCTGACCACGTTGAATATGGATCGCTACCTCAGGGAGGATCCACCGTTGCTCACTGCTGAGAGTAACACGTAAGCAGTTTATGCTGTTGATGCTTGGAAGCACGCCGATTATATCTGTCGGAATTACGTGCTAAATGGTTTGGTTGACTCGTTATATAATGTGTATAGTACAAAGCCAACAGCTAAGGTCTTATGGGAGTCACTTGACCATAAGTACAAAACCGAGGATGCTGGGGCTAAGAAGTGGATTGTTGGCCGCTTTCTTGATTATAAGATGGCGGATTCTAAGACTGTGGTCAGTCAGGTGCAAGAACTGCAAGTGATCATCCATGATATTTATGCTGAAGGGATGATCATAAGTGAGCCTTTCCAAGTTGCTGTTGTGATTGAGAAGCTGCCACCTGGATGGAAAGATTTCAAGAACTACCTTAAGCATAAGCGAAAGGAGATGACTATGGAGGATCTGATCGTTAGACTTCGTATTGAAGAAGACAACAGGGGATCCGAGAAGAAGATGAATGTTGCCACTGAAAAGGCAAACATGGTGGAACATAAGCCCAAGAAGAACAATTCTGGTAAAGGGGCAAAGCTGGCACCCAAGGGAGGAATTTCGAAGACGAAGTTTCAAGGGAAGTGCTTTAACTGCGACAAAGTGGGTC
This sequence comes from Saposhnikovia divaricata, assembly GCA_036435485.1. Classification (NCBI taxonomy): domain Eukaryota; kingdom Viridiplantae; phylum Streptophyta; class Magnoliopsida; order Apiales; family Apiaceae; genus Saposhnikovia; species Saposhnikovia divaricata. The sequence goes on from CM071598.1 coordinate 81,117,285, forward strand.
ATAGGTCTTCTGAGTGTAGGAAGCCTAAGAAGCCCAACAAGAAGAAGGAAGCAAACATGGTCGATGATATCTCTAAGGGGATGGGTGACATAGACCTCTATGCTACGGTCTCAGAGGTGAACCTGGTTGGCTCTAATCCGAGGGAATGGTGGATTGATACGGGAGCTACAAGGCATGTTTGTTCGGACAAGGCGATTTTCTCTAGCCTCAAAACTTCTGATGCTGGTGAGAAGCTTTACATGGGGAATTTAGCAACTTCTACCATTGAAGGGGAAGGCACTGTGATTCTGAAGATGACTTCTGGGAAGGATCTGACTTTGAAGAATGTACTTTATGTGCCTGATATTCGCAAGAACCTTGTGTCTGGTTCCTTGTTGAATAAGCATGGCTTTCGTATTGTAATAGAGTCAGATAAAGTTATTTTGTCTAAGAATGGTATGTTTGTAGGCAAGGGTTATGTAACCGATGGGTTTTTTAAGCTCAATGTGATATCCGTTAAGGACAATAATGAAATAAAGAATTCTTCTACTTACTTGCTTTAGTCTCCTAATTTATGGCATGCTAGATTAGGACATGTTAATTTTGACACTTTACGACGTTTAAGTGCAAAAGATTACATACCAAAATTGCATATTGATTCAAAACATAAGTGTGAAACTTGTGTTGAGGCAAAATTAAAAAGAGCATCGTTTAAACATGTGCAAAGAAACACCAAGGTGCTAGACCTAATACATAGCGACATATGTGATTTAAAATTCACTCCAACTAGAGAAGGAAACAAGTATTTTATTACATTCATAGATGATTGTACAAAATACTGTTATGTATATTTGCTTAAAAGCAAAGACGAAGCTATAGATAAATTTAAAATCTATAAGGAAGAAGTTGGGACACAACAAAATGAGAAAATTAAAACGATTCGAAGTGATCGTGGAGGTGAATATGTTAAACCTTTTGGGGAATTCTGTTCACAACATGGTATAATCCATGAGGTCACTACACCATACTCCCCTCAGTCTAATGGAGTGGCTGAGAGGAAGTATCGCACTCTCAAGGAGATGATGAATGCGATGTTGTTAAGCTCTGGACTTCCGCAGTCGATGTGGGGGGAAGTGAAAGGCATATGAATCAGCCTATTTGTAGTTCGAGGATCCTAATCAACTTAAACCAAATTGTAATAAGTAAATATCCGTATGATCTGCCACAGGAATCTCAGGAAGCAATATCTGTCAGAAGAAAGAAGGAAGTCAATCTATAGTTTTGATGTTTCACACTGGAAGACGTATCAGGTATCTGATCAAGCCTCAGTATAACATTGAAGTGAATGGATTCATTTACAGTGACAGAGATTTTTCGAGTGATAGATTGAAAATCAGTCAAAGTACAAGAAAATTGAGAGAAGAAATAAACCACAGCTTAAAGTCAGAAGTGAAGAAGCATCATTGAAGTTAGTCGTTCATGAACCAGACAGTACATCGAACGTCAACATAAGTCAGTGATAATTCTTTATTATTTTCCGTGGTTTGGAAGAATTAAATTAATTAGTTATTGATTTAATTTAATTTGTTTTTAATTGATATAAATCATTTAATTGATTTAATTAATGAATTAATTCTAATAGAATTAATTTATTTATTAAGTTAATTATTGTATCAATTAATCATGAATTAGTTAATCATTAATTAATTAAAAGGATAAATATGACTTAATTAAATGCTGAATGGATTATGTCTTGAGTAAGTTTAGTTCGGTATGACTTAAATTAGGTCATACCGACATGACTTAAGTCTAAGTCATACCAAGCATAAGAATTAGGTCATATCGAGCTGCTACAATGGATTATGTCTTACCGACCTCAAATCTGCTAGGTCATACCGAGGGAATTAAGTCATACCGAAGCAAGATATTTCTGGAAAGGTGTTAGGTCATACCGACAAAAGTGTTTGGGTCATACCGACCACACTGTTGAAGATTAAGTCATACCGACACATTTTCTAAGTCAAACCTACAGAAAATTATGTCTTGGAGCAAGATTAAGTCATGCTGACAGCTGATTTAATAGGTCTTGAAGCAGTTTAAGTCATATCTAATGAGTACAGACCTATATAACACAGCAGAAGCAGCAGAATGGAATACAGACCAGAACACAGCAAAATCCTGGAAAAACACAGCAGTTTTCTCTCTCAAATATCAAGAACACCAAGAACAAATTAATTCACATAAATTCAAGTTCATCATCTTTGTAATATTCTATCTGATAGAACTTTTCTACTTGTGATTCTTGTATTACTAGCGAATTAAGTTTCCTAGTACTTATCTTGAGATTTATTAACTAAATTAGAAAAGTTCATGTCGAATTTTCTAATTAGTTATTAAACACTTGATAATAGTTTGGATTGATTTTGTAACACCACATCAAGTTAATATACAGTTATATTCAACTTGAAATCCGAGTCAATTTATTCCGCACAAAATATTCGTTTAAGTGAAAATTATTTAACGAATAAATTTTGAGAAATTGATATAGATTGTATTCAACCCCCCCCCCCCTTCTACAATCATAGTGGACCTAACAGGAAGCCATCTTAAGTTCAACTCATATTTTAAATATGATGATCCGCAAGAATAAGGATGAAAGTCCTTATGAGATGTGGAAGAAAAAGAAACCAAGTTACCAAAATCTGAAAGTGTGGGGGTGCCTTGCAAAGGTACTAATTCCTACACCTAAGACGGTGAAGATTGGTCCAAAGACTGTGGATTGTATTTTCATCAGATATCCACCACATAGTACTGCATATCGGTTTCTTGTTCATGAATCGAAGATTTCTGACATTCAAAAGAATACGATTATGGAGTCAAGAAATGCGTCATTCTTTGAGAATGTATTTCCTTGTAATCCTGGAATCGAACGCCCTACGACGTCTAAACGACCTCATGAATCTTTAGAAGATGACAATGAGAATAATGAAAGTGAAGACGAAAATGTGGGGGTAGTGAGAAGGAGCAAAAGACAAAGGAAGGAGAAATCCTATGAGTCAGAGTTTCTGACTTATTTGCTCGAAGAAGGCGATCCGAAAACTTATAGGGATGCGGTAACATCACCTGATGGACCTATGTGGAAAGAGGCCATCAAAAGTGAAGTAGATTCTATCTTACAGAATCATACTTGGGAGTTAGTGGACTTACCAGCCGGTAGTAAAACACTAGGTAGCAAGTGGGTTTTCAAAAAGAAGTTGAAACCTGATGGAACCATCGATAAGTACAAGGCCAGAATTGTAATCAAAGGATACAAGCAACAACATGGTCTTGATTACTTTGATACATATTCTCCAGTATCGAGAATAACATCTATAAGGATGATGTTTGCTATCTCTGCAATGCGAAAGTTGACTGTACATCAAATGGATGTGAAGACAGCTTTTCTAAATGGGGATATAGATGAGGAAATCTATATGGAACAACCTGAAGGGTTTGTTGTCCCTGGACAAGAAAGAAAAGTATGTAGATTGGTGAAATCACTGTATGGCTTGAAGCAAGCGCCTATGAAATGGCATGAGAAATTTGATGAGGTTGTGTTAGCCAGTGGTTTCAAGATCAATGAATGTGATAGTTGCGCCTACTACAAGGATAACGAAAACGGATATGTTATGATGACATTGTACGTAGATGATCTACTTATTGCCGGTAGCAATGATAAGGTGATCAAATCTACTAAGGACATGTTAAAGGCAAGATTTGACATGAAAGACATGGGTCTAGCAAATGTAATTCTGGGAATTCAAATTTCTAGAACCTCGGAGGGTCTTGCCTTAAGTCAACCGCATTATGTTGACAAGATTCTTGAGAAATTTCTCAAGGATGATGTTGAGACAGCGAGAACACCTGTGGATTTGACTTTACATCTATCCAAGAATAAAGGTGTAGAAGTCTCGCAGCTGGAATACTCACGAATAATTGGAAGTCTGATGTACTTAATGAGTTGTACAAGACCAGACATTGCATACTCAATTAGCAAGTTGAGCAGATTTACGAGTAATCCAGGAGCTGATCACTGGAAAGCGATCATACGAGTACTAAAGTACTTGAGGGGAACTCGAGACTATGGTTTACATTATGGCAGTTATCCAGCAGTATTAGAAGGCTATACTAATGCAAACTGGATATCTAGCAAGAAGGCACTGAAGTCTACGAGTGGATATGTGTTTACACTAGCTGGAGCAGTAGTGTCATGGAAATCCTCCAAACAAATGGTGATAACTCATTCCACAATGGAAGCTGAGTTTGTGGCATTAGATAAATGTGTCGAAGAGGCTGAATACTTACGCCAATTTCTAGAGGATATACCGAGATGGCCGAAGCCTGTGACTGCACTGTGACAGTCAGTCTGCTATTGGCAGAGCACAGAGCATAATGTATAATGGAAATTCTCGTCACATACGATGATGACATAGTTCCATTAGACAGTTAATGTCAACCGGAATTATCACTATTGACTTCATACCGTCAAAGGATAATATCGCGGATCCGCTAACCAAAGGGTTATCAAGAGAACTGGTTGACAAATCTCGAGAGGGATGGGCCTTAAGCCTATTGCTTAACGGCATCATGGTGGACACCCAACCATTACTGACTGGAGATCCCAAGAACTTGGTTCAATGGGCCAACTAAATCATGATGACCAAATCACTGTGGGGGTAACCCCTGGCCTGTTCCTGTGATGAGAAACAGTGAGACCCGTAAGGTACGAGGGTAAGCTATTAAGCTTTTAATGATCGTTCGGTGATTACATGGAGTTCAAGGTTTGAACGCATGGAAATCAGTTGAGTAAACGCGGGTTACTCTATAAGATAAAGATCACCTGTGTGGGAGAGAAGTGGTGCCGCTTCAAAGGAGAATTACGAGGCACAATTCTTTAGAAACTCCTGCAGAACCAGGACGATGTTCCATGGCCAAAATGGACATAATCATGAGAGCTGAACGAGTCAGAAAGGATATAATGATAAGTATATCATCGCTTATACAAATGGTCGAACAGTTCAAAGAGCAAACCTCCACTGTCTACCAGTAAGGTCGGTATGCTTACTCAAGCGAAGGTTCAAGGAGCAAACCTCTACCTATCGTATGCTATATCTGATCGAAGAATTATCACCACATCAAATTCCGTGTCTGTCTGTCTGGTGTGTGCTACTACGATATCAATCTCATCCATGTGGGGGATTGTTGGAATATGGATTCGATTATAATTTGAATTCATTGATTCGGTAAAATCAATTCCGCTTTTACTACGGATTTTTTTATTACCGCCTTAACATAATTAATTAACACGGTTAATTAATTAAGGAAATTGCCATCGATTTAATTGATTAGCTCGGCTAATTAATTAAGGCAATTGTGTTAACGAAATTGCCACCGATTTAATTGATTAGCACTGCTAATTAATTAAGGCAATTGTGTAGCGCACAAGTTTTCCTATCCTATATATACTCGTGTAGAGCCTTAGGATTATTGATTCGAAAAACACATCCTCTTCTCAAACACAGCCTCTTCTATTCTTCAGTGATATTCTTGCTCGTTTCAAGCTCGCTGAGAGTGACGCTACTGTAGCCTCACTGCAATCCATTTTATCCTGGGAGGCGTTTCGTTCGCACATACGGTGAGGGCAAATACGCTTTAAGGAGACAGTCACGCACTGGACTCGGGTTTTTTACGTTCTTGTCTCCTCTTTTATTCATTTTATTATTTTGTTATTCACACACACGATTTACTATTCTGTACTATTTTCACAGATTGTTTAACATATTGTTCGTATTGGTGTATCCATCTAAATTATTTCGATATCATTTGTGTTTTCTACACATACGACATAGAAGCCATCATGCCAAACTTGTATTTACAACATCTATATATTAATTGGACCAATAGAGAAAACACATGATAATTGAAGAAGAAATATGTGAGTCACACTTCATACATGTACTATTTTGTTGCATTTGTAACATACATAAATACCATCATCTTTATGTATTTGTTTGTAACATGTGGTACATTTTGTAAAAAAACTCAGTTTCAATTTCTTCCACATATCGAATTTTGACTTGACAAATTACTTCTTCTTGAAATATTATAATGTGTATAACATGATATTCCTAGATATACTTACTATTTTTACAAATAATTTAATTCAAAAATCATAAGTAGAATGCAAGATATGTAAAGACATGTGTTAGAGAAGTTCGTTCATTATGAATGAGAACGCATACAAATACATGTGTTTTGTACCGTAAGAAAAAGAAAGTAGAAAATGTATGTATAGATAAAAAGTCAAGTGGCATAATACCGTAAATACGGGAAAAAAGAGTATAAAGTTTTTAATTTTTTTTGCCAGCAAAGGAAATATGCATTACTAAATCAAGTCTTCCAACATTACATGATAGAAATTCATGTGGGCATCCCCCTTTTCCAATTACGTTCAGCTATGGAACTAAAAGTTCTCGATATAAAGTGAGCAACTTTGTTCGCAGAACGCTTGACAAAAATATAAAGAGTATAAAGTTTTAATGATAAAAAAACATAAAAAACGAAATAAGTTTTATAATTAAAATAGATTTCAAACGAATAACTAAAAAAATAATAAATAACATTAATTATCCTTTTTAAAAATAAGACTAACTTTAGACACACAATATTATATTGTCATATTAACAAGCCTAATTATATTGTCATATTTAATTTTAGAGAAATTACCAAAAAATACTACTTTTTTAAAAGTATTTTTTATTGTAATTATACCATTTTTTGAACATATTTGTAAAAATACGATTTGCAACCAGTTCAACCAAATAAAATTTATTTTTACGTTTTTATGAAAAAATAACTAAAATTGTTTTTTGTTGCATTTAGAGTTAATTTTGGTTGCATTTGATTTAATCATTGCAACTTGTTGATGTCGGTTAGAAATATGGTTGCAAAGTTGTAAATCGCTTTTTTACAATTTTTTTTTGAAATTTACTATTTTTGTAAAATATAAATTAAAATATAGTAATTTTAAAAAAAATTATATGAACTTAAATATATCTGAAAAAATACCTTAATTTGATTATTCTATAAATTTTGCAACCGCTAAAAGTTGTGTGACATATTGAAGTTGCAAGTGATCTGAAACAGTTAACCCCGAAAGAAAGAAAGTAGAGATACTATTCTTTGTGTAAAGCTTTGCAAACGCAATCATCCCAAATGTAATTTTCCATATTCGCTAATCTTGTTCCCCACTACTATTAGTATTTACGAATCATTAGCACATGGAAAAGTAATTTCCTTTAATCGCTTCTTTCATCATGCATTCTTCTCTCTAGCATCTTGTTTTTCCATAATTCATCAAAAACCACCAATTACTCATGGAAAAGTAATTTCCTGCCTGCAACTAGTAGTCCTGCAACTAGTAGTCCTGCACAAACTTCACTAAAACACGTCAAAAATACCACACACTCGAGGTCAAGAAATCAATTTAAGCCGATATGAAGCATTCCAAGTGGATATAAAATCCACTTATCACCTGATCTCATATGCTATCATTTATATGTACACCACATGATTATTCAGTCCAGAACGTAATTTAGACAAACAAAAATGTTATACATGTAACATATATTTACTAAAATGCCTCCGTATTGGATTGGGTTGGCCCAAAATAATCTAAACCCATACCCAACCCATTAAAGTCGGGTTGGAGTCGATTTATCCCAATTACGTAACGGTTTATAATTTTTCGGGTTGGGTCGGCCGAAAATAGGGCCAGTTTGGTTCGGATTGGTCAGTTTAGCCGACCCATGTACACCCCTAGGACTGTGTAGTTGCAGTGTGAATAAAGATTGTTACGACGTCGCGATTCGGGCACGTTCACAACAATATGGCATCCTTATATGGCATCGTAGCGTCCCTCGTGGCATTCTTATAACATTCAAAACATTCATATACATGTACTAGCGTAATAGCCCGTGCAAGCTGTTTATATATACGAACATTTTTTTAGATAAAATGACAGTTTGTACCCCTCATGTATAGGGGTTTTGTCAATTTGGTCCATTTTTACGTTTTTTGACACTTTACAACCCCTATCTTCAAATCTCGCGTCAACTTGAATCCCTTCACTAACTCCACGTCTAATTTGAGTTGATCGACGAATAAATTCGTATGAAAAATATTTTCCGAAAATTCTGAAAATATTACTGGAGCTTTTTAAATATTTTTTAAGACATTCCCCAAAGTTTCATAATTTTTGGAAAAGCACACGTCGACTAAAAATAATCGAACCGAAATAATGAATAGTAAAAATAGAAGCGAAATTTAAAGATAGGGGTTGTAAAGTGCTACAAAAAGTAAAAATGTTAGTAAAGGGGTTCAATTAGAAGCGAGATTTAAAGATAGTACATGAGGGGTACAAACTGTCATTTTGCCTTTTTTTTACAAATATGTTTTAGTATGTTTGTTGCGCTAGATTCGCATTGTGTAGCAATAACAGTTGATTGACTTGAATCCACCCTGAGCAGGGTTCACCCACCCCGTCTGAAGATATGCAGTAATAACATGTAGCAACTATAGACCGTACAACATTTCAACAATGCATCTACCCAAATTTTTTGCCATTGAAGAGTTTAAGCGGAGTTCATTAATAATAAAGCTCGTGATATAGGCTGTTGACATCCAATACATAACCGTACACAATTCTCAGTAAAGCAATATGATCTGTGTGTTTTGGTTAGCAAAACAATGTAATCATTTTTTGTAAACCAACAGCAATCATCATAAGTCCATATGTAACACCTAAATAAGTGAACTCAACTATCAAAATGCATTACTATCGCGTGGAAATGCTCCAAGCAAAAAAGAAAGGCAAAGATCACTGTTTTACATGTTTAATTGCACTCGATTATCGAAATGTTTTATCATAAACATAAGAGACTGATTACTCTTATCAACACACTTACATACAGCATTATATAATATGCATTAGTTATCCTTCTTTGTATGCGATAATCGTATGTACAACTCGCTTTCCTTTAAAAAAAAAAGATAAACATCATTACCTAACTATTTAGACTCGTGCAATAGGTATGGATGACTGATCCTTATAAAAAAATCATCAAATAATGCCTTCTAGGTCAAGTCTTCTATCAAACTCTCTATGAGCAACCAAACGCACATAGTTCAACTAAATCACCAAACAAAGAACAAAAAAATTAAATAAATAAAAGCACTTCACTCAATGAATGTCACACACCTATAAAAATGTCCGATAAATTAACCTAACATAAATTATGTACATGTAATTCAATATTAAGTCATTATACATGACATCATTAAAACCCATTTCATCAAATCATCACTATTTGGTTCCATTTAGGTATATGTAAACCCACAAGGTCATCTTTCAACCTTCAAACTGCACTACACCTCTGTTTTTAGCCTCTACGAAGAAGATGGTGGTCTCTGTTAGAAAATTATGCAATATTTTCTTAGCCTATGTCTAAAAACCAATCAATTAGAGCAAAAAATTTATAACACTCAAATACGTAAGAATCAAACACAACAAATTTAGTAGTAGCATAAACAAATGTAATTAATAAATTTATCACTTAAATTAAACTAATAAAAGGATATGTGTATTCTTGTTGGGTGAGACACGTATAAACGCTACCCTAAGGAATCGTGCCCCTTCTCGTGCAAGGTTTTTACGGCAACTCCTTAGCGGTACAACACCCGAAATAATTCTGTCATTGCCCGTGCACGAACGTTCAAGGACTACAACAATGATTTTCCGATTGCTCCAAATAACATCCCCAAAGTAATGTATATATTTTCGATTGTTTAACAACCACAAGAATACATATAAATATAGTTCGTATCACAATTGGTACTTTTAAAATTGACATACACAAAAAATGTGATGTGCAGAGATAGAGGAACAATAAAGAAAGTAGATAGTGCATACTCTGTTGCTTAGTACTCTTTGCAAACCTGTTTATATATAGGATAATAAGACAACTGGATCAAAACGCTTAGGAGGATATATTAATAGCTAATGGCTGTTAGTTAAGGAAATAGAAAAGTAACGTAATTTGTAACGGATTAAAATATTGGGAGAAAAAACTGATGCAATATACCATGTTTATAAATGACAAGATATTGTGAGAAATTTTATATTTTATAATATTAGATATTAATAAAATAACTAACAGTCTCAGAAATAAGAATCGGACTCCCTAGACTCTTGCATGTCAAGACCGAGTACATACATATATATGTATATAACATTTAAGAAAAACTCAAGAAAACACAAATAAGCTATTAATCATAACAAGAACTAATTAAAGTAGAAGTTTTACAAAAATTTGAGGTGGTTTTGATGTAGAAAACGAAAAGAGGGAGAGAGCAGAGGTTCAGGGTCAAAAGAAATGAAGAAAAAGGATAAGAAACTGGTGGCGGTAGGTGATAATTGGGCAGTTTGGTCATTTTACAATGCTGAAAAAGAATTAATAAATTTATTAAATTGTTTTTTAAATTCAATATCAAATAGAAAAATGGGTAGAAAATAAAAATAAAACTTATAAAATAAAGTTCACAAAATTACAAACATACCCGTATTTTTGAAATATTTTTAGAGTCAAAAATGAATTTTATATGAATTTTACAAATAAAGGCCCATTACATGCAATAAACCTTTTAAAATCATTTTAAAATACTTACACACACAAAATAATTCTTCCAACAATTTTAAAAACTAAATAATATCATAAAGATAATAACAAAAAAGATATCATGATTTTAAACAACTCCGATGATTTTATAAAAATCTCAGAAGATCAATAATGCATATTTAAAATAGATTTTAATGCCTAAAAATGCAAATAAAAATACACGGACATATATGACACTTACTAATAAGCATATAATCACATAAACATGATCTTACACATGCTTCACTTCACAAAAATATTCACACCATATAACTCACATTTGATAATAAATAGATACTTAATAATTACGCAATTTTCTAGGACGTTATAATCAAGTGTAAAATTAGTTGCTTGAAGAAATATAGATATTCATTTTAGGGTGTAACAAATCTATATTTTCATACCTCTCCAATGGAATGTTCTTAGGTCATTGCCTTGATTATTCTTCCACTATTTCCTCTTCAAATTGAATTTGGTGAAAATGTTTGCGGCTAGATACTTCTCATCCCCATTTTAATATTCTCCTCAGTTGTACAAGTTTCATAATGTGCTTTAAAATTTGCAATTTCTATATATATATATATATATATATATATATATATATATAATTACAAATAGGAAAACATGAATTATTACCAAAACAATGTCATGGATTTTATCCACATTGGCTTAAGTAATCATATTTCTACTAATCTTTCATAGCTCATCTTTAATATCAAACACATTCTTTCCGAATATTGTTCGTATTGGTGTTTCCATCTAAATTATTTCGATATCATTTGTGTTTTCTACACATACATATAGATGCCATCATGCCAAACTTGTATTTACAACATCTATATATTAATTGGACAAATAGAGAAAACACATGATAATTGAAGAGGAAATATGCGAGTCACACTTCATACATGTACTATTTTGTTGCATTTGTAACATACATAAATACCATCATCTTTATGTATTTGTTGGTAACATGTGGTACATTTTGTAAAAAACTCAGTTTCAATTTCTTCCACATATCGAATTTTGACTTGACAAATTACTTCTTCTTGAAATATTATAATGTGTATAACATGATTTTCTTAGATATACTTACTATTTTTACAAATAATTTAATTCAAAAATCATAAGTAGAATGCAAGATATGTAAAGACATGTGTTAGAGAAGTTCGTTCATTATGAATGAGAACGCATACAAATACATGTGTTTTGTACCGTAAGAAAAAGAAAGTAGAAAATGTATGTATACGGGAAAAAAGAGTATAAAGTTTTTTTTTTTTGCCAGCAAAGTAAATATGCATTACTAAATCAAGTCTTCCAACATTACATGATAGAAATTCAGGCGGGCATCCCCCTTTTCCAATTACGTTCAGCTATGGAACTAAAAGTTCTCGATATAAAGTGAGCAACTTTGTTCGCAGAACGCTTGACAAAAATATAAAGAGTATAAAGTTTTAATGATAAAAAAACATAAAAAACGAAATAGGTTTTATAATTAAAATAGATTTCAAACGAATAACTAAAAAAATAATAAATAACATTTATTATCCTTTTTAAAAATAAGACTAACTTTAGCTACACAATATTATATTGTCATATTAACAAGCATAATTATATTGTCATATTTAATTGAAAGAATGCCCAAAATACCCAATTTTTCCCTACCCACTGTCCAAAATGCCCAGATGCGGAAACACCGACCAAAATACCCACGGGATGTGCCGTTTGGTGTGGCGCATCCGTGGTTACTGTTCACGCCAGAAAATCGACTCACCCAGCTTCTCTCTTCACCGGCGATTTGGGCGATTCCGGTCACCACTTCCGATCTCCCTCTTCAAGCAGTCTCCCAGCCACCATATTACCACCAAATGACAAGCAGATCGTCTCCTTCCTAATCCCCATATCTGCTTCTCTCCTCTGGCCCCATAGGGGTATGAACGAGTTCGACGGAAATCAAATCGGAAAACTATGGTTAAATTAGGTGTTTATAATCCGGTAAATTAAATGTAATAAAATTGGTATGGATGTGTAGAGAATCGATTTACGATTCTATTGATATATAGAACGTAATTGGAAAGTGTGTGATATGGATGAACGAAGAGAAAGAGTTTTGATGCCGGAATACTAGTTTTAGAGAAATTACCAAAGAATACTAGTTTTTTTAAAGTATTTTTTATTGTAATTATACCATTTTTTGAACATATTTATAAAAATACGATTTGCAACCAGTTCAACCAAATAAAATTTATTTTTACGTTTTTATGAAAAAATATCTAAAATTGTGTTTTGTTGCATTTAGAGTTGATTTTGGTTGCATTTGATTTAATCATTGTAACTTGTTGATGTGGATTAGAAATATGGTTGCAAATCATATTTTTACAAATTTTTTTGAAATTTAGTATTTTTGTAAAATATAAATTAAAAAATATTAATATTAAAAAAAATTATATGAACTTAAATATATCTGAAAAAATTCCTTAATTTGATTATTCTATAGATTTTGCACCGGCTAAAAGTTGTGTGACATATTGAAGTTGCAAGTGATCTGAAACAGTTAACCCCGAAAGAAAGAAAGTAGAGATGCTATTCTTTGTGTGTAAAGCTTTGCAAACGCAATCATCCCAAATGTAATTCCATATTCGCTAATCTTGTTCCCCACTACTATTAGTATTTACGAATCATTAGCACATGGAAAATAGTATCCACATACCTACAGCAAAACACACTACTCCTATATGATTGAGTTTTTTGGAATATACGCCATGTTATATTAAATTTAGATTTATTCGTAAAGTAGTAGTAGTAGTAAAAGAACAAGTAAAAAGATTGTGAACATATAATAAAGTGGAACTGGAATTAACCCAGACCGACAATCTTTGACTTGATTTTTTTTTTTTCAAGTGCAAAAAAAGTTGTGCATGTATTACTTTGCGTTCAATTCTCATACTCAGTTTCATGTTATTTAAAGTCGGTTTAACTTATTTTGTAGTAACTAATTTACAAATTAAAAAAATATAAATATTTTATTTTATATTATAAGGGTCACTTAATAACAAGTTCAAACACATCAATAATAATTTCTTTGAATCTATAAGTAAATTTATATTTAACGTAAATTACTAGTATCTCCAAAAAAAGAAAAAAAATGATAAAAATACCAAATTTTTAGACTTTTTGACAGTAATATCAATTCTGAGTTTTTCGGTCAAAATTACCATCCATTTTAAAAGTAGACGACACCAATACGCATTTCACAAATGAATATTGCATAGAAATCCAGGAAAAAAATTCAAAAAAATATATTTTGTTCGTGTAACGCATCCATATCACCTTAGTAGTGAAGGTGATACGCATTCCTTTGCGTATCCCATATAATTATTTTTAAATTTAGTTTTTTTATTTTTTTCAAATTCGTAATACTAATATTTAATTTGAAAATGCATAATATGTTGATATTTTTTTGACACAAATTTTAAAATTGATATTTATGTAACAAAATTTAAGATATAAGGACATTTGTGGCCATTATTCCAAAGAAAGAAGAACACCTAGGCAGGCAATCATGGAAAGAGAAAGAGGGTGTGGGGGGTGTACTGTGGCAGTTGGGAAATGATGACAAGAAATAGTTGGCTGGCGTTGTTCCCCATGTGTCTCCTCGTGTAATTTGGTGATTAATCAATCAATACAACCGGATTTAATGGTTTTAATTGTATTTACTACTACTAGTGCTACTGCTGCTTGGTACTCATAGCTACTTCCTCTACAGTTTATTCCAAAACCCCTTTCACAACCACCCTCTCTCTCTCTCTCTCTCTCTCTCTCTCTCCCTCCCTCTCTCTCTCTCTCTCTCTCTCCCACTCTCCCACTCTATTAGAGTACTTACAATGACGGATAATTCATCAGACAAGATGATATACCTCCACGGAGACATGGAATTAAGCATACTCCAAGCACGTTCCTTACCAAACATGGACTTAATCACCGGCCAAATCACTCGTTGCATCTCTCTCGAATCTTGCCGCGGTGCTCCCTCCGCCGCCGACCGTAAGATCGGTCGCCACCGTCAGATCATCACCAGTGATCCTTACGTCACCGTTTCCGTCCCTCAAGCCACCGTGGCTCGTACGCGTGTCATCCCCAATTCTCAAAGCCCTAATTGGGATGAACACTTTCACATTCCTCTTGCTCACCCTGCTATCAATTTAGAATTTCAAGTTAAGGATAATGATGTCTTTGGCGCTGAAGTTATCGGAACTGTTCGTATTCCGGCTGAGACTGTTGCTAGTGGTCAGCTCATTAGTGGTTGGTTTCCGATTATTGCTTCCTCCGGGAAGCCTCCTAAGCCTGATTCCGCGCTTAAGATTGAGTTGAAATTTACTCCGTGTCACCAGAATCCGCTTTATAAGCACGGCATTGCAGGCGATCCGGATCATTTAGGTGTTAGGCACACCTATTTTCCTCTTAGGAAAGGTTGTCAGGTTCAGTTGTATCAGGATGCACATATTACGGACGATATCAAGTTTCCGCATATTGAGTTGGATGGTGGGAAGAATTTCCAACAAGGTCATTGTTGGGAGGATATTTGTTATGCTATTTCGGAAGCTCATCATATGATTTATTTGGTTGGTTGGTCCATTTATCACAAAATCAAGCTGGTCAGGGAACCGACTAGGCAATTGCCACGAGGAGGGGATTTGACTCTCGGAGAACTGCTCAAGTATAAGTCTGAGGAAGGGGTTAGGATCTTGCTTTTGGTTTGGGATGACAAGACTTCCCACAAGAAGCTCTTCATTAACACGGTGACAAATTTTGTTTCTATTACTAAATGAATTAGTTTAACTTACACCTGCTAACATATTTTTGTAATGTCAACCTTGGAGATTGATTTGTAAGATTGTGTACCTGAATTTTTTTATACACATCTTTCTCATTTTTCATGTTATATGCCAAAACTTAAATATAGCAGACCCATGCTTTATATTAAGATGGAGTCAAGATCTCTTCTTCCGGTCAATTTAATAGCAGCATCCTAATCTCTTTTTGAGTACCTTTTGACATAACTGAATATGATAATCCTATTCCCCTGCCCAATCAATATTTTTCTAAATCCCTTGCTGATCACTTTTGAGTATCCATCATAATTACTACACTTCCTAGAGATGCCACCTGAACCAAATTCATTTAAGGGCAGCACTCCACCTTTTGTAGTTCTATTAAGGGACATCGTGTGTATAACGGTAGCAATAGTCCTAGCAAAAGAAATCACTCCACAATGTATGATAATTTCCTTTACCTGGGAAATTTCTGTCTAGCTCGTGAGCTAGAAGATTTGAACAGGATACTAGAAAATTCTCTCATTTAAAGGCACATAATTCTGCCTTTTACCACCAGTGTCTATGATCGTATATAGTATAAAATCTCATCCACACAATATTTAGTAAAGAAACGGTGAAGACTTTTTGTTTTGACACTCCGCCTTCTTTAGCATTACTAATGTCACTGAATATCACTTGTTAAGATCATCCAAAAGTACAGAACTCATTTTAAGGGATATTAGCTAAACTATGGGGGAATGAAATATGATTTGACTTGATATTTTGTAACTGGATTCACGGCTAAAGTTGGATTCTGACCAGACACAAATTTTAATTGCCTTACAAAAGTAGTTTGATTTAGAACAAATGAAGAGTAGGAAGAATGAATAAGAGAAAATGTGGAAGTGTGTTGCGTTACTATTCTATGGCCTGCCTGACGATAGATCCTGGTGACAGAACTGCATTCCATCTAAGTATTTTTCTTTATCTGAATGTATGATCTTAATTGGTCAACTGGATGATTGTGTAGGAATTTGGTCATATATGTAGGTGAAGGATGTGAGTAATAGCCATGGTATATCATGAGCTGTGACACATGAGGCATGTGCCGCATAATTATCTCAAATAGTAGCTAGTTTTACCCTTAATCTGATTGACAACATCTGATATGGCTGTCATTCAGTTTGATCTTGCATTCTTACATTATTGTTCATGAAGTTATTTAAATTATTAAACATAAGCATAGTTTACGTACATGCCGCATACATATCGAAAATATAGTTTGACAACTTGCATGTATTTTTTAACTCCCATTTTGGATATGTAAAACTGGTACAACTCCGAATGTATTTATCATATGCATCTAGATGATGATATCAACTGACAATGCAGGAAGGAGTGATGCAGACACATGATGAGGAGACCAAGAAGTTTTTCAAGCATTCATCTGTGACTTGTGTGCTTGCACCTCGTTATGGAAGTAGTAAGCTTGGCTTTCTCAAACAGCAGGCAGGCCTAAATTTCTGATTTGTAGATACATTGATAATAAACTAAGTAATAACACCTTTTGTATGTGGATAAAGCATTAGTTTATACATATATGCGTAAGGACTGTATTATTGTAGTAAGCTTAAATTTTTATCTCTGTTGATATACCTTAGACACCGTGACTTTGTTGTAATCTGATTTTATCATTGTGTATCCATCCCTAGGTCTTAGGAGGACTCATTGTACTTCCCCTTATTTATTAATGTTACCTGTTAAGAATATTTCTAGCATAGATTAAAATTATAACGTGATGGAATTAACATTTATACAATAGTTACCATTTATAACTTGTTTTTATATATTGGTTTATTCTCAAATTGTGCCAATATGCAACCAGAAGATTCACATATTGTGGCGAGATGGAGGGGTGTACATAGAATTGTTCATAATTACTTATGACGGTAGATGCATGATTACGATCTTGAACAATGTATTGATAATATGAGAAGTCTAAGCAACTCATCTCTATTATATATACATATTTGATTTTTGGTTCATCTATTCTAGATAATTTTCATGATCTTAGAGCATCCTTTAGACAGCATAATTGTTGAATAATCTTCTATGGCTTTCTTTGTAGATTGTTGGAACTGCATTTACACACCATCAGAAGTGTGTTCTTGTAGATACCCAGGCATCTGGTAATAATCGAAAGATTACAGCATTTTTAGGTGGTCTTGACCTGTGTGACGGTCGGTATGATACGCCCCAGCATCGCATATTCAAAGATCTTGATACTGTATTTGAGGGTGATTACCATCAGCCTACATTCCCAGTAAGTGGCTCCCCAGTAACTAGTTGGAAATTTTTAGTCCTTTTTTGGGATTTGATGGTTATTACATGTCAAAGAGTTGTTGGGGGTATGACATCATGCACGACATCTTAGGGGTTGTTGTAATAGTAGATGGTTGTTGGGGGTTGTTGAAATAGTGTTAAAGTATAGCTCTATATAAGAGGCAATTACCTCATTTGTAATACTTGGAGAAGTATGAATACAATTCTCTTCTACCCCAACTGATTTCTCTCTTCTCTCTTTATAATCTCACCATATATCCTATACTCTAACTTGGTATCAAAGCAAGTCGATCTATAGAGAGATTGAGAGCATTTCAGTTGAAGCTTTGTTGTTTTCCAAGGGAAACACAGGCTGCCTATTTTCTTCAGTTTCATCAACACATTCCAGAGAACAACCAGGCGACCCCTACCAGTACTAGAACAGCCAGAAAACTACCAGTACAAGAACAACCAGAAAACTACCAGTATAAGAACAGCCAGAAAACACGACTGGTTGGCGTGTGGTTCAGCTCTGGTCAGATTCTGTTGAAACTTCTAATCAGTTCAAGGGCTGATTGGTGGCCATGACGACAAAGCAGCAGAAGTAGTTGCATTTCAAACAACACAGTTCACTGCCTAAAATATGCATGTGCGGCACTTTCAATATTTTTTGACATTGCCTAAAATGTACTACGTGGTCGTAAGTCGAGTCCCGGTATTCCCAAAAATCTCAATTACAATCCTAGAGATGGGTCTAGTTGGAAGCTTAGGTTATGCACAAGTGCTTCTAAGTGTTCCACTCTTCAATCCCAAGATAGGTTTTTTTATCCCAAGATGGGATTTCGAGTGAGGGGGCGTGTCAAAGAGTTGTTGGGGGTATGACATCATGCATGACATCTTAGGGGTGGTTGTAATAGTAGATGGTTGTTGGGGGTTGTTGAAATAGTGTTAAAGTATAGCTCTATATAAGAGGCAATTACCTCATTTGTAATACTTGGAGAAGTATGAATACAATTCTCTTCTACCCCAACTGATTTCTCTCTTCTCTCTTTATAATCTCACCATATATCCTATACTCTAACATTACAATATTATGATTTTCCACACTTTTTAGTGTATGTGTACTCTAGTCATATTGCATATTCAAATTGTTTTGCTTCAGTATTTTTTTCTGCATACTTCATCAGTTCATCCCAATATTGAATCTTTTAATTAACAGTGTGTGTGTGGCTGTTTGGGTCTGGGGTGGGGTGGGGTGGGGTGGGGTGGGTGGGTGGGGGGAGAAATTGTTCATATATATCGAGAGAGAGGGAGAGGGAGAGGGAGAGGGAGGGAGAGGGCGAGGGAGGGGGCGTTTAATCTTACACATCTTTGTCTAAACTTTAATTTAATAAAATTATTGCTTATGCCACCTTGTCCAGTAATATTATATGTAATTTCTGTACTAGGCAGGAACGAAGGCTCCAAGACAGCCATGGCATGACTTGCACTGTAGAATAGACGGTCCTGCAGCCTATGATGTCCTCTTGAACTTTGAGCAGCGCTGGAAAAAATCTACAAGGTGGAGGGAATTCAGTTTACTTAAGAAAAAAATTGCTCGATGGAGTGATGATGCTCTGATTAAGATAGAACGTATCTCATGGATACTCAGTCCATCTATGCCTGTTCCAAGAGATGGTAAATACACAGTCGTTCCTGATGAAGATCCCGCATTACATGTTTGCAGGGAAGATCATCCTGAAAACTGGCATGTGCAGGTATGTGTACTGTTCTTCTGTATTATTTCTATCCTACTAAGCATGTGTCAGTTTTACTGTAATCTAATTTTTTTGTATTCTATGCAGATATTCCGATCCATAGACTCAGCATCGGTAAAGGGATTTCCCAACAGCGTTGATGTTGCTCAGGATCAGGTTACTGTCTGAACTATATATCCTTCTATTATATATACTGTATCTTTTTTGTGTGTTGGTGTGTGTATACACATGCATGTGCAAGCAGCTTGTCTCTATTAATTGTTTTCATTACTATCTTTAACATCTTATACTATCGTGTGTGTTTAGTGCTTCCTGATGTGGGGACTGGAAAAGTAATGGAAATTTGTAATCGGCCTAATATCAAATCTCGGTCCTAACTAAAGTGTGTTTTTATACATGTAACTTCACTGCAGAACCTTATCTCAGCCAAAAACCAGGTGATAGACAAAAGCATTCAAACAGCATATATTCAAGCAATTCGATCTGCTAAGCATTACATTTATATTGAAAATCAATATTTCATCGGAGGATCGTATGCATGGCCGGCATACAAAGATTCAGGTATTTCTTTTGCTGCTTTTCAATTTCAAACTTACTCACCTATCGTGCTCGAAGAGCTGGGTTTGAGGAGGGTGGGATGTACGCGGCCTTACTCCTACTCAAGAGAGTAGAGAGGTTGTTTACAGAAAATGACCTCCTGCGTGTCGGATACGAGAGTCGAACTCATGACCTTTGTCATGAATTGAACACCTATAACTGGGCCAACGCGACATCTTGCAGTTGTCTTGCGCTGCATGCCCTTGAAAGAGTGTGATTCTTATAATCTTGTAGGGCACATTTTTCCCCGTGTATTAGTATAAGTGGGGCTAGTCTCCTATAAAACCGAACCTTTTTTTTCTGGAATTAATTAATTAATTACAGAAGTCTAAATACACAAACACACATATTGAGGCTTTAATCATTGACCTCTTATGCTAGATATACTATGTTGTTACTAGATCCAGCTCATAATCTTTTCTTGTTACCATAATGATTGATATGCTTCTTTAGTAAGGAATTATATCTAGTCTTGGAAGGATTTGAGGTTGTTGCCTGTTTTTTATTAGTTTTTCGTATCTTACTGGTGCTTTTCCATACAGGATGGTTATTGCATACAAATTATACCATTCTATAGTGTACATTGTATATTTTTGTATCTATTAGTTCTATTCTAAAGAATATATTTGCTTTGCCCTTATGCACCCAGGAGCTGAAAATCTGATCCCCATGGAGTTAGCACTAAAAATTGCTAGTAAAATTAAAGCTAAGGAGAGATTTGCAGTATATGTTGTCATGCCAATGTGGCCTGAGGGTATTCCCACTACTGCCACTATGCAAGAGATTCTCTTTTGGCAGGTAATGTATTTCTTTTTTATCTGGTAGCAGTCAACATAACTTGCGGGACAAAATGATTTCTGATTAATTCGGTATAAGAAACAGATCCTTAGTAGCATTATACCACCATATTTATATTATTGCATTTGCTATTTATATTCGTTCCGACTGGTATAGTTGAGATAAATCAAGGCCCGTGCAGGTATGTGTAGCACATAGGTGACTACACAGAACTCTTTTACTACACAGAACTCTTTTATCCCATCTGAAGCATCCAACTCTAACCACTGTGCTTATCTTTACTATTATATGGTTTTAGATACAATGTTGGATTTATTTGCTGCAGTTTGAAAACATCAGGTGTGATCCTATCTTAGTTTTCAATTGTGAAATTGGCAATTAGAATCACCAGTATGAAATCTATATCTCTCTCAACACTGTCTTGTATGTCTGGGCA
Source organism: Saposhnikovia divaricata (assembly GCA_036435485.1). Taxonomy (NCBI): domain Eukaryota; kingdom Viridiplantae; phylum Streptophyta; class Magnoliopsida; order Apiales; family Apiaceae; genus Saposhnikovia; species Saposhnikovia divaricata. The sequence goes on from CM071598.1 coordinate 81,138,742, forward strand.
TGTGGGTGTGACTGTGTGTATATATATATGTATAGGTATACGCACACATATATAAATAATTCTAGTTATACAAACAAGTTCTACAGCCAAGAAAATAAGTAGATTATCCTGCTCGATCTGCATAACCAAATATAGTACACCGGAGTGGCAACAATACAAAATAAGTTATAATTTAATTTATAGTTTAAATATGGTTTCGAAGGTTGCGTTGTGAGGCAAAAAATTTACGCCACTCTTTTTGAATATGTGTAGTGGTGTTCTTTACTTTTTTCATATTTGGAAAGTGCTTTAGAGGGTTCACTTTGTAAGATTCAATGTGATTGCAGAGCCCTTTTTTAGTTTTTTTTCTGATACTATATGAGGAGTTTAGAACCAGATATCAAGCATATTGTCTTAATAAATATTACATGCAATTTGCATGATGCAAATATTTATACATGTTTTTTGTATGCAATGTATCTTTTTTATTGTAAAAGGAAAAGAAACATTCTGGTACGTAATATGATTATTTTTGTTATTTTGCAAAAAATATGGCCATTCTCGTTACTAGTAGACTAGCATTATGTATCATATTACTAAGGAAAATGATTTGCAGAGCCAAACAATGCAAGCAATGTACTCCATGGTTGCTGAGGAACTCAAGTCCGCGCAACTCGTGGACTCCCATCCATGCGACTATCTTAACTTCTATTGCCTAGGCAATCGGGAAGAAATTCCAAAGGAAGCTAGTCAAAATTCTACAGATTCTAATCAGGTATTGCTAGATATTTTATAAATTTCAGCATATGGCAATATTAAATACTCAAGTATGTGGAAACAACTATAGAAATGCAGTCACTGATGTCTAGGGAATTCCTTTCTGTGTTTGGCGGAGCTATAGTCTCTTTTGGTCACCTAGTGGGGTGCTGGGAGAGTTACTATGATTTTTTCAAGAAACCTACAAGAATCATGTGCTAAAATCATTATTTTAGTACCTGCTTGGTCAACTATAGCTCCTCAAGAACCCAAAAAAGTATTTTAATTATTTCATAATATCAAAAAATGTAATTAGCTTTAAGTAAATAAATCAAACTAAAAGTTTCTCTAATAGCATTTCGATTTTAAGCCTCTCAGGTATTCAGTCAATTAGTATAGCTCAAATAGCCAAGATCACCACACAATTCTGTTTATAAAGGAATTTCCACACAAAACCTCATGTTTAAGGACCAGAGCAAAACTCTACAAGCAAATAAATCAGTCATCAGTGTTTTTGGGAATTTCGGTGATGGTTGTAGTGTAGGCATATTTCGGTGATGGTTGTAGTGTAGGCATATAGGCTGAGCAGAAAAATATTAAAACCTTGCAACCTGAAAAGTTGATCTTGCTTATGTCTTTAGGTTTCCAGTGCACAGAAGTTTCAGCGGTTCATGATTTATGTGCATGCCAAGGGGATGATTGTTGATGACGAATATGTGATTGTGGGATCTGCTAATATTAATCAGAGATCTTTGGCTGGTACGAAGGACACTGAGATAGCCATGGGTGCATATCAACCCCATCACACTTGGGCTGCAAAGAAGCATCCCCAAGGCCAGGTTTGCCTTTCTTTTCTGTTTAAGAAACAATATAGTCTTACCAGTTGACTTGATCCTGCATAATGTTTTGGCTGTCACTCCACTATTATTTACAGAAGCCCGTGGAAGCACGCAAAAGTTAAATCGCATTATGCTCTTTAAAACTTATATGTAAACATTACATTAGAGATGAATGCATTGCTAATTCACCTTTTTCTTTCTTTTTTCATGATTTCAGTTTGATGTCACTATAAAACAAACTGAACATAGAAAAGTTTCTCATTTAATTATAACTGTATTGCTTGGAGCAAGTTTAATATGCTCCGTAGCTGTCAAACTCTCTGCATGATATATTACTATCATCGAGGACTGTAAACTGTCTGGTGGTTGTTTCTGCTGATATGATACCGTTATCTATCCAGGTATATGGATTCAGGTTGTCACTATGGGCTGAGCACCTTGGAATGTTCGAAGATTGCTTTATGACTCCAGAAACTTTAGAATGTGTGAAGAGAGTGAATGGTGTTGCTGAAGATAATTGGAATCGGTACACAACTGATACCTTTACCCCACTGCAGGGCCATCTTCTTAAGTATCCTCTTCATATTGATGTTGATGGAAATGTGGGTTCTTTACCTGGACATGAAATTTTTCCTGATGTTGGCGGTAAAGTAATTGGAGCTCATTCTACTGGTATCCCAGATATTCTTACAACGTAACACAAATCCCACAATTACGTGCATTTGTAATCTTTTGTTAATGAAGACAGTGCTGGGTGTTGAATTCTTAAATATGTGGATTCTTGTATTTTGTGAGCTTTGTACATTTTGGAGCTGAAGTAGAGATGCAAAAAAAATAGGGTATTGACTGATAGATAAAATGGTTGATAGTTTGTAGTTGAGATTTTTTACTTGAATTGTAAGTTGACTAATATCATTTCTGGTTAATTCGTATCTCCGTGGCAATTATACGCTCTTAGCTATATGGTTTTCAAACCAGTTCATCCAGTGAGCCTCATGTTCTTTTGACTCTCAGACAGATTATAATAATGAACTTGTCAACACAATTTTAGAAATATCACTTTTAATATGATACTTCTGGATTATAAACATGGCTTTTTAAGGGGATCACGATTCACAATCTTGTCTGTCAGCTCACTTGTGTTCCCTTAATCTTCCGGATATCCATACTGATGATGACTGCTGAGTGAGGCTTTACCCAACTTCAAGCAAAGTCAGGGTATATACTTGCAGCATTTGTTAGCAAGTTAACGATAACCACCAAGAAAGACCATCAGTAATATCTCTGCAAAAAATGTAATTGCCACGATCATCTCTATGACCGGAGCAACTAAAGATTGACAAAATGTGGTACTTTGTAGTTATGGTCAGATGCTTGTTTCTAATTCTTCTGGCAATTTATCCGCCAGAGGCGCTGCAAACTAGTAATAACCCCAACAATATCTCGGTTTTATGGGCAAAATTTAGGACATACTCGTATACTGTTTATTTGATTAGAAGTACCAGTGAGGTCGTGCCGTCGTAATTGCTTTTGTCGTAATTATGCATGCCGATACTTTTACTTGCAAAAATTAAAACAAGTATTTTGTTGTAAAGTGACTTGCATCACGTGCTAACCAACACGTCCCTAATTTACACACTAGATTCCAAACTCGTCAACAGAGATGATACACAAACTTGCACTGATACAGACACTACATCTCAAGTATGAGTCATGAGTGCAAAGTAACAATCGGAAACAACTTTCATAGCAGTAACAGAATTTTATCATTTTCCATGTCATAGAAAGACAGTAGTTTAATATCTAAATGTCGTCAATTGGACACCACATCTCATCAGCTTCATCTGCGATGACCATAATTTCTGACTGGACTATAAGGAGGATACGGAGGTGACCTAGTCCGTTCCCTCCTAGACCTTCCACCATAAGGAGATCGCCTCGGAGGAGGAGAGTAGTCCCGGCCATGTTGATGTGGTGAGCGCCTAGGAGACCTCCTGTACTCATCACGACTAGAACCACCTCGATATCTGCCGCGATCACCACGAGAGCCTATAATACAAGGAAGATCATGCATCAGAAAATAGTATAAAAATGACAAAACGGGACCAGAGAGGCAGAGAAAGTCCAAGCAAACAAAACAGATCTCAGCAACTTACTACTGTCCCTAGCGTTTTTTAGGCCAAGATAGTGACCAGGTGTAGGAGTTCTGGGGCGCTTTCTACGGGACTGAAATATAAATAGCAATATTAATTCAACATATATTTGAACTGTCACCAAAAACAGAATCACATAAGTAACTGCAACAATTCAAATACATGGCAATAACATAAGTAATTTAGGAAAATAACATAGAGCTAAGGTAATCCATACACTCAACTTCACCACATGTATTATATAGCATGGGCAAATACTTAGGAACCATCAACTTAACCGGACTTCATCAAGCTTAACCAAAAGAAAAAATTTGATGCCAGGTATGGGGTACCATAAAAGCTTGACTAGAACCGCTGATTAGTTTGGAGTTGTAAGTAATTGCTGAGGTTGTATAGTTGTTGGCAATAAAGATGCTATGTTTAGTTGATCAGATGCATGTGAAAAGCTGTTTTAGCTGGCCATTGATCAAGCTGTTAATATGTTGCAATGGATGAACGCATCATCTTTGATTGCTGCTGACATAGCTGACGCAATGTCTTCTGAATACAGCCAAAAACCTCAAAGTAAGAAAAAATGGCCTATTAAATATGATAATTGTTGCTATCAAAGGATACATGACTATACCCTCTCCACGGTTATGTATCGCCCCTCCAGAACTGACTGGTTCAGGTGCTTGATGCAGCGGTCGGCATCCTCAACGTTGTCCATTGTTATGAAAGCAAATCCACGAGAGATCCGTGAACGAGGCTCCACAACTAGAAAACACGAAGCAACCTAGAGCATATTGCTACTATTAATAAGAGCGTTTTAAAAATCAAACTGCTAATTGACAAGTTGGTCAAGTGCACAGAATTTTTAAGAGAGTGTCCAAGGTCGAGGCCACAAACCCAACAACATGTTCGTAAAGATATCACATTACAAAGACATACATCACACCATGTAAGATATCAGCACAACATTAAAGGTATCAGGTATTAACTTTTCCTTCTTTGTTAAAATGATCTTCAAGCTCTCTCTCTGTGACCCTTGTTGACAGGCCAGTCACATAAAGTGTGTTTCCAGGGTTGTAAACCTCAGTTGGCCTGATAAATTTATATAGAAGACGTGAATATCATACACACAATGAGTGAACTTAACCACAGCCATAAGACGAGATGCAGGTTAAAGAAATATAAAATAATCAACGAACCTTCCACGGCCTCTAGATACTGATCTGGATCTGGATCTTGACCTTGCCCTTGCCCTGCCCCTTGGTCTAGACCATGATCTGGACCTAGAGCGTGATACAGAACGGGAGATTGACAACCTAAACTGTTCTTCATAAGGAGAAGGAGACCTTGAATACCTGAAACATGGCAAGGAACACTAATTAAATAAAACCCATACACAGATATTAATGTGATATTGTAATTTGTTATTTGTTATTTTAGACAATCGCGGAGACTTGATGTAACTTGTAATTAATTTAAAAAATATTTAAGGAATTTAATAACATTATCAAGATTCCATATTCATGAACACTCTATTTGGGGATAGTTAATTTAGCTTATTCTTTGTTTTGTTTAATTGTTTCCCTTATAGTCCTTCACTACTTAGATCCTGCATTTGTCCTAGGTAAAATACATCCATAAAAATTTCAAAAAAGTATTTCCATAATTACATATGTGAGATATCCTACTGCTCTCATGACCAATTCATCACATTTTCAGTGCACATCACCAGCAGTATTCCCTTAAAAGAAAAGGGTCACCATATGTGACTTACACTCAACACAAAATTTTTATTCACCCTTTATCCAACTCGAACATTAGCTTGTACCCGACCCTGGAATTTGATTTCAAACATTACAGTACAAAGATAATCTCAGTGACAGACACAAAATACAAGGTAAGTGTAAGTAGAGCTACTTACACTTACTCTTCATGTAAATAACAACAAGTCCTAGCAGTACAACAATAATCATTAGTTTGAAGGGTTCTGGTCCCTGACAATTATGACAATCAGTTTTTACACCGTTGGATCGATAATTGAATGGCTAAGATTAAAAGAATTTTTTTTAACGTTCCTATATAATTTTCCGCGGAACACTATTCATCTGCGTAAATTTTCCGCGGAACGCTATTCTCGATCCGCGAAAAATTTCCGCGGAACACTATTCTCAAAATTACAGTCACTTCCTTTTCAAATCCACCAACAACACCTCATCTCCTTCACCTCCCTCCTCTGTCTTGCGACCGCCTCCACAGTTTCGCCGCCTACGCCCCATTTCATTCATCGTCCCATTCACCACAATCTGTCACCAACCACCGTTCTTATCCTCCCCATCTCCTCTCTGTCCGACCTCAACCACCACCCATTTCTTCATTTCCGCCGCGTCACAACCACCACCGAACTAACCCCCACACACCACACCCATCTTCTTCAAACACACCAACACCAACATTCCAACAATCCCACCAGTCCCCTGTACCTCTTCTCCATTCTTTCACCTCCGTTCACCCGCCTCCGTCTTCACCTCGGCTCCCCTCTTCCACCACCTCATCGCTCTGCAACACCACAGCCTCCCACTTCCGTTCACCCCTTCACCTCCGCACACCCACCTCGCACCATCCCCTCTCTTCCTCATCTCCTCTCTTTCACTCCCCATTTCACTCTCCCCTTAATTCAACAACACAACTCGATGAACTGTGCCCATAAAGTGTTTGATGAAAATTTTCTCAAGATATTATGGAATTTTAGTAATCTGTCATTCCGCGGAAAATTTCCGAGGAACCATTATACGTTCCGCGGAAAATAATCGAGGAACCTCCTCGTTCCGCGGAAAATTATAGAGGAATGTTAAAAAAAATTCTTTTAATCTTAGCCATTCAATTATCAATCCAACGGTGTAGAAACTGATTGTCATATAACTGGTCCCTGACAATCGATTGTCAGGGACCAGGACCCTAGTTTGAAATCCTTAACAATACGAGCAAGTTGCAATTAAAATAAAATAGGCAGAGTCAGAAGATGAAGTACATTGTGTGAAAAATCGCGGCAAGGTTAGTTTGGTTTGATTATAAGGAATATAATTAGGTGAAATAGTAATTTTACGGATAAATATAAATTACTTTGATTAGTTTCGGCATTCGATACAATTCAATTCACACATATAATGATGATGCTGAATCCTATTTCCTAACCAAACAAACATATCCAGTATAACACAGCAATTCGATTAAATTTAAAAACAAACAGGATAATATAAAAGATGAAATAATACAGTAATAAATTAGGAGAGACTGGATAAAAGTTTATGGGCGAGAATAAGGGGGTACCTTTTTGGGGGAGAATCGGCCTGCGCAATTGAATTGAAAATTGGATAAATGAAAAATAAATAAATGTATAAATGAATGTATGTATGTATAGATAAGAAAGATTTGAATACCATACCATTCCAGCAGCAGACTGCAATGACAGATGATGAGAACCAACACAAGAGATGAGATGATGATGACGATGATGATACTGAATTGTTGATCATCAAAGTTGATGCATATGGGCCATTTAAATATCACACTCCATGGACTGTGGCCTTTATGCCCAATGCTATTTGCCAAGCCCATTCGTTATCCAAATTCCAAATTGCAAAGTTTATACATTAATTATGGGGGTGTTTGGGAAAATTTATTTCCCAGAATAAGTCAATTTATTTTAAGTTGTAAGTTAAAATTCCTAACTTTCCAACTTATTTACCAACTTATTTTTGCAACTTATTGAATCTCAAACATACATTAAATACTTGTATAAAAAAAATTATCAAAATATAAAAATTTTACCCGAAAATAAGTCCATAAGTCCAAATTATAAGTGGAGCCAAACATGCCCTATATCTTTATATATAACTAGCTTATAGCTTACTTTTAAATACTTTTAAAATTATGTGATTAAACAAAATAGAGTATAATAATTTATTATGGATATAATTTAACTTTGTAATAGAGTATAATAATTTATTATGGATATAATTTACTTTTAAATACTTTGAATATTGTTTCATTTTATTCTGCATCAATTTGTTCTCGAATTTTTATATCACGAACCGAACAAATTCGATTAAACAATATAGTTTGTATTCAACCTCCCTTCTACAAAAATATCAGGACCTAACATTATCATATATACACAACTCAACCTAATGAGCTTATGTCCCAAAGCTCGTTTTCCCGAGCTCATCGTTATTTAGCAAATTTCATTTAAATTTTGCATTTTATGCTATCGCTATACTACTGAATGAGATATGTTTTTTCGATTGCTAAAATATGAGTGTTTTTGTTCTAGGTAATATGAAGAGGAAGAAGATTGCGACAACACCCGAACGTAAGTCATATATGTAAATAAACCATGAAATCTTCTTTTATACTCTTTTTGATTATATCGGTAGATCAAACTCGTGGTACCTGCAAGAATGTCATACCAACGAATGATCGAAATAGAAGATTATGATGCTATAAGATAAAAGAAGAAGAAGGTTATATTACTTCGACATTACGAAATAGCTAAGGACCAGAGGTAAGTGTTACTATCCTTCACTTATCTTCAAGTGATGTGAATCTGTTCCTGTTACATATATCAAATGTTTCTTTCCAAATCGTTTGACAGTTTTCTATTCAACTCTATAATAACTTGGGTTAGCTGTTAAACTCAAGCATGCCTATACAAATAACCATTGTTCGAATCGGGAAAGCATATTTACACTTTTCATCTAACCTTGTTTTAGGTCTGGAATTATCTTATTCTCTTAAAATGAAAAATGATGTGTACTTCGCTTTTAATCAAATTCACATTGTTGATTAAATGATGGGTGTAAATTCTGTTGATCTTTGACAGTAAAATATTGTTTATCTAAGACTTCTATTCGATCAAAAATTGGTTTTTAAATAATAAACTGGGAGGGAAAGCGTAAGAGGAACGAGACGCCGGCCTAGCAAGTTGCAAGGGGCAACTATTAAGACCAAAGTCAATAAGTGCCTTAAGATCCATTAGATTTTGAGTTTGCTATGCGATATAGTATGATTTCGGGAGCTAATGTAGGACTGATCATCGACAATAGCTAATAAGCGTCAGTGATAGTCCAGTTTATTATAAATATGAAAAATGACTTATTCTGTGAAATTGATAAGGTATTCTTTATATACCACGATTTAAATGAGATACTGTTTAGGAAAAATTATTATCAATTACTTTGATAAGACATACATCCCAATTCTTTTATTATACACTAGCTCACTCTTGTTTGGTTTGCAAAATATCAAAATTGTTTTGATTTAAGGTAAAACAAATACTGGATTCCCTAACTCTTTCTCTCATGTTTACAACTTTATGGTTACAAACGTTTTTGTGTCATATCAAATAGCATTTGAATTTGAAGAAAAGTCTTACTTATTTTGAAATTGTCCTATAATGCTTTGATAACGCACTTGCTGAGCATTCTTTCGCTCATACTTGCTGTTTCGTATTTTAACCTTTCAGTAAAAGGTAGTTTGGTGAGAATTATAAGCGTGGGAAAGAGAAGGATCAAGATGCTACGAAGATGACTTGACTCGTGATGTCTAGATATAGTGTAAGAATTATTTTATATAGTTGGTTTCTAATAGTATTATTTGTATAAGATTAGTTGGCCTGGTGTACTTATTGTCGAAGTTATACTAGTGGTTTAAGAATTGAATAAAGAGATTGTTGTAAAGAAGAGAAATAATTTTTTTAATGGAAGTTGAATTCTTGTTTCTAGCACTATAACCTAAAAGATCCTTGATAGTTGGGGTCGCAGATGTTACATTTCAGTTTTTTAATGATTGCATGTGATATGGTGTTATTAAGCAGGTGATTTGTATTGAGAATTTCCGCGTAACGGCCAAATCTTCTAACCCTGAATTTAAGGACGTTAAATTTTCTACTCATTAACATATATACCCAAAAAATATCTTACCATATTTTCAAATCATTAATAAAATATATAAAAACAATCTGTACGTTCATAATAAGTAAACACAAGTACAATTATTTGTGTTGTGGAATAAAACTAGTGTTTGTATGTAATTAATGCTAGGGTTGTTGAGCTTCGAGCTTTAATGGCTGTTTCCGTGTTCCGAGACTGATCGGTCCTCACAAAGTGCCTACGTATCTTGTTATTAAGAATCAAGCCAAGACGTAGCTCTGAGAATGAGGGGTCAGGCTCTTTATATAGGCTACGAGAGCCTTAGAATTATGGTAGGATTCGGAGACTTGGCGGGCAAGTCACCTCCTTGAGGAAGGTTCTAGACTCCTTCCTTGTAGGAATCAGTTTCCATGTTGAATTGAATGCCTTGGAGGCTAAGTCTGGCAGGAGTAGTATCCTTATTTGACTCTTATTTGCTGAGCTGTTTATTACCCTTAATATTAATTACGAAATTAATATTTAATTAGGGTTTTGGGCCTCGTAGATGGGCCCCACGTTTGGACCATACTGGGTCTAATTAATGCCACATTAAATGTGTCTTTAGGGCTTACTTTTATCCCATATCATTTGCCCCTCAACTTCTAGGAAAACTGATCAGGTTTTTCTTGAAGTTTTAACGGCCTTTTTCGAGACTCGGGTCAGGGTTTATCCTTGTACACTAGTACTGTCATGAATATCGTCTTGATATAAAGCGTGGAGCGATCGATGCGTTTACGACGATGTTAAACGACACTAAACGATGTTAAACGGCACTAAAAAACGTTAATCAGCCTTAAACGACATTTAAACAGCGTTAAACGACGTTGAACGACATAAACGGAACTAAACGATGCAAAATAGCACTAATCGGCGCTAATCGGGTGCTAATCGGCACTAATCAGCCTTAATCGGCACTAAATGGCGCTAATCGGCACTAAACGGCAATAATCGGTGCTTGGCTTTGGATGCCATTTTCTTTCAAAATAACGGTCAACCATACATATTTCGAACATTTGTCTTGACATTCAAAGGTTGTTAAACATATTCGAAGGTTGATGATCACGCTGGAATGACCACCTAACTGACCAACTGACAGGAGGTTGGCCGAAGCCTTCCCCTAACAGCTGGTCGACTGCCAGGAGGTCAGCCAGGCCTTCCCCTGACAGCTGGTCGGCTGGGCCTCCTTCTGGCGCCTGGTCGACTGTCAGGAGGTTGGCTGGCCTTCCTCCGGTGCCTCATCGTGCCTTTCGTAGCTTCTTTTACGATGTTTTCAGCCTTGAATGACATTTAAACGGTGTTTAAATGATGTTAAATGGCATAAAATGGCACTAATCGGTGCATACCTCCCACATCTAACTTGACGTTCAGAGCTTGTTGATCATGTTCCAAGGTCAACAGTCATGTTAGAAGGTTGAACATCATGTTGGGGGGTTAAAATCTAGTGGTCAGCCAACCTGACAAGAGGTCGGCTTCTGCCTTCCCCTGACAGCTGGTCGGCTGCCAGGAGGTCGGCTGAGCCTTCCCCTGACAGCTGGTTGGCTTCCAGGAGGTCGGCTGGACCTTTCTCTGACAGCTGTTCGGCTGCCAGGTGGTTGGTTGGCCATCCTCCGGCTCCTTGGCGTGCCTCTCGAAGCTTCGTGACGCTTGAATCCTTTCATCAATCTTGAACTGTGATCCTCTTTATCAACCTTGAATCATGTTCATCAACATTCAACCATGTTCATCAACATTGAATCATGGTCTTCATACTTGGTTGTTGACTATCAACCTTTCTCTATTTCAAACATAATTAATCTCTTTATTAGCACTTGTTAATCTCTGGTAATTTATCTTCCTTAAGCATAATTAGCTTTTAAAGCTCAGTTAAGTGTTCTGGCGTAGCTTGGCGCTATATATTGGTTTAAATCCTTCATTTCCTCTTCGGAATCGTATGATCTTGTTACGATTCTTTTCATATATAACAGATGAATTTCATCTTTTTTCATTCATAAACGATAGATGACCTGTAAATGCAAACCGAGCTGTGTTTCAACCTAGTATAGGAGGTCACCCATCTTCTATAAAAGAGTGGGAGGAGTCCTCATTTTCATTCACTTGTCTTCTTTTCACTTCTTGCTTTCAAGCTCTCAAGCTCTCAAGTCATCAAGGTTTCAGGTTGAAGTTCAAGCTTCAAGCATGTCAGACAACAGCCGTGCACCTGCTCCTCCAATTTCCATGGCTGAGGCAATGGCCAAAAGAAGCAAGGCACGATCTCTCAGAGGTAAAGCTAGACTGAGACCTCCTTCATACATTGATCGTCATTTTGATTCTCTTTTAGATTTGCTAAGTACTATGAGGGAAGCATTCTATAATAGTTCAGAACTTGACTCATATCATAGTCCGTGTAAGTTGAGTAAGCTTCAAGTTGAGCAAATTGCCAACACCTACAGCTTTCCAGATGCAATTAAGGTTTGTACTCCGGGCTTGGCCGACAGAACTTGTAATTGGCACCCGGAGAGGTTATGCATCACTAAAGGTGCTCTCGATGCGGGTTTGAGGTTTCTTGTTGACCCGTTCATCATCAAGCTTCTAGCTGAACTACAAGCTCACCCTTGCCAACTGTATCCAAATGCTTGGATATTTGTCATAATCTTCATAATAAGGTGTCGGGATCTAGGCATTCCCTTGAGCACTACCATGTTCCGGAGTATATTTACAGTGAAGAATTCTCCTGATACTAGGGATGGACATCGGGGCACTTCGGGGTCGGGGAGTGCTATCCCTGCCCCCATCCCCGAATTCAAACCCGATCCCCGTCCCCGGCCCAATCCCCGTCGGGGATTATTTTTTATTCCCCGTCCCCGGCCCAAACGGGTAACGGGGATCCCCGCGGGAATCGGGGAATTTCATTTTAAACAAAAAATAATATTTTAAAAAATTTTAAACACTAACTAATGAGTTTTAAACAATTTTTTAAGCGCTAAATTAAGATAAAAAAATATTACTTAAATAAACAATTATAAATAACAAGGAAATGAAGTTATTTAACTACTAGAAAGACAAACATTTAAGATTAAAATATCATTTTATTTCCAATATAAAGTATTAAAAATTTGTATATATTAATATATGATTATTAATATATATATATATATATATATATTATAATGTGGTGGAATCAAGTTGGGAATTGAGAATCGGGGCGGGGTCGGGGATTGGGCCGGGGAGACATAAAATCCCGGCCCCAGCCCGCTCCCCGGTTTTTTTTGAAAATTGTCCCCGCTCCCCGGCCCGTACCCGAAAAATCCCCGATTCCCCGCCCCGTTCGGTGCGGGGATCGGATCGGGATCGGGCGGGCCGGGATGAATGCCCATCCCTACCTGACACTAAGAAAGGATGGATCAGCATCCAACATAGAACCAGAATTCCTTATATAGTGAACACTCTTTCTGTCCCGGATTCTCATCACTTCTGGCCACGAGAATTTATAGTCTCAAGTGGAAGGGGGGCGACTAGAGCTAATTCTTTGTGACAAAGTTCGGAGATGTGAAAGATAGTTCACACTTCATATGTGATCTAGATGAGGAAGAGCTCCTAAACCGAGATAGACTACTAGCAGACAATGGTCATACCCATTACAAAATTTTCTTGAACGAGAGAAAGCTTATCGAAGCTGGCCTCAGCTTTCTTTCACTTGAGGGTAATTTATCTTTATTTTCCGTTATGAACTTCATTTGTTCTTATTCCGATATTTTTTTCGTTTCTTTGTTTCAGCTGTCGAAGAGATTGACAACCGTCCTGAGAATCAGCCGATTCCTACTAAGAGGATGATGAAGAAGGCAGAAGCCTTGGCAAGTCCTGCTGATGTGCAAATTCCTCAGTTCTTGGCCGGATGTTCTCAGAAGAGGTCTAGGAATGCCGAAGGTGACATGAGATCGCCCTTCACCCCTATTTGGGGTATCTGCGAACAAGACTCTGTCTTAGGATGCCCTACTTTGGCCTTCCCCTGATAGCTTTTGTGCCTCCTGGGCATCGTCAGAGAGCCATCCAGTTTCTAAGTGTGCTTTGATCGAATCTATCCAGTAGCTCCCTACATCAGTTGGTGCCACCAATTTTGAGTTGATGGCCGGGGTCTTCAAGACCTGGAAGTAAACACTCCCTGCATAGTTCTCTATCTCCGAAGAAGCGAACTTGGACAGGGCATCAGCCTTAACGTTCTCTTCTCTCGGAATGTGCTCCATATAGCACTCGTCAAACTGAGTCATAATAGCTTTCACAACTCTCATATACTTTGCCATAGTTTCGTCCTTGGCTTCAAATTCACCATTCACTTGTGAGACTACTAGTCTTGAGTCTCCACAGATTTTAAGGTTCTTGACCCTCATGATTCTGGCCAAGACCAATCCGGCTATCAGGCTTCATACTCCGCTTCGTTGTTGGTTATTGGGAAGTCCAACTTTAAAGCATACTCAACTGTGAACCCATCGGGGCTTGCAAAACCATTCCTGCACCACTAGATTTTGTTTTTGATGCCCCATCAAAATAAAGCACCCAATATTCCTTCTGATCCGACAATAGCTCTTCATCTTTATCATTACCTTCAGGGGTGGGTACTATCTCCTGCTCCCCGACTTCTTGGTTGCCAATGGTACATTCAACCACGAAGTCAGCTAATGCCTGAGCTTTGATTGCTGTTCTTGTACGTGATATCAAATTCTCCAAGTTCGATCGCCCACTTAATCAGCCTTCCATTTGCTTTTGGGCTATGCAATATGTTTCTCAGCTGCTGGTCCATCAGGACTTCAATCTTATGTGCCTGGAAGTATGGGCGTAGCTTCCTCGAGGCTATCACCAATGGCAAAGCAAATTTTTCAATGGGAGAGTAATTCAACTCAGCTCCATGCAACACCTTGCTCACGTAGTAGATAGGTTTCTGAACCTTGCTTTCTTCTCGGATGAGGACGGCACTCAATGCTTGTTCAGATACCGCCAAGTATAAATACAATGTCTCTCCGGGACTAGGTTTGGCCAACAACGGGGCCTCATTCATGTACTTATTTAACTTTTCAAAGGCCTCTTGGCTTTCAGGCGTCCATTCAAAGTTTTTCACCTTCCTCAATGCTTGAAAGAAAGGCAAGCACTTATCACCAGATTTGGAGATGAATCTCCCTAAGGCTGCAACTTGGCTTGTTAATTTCTGCACATCTCTTACAGAGCGTGGTGGCTCCATGTCCAGAATCGCCTTAATTTTATCAGGGTTTGCTTCTATGCCTCGCTTTGAAACCATCAGACCCAAAAACTTTCCTGATCCAATGCCAAAAGCACACTTGGCTGGATTCAACATCATCTTGTGGTGCCTCAGCACTTCGAATGCCTCTCTGAGGTGATTAATGTGGTCTGCCTTGAATAGGCTCTTGACTAACATGTCATCAACATAGACCTCCATGGTTTTCCCAATTAGATGAGCGAATATCTTATTCACCAATCGTTGGTAAGTGGCTCCTGCATTTTTTAGTCCAAAAGCCATAACAAGATAACAGAAAACACCAAAGTCAGTTATGAAAGATACCTTTGGGATGTCATCCTTATGCATCTTAATATGGTTATAACCACTGAAACCATCCATGAAACTCAACATCTCATGCCCAACAGTTGCATCTATCAGTGTGTCAATCCTTGGGACATGCGTCATTCAGATCAGTGAAGTCGATACACATCCTCCCTTTACATTTGCCTTCTTGACCATCACAGGGTTAGCCAACCATTCGGGAAACTGAATCTCTGATGTGCTAAAAAATAATTAAATTTGAATCGCAAGCGCACAATTCGTTTCGTTGAAAAAATTTTAGGTATCGATCCACGGAGACTAACATTTTCACATTTCTTAATAATTAATTTATGCGAATTAGACAAGAAATTTGGATTAATTTTGATTTTACCGATTAACTAAATTAACTTGATAGACATGCGTAACAAAATAATTGAAATAAATGAATTACACAACTAAAATGGAATAAGACTTCTAATAATTAGCTAATGATAAACTAATTAATGCTGAAAGTGATAATTAAGTAATTATGAAATTAATCAAGCTATTAAAGCTCAAAGAGTTTAATTAGAAAAAAAAACACACACACACACACACACAAACATGGCATGTAAAACAGGTAGGAACTTAGAATAACGAGCAGTAAAAAAAACAAAAAAAAAATTAGAAACCAAACCTTAAGACTATAGACTACTGATATAATAATTTCATCAAGACTTTTAATGCAACATATCTAAATAATTAAAAAATGATTGGTTAATAATTGGAGAATGATTGCACATTAGAAAATAAAATGCGGCTACACCTTGAAATGAAATACTGGTCTACAGTATTAAAACAGGAACAAGAAAATGGAAGCAGGTGTTGTGGGGAAAAAGAAAAGACGAGAGAGGGGTCGTGGGATTATTTGAAAAAGAAGAGAGAGGAAATGGTGGGTTCACAAAAGAAGAAAACAGAGGAGTAATGTAGTGAGTGCTGGAAAACAGGGGAGGGGTTTGAATAAACACAGGGAAAAAAAATCTTATGGCTTCGACTTAAACAATTTAGAGCAGGAAAATACGTACTAAAAATTAAAGAAACTAATATTTTTGTGTTTTTTTTTATTTTTGAAAATTAAATACGAGACTTAAGAAATTAATTACGAAATTAAAAACAATTATTCTAAGGAAATTGGAATGAGAATTAAATGGCCCACAATAAAATTGAGATTTAAAGGGGCAAAATTACGAATTAAAACTACGAACAAGAAAATAAAGTTTCATTATTTTCAACCCCAAGTGGTTAGCAACGGGATTTACGAAAATAACGAAACAAGGCAACAATAACGAAAGAGCAAGACAAGAAGTAAAGAAAATAAAAATTGCATTAATTATAATAGGAGTGTTTACAAGATTTGAAACTAAGAAAAATACAAGAAATTAAATCTACCCTAAAATCTAAGTTACTAAATACAAGGGGGGTGAGGGGGTATTTATAGGATAGAAATTAGGGTTAAGGGGGGTGTTGGGTAAATCCCCACCATACATTTGTGGTGTGTGGTGGTGAAATCCTAGTCATCTATTTGTTTCCTTCCCCCCTTAAGCTTTGAAGAGTAGATCTTGGCCATACACTTCTCTAATGTGTTGGGATGATCTCTACCTTCCACTTGTCTTGAAATATTCCTTTTGCTCCAAGCTCCTAATTCTTTTCCTTCTTTCATTTTTGGTCCTTTTTCTTCCTCTTTTTCCCTTCCTTGCACTTTATTTATTTATTTTGCCATTTCTTTATTTATTTACGAAATTCCTGAAATGCAACAAAATAAAATTATTAAAATACGAGTTTAAGCAATAAATAGGTAATAAAAATATGCAAAAATATGCACTTATCAAATGCCCCCATACCTATCTTTTGCTCGTCCTTGAGTAAGACAAAGACAAAAAGAAAATCTAGATAAAAAATCCTATACTCCTTTTCGTAGGTGTGACGGTTGCATTTGGCATATGCAACAAGCCCTTTAAACCCCTAGGAAGCCCTAGTGGACGAGTGAGGTCTCGTGAGGGCCTATAGTGAATGTACCCACAAAATCCATCTAGTTTGTATAAAAGATCACATGGCAATGCACACCACACATACATGTCCTCTCATGACACATCAACTTAAGAGTCAAAATGAATTTGCAAAGTCTTGGTGTGGAAAGTGCAAGGATTCACATAGTCTACTTAAAGAACCATGCAAGAGTGATTATAAGTTCATGTCAAGTGCAAAAATTATTGGTAACCATGCTAAGTCTACAAGAGCACACCTTAGAGTCAAAACTTGAGATCTCATATGCAAAACAAGCAATACCTCACATTTCACTCACAAAAGAATATTCACTCAAAAACAAGGGTAAGTGTATCACTCAATTCCAACAAAATCAAAAGCATGCTTGACACTTGGTATCATTCCAACTTAAATCACAACATACATTAATAATGACAATCAAAAGGTCTTTATTAGGGTTGTAATGGGGCTAGGGACAAGGTATGTCAAGAAAGGCTAAAGCAAGGTGAAGTGTCAAAAGTTAGTAGTCACCATGAATATCATGCACAACACCAAACTTCCTCCCCATACAAACAAAAAGCCTTGAATAATCGCAATGAAGGAGGATTACAAAAAACTGAAGTATGCTCTCATGTATATTTTTTTCAATTTTTTTTCATTTTTTTTTCTTTTCATTTTTTTTGTTTTTTTTCATATTTTTTTTATTTATTTTAAAGGCAAATGATAAATGTAACAATAATCCTCCTTTAGATTTAATTTTGAAAATCGACTATCAAGGTAACAACAAATATTTCCTCGAAAGTTATGAACAATAGTAAACCCTATTTCACACACCTTATTGCTCCCTCAAGTTCCAACTAGCCTTTGACAAAATGGGATCAAGAATACGTAAGGCTAAACAAGAAAAAGGTCTTAGGCGAGTAATGTGGTGTGTCACCGAAAGAAAATGATTAGGCTCAAAGGGTTAACTAATTGATCATATAAGAATGGTGTGGATAATTTGGGAATATAGGTTATTCCTAAGTGCCTTTATCATTTTATCATCAATTAATGTCATGTATTTCAAAAAGGAACTCAAACAAGTGCTAGCGATGCAAATGACAAGTGGACACTCAAGCAAACGAATATAAATGCAAAAGATGTGCATATAGGCTCAAAACTCACTTGGTGTGGTAAAACATAATCAATCTCAAGTAAAGGTATCCTCAATGCACCTACTTGTACTCAAAGCATGAAGACCAAATCATCTTACACCTAATCATGTCCTTCTAATTTCATGCACAATTCAAATAAGTCTACTAGCTTCACCTTGCTAGTGTAAGTGTGTGAACAAGAACTTTAGCAAATCACTTCTCAAACAAAAGCTAATGGATCATAAGATTATCATAGCATGCAAGGGTGCATCAAGCAACTAGCAATCAATTAACAAGACTAGAATACGAAAAGAACTCTTTTTGTGATTTTTTGATTTTTTTAATTTTTTTTTTGAATTTTCTGATTTTTTATGTTTACACTAAAAACCCCCCCATACCTAAATCATGCATTGTCCTCAATGTATGCAAATGCAAAAGAAAAGAGAAATGAGAAAGGATAAAGAAATGTAAAAGAAATGAAAAAGGAGAAAGTTGAGGAAATACCTGATACGGGATGACGGAGACTGAAAATTTCTAAAAATTACGAAAGAAAACAACACACACACGCACACAAATCCTCCCCCATACCTATCTTACACGAGGGGAGGCAAAAGAATAAAGCCGAATTAGCCGATGCCGGTAGGAAAATTAGGGTGTAACTTTGAGAAAATATCAAGGAATTTATGAAAATTTTTATGAGCAAAGATTTTCTCAATTAACATAGAATCATTCAACCCTAAAGAGCAATTGTCACTAATGTTCTCCCTAAACCAACTTAAGGCTTCTTTATTTTGTTTAAGCAAATTAGAGATAATGAAAGTCTGGTTAGGGTTCGAATCAGTAGGAATAACATGAGACAAGGGTTCCTCTTTCCCTAACGGTTGTTGATCAAATTCGGGATGATAAAGAGTTAAGGCAAATGCGGGTGGTGTAACCACGGGACTCTTAAGAATGGAAGTGTTAAGAACGGGCTCACTACTAACAACCTCGGGTGGGGTCACCCACTTGGAACAATTGTCATTCAAATCTCCTAACAACTCATCAAATGTAGGTGGTTCATCAACGGGAGTTTTAGCAATAAGAATTGGTTTACAAGAGACCTCCACAGGTTTGGTTTCCCACTTAGAACAAATTTCGTCTAATTCCCTCATCATTTCTTCCGAGGTCATATCCCTTAACGAATCAGCATACTCTCGATTAGACTCATACTCTCGATTAGACTCATAGTTGACTTTGAAATCCTCGTTGAGAAGAGACTCAATCTCACTATCCTCAAAGCTAGACCATGTGACAAACTTGTTAACCACATTGACTCCTATTGGTTGCTCAAAAAGGTCGTTGGGTTTTTTTCGACGTTGAAAATGTTAAGGTCAATGGTCATGTTACCGAAAGTGAGTTTCATCGAACCATTCCTACAATTAATCAAGGCATTTGATGTAGCAAGAAAAGGTCGTCCTAGAATGATAGGAATTTGGTTCTTAGGATTCATGACGGGTTGAGTCTCGAGGACAACAAAGTCAATCGGAAAGATAAAATCACCAATTTTAATCAAGACATCTTCAATTAATCCCTTGGGCATTTTTATAGAACGATCGGCAAGTTGAAGAGTCATATTGGTCTTTTTGAGCTCGCCTAAACCTAGGGCTTGATAAACGGAAAATGGAAGCAACTTCACACTAGCACCTAAGTCAAGTAAAGCCTTGTCCACGAAAGTATTACCTATGACACATGAAATAGTTGGACAACCGGGGTCCTTGTACTTCATGGGAATTTGGTTAGAAAGAATTGAGCTCACTTGGGACGTCAAGAAGGCTTTCTTAGGGACTTGGGTGGTTCGTTTATGAGTACACAACTCTTTAAGACATTTCGCATAGGAGGGAACTTGTTGAATCACGTCTAAAAGAGGAATGTTGATCTCGACTTGTTTGAAAACTTCCAAAATCTTTTCCACTTGAGGCGATTGTTTATCAGGAAGGAGTCTTTGCGGATAAGGAGCTTTAGGCTTAAAGTCTCGTTCGATGGGTTCTTCGGGAGTAGAATTTTGAAGTGATTTACTAAGAGACGAAGGTTCATTCGGTGAAATTGGTGAATGAGAAGATTTTGATGACTCGGGGATAGATTTGGAAGATGAAGGTTCAAGAGTTAAAGGTGTGAGATTAGATGACTTGAAAGGCTCGGGATTTGGAATATGGCTTGAAGGATCGAGTTTAGGTTTGGATTCAACATTTGACTCGTCTTTTTCGTCTTCGGAAGACTCGATTCCTACTTGATTCTCGACTTGTTTTTCTGACCTTAAAGAAATGACAGCATTCACACTTTCATGAGGTCTTTGGTTTATAAGGAATTTAGGGTTGACCTCGGGTTGACTCGGGAATTTATTCTTCTCTCGCTCATACATGGCATTGGCTAATTGACTCACTTGAATCTCTAACTTCGATATGGCTTGAGTACTAGCATTTAAAAGTTGCCTATCTTGAGTCATGGTTTGCATGAAAGTTTGTTGAGATTGAGCCAAATTAGTCGTTGATTTTAAAAGCGAATCAAGAGTCTTTTCCAAAGAATTAAGCCTCTTATCCGACTCATGAAAGCCGGGTGGGTGGGCGGGTGCTTGATTTGAATAAGAAGGTTGAGTCGGATAAGGACCGAGATTTTGAGTAGGGTTTGGAAAGGGACCTTGATTTGGAGTCGAGAAAGAATTTTGATTGGGTTTTTGGAAAGAAGGAGCATTTTGAAAAGGAGGTTGAAAAGAAGATGACGGAGCTTGGTAGCTTTGCCCTTGATTCCAAGAGAAGTTCGGGTGATTCCTCCACCCGGGATTGTAAGTAGGAGCAAACGTTTCGTTCCTAGTGGGTGGTTGAGACACCGCATTAACTTGATCAAAAGCGGGATAGTCCGAAAAACCTTGATTAAAATTATGGCACATAGACACATTCGAGGGGGCCTTACTAGTTTCTAGGGCTTCGAGTCTTCTAGTTAAAGTGGCTAATTTGGCATCGGTTGCAATCGAACTCCCAATCGAATGCAAACCCTTAGATGAACTAGACGACTCATTAGACTTGTTAGGTTCCCTAGTAGACTCCTACAACATGGTCTTCTCGGCTAATTCTTCAAAAAATTTCCAGCCCTCGTCCTCATCTTTCTCCATGAATTTTCCTTGGCACATAGATTCCAACAACGCGGTTGTTGGTCCATCTAAGGCCTCATAAACGATCTTACAAAGCCTCCATTTTTCTATTCCGTGGTGGGGGCATTGTGATAGAAGATTTTTAAAACGATCAAAATATTTCCAAAAAGACTCGTTTTCCTTTTGAAGAAATTGATTTATTTCGTTTGTAATTCTCGTAGTCTTATGGTTTGGAAAATATTTTTTTAGAAAAATAACCACAAATCCCTCCCACGTGGAAATAGAATTAACGGGTAGACTATACAACCATTTTTTTGCATTTTCTTTTAAAGCAAAGTTGATAAGTCTTAGCCGAATGGAGTCCTCGGAAAGATGTTGGAGTTTTTGCAAAGCGCAAACCTCCTCAAATTCATGAAGAAAGAGATACGGGTCCTCACCCTCGCTCCCGCTAAATTTAGGTAACATACTGATGTGGTGAGCTTTAATTTCGAAATTATTACCATTAACGGGAGGAAGGGTGATACACGAAGGTTGGGCGGAATGAGTAGGATAGCAACGGTCCCTAAGAGACATGGCCATGTTTACTACGGGTTCGGAATATCTAAAGACTCGGAATTAGACGATGAAGAAATCTCAAATGATCTCACTAGTCTAGAAGAATTATCCCTAATCCACGTAGTTCGCATAAACCACAAAGGAAACACGTAGCAAGTAAGTGCGATAAATTAAAACACACAAAAAGAAAGGGTGTAAAATTAAAAGAAAAATCCTAAACCTAGGGTTCCCTAATAAAATAACTAGACCTTGCTCCTAACTTTAAGGGCTACCAAAAACTAGGTAAATCAATAATTATTCGAACTGGCTTGGCCAGGTAGGTGCAAGCATTTCCAAGAGGCTAAACACCAGCCTAGACACCAAAACCTTAATTGGCCAGGTCAGCTTTCGCTTTCCTAGACACCAAAAAGTCGGAATAATTAAAGATTACTTCGTTTCTTAAGCACCTTCCTAAATGAGCGCGAAATTCCTAGGGGCAAACATCTAATTAATTTTATTAAAGGCTAGGTATGCAAAATGAGGGATTAATGATTTTTGGGCTAAGGAAAGAGTGATGAAATCCCTTCCCTTATCTTGTAGTGGTTTTGCCCTTAATGTTTATGTACAAAATGATGCAACAAAAATGATATATACAAAAATTATAAACAAATATGGATGCTTACACTACGTAATTTAATCTGAAGAAAGAAAGAAATTTAACGTACCTTAGGGTCCTCCAGCGATCACCACAATTATTGGTATGAAAAATTAAAAACAAAAAATAAAATCTAGCATGATGTGCACCTACGTGATGAATGCATGATGCAACAATTATGTATTTACAACTAATTTTTTTGGATTTTTGATTTTTCAATTTTTTTGTGATTTTTTTTAATTTTTTTTTTGATTTTGTATTTTTCTAAAAATAAAAAAAAACGAAAAGAGTGAGATACGGTTACCGAAGCAAGCTTTCCATAAATTCCAATTTTTCCACGCTTCGTTGAGAAGAGTTCCGAAATCTCAAGCTTTCCTAAAAAGAACGAAATAAAAAAATAAGACAAGAAATAAAACTAACTCGAAAAATTAAAAATTAAGGCGCGAATAATTAGTCCCCAGCAGCGGCGCCAAAAACTTGATGTGCTAAAAAATAATTAAATTTGAATCGCAAGCGCACAATTCGTTTCGTTGAAAAAATTTTAGGTATCGATCCACGGAGACTAACATTTTCGCATTTCTTAATAATTAATTTATGCGAATTAGACAAGAAATTTGGATTAATTTTGATTTTACCGATTAACTAAATTAACTTGATAGACATGCGTAACAAAATAATTGAAATAAATGAATTACACAACTAAAATGGAATAAGACTTCTAATAATTAGCTAATGATAAACTAATTAATGCTGAAAGTGATAATTAAGTAATTATGAAATTAATCAAGCTATTAAAGCTCAAAGAGTTTAATTAGAAAAAAAACACACAAACATGGCATGTAAAACAGGTAGGAACTTAGAATAACGAGCACTAAAAAAAAAAAAAATTAGAAACCAAACCTTAAGACTATAGACTACTGATATAATAATTTCATCAAGACTTTTAATGCAACATATCCAAATAATTAAAAATGATTGGTTAATAATTGGAGAATGATTGCACATTAGAAAATAAAATGCGGCTACACCTTGAAATGAAATACTGGTCTACAGTATTAAAACAGGAACAAGAAAATGGAAGCAGGTGTTGTGGGGAAAAAGAAAAGACGAGAGAGGGGTTGTGGGATTATTTGAAAAAGAAGAGAGAGGAAATGGTGGGTTCACAAAAGAAGAAAACAGAGGAGTAATGTAGTGAGTGCTGGAAAACAGGGGAGGGGTTTGAATAAACACAGGAAAAAAAAATCTTATGGCTTCGACTTAAACAATTTAGAGCAGGAAAATACGTACTAAAAATTAAAGAAACTAATATTTTTGTGTTTTTTTTATTTTTGAAAATTAAATACGAGACTTAAGAAATTAATTACGAAATTAAAAACAATTATTCTAAGGAAATTGGAATGAGAATTAAATGGCCCACAATAAAATTGAGATTTAAAGGGGCAAAATTACGAATTAAAACTACGAACAAGAAAATAAAGTTTCATTATTTTCAACCCCAAGTGGTTAGCAATGGGATTTACGAAAATAACGAAAAAGCAAGACAAGAAGTAAAGAAAATAAAAATTGCATTAATTATAATAGGAGTGTTTACAAGATTTGAAACTAAGAAAAATACAAGAAATTAAATCTACCCTAAAATCTAAGTTACTAAATACAAGGGGGGTGAGGGGGTATTTATAGGATAGAAATTAGGGTTAAGGGGGGTGTTGGGTAAATCCCCACCATACATTTGTGGTGTGTGGTGGTGAAATCCTAGCCATCTATTTGTTTCCTTCCCCCTTAAGCTTTGAAGAGTAGATCTTGGCCATACACTTCTCTAATGTGTTTGGATGATCTCCACCTTCCACTTGTCTTGAAATATTCCTTTTGCTCCAAGCTCCTAATTATTTTCCTTCTTTCATTTTTGGTCCTTTTTCTTCCTCTTTTTCCCTTCCTTGCACTTTATTTATTTATTTTGCCATTTTTTTATTTATTCACGAAATTCCTGAAATGCAACAAAATAAAATTATTAAAATACGAGTTCAAGCAATAAATAGGTAATAAAAATATGCAAAAATATGCACTTATCAATCTCTTCAATAAACCCAGCCTCTAAGAGCTTGTCAACTTCTTGCTTAATGGCCTCTTGCCTTCCACGAGCAAAATTCCTCTTCTTCTGCTTTATTGTCTTCCACTTTGTATCGACATTCAGCTTGTGAGTTATGAGTTGGGGATTAATCTCTGGCATGTCGGCCGCTGTCCAAGCAAACAAATCACTATTTTCTTGTAATAAAGTCATCAACCTGCCCTTCAAGGGTTTCTTCAAAGAAGCTCCAATATATGTAACCTTTTTGGGGTCTCCGAGATCTAGAGGTATAGGAACCAAATCTTCTGTCGGCTTCCCTCAGTGCTCATCATCTCCTCAGACATCCATGTCTTCAATCGGAAGGACCTGTCCCTCGACTCCATCGGCCCTTAAAGCAGCTATATAGCAACTTCTAGCCATTTTCTGATTTCCTCTCTGTTCTCCAACACCATTATGAGTTGGAAACTTAATCTTCATGTAATAGGTAGAAGCCACAGCCTTAAATGCATGAAGCCTAGTCCTTCCCAGGATTGCATTATATGTCGAGGCTGCCTTGATTACTAGGAAATTCAGCATCTGAGTGGCCTCTTTAGGTTCCTGCCTAATAGTCACAGGCAGCTGAATGGTTTCTTCAACTTTGGATTCAACTCCATTAAATCCATAGATAGGTATGTTGGTCGGGGTCAACTGAGAGTTAGTGTACCCCATCTTCACAAACGCGTCATGAAACAGAATGTCAACCGAAGCTCCATTGTCTATCAGGACTCGCTTTACTTCCGAGTTTCCAATTATAGGGGTTATGACCAATGGGTCGTCGTGGGGGAACTTCACCCCTTCGAGGTCTGAATCATCAAAACCAATCACTATTTCAGTCTTATCACGTTTCGGGGCCTCTTCCACGATGTGCATCACTTCTCTGGCATATGCCTTTCGAGAATTTCGAGTTGTGCCGGCCGTTGTCGGGCCTCCCCAAATCATATTGATAACTGGCCCTTGGGGCTGTGGGTTGCGATCACGGTCGTTGTCCCTACGATCATTATTCTTCCTGTCATAATCCCTCCTTTGATTTCCACGAACTTCACCCTTCGTGAACTGGCCTAGCTTCCCTCTTCGGATCAAGAATTCACTTTCGTCCTTGAGTTGAATACATAGGGATATCAGTCCACACCACCTCCTCATCCTCAGGCTCCTCTTCGGGTGCGGGGTCAGTTGGAACATCGTCCATGGGGTCCTCCTCTGGGTCACTCTCTGGCTCATCTGAGTCCACTGGGCCCTCTACAGGCATAGGGTCATCAGTTTTGGGATCCTCCTCATGGACTATCTCTCTCTCTCTCTCTCTCTCTCTCTCTCTCTCTCTCTCTCTCTCTCTCTCTCTCTCTCTCTCTCTCTCTCTCTCTCTCTCTCTCTCCTCCTGCTGAGGGTCAATCTCTGTTTCAACATCAGGCTCCTCTACAGCTCTCAGAAGAGCATCATCATGTCGCTGCTCGAAACTCTCAGGTATCTCTACATCCTCGGGTATCTACACAAAAAGGGAAAAATGTTACTATCCTTGAGGTTCTGATAATTAGTTCCCTTATTGGGCTTAAGGTTGTTAGGGCTATGTCTACTAGCCCGACCATGTTTCGATAAGGGTTTGAGTCCTTAAACCTTCCTATCGTCTCTGAGATTATAACCTAATGCTCTGATACCATTTCTGTAACACCCCTAGATCCGGGGTCGGAGATCCAGGCTATCACTCTATCCTTAATTCCCATTATAATAAACATTATTCTTAATCTTCCTTTTAGCATGCTGTGACCCCTCAGTCAAACATAACATTTACAGATTATAGGCTCAGAGACGAAATTAAAACGTTACTAAGTTATTACAACCATCTCGAAATAGTTATTACAAACCCAAATTGTCATAATCTTAAAAGTTCAACTTAAAAGGATTACCATCTAAGGCGGCATCTACGGCCACAATGCGGTTTGGTTTTCAGAAACCTACACAAGTCATGCTTGTAAATAAACCTAACCAACCTAAGCTATAAACCTAACCAACTTAGTCTACTCACCTGTAGTAATGCTACTGGGTACGACCTCGGCACCTGCCTCGTAAAAAGTCTCCTAAACTGCTGACCGGTGAGCACGCTTTTCCGCGGGTTCTGCCTTGTTCTTGCCATACTTATCTGTTATTGTGTGGTGGTGTATAAAAGAAAAGCAAGAGTGAGCAATACAGCTCAGCCATATAATAATAGTTTTCAAAGTACTTTTATTATCATAAATATGCGACATATCTTATACTGGTATTGAACCATTATTAAACATTTTTCATTCCTTATCCAGAAATCTAACGAAAAATTTCTGAGGTACTTTGAATAGGTCATCATTCTGTCAACACTATCGGTAATTGAGCACCTAGGCTTTCATTACAGTGTTACAGTACAATTCCAATTGGAAGGATGGGATTATGCTGGAGCCTCTTCCACGATATCTGGTGATCAGCCAATATACCGTGCCTCTGCTTTTCTACTAGTAGAAGGACGACGTTCCCTTATCGGGTTGCACCCTGACCGCATACGGGCCTTAACATTTGGACTACGCTCGAAGGCGATGTCCCCTCTTCCTCCAATCCCTTAGAGAATCCTATTTATCCTAGAAACAGAATTTAATCCAGTTCTCTCGAGCACAAAGCTTGCCAACTGGTTTGTTAACCTTTTATTAACTTTACTTCCATGAGTGATTGAGGAAGTAACTTTGATATGTGGGTTGACTTTATTCAACAGATTTTGATTACTAAGAATCACTTCATCAAACATAACTTGGGAGTTGGTCGGAGTTTTGAGTGTTTAGTCAAACTTAACCCCCCTTACTAGGTAGGGTATACTTCTTATTGGCAGCGAATGGAGAAAACAATTAATACTGGCTCTCAAAAACCTTGGGTTCCCGAGTTTTGATAAGTTGAGTGAAGTAGCGAAACTTTTTCGATGAGTGAAGCTATAGTCCATGAAGAAATGGAAACCCGTACTATTTTTAAATAATTTTCCGACGATCAGAAAATATTTAAAGTAATTTTTTAAAGTTTTAAAATAAATTTTAGATAATTAATATGATTTTTAAATCATCCTGGAATATTTAATAAATATTCAATTAATATTTATTAAATAAAAATAAAAAACTTTGAATATTTAATAAATATTTAAATAATATTTATTAAATAAAGAACCATCCAAAATATTCTCCAATGAAAATAATATTCAACTTATTAATAAATATTTAAATAATATATAACAACCTAGATTTTTCGCGATTATATAAATGATTATATAATTGTTAAATGTGGAAATTATGTGAATTATTTGATAGATAAATTTTGTGAAGTCAAAGTATATGTGAAATCATGTTTATGTGATTATATGATGATTGGTATGTGTCGTACATGTTCGTGGAATTTTATTTATATTTTTACAACATTAAAAGTATATTTAAAGTGCATTTTTAATCTTTTAAAAATCATATAAAATCATTGAAATTGATTTAAATCATGAAATCTTTTACATTATCATCTTTGAGACAAGAATTAGTTTGTAAAATTAGTGTGGATATTTAATTATGTGTTTTTGGTATTTTTAAATGATTTAAAATGTATTATTTCTTTTAAAGAACCTTTATTTCGAAAATTCGTATAAAATTCATTTTTGATCCAAATATTATTTTAAAAATATGGGGATGCTTCTAATTTCATGAACTTTATTTTAAAATTTTTTATAAAATATTTTCTCCCCATTTCCTAATTTATTTCGATTTAAAATTGATTAAAAGAATGATTTTTTTAAAAAGTGAATTACAATTGTGTAATTACCGTTTTGCCCTTGGAATTGAAAGTTAAGAGACATCAGTCTCGCTTCTCCCTCCTTCCTCATTCTCGACTATACTCTCTCTCTCTCTCTCTCTCTCTCTCTCTCTCTCTCTCTCTCTCTCTCTGTGCTCTCTCTTTTCTCTCTCTCTCGGTAGCTTCTCTTTTCCATTTCTCGTCGGGTTTTGACCGATTTTATGATCTGAGACCGGATTTGTTCCTATTTTTCAGTCCTCTATCCACATATATCACTGCATGCGGTTTTTATGATGAAAGTTACAAAACCTATTTCGAGTTTTGCCTCGATTTTTGCTTGGTTACTTCGATTATTGCTAAAATCAAATGCCCATGATGATTAGTATACATTTTTATGCTTATAATCATGTTGGTGTTGTAGTACTGTGCTCGTGTATGTATATATATATATATATATGTGTATCGTGTGTATGTGTTCGACTTTTGATGAAGAAATTACAAAACCCCTTCGTTTTGCTTGATTTCGAACTGCTATGCTTTGATTATTTTTAACTGCTATGTTTATAAATGTAATTGGTAGAATTTTCGTGTTGGAGGCTCAAATATAGAGTACCACTGAAACTTTTGCCCGTCGGCTATGATTTTCGTAATGAGCCGGTGAATCGACGATGATGAACATGAGTCGAAATTTGATTATTATTCGTATATAACGTTTTTAAAAATTATAAGGTTGCATGATTAGTTTTCGAAATTATTAATTCGAATTTATATGATTTTATGAGAATTATTTGGATTATTAAGAGATATGTGATGTTAGTGATTCGTTAAACATGGTTTAATGATTATTGATGATTTCGGATTATGTGGAAAATAGTATGATTATGAGTTATCATGATATTATGTATTCCATTGGAAGTGTAGGTGGATATTGAATCCATCGTAGGTATTTGATTGTGAAGTGGAGTCGGATATGTTCCAACGGGATAGTCCATATTATAAAGGGGACTCTGTCCGATTTTCATGAAATTATTTATGTAGTAAAGTGTATATCTAATAGTATGACTGCTTATGAGTCAACTTTATCTACTAAGTAGCTATGTGATATGTATGTTCTATGTGCTATGTGCTTAAGTCAATATCTATTTACGAGGTGATTCTAGTATAATGTTAGGTACGTATGTTATATGTTGAGTATCGATGCGTTATGAGAATCGTTTGGGTAGAATAGGATTAGACAATTAAGAGGTATAGTATTCTAAAGTAGTGATTATGATTTATGTAGATACGAAGGACTTAGGCCCTAGCAATAAAGGGAAAGCTAAGGTTGAGTTTCAGCAGGCTGAGCTGTAGCTGTTGCATTCTACCGGAGGCAAGTAACTCTGTCTTTCCTCTGAAAGTTCATATTATTGAAACTGTTATATCTTGTTGATTCAAGCATGCCTATTCTATACCATGTTGATCATACTTCTGTTATAAACTTACCTTTTCATGTATCCAAAAATCTTTATTGATAAACCCTGGTTCAACACATGTAAACCCTAGATCAACATAATTCTTTTTAATTGCTTCTTGACCATACTGTCATCCAGAGTTAAACAATACTAATTCTTTTTAATTGCTTCTTGACCATATATGTCCTACAATTTACTATAATCAAGTCATATTGACTGACCGATAAACCAGTGTTCCACTTGATTTATGTCCGTGACCCGGATACCCTGTGTTGATTTTAAAATACTTATCAAATATCATGTTGCCCTAAACACTGCTTTACAAACTTGTTATCCTTTATTGATGACTTTTAAACCTTACAACTTGATCAAATGATTTTAAAACTAGACTTAATTGATATCTTTGACCTTTGATTTGGATTGTTCCCTTATACCCTGATTGAAGCCCAGATTTCCACATGAGTCTATATCTTCTTGATTCAGACTTGTACCTCTCTTTCATTGATGTCAGAAAACCTAGTCAAAACCTTTGACTTTTATCGTTGCAAATCAAAATGAGGTGTTTTCTTAAAATACTTTGAGGTTACTTAGACTAGGCTGATTTGTTATCAGAGAGTCGAAGGTAAATCGAAGTAAAAGTTTCGAAAAGATTAAGTATTAAAATGTTTTATGAAGATAAAAGAGTTTTGCAAAGCTTAATGTTTTAAAATAAGATTTTCATAAAAATGTTAGGAACTCCGTCTAAATGGTTTCCACAGATTCCTGACGATTGGAGACGGGGCGAATGGGTAATGCTGGTTCCGTCAGTTTTTGAGATGTAGTATTGTGTGGTTCTGGTCTGTCCAGTTCAACACCTTTATAGGCCAATGTGTTGCCTCTTGGGAACCCAAGCTATCCTAATGAAATGAAATGATGGCCATAGGGACTTTGTGTCCGGTATGGGGACTTTATGGGCTGATAACTCGTATTGTCTGTTATGAAATAAAAACCTCCAATCAGTTTTCTTAAATTGATGACTATTTTTTATTTACTATGAAATGAAATTGGTTTACCGATTGAAATGTCAATTACTTTACACAGTTTTGAAATAACTATTGTTATCCTGTTTATCAGATGATATCCTGTTTTTACTAAATACCAGTATTGCTTTTACCGCTTCCAGCATGTTTATGACATATCTTGAATTACTGTCATCTTTTAGGATACCCTGTTGTATTGTATTCAATTGAGATCATTTGTTACTTGCTGAGCGTTGGCTCATTATTATTTTGTCTAACCCTTTTGACAATAATCTAAGAATCATGGTTCGTACAATCCAAACCGCAAGGAAGCGCACCTATCGTGGCCCTGAGTTGGTCCGTTTTGAGATAGCTCTCGAGGTAGATGCAATAACAGCTCGGTGAGGAGATCTTTAATTAGTTGTAAGAACTGGCAGTAGAAATTTTGAGAACTTTGGTATGTAATAATAATATATTTTAAATTCAGGTTTGTAATAATAATTAGTTAGATGATGGCTTGCTTGTTTCATACCATTACCTGTGAAAGATCTTGGGTAGTAGTGTTAGGGCCAGTTAGCATGTTATATTTATATTATATTTTAAGTTGTTTGCTTCTAGATGTGTGTCAGTGACTCTCCGATCTAGGCCCCTGATCGGGAGGGTGTCACAGGTTGGTATCTGAGCTACGGGTTTTGGTCACTGAAACAAGCCAGGAATTTAGGATCACTAATAAAAGAAGTAGATACAATTAGGATTTAAGAGTGATAGGTGTAGGGAGTGATTATTGGTTTAGGTTTTCCCTTCGCAATAGATTTTTGGGACTTACATAACTTAACTCGTTTATATTCTGCGTGTATATATATATATTATTACTACAGGACATGGATCTTGCCGATGATGCACCATCCCTACCTTCCGATTCTAGTAGTTCATTCGAGGAGTCCGATCCTTCGGAGATTATGTCTGATGTTGATGCGGAGGTCGAGTCTGATACTGAGGTTATATCCGAGTCTGAGGTTGAGAGTCCCACGTCCCGTGCCTATATTCCTGTCCCTACCACGGAGTCTACACCTGTGTATGAGCCTATTACCGATACCGTGCCTGTTCCAGTCCCAGTACCAGTTGTGACCCCATCTGTCACCGAGCACGGTGAGTCCTCTATCAGATATTTTTCAGTTCATGAGCTAGTACCTGAGCCTACCTTCGAGGACATGGTTCGTAAGTGCGAGAGTCTAGCAGGCTAGAATGCAGAGTTGAAGGAACTTATTGAGAAAATGAAAGTGGAGGCACAGCTTCGAGTATATTTGACTACTATTGATTGGAGGGGACGTATCAGGATGTTGGAGGATGCTGTTAGGAACCGTTTACACCGGAACCCTATTACACATGATGTACTAACCGAAGCCCATAGACTTTCGAGTGTAATTTGCTGGACGTTGTGTGAGCTTTTCGAGACCCGAGGTTCCCGTGACTAGACTACTGCTGTGGAAATGGTTGTGAGTGGGACATTTGGTAGAGCCCACTAGTGTTAGTTATGTTTACTACTAGTCTAGGATGTTTTCCAGTTTTCCTAGTGCTATTGGACGGATGGTTGTTATTTTAGTTTATTTATTTCAGTTCGGATGTAGAAGGGCTGAATGCCCTCAACTTTTATGATGTTGGATTGTTTTCGTCTTAGTGACGTATGCATATTTCGTATATCCCTGTGTTCACTGCTTTATTTATCACTTTTTACATACTGTCTTTACATACCGTATTTCCATAACTTATTAACTTGTTCATATAAACCCTGTTGCATAATTTACAACTGTACCCATATCATACTGATTTATTGGAACCGATCGTCTATTGGTACTAGACGGAGGAACCCTATTTCTTTTGAATATAAACCTACTTGTTGTTTACCAACTGTTTACCTTCTTATCAGAAAGATGCCTCCGAGAAGAAACCGTCAAGCTACCAACAATGATAACCAAGACCAACAAAATCAAGATAACCCTACTATGGCCCAGAAGTTACAATTACTTCAACAACAAACTGCTGCTTTTGTTCAACACCAACAACACCAAGCTGCCCAACTTGCTACAACTTTTAAATCTTTTCAAGCTATTCACCCACCTGAGTTTAAAGGTACCTTGAACCCTGTTGAAGCTAAATCTTGGTTGATGGATATCGAGAAGTCTTTCACGTTAGTTAGGGTTGATGAGGTTCAGAAGGTGGAGTTCGCCAGTTTTTATTTGAGAGCGGAAGCGAATTTTTGGTGGGAGTCTGTTAAGGCCGCAGAAGGAAATGCGATTACGTGGCCAAGATTCGTAGAATTGTTTAATGAGAAATATCTGCCAGGTTATTTACAAGACCAGTTGGAGATTCAGTTTATCGAGTTGAAATAAGAAGGAATGACTGTTGCGGAGTATGAAGCCAAGTTTACTGAGTTATCTAGGTTTGCACCCCAGTATGTAGGAAACGAAGCTAGTAAGGATAAGAAATTTCAGCATGGGTTAAAGCCCTGGCTAAGGAGTAGATTTGCTGCGTTTGAATTAAGAACCTATTCTGCTGTTGTGCAGAAGGCAATGATTATAGAAGGGGAAAGTGATTTGAACCAGAAGGAGAAAGCTGGTAAGAAGAGGAAATTTGAGAAAATAGAGAAGAGCCAAGAGACGGAAGGCCAGAATAGTTTTCAGAATAGAGGAAGGTTTGGAAATCGACCAGGAGGACAGAGGAATTTTCAGAAGTTTAGAGGTGGTAACGGAGGACAAAACCGTAGACCCCAAGGAGTAAACCCTCAGGCTATAACAAGGCCCGTACTACCAGACTGTAAAATTTGTAGAAGAAAGCACCCGGGTATTTGTAATAAGCATAATATAGTTTGCTACAAGTGTGGGAAGAAAGGACACTATGCTCAAGAATATCTGGAAGTGAAGCCAGTAGGATTAACTTGTTATAAGTGTGGCAAGATTGGCCATATTGCTAAGAACTGCAAGGAACCTGTCCAGACTGCTAATGTTATAAGAATCACCGCACCATCAGCACCGCGACAAGTACCGTATCAAGCAGCTCAACCTAGAGCCCGTACTTTCAATATGTCTGTCAAAGAAGCTATTAATGACACCGATGTGGTTGCAGGTATGCTTCCTGTTAACTCTTTTGAAGCTAAAGTTTTAATTGATTCTGGAGCAACTAGATCCTTTATATCTGAAAGATTTCTTGATAAATTGCACTGTGAGATTCGTCCATTAGAAAAGGCATTAGTAGTAGAAGTTGCTAATCAGGATAAGATTTCCATAGACCGGGAGTGTCCTAACTGTAATATTGAGATTGGAGGATTTCTTTTCTACGTGGATTTATTACCTTTTAAGTTGGGAGAATTTGATGTTATTTTAGGAATGGATTGGTTGTCCGCGAGTGATGCGCAGATTGAGTGTAAAAAGAAGCAAGTTAAGTTGCATACTGAAGATGGTAGTGAAGTAGTATTTCAAGGACAGAAGCAAGATAAGAAATTTCTAACGTTTATGCAAGCGAAGAGATTGTTGAATCAAGGATGTGAAGCTTATTTAGCACATGTAGTTGATACAGAGAAACAAGTCCCTAAGATGGAAGATATTCCAGTTGTACATGAGTTTCCTGATGTATTTCCCGACGAATTACCCGGATTAACTCCAGATAGAGAGATTGAATTCCCGATTGATTTGGCACCAGGAACTGAACCTGTATCTAAAGCACCGTATCGAATGGCACCTGTTGAGATGAAAGAGTTAGCTACTCAATTGCAAGATTTATTGGATAAAGGAGTTATAAGGCCGAGTGTGTCCCCGTGGGGAGCGCCAGTGTTGTTTTTTAAGAAGAAGGATGGAAGCATGAGGTTGTGTATTGATTATAGAGAACTTAATAAATTGACTATCAAGAATAAGTATCCATTGCCAAGGATTGATGATTTGTTTGACCAACTGAAGGATGCTGCCTACTTTTCTAAGATCGATTTGAGATCAGGTTATCACCAATTGAAGATCAAGCCAGAAGATATTCCGAAGACTGCATTTCGCATGAGATATGGACATTATGAGTTTTTAGTGATGGCTTTCGGATTGACGAATGCGCCAGCTATGTTTATGGATTTAATGAATAGAATGTTCAAGAGATATTTGGATAAATTCATAATTGTATTTATTGATGACATCCTTATATACTCGAGAAACCCTGAAGAGCATGCCGAGCATTTGAGAATAGCATTGGAAACCCTGAGAAAGGAAAGATTATATGCCAAGTTTTCTAAGTATGAGTTTTGGTTGCAAGAAGTGCAATTTTTAGGTCATGTGATTAGTAAAGAAGGAATTCGAGTAGATCCTGCTAAGATTGAAGCTGTGGTGAGTTGGAGTAGACCAAGAACTCCTACTAAGGTGAGAAGTTTTTTAGGATTGGCTGGTTATTATCGAAAATTTGTACAAGATTTCTCGAAGATTGCTACCCCATTGACAAAGTTGACCCGAAAGAATGAGAAGTTTATTTGGAATGATAAGTGTGAAGAAAGTTTTCAAGAGCTAAGGAAAAGATTAGTTTCAGCACCAGTATTAGTATTGCCAGATGATAAGGGAATTTTTTTTATCTATAGTGATGCTTCGCACAAATGATTAGGATGCGTTTTGATGCAACACGGGAATGTTATTGCGTACCTTTCAAGATAGCTTAAGCCGCACGAGCAAAAGTATCTGACACATGAATTAGAGTTAGCTGCAGTTGTGTTCGCGTTGAAAATATGGAGACATTACTTGTACGGAGAGAAATTTAAAATTTTCACCGATCATAAGAGTTTGAAGTATATCTTTACCCAGAAAGAGTTGAATATGAGACAAAGAAGATGGCTGGAGTTGATTAAGGATTATGATTGCACGATAAGTTACCATCCCGGAAAGGCGAATGTTGTCGCTGATGCGCTAAGTAAAAGGGAGAGATTGAATACATTGACAATGCCAAAGGAGTTATTTCGAGAATTTGAGAAGTTAAGTTTAGAAGTCTATGATTCAAAGGATGCAGATGAATTTTTGAGTACGATGACTTTTCAACCAGAGTTGTTGGAGAAGATTCGGTGATGTCAAGAGGAAGTGATGAATTGTGAGATGAATACGTTGACTGGAGAAGAGATTTGTAGACAAAAAGATGATCAAGGTATTTTAAGATTTGGAAGAAGAATATGGATTCCTAAAGTAGAAGAGTTGAAGAATGAGATTCTGAGTGAAGCCCATAGTTCGAGATATTTTATTCACCCTGGAAGTACAAAGATGTATCGAGATTTGAAAGAGAACTTTTGGTGGCCAGATATGAAGCGTGAGATAGCTGAATGGATAAGTAAGTGTTATACTTGTCAGAGAATTAAAGCAGAACATCAGAAACCAAGCGGATTGTTACAACCGTTAGATATTCCCAAGTGGAAATGGGAGCACCTTGCCATGGATTTTGTAGTAGGATTGCCAAGAACTAAAGCGAAGTCTTCACATTTCTTACCGATTAATGAAAGATTCTCATTGGATAAATTAGTGCATTTGTATTTGAAGGAAATAGTCTCATGACATGGAGTTCCCGTTTCTATAGTATCTGATCGAGACCCACGGTTTAATTCGAGGTTTTGGTGACAATTTCAAGAATGCCTAGGAACCCAATTGAAGATGAGTACAGCTTACCATCCACAGATGGGCGGACAAAGTGAAAGGACTATTCAGACAATAGAGGATATGCTTAGAGCTTGTGCATTGGATTTCGAAGGAAGTTGGGATGAACATTTGCCATTGGTTGAGTTTTCATATAACAACAGTTATCACGCGAGTATCGGAATGCCCCCGTATGAAGCCTTGTATGGGAGAAAGTGTAGATCGCCAGTGTATTGGGAAGAAGTTGGTGAGAGGAAAATTTTAGGACCAGAGCTGCTTCAGCAAACGAAAGAGAAAGTTGAAGTTATCCAGAAAAGATTAATTACAGCCCAGGATCGTTAGAGAAAGTATGTTGATTTAAAATAAAAAAGGACAGTAGTTTTGAAATAGGAGATCAAGTGTTATTGAAAGTGTCACCGTGGAAAGGAGTTACGAGATTTGGTAAGAAATGAAAGTTGAGTCCCAGATATGTAGGACCTTTTGAGATTCTGAAGCGAGTTGGAAAGGTTGCTTATGAATTGGCGTTGCCACCGCACATGCATCATATTCACAATGTGTTTCACGTATCTTTGCTTAAGAAGTATAATCCAGATGCGAGTCACGTAATTGAGTATGAGCCTATCGAGATGCAGCCAGATTTGTCTTATGAGGAGCAACCAGTAGAGATTCAAGATAGAAGTGATAGAAAGCTTAGGAATAAAGTTGTTAGATTAGTTAAAGGTTTGTGGAGGAATCCTAGAGTCGAAGAGTCGACTTGGGAACTTGAAAGCGAAATGCTTGCCAAGTATCCTCATCTGTTTACTTAGGTGAGATTCTGGGGACAGAATCCTTTTAAGGGGGGAAGGCTATAATGACCTAGATTTTTTGCGATTATATAAATGCTTATTTAATTGTTAAATGTGGAAATTATGTGAATTATGTGATAGATAAATTTTGTGAAGTCAAGGTATATGTGAAATCATGTTTATGTGATTATATGATGATTGGTATGTGTCGTACATGTTCGTGAAATTTTATTTGTATTTTTACAGCATTAAAAGTATTTTTAAAGTGCATTTTTAATCTTTTAAAAATCATATAAAATCATTGAAATTGATTTAAATCATGAAATCTTTTGCATTATCATCTTTGAGACAAGAATTAGTTTGTAAAATTAGTGTGGATATTTAATTATGTGTTTTGGTATTTTTAAATGATTTAAAAAGTATTATTTCTTTTAAAGAACCTCTATTTCGAAAATTCATATAAAATTAATTTTTGATCAAAATATTATTTTAAAAATATGGGGATGCTTCAAATTTCATGAACTTTATTTTAATTTTTTTTATAAAATATTTTCTCCCCATTTCCTATTTTATTTCGAATTAAAATTGATTAAAAAAATGATTTTTTTTGAAAAGTGAATTACAATTGTGTAATTACCGTTTTGCCCTGGGAATTGAAAGTTAAGAGACATCAGTCTCTCTTCTCCCTCCTTCCTCATTCTCGACTGTACTCTCTCTCTCTGTGTGCTCTCTCTCTCTCTCTCTCTCTCTCTCTCTCTCTCTCTTCCATTTCTCATCGGGTTTTGACCGATTTTATGATCTGAGACCGGATTTGTTCCTATTTTTCAGTCCTCTATCCATATATATCACTGCATGCGGTTTTTATGATGAAAGTTATAAAACCCATTTCGAGTTTTGCCTCGATTTTTTCTTGGTTACTTCGATTATTGCTAAAATCAAATGGCCATGATGATTAGTATACGTTTTTATGCTTATAATCATGTTGGTGTTGTAGTACTGTGCTCGTGTATGTATATATATGTGTACCGTGTGTATGTGTTTGACTTTTGATGAAGAAATTACAAAACCCCTTCAGTTTTGCTTGATTTCGAACTGCTATGCTTCGATTATTGTTAACTGCTATGTTTATAAATGTAATTGGTAGAATTTTCGTGTTGGAGGCTCAAATTTAGAGTACCACCGAAACTTTTGCCCGTCGGCTATGATTTTTGTAATGAGCCGGTGAATCGACGATGATGAACATGAGTCGAAATTTGATTATTATTCGTATATAACGTTTTTAAAAATTATAAGGTTGCATGATTAGTTTTCGAAATTATTAATTCGAAATTATATGATTTTATGAGAATTATTTGGATTATTAAGAGATATGTGATGTTAGTGATTCGTTAAACATGGTTTAATGATTATTGATGATTTCGGATTATGTGGAAAATAGTATGATTATGAGTTACCATGATATTATGTATTCCATTGGAAGTGTAGGTGGATATTGAATCCATCGTAGGTATTTGATTGTGAAGTGGAGTCGGATATGTTCCGACGGGATAGTCCATATTATAAAGGGGACTCTGTCCGATTTTCGTGAAATTATTTATGTAGTAAAGTGTATATCTAATAGTATGACTGCTTATGAGTCAACTTTATCTGCTAAGTAGCTATGTGATATGTATGTTCTATGTGCTATGTGCTTAAGTGAATATCTATTTACGAGGTGATTCTAGTATAATGTTAGGTACGTATGTTATATGTTGAGTATCGATGCGTTATAAGAATCGTTTGGGTAGAATAGAATTAGACAATTAAGAGGTATAGTATTGTAAACTAGTGATTATGATTTATGTAGATACGAAGGGCGTAGGCCCTAGCAATAAAGGGAAAGCTAAGGTTGAGTTTCAGTAGGCTGAGCTGTAGCTGTTGCGTTCTACCGGAGGCAAGTAACTCTGTCTTTCCTCTGAAAGTTCATATTATTGAAACTGTTATATCTTGTTAATTCAAGCATGCCTATTCTATACCATGTTGATCATACTTCTGTTATAAACTTACCTTTGTATGTATCCAAAAATCTTTATTGATAAACCCTGGTTCAACACATGTAAACCCTAGATCACCATAATTCTTTTTAATTGCTTCTTGACCATACTGTCATCCAGAGTTAAACAATACTAATTATTTTTAATTGCTTCTTGACAATATATGTCCTACAATTTACTATAATCAAGTCATATTGACTGACCGATAAACCAGTGTTCCATTTGATTTATGTCCGTGATCCGGATACCCTGTGTTGATTTTAAAATACTTATCAAATATCATGTTGCCCTAAACACTGCTTTACAAACTTGTTATCCTTTATTGATGACTTTTAAACCTTACAACTTGATCAAATGATTTTAAAACTAGAATTAATTGATATCTTTGACCTTTGATTTGGATTGTTCCCTTATACCATGATTGAAGCCCAGATTTCCACTTGAGTCTATATCCTCTTGATTCAGACTTGTACCTCTCTTTCATTGATGTCAGAAAACCTAGTCAAAACCTTTGACTTTTATCATTACAAATCAAAATGAGATGTTTTCTTAAAATACTTTGAGGTTACTTAGACTGGGCTGATTTGTTATCAGAGAGTCGAAGGTAAATCGAAGTAAAAGTTTCAAAAAGATTAAGTATTAAAATGTTTTATGAAGATAAAAGAGTTTTGC
Source organism: Saposhnikovia divaricata (assembly GCA_036435485.1). Taxonomy (NCBI): domain Eukaryota; kingdom Viridiplantae; phylum Streptophyta; class Magnoliopsida; order Apiales; family Apiaceae; genus Saposhnikovia; species Saposhnikovia divaricata. The sequence goes on from CM071598.1 coordinate 81,178,877, forward strand.
AAAGCTTAATGTTTTAAAATAAGATTTTCATAAAAATGTTAGGAACTCCGTCTAAATGGTTTCCACGGATTCCTGACGATTGGAGAGACGGGGCGAACGGGTAATGCTGGTTCCGTCAATTTTTTAGATGTATAGTCCTGGTCTGTCCAGTTCAACACCTTTATAGGCCAATGTGTTGCCTCTTGGGAACCCAAGCTATCCTAATGAAAGGAAATGATGGCCATAGGGATTTTGTGTCCGGTATGGGGACTTTATGGGCTGATCACCCGTATTGTCTGTTATGAAATAAAAACCTCCAATCAGTTTTCTTAAAGTGATGACTATTTTTTATTTACTATGAAATGAAATTGGTTTACCAATTGAAATGTCAATTACTTTACACCGTTTTGAAGTAACTATTGTTATCCTGTTTATCAGATGATATCCTCTTTTTACTAAATACCAGTATTGCTTTTACCGCTTCCAGCATGTTTATGACATATCTTGAATTACTGTCATCTTTTGCGATACCCTATTGTATTGTATTCAGTTGAGATCATTAGTTACTTGCTGAGCGTTGGCTCATTATTATTTTGTCTAACCCTTTTGACAATAATCTAAGAATCATGGTTCATACAATCCAAACTGCAACGAAGCGCACCTACCATGGCCCTGAGTTGATCCGTTTTGAGATATCTCCCGAGGTAGATGCAATAACAGCTCAATGAGGAGATCTTTAGTTAGTTGTAAGAACTGGCAGTAGAACTTTTGAGAACTTTGATCTGTAATAATAATATTTTAAATTCAGGTTTGTAATAATAATTAGTTAGATGATGGCTTGCTTGTTTCATACCATTACCTGTGAAAGATCTTGGATAGTAGTGTTGGGGCCAGTTAGCATGTTATATTTATATTATATTTTAGGTTGTTTGCATCTAGATATGTGTCAGTGACTCTCCGATCTAGGCCCCTGATCGAAAAATAAACTTTTTCATGAAATTCTTTTTCTCACTTCTTCTTAACTGTCCAGAGGATTTTTCATCCAAAGTTCATAATTAAGAACATCTTTTTGATAGCTCAATTGTTGCTCTAAAAATAGCTTCTTTCTGCAGTGGTTTCACATGCGCATTCTTGACTTAAACATTTCTATAAAATCTAAAATTTCGTATTTATATTCCAAATTTATATGGGATCTTAAGCACTGACTAGGTTACTCCTCATAAAATTTTCATAATCACAGACCATTTTTAAAGGGCTCCTTTGGCTTTGTAAATTCAGTCAATCTTAACGATTCATCCGTTTTAACTGGTTTCACTAAAACGAGCATATCTCATAAACCGTAAATCGAAATCACATGATCTTTGCGTCAAAACAAACTACAAAACATGTCCTACTGGTTTATGGCCAAAAACTTGCCAAGAAAACTCTTGTTGAATTCGGCATTATCTGCACAATTAACCTAATGAAATTTTGACATATAACGACTATAATTCGATCGTTTCCAAATTCCATGAACTCCATTTAACCACTTAATTCAAACACACACCATCAAGATCATATAAACATCATCAAGGGTCTCTAAGACCAGTGGTAACATCCATTTATCACGACCCAAGATTTACCCATACTTATAAAGCTTAAAACATCACAAACCCCTTAAACATATACATACTTGCATCAATCTTTCAAATTAACTTATAACTCATGAAGTTTAAGGTGGGTGTGAGAACCAAGTTTAGAATTTAAACAACCTTTAACCTTTAACCTTAGATAGCTTTAACAACCTTTAACCTTCAAGATCTAAACAACCAAGTTTAGAATTTTCAGTGTCAGCATTACCCCTCTTGAAAGAACTTGAAAAACGAGGGTCTTAATTTGGTTATATGAACAAGGCTCCTAAAGAAGAGTTGTAGAGTATCTCAATACCTTTCCAACAAGCTAAAGAACACAGGATTTCATTGAGAAATGAGGGAGTTATGGCAGTTCTAAGTTGTTGTCCTGCTCTTGTCCGAAAATAAAGAATGTGTGGGAGAGGATTTTCTTGCCTTGGCTAGTTTTGTGTATAAGTGTTATATTAATATATCCTATATCTAACACCTTGATTGCTGCATTAAATTGTCAAAGTATGGCCATACCTTACCATTATTAAGCCACTTTATGTCTATTTTGGTAGAACTAATATCCTAAGTGAAACTAGTATCCTAAGTGAATAGCACTTGGTTTGGTTGGGTTAGCTAGCTTGTAACTACTACTTACTCTCTTGGTTACTAGCATGACAACTTGCATGGGTTTGCATGGAAGTAGTAGCATCCTTAATATTTTCCATAATTATTTCTAGGTTACAAAAATAATTCCTTAGAAATAATTTCGGTGGAAAAATCTCTTCAAGTAGTCTTTAACCTTCCAATCCCTCAAGTCCTTGTGGGTTTGCCTCGTGAAGTTTTCATCTTTTATTCCCCTTGATCTTGACATAATTCTATTATTAATCGATACCTCGTATTTATAGACATCTCATAAAACGTGGGTCGTTAGAGAAGTAGGATTCTTCGAATTCCGGCGACATTTGCATACACTTATTCCGTTTGTAAAATCGTAAAACGAACTCGGCTTCCTAATATACATAATACATAAGTGGGAAATGGAAGTCACTTTTCATAAGTTTAAAATTACTATTCAGTCATGTCGTTTACGATAGTACAAAAATCAGGGTTCTTACAATTGTTTTTATAAATCGTTAATATTTGTAAAATGCGTATCAATTTAGAAAAATTAGATTTAATTCTAATTCTTTCTCCAAAAGTCTTTAAAAATATTCTAGTATTTAATTATGCTAGAAATTTTATTTTTACAAATTCGAGTTATTAGTTAAAATATTATTTATAAGTATGTAGTAGTTAGTTGTGTGGTTTTAAATGCTATTGGGCCAAGCCCATTAGGGTAAAGGAAACACAGTATATACTACACACAACAAAACAACACAGCCGCACAAGCAAAATAGGTCGGGGAGAGAGAAAGTGAGATTGGGGAAAAATTAGGGTTTTAGAAATTGGGAATTTGGGGTGATTGGTTAAAATCAAATTGTGTGTATATATATATATATATATATATATATATATATATATATATATCTGTGTGTGTGTGTGTATATACGTGTGTGTGTATATCTTTGTGTTGGCAACAGGAGGGGGCGGCACCACCGCGCTGGCAGTTGCCAGAGGTGGTGGCCGTGGTTCGTGCAGGTCAAGAAAGGAGGAAGTAGAAGAGGGTGCGTGGCTGGTGTGTTGCGTGGTGGCAGGCGAGCGCGCGCGCGCACGAGAGAGAGAGAGAGAGAGAGAGAGAGAGAGAGAGAGGCTGTTGAGAAGGGTTCTCCGACAAGTCGAGCCAAAACCAAGATGGTATATTTTATTTCGGAATGTAATTACTTAATTTTTATTTTAGATGTAAATTGCGGGTATATTGTTGTAATTAAATTGGATTAATTGCGATATTATTGTTTTAATTTTCGTAGTTTAATTTGGAAGATTATAGTTGTTAAATATGATTGTGGGGTTAAATTGCGAGTTCGATAATATGTTTTGTGATTGTTAGTTGCTAATTATTATTGTGTAATAATTAGAGTTATAATTTCTGAAGTTAAATTTGGGGATTTTGATGTATGTCGAAGTTGATTAAATGTTTTAGTTGCTTATATTAATGGATAATTTATGTTATTGGTTATGGTATTTAGTTTTAATATATTAGTCTGAATTATTAAATTTGTGGATGTCGAAGCTTCCGACTATTTAGTGTTGGTTCAGTCGGAAATTAAACGAGTATAGTCATTGATTATTATTTGACGTATAATGTTGGAGCTTATGTGACCCTACTGGTTGTAAATGGTTTATGTGGAGTAAATGTTGTAGTCGAGTCATATTATTTGTTGAATGCTATACTTGTCAATTACGTTGTGGTGAGTTATATGTGTGGCCAAAGTGGTTTTAATTAAGTATTATATAGTCAATTAAACTTATATTTTGTGTAAATGTTAAGTGATGATTTCTGAAATGTACCACTGGCCCTAGAGGCTATATGGTTTGCTTTAAAATGGTTTTGATTGAAATTGAGGGGTTGTGATCCCGGGATAATCCAATTTACAAAGAAGTTATTTCGAAAAGTTTTCTTATAATAAGACTACATTTACTTGTTGTATAGTTTTCAAATGTGGTCTATAGCAAGGATAAACTGTTAGTGTTATTCCCAGATTACACACTTGTATAATTGTAGAAGGGGGGGTTGAATACAATTCTTGATATTTATAAATTTCTGATAAGAACTTCAGAAACTTATGAAGAGATAATTGCAATGTAAGAATTAAACACAAACACATATAAAATCAGGTGGTTAATATGCACCACCTGAAGCTTTTATTTGAAGAAAACTCTGTGATACAAAATGTACACAACTGTCGTTTTACAACTCTTTGCTTCTAAAGATATTCAAGAAACCCTAAGCAAATATGTCTGTTTTCTTAACCTACAAAGAGTTGCTACACTTGGTTATATATCCCAAGTTTTACAAGTACTACTGGAATAAGATAATACTAATCTAATTCTAGTTGACTTGCTACTACACTCCAAATACACATGTAGCCGAAAGGTTGTCCTTGTGTTCAGACATGTCTCCTGCACCTTTCTTGTATTCATAGTGTAAATGGAATGCTTCTTTCTTCTGTGTTTCCAAAGTATGGCTGCCATACTGTTTTTTGTATCTACTTTCAACTCATGTGATCTGTCAGTCAAACATGTCCTTATCAACTGCTAATCTCCAGCTAATCATAGAAATCAGTGTCAATGATTATCCGTTGATGATGTACACTGACATCCGTTGATGATGTATAGAGCAGTATCCGTTGATATTGGGACTTGAGCTGTATCCGTTGATAGAGTGGATTTGAGTTGTATCCGTTGATAGAGTTTAGTCTTCATCCGTTGATACACTTTCACTTAGACAGAATTACATAGCATAGCTTATTTACAATTGGCTACCCTATTCTGCCTATCCGTTGATAGTCAACATGACTGTGGATAAAAACACTATCAACTGATAACATAGAGATACTGCAGTGTGCTACAAAACCTCATCCGTTGATGAGCTACCTGTCAACGGATAGAGTTATAAATCCTCATCCGTTGACAGCTACAAAACCTTAAACAATTTGATTGATTGTGAAGTTATCATCAAGTACAACATATTCCTAACAATCTCCCCCAATTTATACTTGATGGCAATAAAGCATAAATTCAGGACCTTGATGATAACAAAACATTCCTAAAGATATATAAAGAACAATACATAAATTGTATTAAGCTACAATAATTAAAAACTGAAAGTTTGAGAAATTTACAGAGAAGTGCTCCTCTAGACTGAGCAGATTAGGACTGTTTCTTTCCTCTTGTTGGCATCACCCTTGATTTTCCTTCCTTGGCAGAGTTGGACTCAATCTGTATTTGGAGTTGCCTATAGAAGGCATCTTCTTCATCTACCTTTGGATTTAGCTTCTGTTGTAGCCATCTCAGGTATTGAGAACTAGCCTTTGGTAGTTGGTCTTCTAACCTGAAGAATCTCCTGTTACCATCTTCATCCCTGAACTCCATCATCCAGAAAGGTTGGAGGTGGATTTTCTGTCCATTGTATGGGATCTTCATTTTCCTTGGTAGACTTGATGGTGAGTTCCAATCCCTCCTTATTTGTTCTATTTTGTCCAGTATCTCCCTTTTTGCTATCTTGGAGAACCCTGTATATCTCTTGATTGCAGAGAATACTTTGGTTAAGGTATGATAATTTTCTCCAAGAACCCTTTGTAGTGGCCATGTCCTTTCCGTTCCTCCCATGTATACAAAGACCAATCTTTCAGGCAAATGTTTATATTTGTCAATTCCTCTTACTTCTGACAATTCATCCAGATAAAGATTCATGTCAGAGTATTCTTCAATATCTGCCTGATAGATAAAATCATCCTTGTTTTCCAAGATTGGCTGCCTGACAATTGCAGGTACCCTAGAAACTTGAATTGGTTCCTTTGAAGGTTGCTTCCTTGGTTTCCTTTTCTTCTGTGTAGGCTTCTGTTGAGGCTTCAGCAAGAATGAAGGAACCTCAATGGAGTCAAGATTCATTGGTTCCTCTTTAGGTACTATAGGCTCACCATGGAAATTTACATCTGGGTTGAATACTTTCACATCAATAGGTTGTGATGAACCAACTGTCTCTTTGTTTTCAGTTTCTGGAGAGACAGGCCTCCTTGCATGTGATTTTAATCTCTTGGATTTGGGGACTGATTTCCCTTTCTTTTTGAATTTGGGGACTTCCTCAGGTTCCCTCAATTCATCCTCTACCTCATCCAATAACTCTTGAGCCAGCCTTGCTTGCTTCTCATCTGAGTTTTCATATTGATATTCAGTGCTTGGTTGAGATTCTCTTAGCAGCCTTGAAGTCTCTTCTCTCTTGGCTTCAACAAATCTAGGATGGCTGTTGGATATGTTTAGAACTTTTCCATTCCTTATGATTACAGCCATCCATTCTCTTACACAACTGTTAGTCTTCTCCTTGAATTCCTTGATTGCCTTACCCATCAACTTCTCTTCATCATCCTTGGGAAATGGAAAGTCCAGTTGTAACTTGTTCTTCCCATTTGCTTTTGGTGGTGAGAAGGGTCTTGATTTGATGTAGGGTTCAAATTCCTTAACATGAGAAGGCTCAGCATCATAGAATGTAGGAGCCACAATTGCTGGAGTGAGCACCTTCAGAATTGTTGTAGATATTGTTGGAGCTGAGGTTTGGCTAGAGAACAGATTTGATGCAATAGATTGATTGATCAATCTTTCTGTCCTCATTATCCTTTCATAGTTTTCTTCTTTCATCTTTTGGAGAGCTTCAATTTTAGCTAGCTTTTCTTCTTCTGTCAAGTTTGAAAGATCAAACTCTTCAGATAGAGGTTTGGATTTGCTGGGGGAAGCTGTGACAATGAATTCTTGTGGATTGACCACTATGGTAGGCTGCTGCTCCCCCTCACTTGCTGCTTCCCTTCTGTCAGAAATTAAGATTTGACTTGTAGTTGCCACAGCCTCTTCCACTTTCTCCCCCTTTTTGTTAGCATCAAGGGTTTGACTAGAAGTTGGGGCTGCAACTAACTTTTCTAGCAGTTGGGTTTGCAGTTTCTGATGTTGAAGAAATTGCTCCATCTGGGATTCCATCTTTTCCACTCTTGAAGTGAGAAGTTGCACAGATTTAGCCAGGTTGTCTTCTTTGAGAAACCTTTGTTGCAACACCCTCTGAGTGGCTGTAGGAGCTAGTTGCTCTAGCTTGGAATCCACAGAGATCTTCACATCCTTGATTTCTTGTTTGACCTCCTCTAAATTGGATCTCTGAATCACCATTTGCATCTTTTGTAACTTTAGGGAGTCAATTGCCTGTTGAAGAACAACCTTTCTCTGTGGATCTGCTTCTGGGTGCTCAGCCAGGGCAGATTTATATTGCCTTATGATTTCCATATCAAGTTGATGATAGGTGTAGTTTTGAGCAAATGCAAAATCATGAATACTGCTACCACCTTCATCTTCAGAGCTCTGGTTGTCTTCATCTTCAGAATTGTCAAATTCATCACTCTCAGCAGTGGTTGGCAGAGCTGCTATAGATTCCTTAGCTCTAAGTAGAGATTGTGAGGTGTGCACTAGGTGCATTGCCTCCTCTGCTTCCACATTGCCCTGTTGTGCCAGAATTTGATAGGCAGGAACAGGGTGAGTAAAGGTTTCAGCATCCAAAGAAATGGAGTCAATCATGGACTGATATTCTCTTTGAAATTCCATTTCCTTGGATGCATCCTCAACCCCCATTGACTCACTAGCAATGGCTGCTTCTTCCATCCTTATCTCTCCTGTAGTCCCTTCTCTCCCCTCATCTCTCTTTTCTTGCATCAAGGGCTCCCCTTGGCTCACACCTCTCACACCCTCACCTTCACCTACTAAGGTGGTACTCTCAAACTCTCCTTTTGCCTGACCGGAAGAAATGGCCAGCCTCTCATTATTTATCTCTCCTTTTGCCTGCTCACAAGGCAGCCTCTCACTCCCTTCCCTCAAACCTAAAAGTGTTTCAACTACTGAGAACTCCTCTACACTTGACACTGGAATGTCAGATATAGCAGTGGTAGAGTGAGTTATCAACGGATAAGGAATATCCGTTGATGGAGTAGTTATAGCTGTCAACGGATGGCTAGATAGAGGCGCATCCGTTGATGGAGAAACACTTGTCAACGGATGAAGAATATCCGTTGAGGAAGGAATAATTATATCCGTTGAAGAGAAAACCAACACTGAATCTGTGGAGATTGATTTTAAGTTCGAGGCCACAGTCTGTGTTGAGAATTCTGGAAGGGAAGATTGATGGTCCAACAAATCATCTAAAAGATGATGACCACCAATTACAGAGTGGGGCTTCTCCAAGAATCTTAAAGATGGAGAATCAGGAATTGATGTAGATATCATATCCACATCCAGAGAAGGAGTTGGTGATGGTGGATTGTAATGTGTATCGATTTGAAGATTAAGATCAAGGGGCTGTGACTCCACATTTATTGAAGCCACATCAAACTGAGTTTGAGAAGGTACAGTTTCCTGTACAGTGTGTGCACCCTGTGATTCCCTTGTGGTTTTAGATTTCACTCTTCTTCCATAGGTTTTTGAGATTGGGCTATATGTGTCCCTAACCCTCTTGTGCAGTGTTCCTTGTGGGGAACTTGATTCAGTAGTCACACTCTTTTGGGAGAGTGTAACTAGAATTTGGCCTGTAGTTACATTAGCAGTCTTTTGAGAGACTAAAATGGTGGTTGCACTCATCTCTCCTTCCTTATCCTTAGGGCTTCTTTGATGTTCACCCTGTCCCTCACCACTCACTACCACCTTCACACTCCCCTCAAGAGGTTTGGTAGTTTTTACAACAAGTGTCTTTTGAGAGACACTTGAGGTTTGCCTTTTAGAATGTGGTTTTGGAACTTTGGATTTGGTCACTTTGGTAGGAGCCTGTTTGGTCACAACTACAGACTCCATTGTGACACTAGAAGGCAAAGAAATTTGGGGGTTGGAGATAGGGGTTTCAGAGTTAGAGATAGTTACCTGAACAATTGGTAGATATACCAACTGTACTCCTGCATTGAGGTTCATTCGAATCAGGTCACTTAAGACTCTCTTCTCCTGAACAAAACATTGGAACTTGCTATCCGGGTTAGCAATGGATAGCTTATTCTCAGACACATGCAGTGCTAAGAGCATTAAAAATCTAGCAAAGTAGATATTCTTGCTCCTAGTTTCCTTTTTACCCAACTTTGCAGCTATCTCATACATAACTAATGTGCCAAAATTATAGAATTTATCATTTAAAAGCATACACATCATTGTTAGCATGGACTGGGTAACAGCATCAAAATTACTAATTTTTCCTGAAAAAGTTTTAATGAAGGCATCACAGAAGTAGCTCCATTCTTTAACCATTCCTTTTCTAGCAATTTTCCCTAAGTTTTCAGTACTAAGGGCATAATTAATAGAATTAAGCATGGCAACAATTTCAGCATCAGTAGGTACTTTCAGACAGTTATTCTCAGGCAATTTTAAACAAGCGGTTATTACATCAGAATTAACCACATAGTTTTTACCCTTTAAAGAAAAAGCAATTGTACCGTCTGTGCCATTGTACTCAGCAGATGTCCACATTTCTTCAATTACCTCGTGGATTAAGGGAGTGGTAGCCGTCATAGCATATGACAGCTTGCATTTCTTCACGAAACTCATCAAAGTGTGGTAAGCTTCTGGAGCATTCACTGTGTCAACAAAGGCCGCGAAATTGTTCTTCTCATAGGTAAACCCAGTGGAGGACATCATCTTAACAATAGGCGCCATTGAAGTGATTGAACTTTGGTTACAGAGAGTTTTAGGGAAGAAGATGCAGTTAACTTTTGATATGCTTGAAAATGAATAAAAGTGAGATGTGAGAGTACAAGTCCGCCTTTTATATTTTTCAAGAATTAAAAATGAAATAATTAAAAGTAATTACTCCATTGGTCAAAAGTAACTGTCAGATAATAAATAAAAAGAGAATAAGTACAGCCATGATTAGATATACACGGTTACCAACGGTTAAAAAAAATGTATATCAACGGATATAGAATGAACGGTTGAGATACAGTTTATCCGTTGATGACGTGGATAACCTGTTACCCATTGACATGCAAAAATCTAGTAATGTGTTTATACTATCAACGGATAAAAGGATATCCGTTGATAAGCTAATTTTGCCTTGGGCAAAATTTCTGCAGAAAATTTTTCTGAAAGTTTTAACTTTCAAGTAAATCAAAACACATTTCCAGCTACAAATCATTGAAATCAAATATCACTAGAAATTATGACAAGTTAAGCATACCTAGCTCACCTACCAATCTTGTGAATGTGGATTCATCAAGAGGCTTGGTGAAGATATCTGCAAGCTGCATTTCACTTGGCACAAAGTGCATTTCTACTGTACCATTCATCACATGTTCTCTAATGAAGTGGTATTTGATGTCAATGTGCTTGGTTCTCGAATGTTGCACTGGATTCCCTGTGATGGCAATAGCACTTGTGTTGTCACAGAAAATTGGAATCTTCTCAACTTTTAGACCATAGTCAATGAGTTGGTTTCTCATCCATAGAATCTGTGCACAACAGCTTCCAGCCGCAATGTACTCAGCTTCAGCTGTAGAAGTGGAGACTGAGTTTTGTTTCTTACTGAACCATGACACAAGCCTGTTTCCTAGAAATTGACAGGAACCTGTAGTACTTTTCCTATCAACTCTGCAACCTGCATAATCTGCATCTGAATAGCCAGTTAGATCAAAACCAGATTCTCTTGGGTACCAAATGCCAAGGTTTGGTGTTCCCTTGAGATACCTGAAAATTCTTTTAATAGCTATTAAGTGAGACTCTCTAGGATCAGCTTGAAATCTAGCACAAAGACAAGTAGAAAACATTATATCAGGTCTACTAGCTGTTAAGTATAAAAGTGAACCTACCATACCTCTATAACTTGAGATGTCCACAGACTTTTCCTTAGTATTCAACTCAAGCTTAGTTGCAGTGGCCATAGGTGTTTTAGCAGATGTACAATCCATTAAGTCAAATTTCTTTAAGAGATCATAAATATATTTTGTTTGACTTATGAAAATGCCCTCATTAACTTGCTTTACTTGTAGGCCAAGAAAGTAAGTTAATTCACCCATCATACTCATTTCATACCTACTTTGCATAAGTTTGGCAAACTTCTTGCAAAGCTTCTCATCTGTAGACCCAAAAATAATATCATCTACATAGATTTGAACAAGTATTGAAGAGCCATTAATATCCCTATGAAATAAGGTTTTATCTACTGTACCTCTAGTGAAGTGGTTCTCCAAAAGAAATTGAGATAAAGTGTCATACCAGGCTCTTGGTGCTTGCTTCAAACCATAAAGTGCTTTCATGAGAAGATATACATATTCTGGAAATTCTGGATCCTCAAAACCAGGAGGTTGATGGACATAGACCTCTTCTTCCAGTTCCCCATTTAGAAAGGCACTTTTGACATCCATCTGATAGACTTTGAAATTGGCATGTGCTGCATAGGCTAGAAAGATTCTTATTGCCTCAAGTCTTGCTACTGGAGCAAAAGTTTCATCAAAATCTATTCCTTCTTCTTGAGAATAGCCCTTTGCCACTAGTCTAGCTTTATTCCTCACAATTATGCCATTTTCATCTGTCTTATTCTTGAGAACCCATTTAGTACCTATGACACTTCTATCATCAGGTTTGGGCACAAGTTTCCATACTTTATTTCTTTCAAATTGGTTTAGCTCTTCTTGCATTGCTAACACCCAATCTGGATCTAGAAGGGCATCTTCCACTTTCTTAGGTTCCTCTTGAGACAGGAAGCTACTGTATAGACATTCTGCTTGAGTGGCCCTTCTAGTTTGGACTCTTGAATTTGATTCACCAATGATTAACTCAAATGGATGATTTCTAGTCCATTTTCTTGCAGGTGGAAGATTTGATCTTGATGAGGTTGCTTCATTTACATGATCATGTTGATTTAGCATTGAATTTTGACCTTGAGAAACTCCCCCTGAGTTTGTTGTCCTTGCTGAGTTATGAAGTTGACTGTCAATGGATGCATCATTTTGCCTGTCGACGGATGCTGCAGAATGACTGTCAACGGATGCATCTCTAATAGTGTCAACGGATGTTGCAGAATGACTGTCAACGGATGCTCCAGAATGACTATCAACGGATGCTTCATTTTCAGTGTAAGCATCACTTCTAGTTGGTGTAACAGCTCTAGGTGGATCTCTGTGGTCATGATCTTCATTCTCCTCATCATCATCATAGTACATTCTTCCTTCACCTTCATTCTCAAATTCCAACTTTTCATGGTAGCCTTCATCATTTAGGCCTAGAATCTTTTGATCATCAAACACAACATGTACAGATTCCATAACAATGTTGGTTCTTAGATTGTAGACCTTGTAGGCTTTCCCTGCTGCATATCCAACGAAAATAGCTTCATCTGCCTTTGCTTCAAATTTGCCTAAATTATCTCCATGATTCCTTAGCACAAAACACTTACATCCAAAGACATGTAGAAAAGCTAAAGTTGGTTTCTTGTTGGTTAATAACTGATAAGGAGTCATTCCTCTAGCTTGATTGACCAAGGAAATATTCTGAGTAAAGCATGCAGTGTTGACAGCTTCAGCCCAGAAATATGTTGGTAATCTTGATTCACTTAACATTGTTCTAGCTGCTTCAATGAGAGTTCTGTTTTTCCTTTCAACAACCCCATTTTGTTGAGGTGTTCTGGCAGCAGAAAACTCATGGACAATTCCATTCTCTTCACAGAAAATCTTCATTGTGGAATTCTTGAATTCAGTACCATTGTCACTCCTGATCCTTTGTACTCTGTCTTCAGAACTATTGTTTAGCATTCTGAGGTGATTGATAATGATTTCACTTGCACAATCCTTGGAGTGCAGGAAGAAAGTCCATGTGAACTTAGAAAAATCATCTACAATCACCAGACAGTATTTCTTCTTTGAAATAGACATGACATTTACTGGACCAAATAAATCCATATGCAGCAATTGAAGAGGCTTAACAATGGATGACTCTGTCTTGCTTTTGAAAGATGATTTCTTTTGTTTCCCTAATTGGCAGGCATCACATAGCCCATCTTTGACAAACTCCAAATGAGGGATTCCTCTAGCAAGATCCTTTCTTACCAAATCATTCATAACTTTAAAATTCAAATGTGACAGCTTCTTATGCCATAGCCAACTCTCATCCTTACTTGCTTTGCTGAAGAGACAAGTAATGGATTCTGAGCTTGCTGAATTGAAGTCAGCTATGTAAACATTTCCTTTTCTAAAGCCTGTCAATACCACATTGTTTTCTTCCTTGGCAGAAACAACACAGGCTTCTTTTGTGAACTTTACTTCATAGTCTTTGTCACAAATCTGACTGATACTCAGCAAATTGTGCTTTAAACCTTCAACTAAAGCCACTTCTTCAATGATGACATTGTCTTTTGAAATCAGGCCATATCCCTTAGTATATCCTTTGCTGTCATCTCCAAAGGTAATTCTAGGGCCAGCTCCTTCCTTGAACTCTGTGAGCAGGGTTGAATCTCCTGTCATGTGCCTAGAACATCCACTGTCTAGGTACCATAGATTCCTTCTGTTTCCCTGCACACATTTCAAAAAACAAATCAAGTTGATTTTGGTACCCAAGCTTCCTTGGGTCCTTTCTTGTTAGCCTTTGACTTTGCACTCTTAGCATTCTTCATCTTAGGTGTAGATGCTTGAGTAATGGGGTTTGACAAATGCTCATTTGCATGAATATTGGATGCATGCATGTGTGGAAAATTGGCATACATATTATTCATGTTAGGTAGGTTCCATGACATTTGTGGCACATTCATAGATTGAAAGTATGGATTAGACACATATGGCATGTTCACATATGGATTTGAAAAACTAGCATTTTGATACAAACCAGGCATAACAGGCATTGCAGGCATACATGGCATTGGTTGAGGTACATGAACAGGAGCCTTGTTGACAATCTTGCAATTAGAAGATAAATGATTGACACTATTACAATTACTACAAGTTTTCCTAGGAGCAAACTTGTCGGGAGAGTAATTGTTTTTCTTGTTGATGCCTATCTTACCATTTCTGTTCTTTTTCTTTTTGCCCTCAATTTCTACCTTTTCATTGTCTGATTTACCAACAGCCTTTTTGTTGTGTAAATCACCTGTCTTAGCCTTCCCACTGGATTTGGTTTTGCTACACTCACCACTAACAAAATTCTTGTTTACTGGACCATACTTGATGTCCAGTTTCCTAAGTTCCTTCTTACTAACAGACTTTTTGTTAGTCGACGGATACCTCTCATCCGTTGACGGTTCATCTGTCAACGGATGATCACTATCCGTTGATTCACAAATAGTCTCTAGATCCTCAAGGCCAGGTTCTAGCTCCTTTTTCTTTTGAGTCCAGGTATCCTTCACAAATGATTCTATTCCCTGAACTTCTATTATGTTTTGAGAAACATTCCTACAACTTTGAAATTTAGCAATTATCCCTTGTTCTTTTTCAAGCTAGTCTTTTAAAATCAGTTCTCTTTTTAACACAGCGTCAAGTTCACTTTTAGCATTATTGCAATCAACTCTCATTTTCTCAAATTCTAGAAATTGAGATTCTAGAGCAGCATTTCTATCACTTAAAAACAGATTAGACTCTTTAATTCTATTGTTCTCTTTAGTAAGTGATTTAAGAGTAACACTTAAGTGATATAGTTCAGTAGACATTTCATCTATAACACTATTGCATTCCTCTTTAGTGAGCTCAGAGAGATTAGTAGAAAATACCTGATTGCTAGCTGAACTTGCTTCCTGCTCTCCAGAATCAGCCATTAAAGCAAGGTTGACTAACTCAGCATCATCATCAGAATGATTGTCATCAACAGCCCAGTCATACTCTTGGGTCAAGAATGCCTTTCCTTTCTGCCTGAGAAGATCAAAATATTTCTTCTTATAGTCAACAACCTCAGTTGGCTTTCCCTTGTTCTCAGATCTAGGTTTCCTGCATTCACTTATCATATGACCAGCAATCCCACAATTGTAGCATTTAATTTTGGATTTATCCACATAGTTGTTTGTGGAAAAATCCTTGTTAAATGGCTTGGCCATCCCAGAGTTTCTCTTGAATTTCAGCTTAGAGAATCTCCTAGATAGAAAAGCTAAGTGCTCATCTATCTCATCCAATTCATCCTGCTGAAGGGCATTCAATTCCTCAGACACCTTTTCCTTGCTCATGCTTGATTCTGCTCTACCTTTACAAACCTCCCTGTTTGGTGTAGAACTAGCAGTTTCTGTCCTTTCCTCCTTTTGCTCCAAATTGGCAACGAGTGCAACTGACCCACTTTTCTTTTGAGACTTCTCAATCTCTTCATCCTGCTCCATTTCCAGCTCATAGGTCTTTAAAGTTCCATAGAGCCTTTCAAGAGTAAATGTCTTGTACTCTTGAGTGTTTCTTAGAGAAACAGTCATTGGCTTCCATTCCTTGGGCAGTGATCTCAGAAATTTGAGATTAGAGTCTTTAACCTGATAGACTCTTCCATACAGTTTCAAACAATTTAGTAGCTTTTCAAATCTACTAAATGTATCATTCAATGTTTCTCCACTCTTAAAGTGAAAATGTTCATACTGTTGGATTAGTAGTTGCATCTTGTTTTCCCTTACCTGTTCTGTTCCTTCACACAGGGTTTGAACAATGTCCCATACTTCCTTGGCGGTAGTGCAGTTAATAACATTGTCAACCATGTCTGTTTCTAGACCATTGAACAGAATATTCATGGCCTTTTTGTCTTTGTGGACTTCTGCAATATCTTCAAGACTCCACTCAGAAACAGGTTTGGGAATGAAAGTGTCAGGCACATCATCAGCCAGGCCAACTCTTGTTGCTGTCTTCATTGGAACGTGAGGACCCTTGTCAATGCAATCCACAAAACCCTCATCAATAGACGAGAGATGTAGACGCATTTTTACTTTCCAGTGAAAGTAATTTTCTCTATCAAGAACTGGAATCTTCACTCCATAATCCTTCTTAGACATGTTGGAAGTGTGTTGATCTTTAAACTTCAAATATGTTAGAAGCTTGCTCTGATACCAATTGTTATTCCCAGATTACACACTTGTATAATTGTAGAAGGGGGGGTTGAATACAATTCTTGATATTTATAAATTTCTGATAAGAACTTCAGAAACTTATGAAGAGATAATTGCAATGTAAGAATTAAACACAAACACATATAAAATCAGGTGGTTAATATGCACCACCTGAAGCTTTTATTTGAAGAAAACTCTGTGATACAAAATGTACACAGCTGCCGTTTTACAACTCTTTGCTTCTAAAGATATTCAAGAAACCCTAAGCAAATATGTCTGTTTTCTTAACCTACAAAGAGTTGCTACACTTGGTTATATATCCCAAGTTTTACAAGTACTACTGGAATAAGATAATACTAATCTAATTCTAGTTGACTTGCTACTACACTCCAAATACACATGTAGCCGAAAGGTTGTCCTTGTGTTCAGACATGTCTCCTGCACCTTTCTTGTATTCATAGTGTAAATGGAATGCTTCTTTCTTCTGTGTTTCCAAAGTATGGCTGCCATACTGCTTTTTGTATCTACTTTCAACTCATGTGATCTGTCAGTCAAACATGTCCTTATCAACTGCTAATCTCCAGCTAATCATAGAAATCAGTGTCAATGATTATCCGTTGATGATGTACACTGACATCCGTTGATGATGTATAGAGCAGTATCCGTTGATATTGGGACTTGAGCTGTATCCGTTGATAGAGTGGATTTGAGTTGTATCCGTTGATAGAGTTTAGTCTTCATCCGTTGATACACTTTCACTTAGACAGAATTACATAGCATAGCTTATTTACAATTGGCTACCCTATTCTGCCTATCCGTTGATAGTCAACATGACTGTGGATAAAAACATTATCAACTGATAACATAGAGATACTGCAGTGTGCTACAAAACCTCATCCGTTGATGAGCTACCTGTCAACGGATAGAGTTATAAATCCTCATCCGTTGACAGCTACAAAACCTTAAACAATTTGATTGATTGTGAAGTTATCATCAAGTACAACATATTCCTAACAGTTAGTTTATTTTCCTTACATGTTGAGGTGCCGCATGTCTGGGCGAGTACTTTTCTTAATTGTTTACTTTCTTACATGTTTAGGTGCCGCATGTCTGGGCGGGTACCTTTCCTACTTGTTTACCTTCTTACGTGTTTAGGTGCTGTTAACACAAAATTACGCAAGCGCACGTAGTCACAAGTAATATAATTAAAGTTCGTTCCACAGAGATCTGGTTAAGTTTAATCAGTAAATATGCCTATGCAACAATGTTTGGTTTTAATCCACTGCTAAGACAAATAACAATTTTGGTATTGATTAACTAAATTAAATTAGGATGCAAATATTAAACTAAGAATTAAAGTAACTAATGAGATTGAATTCGAATTACTAATATGAGAATAAACATGGGATCCCAACTTCATTAAATACTTCCCTTAGATCTGACGCCTTTAATCTCTATATGCAATGGTTTTGATATCTGATCGGATAACACGAAACCAGTATACGCTACCTGTCAGCATACGCATACCAAACTAAACATACATCCACAAAAGATATAGAAGATGAATAGACACCAATTATGCTTAGACCCTATATGTCTATAGAATTTGAAAACATAACGGTTGAAGAACAGGTTATCCATTAAGATCACACAGGGTAGTATAAGTATTTTCATCTCAGACCACGAATCATATTGATAAACAATTATGAACCTATGCTAGCATGGCAAGTTCTAAATTTCAAGATCCACTTTCACTTCACAAGAGATTAACAATTCAATTTAAATGTTAGCTACGCATCTAAAAGCATTAAGATTAACCATACGAGGATATCAATTTCACATCACACACAGATCTTTACAGCATCAAGATACTAAGTTCCATAAATAAATCCGTTAGAATCCCATGACAACGATTAGCCCATAATTGAACTGTTCATCGTCATGGGAATTGATGAAAACATGATAATTAACAAGATATAAAAGAAAGAAACAATAATATTAATAAAAACAAGAGTTGAGAGAACAAATCTATAATCCAAAGTATACAAAAGATGAAGTATATCTAGATCTTTGCTTGTCACCGAGCTTGAATCCTTCTCCACTTTTCTCTCATGCCGTTCTATGTTACAATAATAAAAAGCTGATACAAATTACATGGTAGGATGTGTTTAAATAGACTCTAGAAATCTTGCCCAATAAGCAATTACCTTCTATTACAATTAGAATTCGATTAAGGTATCAAAAACTGCCCAAAATACAATTAGAATTAGAAAAAGGGTAAAACTGGAATTTTTCTGCATGGCTTATCATAGAACACGTGCGCGATTTTATTCAGCACGTCCCCTGCACCTTCTATCTATCCCAGGTTGTAGAAAATCTCTCAAGCTTCGCGTGAGCTGTAAGATCGCTGAAAACGGACTTCTAGAACTCCAGATATGGACAAAACAGTGTAGACTGCGCACCCTTCCCGAAAAATCCGAATTTTAATCAATTAATCCTCCAAACACGATAGAAGCATCACCCATAATCGACATTCTAGTAAGTCTGCACAACTAAGCAAAACACATCAAAACTACAATAAACTTGAGGCCAAGTCAATCAATTTAAGCCGAATTTAAGCGATCCAAGTGGATATAAAATCCACTTATCACACCCCCAAACTTAAACCGATGCTTGTCCTCAAGCATAAACAATTACAACTAACTAACTAACTAACTAGTACCACTTCCGTAGGTGATCACGGTTGCATTTGGCATATGCAACAAGCCCTTTAAACCCCTAGGCAGCCCTAGTGGACGAGTAAGGTCTCGTGAGGGCCTATAGCGAATGTACCCACAAAATCGATTTAACTTAATGCAATGCAATGCATGAATGCAACTAGAATGAAAATGCAACGATCCCCTTCAAACTAACCAAAACCAACTAAAAAGCAAATATCTCAAAGAATGCAACTAAATCCAAATAGAGCTCGACCAAGTTCCCGTATACTAACATCACATGAACAGAAACGTGCGTGTGTGCAATGCTCATCAGAAATACTCCCAAAACTAGGTCAAAAATCATACATGCTCTTCGCCAAGACAATCACAAGTTTATAAATAGAATAGACTGTAGACACTTCATAACCTAAGAACAGCTCCATCCTTATCCAAGATAGACAGAAATTCATGCTATATTACTACTACTATGACACATATATACAAGCATGCTTATTTAACCGTGCAATGGATGAGACCCCGAAAGGCTTATACAATAATACCCATGTAGCGAGCGTTGGGTTAGTGGATCCCAGACTATAAAAGCCTTAGGTCACTAGGCACAAAGTCCCCGCGAACTTAATTGCTCGAGTATTAAAGAGCTCACCCTAGTTAATTTTGCATATAAACAATTGACACTTTTGATTTTTTTCTTCTTCTTTTTTCTCTTTTTTTTCTCTTTTTTTTTCTTTTCTATGCAATCTGGAATGAGAATTCTCAATTCCAACCCTAGACTACTCATATAAATATGAGCCGGCTACTAGCCATTTGACGCCTAGCCATTATTGACAATTATTTACAATTTAAGCATGAAATCCATGTTTTCCCCAAAACATAGACTTAAGTGTTCTAGGCCATCAAGGGAATAACGTAAGTCAGCCCTCTATTCATCATTACCACACTCAATTAGACACCTACCTACCAATCAGAATTAGCTCATTCTAAGGGATCATGAAATATGCATGCCATGAAATGCAACTAATATGAACTCACATGGTATACGAAACAAAAAAAACAGAATGTCCTATATGAAACAAACGTAGATAACACGAACATACATGCATAATTTACTACTAATAATATGCAAAGCATGAAATCCTATATGAACACATAATACAACAAACAACTACTAATCCCTCAAACCACCCCCAAACTTAAAATATTCAATGTCCGAATTGAATGGAAGTAAATACGAGGGATAGCAGAAAACATACGTACTCGTCCTCATCCTCGGATGAATCAGTATCTGGCGGTGGATAAGGTGTACGAGCTCCATAAACGGGCCACCGAGCCTGAATACCCGCATCTCTCAAAGCTGTAGCCATATCCTCAGCATACTCCCGGTTACTAGCATGTATAGCATCCATACACCTATACAAACGTCTAAAGTGAGAATCCAAAACCCTTGGTAGTCTCGAAACCCGTGGCTGAGCGCCCGCTCCCTGACCACTAGTACCAGTACCACGAACATCATACCCGAGCCCCCTAGGATGTGGGATTCCACCTTGCCATTCTGGCATCCGATTAATAGACACATCAACGATGGAAGGCAAAGGTGACTGCAACTCCTCATCCGCACCCCATGTAACACCACTAACCATACACAACCCAACTATGATAGAAGCATGGGGCATCGATGACAGTGCACTAGACTTTAAACACCTGTGAATATTCTGCTGAACAATATGGGCGACATCAATGTATTTTCCTTTTAGAATGCCCCAAAGAATAATCGCTCTATCAGCTGTGACCTCACCCGTATGAGAAGTAGGCATAATATTGGCACAAAGAAATAGATACCATGCTCGTGCAAACTTATTCATAGCAGAAGACAGAAAAGAAACAGGCTCATTAGTTCCCAATTTATACTTCCAACTTGTACCGGGAACACAAAGTTCACGAACAATCGCCTCCATATCCACATCATCACTAGTCTTCAGTGCCCAATTTTCATCCCCCACAAGCTTAGGTGGTTGTCCCAAAATCGGACGAATAGCATCTGATCTGTAATCCACCCGTTTACCACGAACCATACACACACCATTCTGCTCATCCTTAGCATTCGCATAAAACTCCCTAACCAAATTCACCGGAATCGGAGTAGGTGCCTTACAAATCCCTCCCCAACGTAACTCACTAATCACCTCAACCACCCCATAATGGCGAGATGGCAAAAACCCCCTTTCCTTCGCCACCGGCCTTGACAACAATCGATTATACTCAACCTCCGCCTCTGGAGAAGAAAATCTCTCCACCCTACTAGAACTACCCCTCATTCGCTTAGGAGCCATAATAATCAAAATCCCACTCAACAACAATTCCACCAACAACCACCAAGAAAAAATCACACCAAAAACACCCAAATAACAAGACTAATATAAAACCCCCAAATTACAAGAACACAAATTCATAGTAAAAATAAAATTAGAGAAGAGATATACCCACTATGAATCAAAGAGGTGAACTTGTACAACTTCCCCCAAACTTGAATCCTTCTTGAGCTTGAATTTTTAGAGATGTAGATATGGAGAGAGTGAATTGGGTTTGTATGTATAGGTGTATATATATAATGGAGTGATAGGATGAATTTAAATTTGATTGTGGAAATGAGAAATTGGAATGGGTTTGAATTTGATGTAGGATAGAATTAAGAAAAAAATTAGAAAAGAATTGGGTGTAGAAATTTAGGAGAGATTTGGGAGGTTTAGGAATTGATATAGGATTAGGATTGGGTTTAGGAGATGATAGTATAAAAGGGAGAAAAGAATTTGGGGAGAGATTTTTTTTATAGGCAAAACAGCTGAAAATTCCGACCAAAACAATCTGCATACAAAGCAGACTGCGCGCGGCTGGCGCAGCCTGCGCCTAATGCAGTAACGCAGGCGCAACCTGCGCGTCTTACAGAAACGCAGGCGCAGCCTGCGCGACCCGTATTTTTTTTTTCACAACAGCTTTTTTTTTCACACTTTTTTTTTTTTTTTAAAGAAAGGTATACAACAACATACACAATACTTGGGTTGCCTCCCAAGAAGCGCTCCTTTTACGTCATTAGCTTGACGTTCTTCTCCCGAATCAAGTAGACGCCAAAACGGCGGAAACCTTATCGCGTTGAAACGACCCGCCATAGTAATGCTTCAACCGCTGTCCATTCACCTTAAAAGCATGATCCGGTGTTGTTTCATAAATTTCAATAGCTCCATGTGGATACACCGTCTTAACAATAAATGGACCCGACCACCTCGACTTTAGTTTTCCCGGAAAAAGCTTGAGGCGAGAATTAAATAGCAACACCTGTTGACCTAGCAAAAATGCTTTTGGTACCAACCTTTTATCATGCCACCTCTTAACCTTCTCCTTATACATCTTGTTATTTTCGTAAGCTTGCTCACGAAATTCCTCAAGTTCATTCAACTGAAGCAACCGTTTTGCACCCGCAGCCGTGATATCTAAATTCAATTTCTTTAACGCCTAATATGCCTTATGTTCCAACTCTGCAGGCAAATTACATGCTTTCCCATAAACTAACTGAAACGGAGACATACCTAGAGGAGTTTTGTAGGCAGTTCTGTACACCCACACAGCTTCATCCAACTTCATTGACCAATCCTTACGAGACGGATTCACCACTTTCTCTAGAATTCTCTTGATCTCCCTGTTAGAAACTTCAGCTTGGCCATTCGTTTGAGGGTGATAAGCAGTGGCAACACGATGCGTCACATTATATTTCGCCATCAACGTAGTAAACTGGCGATTGCAAAAGTGAGTTCCCTCATCACTTATTATAGCGCGTGGAGTTCCGAAACGCGTAAAAATTTGCTTATGCAAGAAATTCAATACCACCTTTGCATCATTGGTCGGCAACGCCTTAACCTCGACCCATTTAGACACGTAATCCACAGCTAGCAAGATGTACTGATTATTGCATGAAGAAACAAAAGGTCCCATGAAGTCAATTCCCCAAACATCAAAGATCTCCACCTCAAGAAGCATGCTAAGAGGCATCTCGTTCCTTCTAGAAATATTGCCAACCTTTTGACAACGATCACATCTCAACACGAACTGATGAGCATCTTTAAACAAGGTAGGCTGCTGAGGTTGTTGAGCACCTTGGTTGTTGCTCCAACTGAAGTTAGGATGATTCATGTTGTTTGGATGATAGGTGGCTGGAACTGGTGCAGCAGGTCTCTGAAAATTACTTACAAACTGTGCTAATTCAGAAGAGATAGCACACTGATTCGTCTCATGTGCGCCCGCACATAGCTCACAAATACTAGCAACCTGCTGAACTCCATAATTAGCAAGAGAATCCACCTTCATCGTAAGAGCCTTCAACTGAGCTGCAATAGCTGAAGCTGTGTCAACTTCAAGAACACCTGCTACCTTACCTTGAGAAAGCCTCTGTGTTGGATTCTGATATTCATTAGCAGCCATCATCTCAATAAGATCATAAGCTTCCTCATAGCTCTTCGCCCACAGAGCTCCACCTGATGCTGCATCTAGCAAAGGCCTAGACTGTGCTCCCAACCCATTGTAAAAACCATTAATAACCATCCAATCAGGCATGCCATGATGAGGACACCTTCGTAGCATCTCCTTATAACGTTCCCAAGCCTCACACAAAGACTCGCCAGATTGCTGTTGAAATTGAGTTAACTGGTTCCTTATTGCTGCAGTTTTCGCCATAGGGAAGAATTTAGTAAGAAACTTCTGAGCAAGATCATCCCATGTAGTAATGGAACCAGCTGGTAGAGAGTGTAACCAGCCCTTAGCCTTATCCCTTAAAGAGAATGGGAAAAGCCTCAGCTTGATAGCATCATCCGACACACCATTAAATTTGAAAGTGTCGCAGATCTCGATAAAGTCCCGGATGTGCATGTTAGGATCCTCTGTCGAAGCACCCCCAAACTGAACCGAATTCTGCACCATCTGAATTGTGCTCGGCTTGATCTCAAAGTTATTAGCTGCAATAGCTGGCCTGACAATACTAGATTGTATGTCAGTAATCTTCGGCTGCGAATAGTCCTTCAAAGCCTTGACTGCTGTTGGTAAATCTGCCATCTCTACAGTAGTTTCAAGTTCCTCTTTCTGATTATCTACTACAAGACCGTCTTCTGCCAGTTTTTCCTTACGAGCCTGCAAACATGTTCGCATACACGTTCAAGTACCTGAAAACACCACGAACAAACAACTAAGTAAGAAATCCGAGTCAGTGAACGCTAACGACCACTGATGACAAGCACATAAACTAAACAAAACACCGATGATCCTCGGCAGCGGCGCCAAAAACTTGTTAACACAAAATTACACAAGCGCACGTAGTCACAAGTAATATAATTAAAGTTCGTTCCACAGAGATCTGGTTAAGTTTAATCAGTAAATATGCCTATGCAACAATGTTTGGTTTTAATCCACTGCTAAGACAAATAACAATTTTGGTATTGATTAACTAAATTAAACTAGGATGCAAATATTAAACTAAGAATTAAATTAACTAATGAGATTGAACTCGAATTAATAATATGAGAATAAACATGGGATCCCAACT
Source organism: Saposhnikovia divaricata (assembly GCA_036435485.1). Lineage (NCBI taxonomy): Eukaryota > Viridiplantae > Streptophyta > Magnoliopsida > Apiales > Apiaceae > Saposhnikovia > Saposhnikovia divaricata. Next base: position 81,203,411 of record CM071598.1, read on the forward strand.
TCATTAAATACTTCCCTTAGATCTGACGCCTTTAATCTCTATATGCAATGGTTTTGATATCTGATCGGATAACACGAAACCAGTATACGCTACCTGTCAGCATACGCATACCAAACTAAACATACATCCACAAAAGAGATGGAAGATGAATAGACACCAATTATGCTTAGACCCTATATGTCTATAGAATTTGAAAACATAACGGTTGAAGAACAGGTTATCCATTAAGATCACACAGGGTAGTATAAGTATTTTCATCTCACACCACGAATCATATTGATAAACAATTATGAACCTATGCTAGCATGGCAAGTTCTAAATTTCAAGATCCACTTTCACTTCACAAGAGATTAACAATTCAATTTAAATGTTAGCTACGCATCTAAAAGCATTAAGATTAACCATACGAGGATATCAATTTCACATCACACACAGATCTTTACAGCATCAAGATACTAAGTTCCATAAATAAATTCGTTAGAATCCCATGACAACGATTAGCCCATAATTGAACTGTTCATCGTCATGGGAATTGATGAAAACATGATAATTAACAAGATATAAAAGAAAGAAACAATAATATTAATAAAAACAAGAGTTGAGAGAACAAATCTATAATCCAAAGTATACAAAAGATGAAGTAGATCTAGATCTTTGCTTGTCACCGAGCTTGAATCATTCTCCACTTTTCTCTCTTGCCGTTCTATGTTACAATAATAAAAAGCTGATACAAATTACATGGTAGGATGTGTTTAAATAGACTCTAGAAATCTTGCCCAATAAGCAATTACCTTCTATTACAATTAGAATTCGATTAAGGTACCAAAAACTGCCCAAAATACAATTAGAATTAGAAAAAGGGCAAAACTGGAATTTTTCTGCATGGCTTATCATAGAACACATGCACGATTTTATTCAGCACGTCCCCTGCACCTTCTATTTATCCCAGGTTGTAGAAAATCTCTCAAGCTTCGCGTGAGCTGTAAGAACGCTGAAAACGGACTTCTAGAACTCCAGATATGGCCAAAACAGTGTAGACTGCGCAACCTTCCCGGAAAATCCAAATTTTAATCAATTAATCCTCCAAACACGATAGAAGCATCACCCATAATCAACATTCTAGTAAGTCTGCACAACTAAGCAAAACACATCAAAACTATAATAAACTTGAGGCCAAGTCAATCAATTTAAGCCGAATTTAAGCGATCCAAGTGGATATAAAATCCACTTATCAGGTGCGCATGTCTGGGCGGGTACTTTTCTTACTTGTTTACTTTTATGTTGCTGCAAATTGAGACGGCTTGATTTTCCTTGGTAATTACACAGTTGGATTGTTGAAAGGCTTAATGACCTTTTAACCCTCAAAGTTTCCACCAAAATACCCATCAGCCCTTACTGTTTCAAAACGTTCCTTTTGACCCTCCAAGTATCCGTAAAGGTCTAATTAGCCCTTATACCGGATAGGAAATGGTGAGTTTGGGTGACTTTTGGTTCGTTTTAATCGGTTTCTAGCCGGAATTTTGCTGTATTGTTGTTGTGTCGATTAAAACGAACCAACAATCACCCAAACTCACCATTTCCTATACCGGTATAAGGGCTAATTGGACCTTTACGGATACTTGGAGGGTCAAAAGGAACGTTTTGAAACAGTGAGGGCTGATGGGTATTTTGGTGGAAACTTTGAGGGCTAAAAGGCCATTAAGCCTTGTTGAAATGAAAAACAGGGGAATAGTTCTATTTACGAATACTTCATGCCGAAATTTTCTAAAAATCCCCTACATTTTAATTTATTTAACTTATTTGATTTCAACGATCTAAAGGCATGCTTTGGATATTAACTGTTTGTGTATATAAGTGTTAAGTTGTTGTCTCGAGGATTTATGTGTTAAGTCGAAGGTTAATTGTGTCTTGGGGATTAATTGTTTATTTATGTGCTGATTCGAGGATTTATGTGCTAAGTTGAGGGTTAATTGTGTTTTAAGGATTATCTATTAATTAAGTTATGTCATAGAATGTCAATGATATTATAGTTGTATATGTTAAGTGAAGTTGATTAAGTTGTAGTGTTATAATGTGTTTAGTACCAGGAATGTCCACTTTATAAAAGGGGGACTTTTCCATTTCATTTTCTTTACTAAATGTGTTATGTGCATTAAGTGGTCATAGAGTACTCAGCTATAGGGAGGACACCTATAGGTTGCCTTTATGTGACTTAGTGATAATTCTGAGTTGTGTCTACTCGAGATACGAGATTGGACTGACACGTACTCGTAACCATTACAGTACCATTAGGGTGTAATCGAGTTGGAGCGACATGCATCAAAAAGGAAGGATCGAGGCGTCGTATGAAGAAAGGTAAATTACCTCCATGGAATTGCTTGGAAGAGGTGCGAAGGATTTACTCGCAGTTTTCTGTTCTTTATTGAGGACCAGAGGCAAATCTATTTATGCATACTCTATCATTCTGAGTATCTGTATTTTTAAATATATGAAATGCGTGGAGTAGATTTAAATCCATAATCGCAAGTTTTTCCACCCTGTGTTTCCTCATCAAAATAAGTATATTTTTGGCTTTGTTAATGATATTAAATTCTGCTTATGCAAATGATCAAAATCCCAGGACTTATAATACTGTTGATGGGTCATGATGTTTTTATGATTCTACATCTCGATATATATATATATATATATATATATATATATATATATGAACCTTCGTAATTTGGAATTTGTGCATATATATATATATATATATATATATATATATATATATATGAACCTTCGTAATTTGGAATTGGCCTATATGTTATGAGGTGGCAGATATAAGCCGGTGTGTATTAAGGCTCTGGTAGTAGAGCATGTGTTATGTTTTCGAAATTACCCCGCGAGTCGGGATTATTTTATAAAGTATGTTTACGAAAACCCGGAGGATTACCGGAGGCGAAGTATTTGAATGATGATTAAAAATACTCAAAATATGTTATACTTTTGATATTTTGGAGGTATAAATATTATCTAGAATATTTATTTAATTTATTGTATATTAATTTGATTACTCATTTAAAAAGGATTATTGGTGTTTTAATATTTGTTTGATGAACACTGTCGGAAACCTGGGATATTGTCGGAGATAAATTATTTTCGAATGCGGAGTAATGATATTCCAATGGTTATAAATTGGATATTTTCGGTTAAGAATATCTAGTATGATATTGATATATGTTATTTAAGTGGTTATTTAATTCAAATGAGTATTAATTATTATATTCATTTAAAAAGGATTTTCATTTGTAGTATTATTTCTTATTTAACTGGGAGTCGGTATTTTGAGATATAGTGATAGTCATGGAAATCCGGAGGGATTCCAGCGACAGAGTACTATTTGAGAAATGTTATTTGAATATTATCTCATTCGAGAATATTATGGAATATGATATCATTCGAGGAATGTTATTTGAATATGATTTAAAAATATTCCAATTATTTACAATTTGGAGATATCTGGTTTTATAAAATATTTTATATTTTAGTAATAAATATTCTTTGAATATTTATTAGCAAAAAGTATATTTGTTTGTATATTCGTTTAAGAATATTTTATTGATATGGGCTAAAAATAAGCCCTAAAGACACATTTAGTGTTGCATTAATTAGATCCGGTATGGTCCGAACGTGGGGCCCACCAACAGGGTCCAAAGTCCTATCTTTAATATTAATTTCGTAATTAATATTAGGGGTAATAAACAGCTCAGCAATAAGTGTCAGATAAGGACATTATCTCTACAAGACTTAGCCTCCAAGGCATCCAATTCGATATGGCAACAGACTCCTACAAGGAAGGAGTCTAGAACTTTCCTCAAGGAGGTGACTTATCTATTAAGTCTCCAACTCCTACCTTAATTCTAAGGCTTCTCAGCCTATATAAAGGGCCTGACCCCTCATTCTCAGAACTACGTTGGCTTGATTCTCTAGCAATACAGAGATACGTAGGCATCTTGTGAGGACCGATCAGTCTCGAACGCAAGAACAGCCATTAAAGCTCGAAGCTCACCATCCCTTGTATTTAATACATACAAACCCTCGTTTTTAATAAAAATACAAACCCTTGTATTTTTTGTAGTAATTTCCTCCACTCCCACCAATAAAACATGTAATTCGAATATGAAATAATTCCAATAAAACATGTAATTCGAATAAACATGTAATTCGAACATGTTTTATTGGAATTATTTCATATTCGAATTACATGTTTTATTGGTGGGAGTGGAGGAAATTACTACAAAAATCAAGCATATGCTAAATTCAAAAATATATTAATCCTCTTTCATTGCAACCGATATCACAACATTGGTTGAACGGAAATTTGTTGCACAGTCCTCCCCGGGATTCAGTACATGGTGTGATTCTCATATGCTATATACCTAAATTATACACATAAAAATTGAATTAGATGAATTAAATTGAAAAAAGCAATTTTATGATGATGAATTAGAAACCCCTTTCGGGTTCTTGTTTTTTTCGAGTTGTTTGGGTGTGATTGTGTGAGTTCAGTCGTGCTTGATACTTTATAAGTAAAGGCAGTGGTCGCTGAAGGAAAACCCGAAGATTTCACAAATGCTATTTTATAATTCTGAAAAACTGATTTTAAACCACCATTAAATCGACATAAAATAGGAAATGGGGAGAAAATATTTCGTAAAATTTTTTAAAATAAAGATCATAAAATTAGAAGCATCCCCATATTTTTAAAATAATATTTGGATCAAGAATGAATTTTATACGAATTTTCGAAATAAAAGCTCTTTAAAAGAAATAATGCCTTTTAAATCATTTAAAAATACCAAATCATACAATTAAATATCCATACTAATTTTTATAACTCAACAATATCACTAAGATGATAATGCAAAAGGTCTCATGATTAAAATCAATTCTAATGATTTTATATGAATTTTAAAAGATTAAAAATGCAAATTGTATGGACAAGATGCATATTTATGAATTAAGCAATGCAAACTGCCCAAAATGCCCTCACCTTCCGTTAACACCGTCAAGCTGTATTGTGCGGAGCCCTTTTTTTGCTTTAAAAATATTTGTGTGGCCATGCAAATGCTGAGTAAAAAACAATAACAACTAACGTGCAAAAACAAAATAGTACAAGCCACCAAAATGCAATTTAGTCCCAAAAAAATAAAAAATATATGGTCAAAGCCAAATTACAATAACATACATGCATTCTATATGAGTATTTTATTAAACACACATCTACCCATCTTCTTGCTTGATTTTGTTGGACCAAACAGAACGCATTTTTAAGAATTCAGGGAAATACAGTACTGTAGATTTGAAGGACAGCAATGGCGTCCAGGGGGAGACACTTACGAGGAGCTCCAATCAGAAAAAACCCATCTTTATTCTCATCATATAATTTATTATTTGGCGCTCTTATTATATTTTGTTTCTTCCTTATCATTCTTCTTGCTTTTGGTATTCTTTCTATTCCATCCTCACCATCCCCTGTAGCCCATTCTCGTAAAGCCCAAGATCTTAACTCAATCATTCACAATTCTGTTAACAGGTATCTTCTCCTTTTTGTTGATTTTCTATTTGATTTGTATTGGATTGGATTGTTTACAATGTGATCTGATGTTGGTTACCTACATTTTGATTTAGTGATGCTGTGGATGATTATGATGAGAGAGCAGATCAGTGGGTTGAGGTCATTTCTTGGGAACCTAGAGCTGTTATTTATCACAATTTCTTGGTGGGTGTTTTATTTCATCCTCTCTCTCGCCCCCCTCCCTCTCCTGCTATTATGTACACACACACATATTTGGATCAGTACATTAGATTTTGAGTATACGGAGAGGGCAAGTGAGTGAGGGTATGAGCCTGAGCCCATGAGGATGAACCTTTGCTACTAGGCTATCAAAGAATCCTCCTTTGATGTTTAATTTACATATGCTTTGATGTATGAATAAATTATGGCTTGATTGTGCTGTAATCTTTTTTTTTTTAAATTTCTACGCCTATGTATATGCATTTGTGTTTTTGGATGTTGTTGATCTCATAGATTGATCAACAAATTTTAGTGGAATATGCTTTCTTGAATTTTAGTTATTAGATTAATGGGAAGGTGCCGCTTGCGTATTTGGAGTGAATTGCAATTTTTCATTTTTGTATGTAGGATTGAATCCTTGAACTCACAAATAATGCGTGCTTTGGAAGCATTACCCTTAGGTTTTGGAAATCAGATCTAAATATTCTTAGGGTTTCCAAATTTTGCTTAGATACATTGACATTTTCATTTGAGTTTTCACATATGGGGCCTTAATGATGCTAATCTGGGCTCACGCATCTCACATGCTTACTGATTGATGTCACAGCTTTAGTAGTATTATTTGAGGCAGCTAGCTATGATGAGCTTTGCTTGTTCTGTTAAGTGCTAAAAACATTACATTGTAACTTATTATGTTCATGGAAGTCTGTCTTGTTTAGCTTTGACCAAATTCAAATTGGAATTCCCTTGTGCAGTCGAAGGATGAATGCGAGTATCTAATCAATCTTGCCAAGCCTCATATGCATAAGTCAAGTGTTGTTGACAGTGAAACTGGAAAGAGCAAAGATAGCAGGTCTGCATTTCATTCCTACTTTGCATCTTTTGATATAATTAGATTTTGGATGCTAAAGAATATACATTTTTACCGCCCTTTTTCATGTTATGCTTCTAATATAATTTATACATCCAGGGTGCGGACAAGTTCTGGGACATTTCTGGCAAGAGGGCGTGATAAGACAATACGTGAGATTGAGAAACGGATTGCAGATTTCACTTTCCTACCTGTCGGTATGTGGCTTGAACTACTTCAGACCATTCTCTTCTTTATGTTTTTCCCTTCCATACATTGTTTTCTCTATATGTATAGTGTTGTAAAATCTTTTTTTACCTGCCTTTATTTGGTTGGGGTATTGGCCCGTGTCATGAACTCGGACGTGGCATCTAATTACGTGTCACCTAGGTGCTAGACGCCCCTGAAATGAACCGACGGGGAAATTTGACTTTGTAGGTGTTTTCTCTGACAGTTGTTATAACCATATTGGAAAAATTCGGCCGACTTGGTCACCAGAAAACTAGACGTCGTTGGTGGTAAATCTAGCAGTCCTTAATGCACACGCACACGAGCGTGCACACACACAGATAAAGATATATTCACCTTTGGTTTATTTTTTGTGTCATAACAGGGATTATTTTAGTTCAATTCGAATAGCTGATAAGCTCGATGATGATTTTGAGAGGTATAACATGGAAGGGGTATGAAATGATGAATAGATGATACTTGATATAGATAAAATAGACAAGAGAAGTGAGATGATAAAGTCGACTGGATACCAGAACATGCGACGCAGCTAAGCACATAAAATAGGAAAACTCCCAAATCCCACCATAAATAAATAGAAATGTATAGGAGTCATATACATGACTATTGAATATAGCTAGAAATGCTTGTTGTATTTAGGAGTTCCAATATGTGCATCTCTCTAATCACACAGAGGGTAGAAATGTGGAGAGAATAGATATTAGTAAGGAATTATTTTCAACCAAAAATAATATTAAAGTTTATCTGACTATTGATCCTATTATTATCCCATACCCGATTAATTGCTAAGCCGTTGGCCATATTGCCTAGACCCACCTACCAATTTCTAGAACACTGGTATTGGAACATGTTATTTGTCTACTGCATTAATTGTTTAGTCATTATTGTTTTAACATAGAGAAATTAATGAAAATTCTAGATAAGCTCCCTACAATTTCTTCAAAGCATTGATATGGCAAGAATTTTATGAATGAGTGTATGCATGATACAGGCCTTCGTCCGCATCTTTTGTGTGCCCGAAAATGGTATAGTGTAACCAAACAGAGTTACACGCAAGTACTAGCGTCAACAATCATGTGAGGGCTCTGGTTTGAGCGTGATAGGCCCAAGTTGTATAGTGTCTTTCTATGGCCTTGTTTGGCAATTAGTGGTTAGCTGTTAGCGGTAGGCCGATAGGGGATTGAATTAGTTGTTTTGACTAGCGGATTGAGTTAGCTGTTTTTGACTAGCGGATTGAGTTAGCTGTTTTGAATGAAATTGTTTTGTAAATAGTTGTTTGAATTAGTTGTTTATATTTTAACTAAACACATGACAATCCTCTAATTGAAAAAGCTCCTTCAAATAGTTTTTTCAAAATTAGCGGATTGTGGGTCCAAACCGCTATTTCAATCTGCTAACTACCAAGCACCAATATCAGAGGATTTATTTGGTCAAACCTTTAATTTAGTTCAATCCGCTAATTTTTTCCCAAACCGCTAACTTCCAAATACGGTCTAGGAGTGTTGCCACTTATAGAAATATCATATGTAAACTATAGGATCAGCGGATCATCTCGTGCTTACTCTTATTTTTTTAATTAGTGCAGTATAAACCAATGCTTCCTATGGATATGACCACGGACCACAGTTTTGGTGTGTGATTTTTACCCCGTTTTTTGCTAATTAGATGACAATATTCTTATTTCAAAAATCGATAAGAAAAGATAAAGATGATAAATTTCGTATGGTTTTTCAAGTATTTTTCTCCATAATAGTTAGGGTTCAGTATTTAATACACTGTCTTCTTTAATGTTCAGAACATGGGGAAGGGCTTCAAATTCTCCACTATGAAGTAGGACAGAAGTATGAGCCTCACTATGACTATTTTCTTGATGATTTCAACACAAAGAACGGGGGCCAACGTATAGCTACCGTACTCATGTACCTGTATGTATTGTATATTCCTTAGGATCTTGCTTTGCAGCTTAGCTTATCTCTCTTCAGTTGATTTTTTCTTTCTCCGTCACGCTTAGTCCAGCCCCTGGCTGTCTCACTGGTTTCTGTTGTTTTACAGATCCGATGTCGAAGAAGGGGGAGAAACTGTTTTTCCTTCTGCTAAAGGTAATTTTAGTGCCGTTCCTTGGTGGAATGAACTATCCGAATGTGGGAAAGGAGGACTATCTGTGAAACCAAAGATGGGTGATGCATTGCTATTCTGGAGCATGAAACCTGATGCATCTCTGGATCCTTCTAGTTTGCATGGTTAGTAATAGTTTCTTACTTACCCAACTTTCACTGTGTTCCCACTTCACAGAATTACTGTTCATATTGATTTGTTGGAGGGGCTTCTTTGTCTTAGAATATATGTCAATATGAAATATAGCAAATGTTTGAGTGTGCCTTATGCTCAAATCGAATATTAATTCATTTTTTTCGTCGTTAGGTGGATGTGCTGTTATCAAAGGAAATAAATGGTCATCTACAAAGTGGATACGTGTGAATGAGTATGGCACTTAGTAGGTAAGTTACTGAAAATTAGAAAGTTTTAAGACATGGAGCTCTACGGATACAATAATTAGGTGCGGTAAAACTGGAAGTTCTTTCTATATCAAACTCTGAATTCTTAAAGAATTTTTACGTTACAAATTCAAGTAGTTCTATGAGTACGATGGCTTTGAGTACTAGTTGTCACATACTAATTAAATACTTGATGTCTCCTGTGGTGATAGCAATTGCTTTGTCTCTTTCGTTCTTCAATATTATCTGGCCTTTCAGATGAAATTTATTTATACGAAAACAGATAAAGTATTCACTTAAACAATTTTGCTTCAAGATAGAAATGCCGTTACTGGTCCACAGGTTTATGGGAACACTCATATTTATAAAATATGTCATGCTTTAGCTACAATGAGCAATAACAATCATTTGGAGCAGCATGCATATATACCTATAGTAAATTCTATTTTCTTCACATAGTTTTAAACTTGTCCAACACTTTTTTCAGTCACCCATACTTAGAATATTGCCTGGTGATTATGTAGAACTCTACCTGATCTCCTGTACATAAGCAAGTTCTAGTTTCCCACTTACTGAGGGAAACTTTTGAGAGGATACATTATATGAATGCATTTTATCTTATCATTACAGACTTCATCATTAATCTTCTTGTAGGTGGCTGATGTTGTACACCACCTGTAGGCATATGTCACAGATTTTTCATGAGGAGAGGTCCACCAGTAAGCGCGGAATCAACAGCCGTATTGAACTAGTTGCTAAATTATCTAATCTATCTTGCGTTGCTACATGACCATATATATATATATATATATTGTAATGTAAAATACTTTCTACACTACCATTGGGTGCATATTGCTAGCCAATCTTTGTTCATATCCACATATAGAATAAGGTTTGGGTGATTTCAGTTGTATTAATTCCACCAACAAATTTTAGATGACAAATAGCTTTTACAACGAAACTGAAACTGTCGCCTTTGACGGATGCTGGGACATGAATACAGGAAGTTTCCTTAATATTTGTTGGATTATCATTCAAACACTTGTTTGGATCCATAAGCACCTCAAATACCATACGGATTATCATCCAAACACTTGTTTGGATCCATAAGCACCTCAAATACCATACATACTTATTCTTCTTAGTGTTAATCACAGTTATGATATCTAAGTTTGTTCATTTATTGTGTGCTTGATAAAATCCCTGCTAGCCATTATTAAAGCCATCTTAATTAGTTTGAATTATCATGGTCTTCCAATTTCCTTGCTTGTTAAGACAACATGAGAAGGTTCAAGTGGGGTTCCTCCCTCTTCATTAATCAGTTTTCTATTTTTCAATGTTTGTTACGTACATTGAATGAAAAGTAATCAATTGCGTAGCAAAACAGAAATCAGGTGGCCACCTTTGGTTTACATGTTTGTCCACAACAATATATGTTTAAGCAACCTTGCATAACGCAAGATAAGTTAACTCCGTGTATACAAGTCATTTTGGACATTTTTTTGGAACTTTTGTTTGATTTCGTAACAATTTTCAATACAAATTGCGGTGTTAACCGAAAACTATGTTCCTCGGACATGGTAAGATGTACGTCGATCTTATTTCTATTTTCAGAGCTAAACGGAAAGAGTATTCCGCATTATGTTTAGGTGTATAACGCGTTGAGGACGAGGAAAAGGAAAAAGTCGCTGCAAAGAATGCTTAAGAACGATGCTGCATCTTTATTTATATATATTCAATTCAAATTCAAACCAACCGAAACGAGTAATTAAACATTCTAATAGTGTATAACATGACAGTCTTCATACCTTGCTTAATATACAAGTCACAAACTACTTGAATAAAGTTTGAATATTGTATTTTTAGAGAAAAAAAAAAGATTATACTAATTATTCAACACAAAAATATCTTCATACGAGCCAGCACATCAACTGAGTGGAGTACATATTAATGTATTTCTTACCAGGCTGGACCCATCAATGCAAACAAATATCTACTCAACCACCATGCTATTGCTCTCTCTCCGTGGAGACTTATGTTTTTAGAGAGAGAGGAGAGAGACAAACGAAACGATCAAGAAAACAAGAAATAAAGAAAAATTCGTGGTTGATTTAAAAGCCCCCCATCTTCAGACCTAAAGAAAATAATTATTCCCCACAACCCAATTATCATCTCTCTCTCTCTCTCTCTGAATCTCTCTCAAATTATATGCACACTACTACTGTACCATACAAAAAAGATTCAAACTTGCAAATCTCTCTATCAACCCACAAGCTTGATTGATGTAAACAAGTTTTTAAAGAAAAATTTGATTTTGATTTGATGTGTTTACAACTTACAAGCAAATTATACAAATTCCAAGTTGGTTTGTTTTGTTTTGTTTAATCAGGAAGCAATTTCCTTCCCTTCTCTCTCCTTTTTGTGTTGTATGTATACATACATACACACACAACTATACATATATTTCATTTCTTATCTTTCTGTTTTCCAACTAACAAAATCTCTTTCTTCACAATAAACGCCTGAAATCATGGAGTTTTATGCATACCCATCTCGTTCTATGCCTTCTTCATCTGCACCAATCTCATCTTTTTCTATATATAATTTGGTATTCAAGGTTAAAGAATATTTTAGCTCTGCAGTTTCTGTTATCTTGGGGAATGTTTTCTCTGCAATCTTTACCTTTTTCTTTGCATTAGGTCAGTTTCTGATCCACCCTTTAATTTCCTTGTAAATAATCTTGATATGTGTGTGTGTGATATGGGCTTGTTGTGATTTGGTTTTTGCGATTATGATTGTTCTGATGTTTGTGTTAAAAGCCTGCAATTTTAGTGTTTTCCTTGAGTTTGAGTGGTTTCTAATATGTTTTGTTATGAAATTGTGTTCCAAGATTGCAGCTTTTTGAAGGATAACAAGTTGCGTTTTTGATTGAAGCTTATTGCTTGAAAATTGGAGTGTGTACATTGTAAATTTTATTATTTGGGGTAGTGGTTGATGAAATAATATGATTGTCATGTTGTTGCAGTTGGTACTTTATTAGGGGCCATGACTGGAGCTTTAATAGGCCAAGAAACGGAGAGTGGCTTTGTCCGGGGGGCTGCGGTTGGAGCCATTTCTGGTGCTGTTTTCTCGATTGAGGTCTTCGAATCATCCCTTGTTCTTTGGCAATCAGACGAATCTGGCCTTGGCTGTCTTTTGTATTTGGTAAGCACCTTACTACCTCACATTAGCTATGTAGGCTTACTACTTCACATTAGCTATGTTGGCTTTAGTTTGATGAATATTTTGGTTCTGAACTGTGAAAAAAATATATATTGATCATCATCAATTGATGGATCTTTGTAGTTCTTTCTGTTGGAATTTGTTCTTCATGAGAAATTATAATAAGGGTCTATGCCTAGTTGACCGATATGCGTGGAATTTACAGGTAGCTGTTCTTCCCTACAGGCCTTTGCTTAATTGATCACTTTCTCATATCTTTTACAGATAGATGTCCTTGCAAGCCTTTTAAGTGGCAGACTTGTTCGTGAAAGGATAGGTCCAGCTATGCTAAGTGCAGTGCAGAGTCAGGTAACATAGCGTTGTGTTCATTACATAACTCTGGCTGTCTAAACCTCTGCTTAGCAGCAGAAATATTCAGCAACATTTGCCTAAATATGGTTGTTATCAATTAATTAGATGGGAGCTGTTGAAACAAGCTTTGAGGATGTGCACAACATATTTGACATCGGTGGTGCCAAGGGTTTGGCAGGAGATTATGTTGAGAAGATTCCCAAGATCAGAATTACTAGAGATCACAATGTAGATGCTTCTGGCGAAAAAATCTGTTGTTCAGTTTGCCTTCAGGTAGCTACCTCGAAAAACTTTTTTTTTTTTTTTTTTTTAATCCATATTACCTATGACTTCTGGTTTTGCTTAATCCTCCTTAGTGTATTTAGACATAAGAGTAAATTTGTTTGGCCTTTATTCAGGATTTTCAGCTAGGGGAGACTGTTAGAAGTTTGCCTCAATGTCATCACATTTTCCACCTACCTTGCATCGATAAATGGCTGGTGAGACATGGTTCTTGCCCATTATGCAGACGGGATCTATAACTGAGGCTTTATATGTAAATAACAATATAAGAAGAGTCATTTTGTTTGTTTGTAATTTTAATGGTAGGGGTGTTGTCGTTTACATGCTCAGCTATACCAGTTTTCCAGATAGTCATTTTGTAGATAGTTCAAGAATTCACCACGAGCTTGATCATTGTACTTGATCAGTGCACTGTATAAAATATAACGTTTACCCTGTGGCATATTAGACTACCGTATTCTTGTTAAGTACCCTGTGTTTCTCTCTCCATTTCCATTTGTTAGAAATACTCAATTCCAGAGATATCTTGTTTGAACGGCAATTGCAGACATGTAAATGCTCATATGTTAACTCCTCTACCAAAACTTTAACCACTACCTACTAATACCTGGAGGACATGGAATTATACCCCAGCTTCGTGTAAAAGCCATATGTTTCGGCTGGAGGAGGGAAAATTAGGTTTCATTTGATAATTGTTAGCATCGTCTGAAGTTTGCGACCCCAATCCTACCTTCTTGATGTAGATTGCATTCCTACAGATTTTGTGAGGTTTCTGATTGTTGACTATAGTTATTAAGGAGGCTGAATGGATTGACAAATGGGTTATATTGTTGCTCTTCTTGTTGTGGCCTAACTCTACATTTCCTACTTTTAGGTGAGTTTGGGTTTGGTTAGATCAAATTTAATTTTAAATGCACTTGTTTCACAGTCTGAGCCGACCATCAAGTGTGTGTTTGCCAAGGATGGGTGGAAAAAGAGAGATTTGCCATATGGTTTTGTAGACTTTCTGTTTATTTGGTGAAACATAGTCAAAAACCATCACATGAAAACATCCGAAGTTTTGGCCTTTGGGGGCCAAAATATGAGTAATGTTCAGAATAAAACTAAGGGGGTAGCTGGTAGCTTGACATTTATTGTGTGGTACAAGGAGGACAACTACCTCTATATATTGCAATTATACATATCCCTCCCCTTTTCTTCTCTCTTGGGTGTTATAGAATTTAACATCACTTGTCTGAAAATATCTTTTCATTTTCATAATTAAAATAATAAATTTAGGTAAAAAAGAAAGAGAAAAAGGAAAATATTCATCATCTAATGCCTCACAGGGAGGCAGTAGACAAGGAAATAGTAGTATGAATTCCTGTGGATAACATTAAAAGCAAGGGCTGGTGGGCTTTGATGGGAAGCTGATGCAGGTAGGGTGAATCTTAACTGAAGTAGATACATCCTTCACATCACTATCATTGTGTGGTACCTACAAGGACTGAGCTACATATATCCTCAAATATGTAGCATTCTTGCTGGTGATTACTTACTGGCTAAGAAGATTAATTATTAATTATATGAGAAAATGAAATGTACAAAAAAATATTAATGAATTATGACGTAATTAATATCAAATCACATATATTCGGTTCAAGAAAAGGGTCTAGTAAGAATAAGATGTTATTTAACATCATCTAATATATTTACCGTTACTCCTAGAAACAAGAGTTATTTCCGTGAAGATCATCGCCTAGTTAGATGGCTCTTTCACATGCATCCGTGAAGATCACCGCCTAGTTAGATGGTTCTTTCACATGCAGCATGAGGCAAAAGAAACAGCATAAAAGAAAAGCGGAAAGCTTGAACAAGTAGAAAACATTATGAAAATGTGGAGGGGACTACCAAATTGAATGCTGCTCCAGGAATTAGATTGCGGCAGCTACCATATTAAACTCTAAGCAGTTAATAAAACCAAACTCGGTTCTCCAAATGCTGGGCGCACCATCGGATCCATGTTTGCCCATACTACTGTGAGGCCTAGAATAGATTTTTCTTTGACCGGTGGCATGTAGTTTTGAAGGAACCACACTGATTCGTAATATTATCAGAACCCCCACACTTACAGTGTGCTTGCTCTATGTTTGTACTTCTTATTTACTTCCCATAGTAATATACAGTAGATTTTCTGGGATGTCATCATTTGACCAACTGCAATGATTATCTTTATTCAATTTTTTAAAATACCAGAGATGATCGTGATCTTGCAGCATCATTGTAATATATTAATACTGTTTTGTATAACTAGGACACCGTCTAGGTACACAAAATCAACTGCTTTGAAAATGCGGGTTTTAGCCCCAGATTGTAGTGGTTAGGCCCGATTACAAGTGGTTCTTATAACATGACTGTAACGAGGAAGGATTAGTTGTATTCTCTTCTCAGTGAGAGGTCTGCAATGCATGTTAAATCCCTCTAATCGTTTAACGGATTAATGAGTTATTAATGAAGACTACAGCAAGTAAATGGACATATTTAAGTGCTCTATATCTACAACAATCTTATCATACTAATAAGATTGAATTCGTTTTAGTAAGAACTAATAAGGCTGCTAATATTTTCAGCAGCGGTTATCAGTAGGGTCTGGTGCCTTGTAAATGTCTTCATGTTTTGGAGAATCTGAAAAACAAAGTGACAGAACCTGTATCACAGAGGGTCAGTAAAAACACTCGTAAATCCACTTACTTGTATTAATTTGGCCTTTTTAAAATTGCCCCTGTATAGTTACTTTGGCCGTTTTGACCAGTTGTGCTTGATCATGTCTATATAAGAACACTGGATGCAGAGGGAACAATAGCAATCAAGAATGCCTGTGCTGAACATAAGCACCAATTACAATTGGTTCACAATGCAAAGTATTATTTCAGCATGTTATCTCAAATGAGGCTAAACTTCAAGAACTAATCTGCAGGAGTTTATAAATTCTGGACTTGTAAAAACTGGTTCCACTTGTGAACCTTGACTCTACCTATTTCTCTAGTTTAAATTCTGAGTCTATTCAGCAATGTCTAGAGTTTTGGAGTCATACTATAACAACTTAAGCCGCAGCCTAAGGTTGAAACAACTCAAAACTGACTCTAATTATCATAACATCCAATGTGCGAGCATATCTGGGTTGCATCCTTTGGTTCTTAGTGGATGTAAAATCGCTACTGATACAATCAGCCTAATTAATTAAAACTAAACTTTTTGAGCACTGACATTGATTGGCTTGTCCTTTCTGGTCTCATGGTTCACCTCAAGTGCCTTCGGTGGAAAACGAAAGTAGTTCATCCGAACAGAGCAATGAATCAACCCCCGTATAATCTATTTTCCAAAAATTGGGGTAAAGTTTCAGAGAGTCTTCATCTCCTAACCAGTACTTGTTCCTCTTCAATGATAAAAGTCATGAGTAGGAAACCATTTTTCGATTTTCTTTTTGATAATCCGGTGTCCGGGCCAGATTTCGTACACCTTGACTTATCCGGAGGACTGCTAGCACACTCATACCCACCGAGCATGGCAGTTCACTTACTTTCATGCCTCCCAGTGGGATCGAACCTATGACCTTGGGATGGTAAGCCCCTAAGTCACGGTCCCAACCAACTGGACACCCGTGGTGGGTCATTTTTCGATATTACTGAACTGCAGGCAATGCCTAGTTTGGAAAAAAAGTAGCGTATTGGATTCTTATCTTTCACAAGAACGATGCGAAATGTAAATAATGCTGCAAATAGGCCCAAGATGTGTAATCAACATACTGAAACGGACACCTGAAATGCTGGAGGTGTATAGAACTAGTGCTGTATGTATTGACATCGTTAAGGTCAGCTCGAAAAAGATTACATAACAAATGACCACAAGTATGGATGCGGAATCAAGAATTCTATGCGATTAAATGTGTGCTACAGTATAACATGAAAAATTACAGAGATACAGAAACTAGTAACCTTATTATCTTCACTATTGCATTATCTCTATTTCCATCTGTTGGAATTGAGCTTTATATGTGTCAAGGAATAGATCGTGGCTTTGCATCGCAGGGCTGATATGCGGTAGAGATGTAAAACAACAAAACCCTCAAAAGAAATTAAACTTGTGGACTAGTATTTGAATGCAGTGTGCCAGTGACGGGAAAAAAAAAAATTGGTTTTTACATTCGTAAAAATATTTTACTAGTAACTGGTAAGAAAATATGCTTGATCCATAAGAAAATAATGCACAGGACGACTACTTTCAGGCCTCAAGTTTGCGGTTCTCCATACGCCAATGTTTTGTTGTACCTTTTCAAAGAATCCTCTGAACAAGACTCTTTGCCCTTTCCTCCCCGCATACTTAAAATTCTAATGCACTGAAAGGTACCTAATTATATCCTACTATATTATATCCTATTATATAATAAGAGTAAGAAGGATAATGTGTGAGTACTACCATAGATCTAGGAATCGAATCTCAACAACTACAAAATATTAAAAAAATATAGTCATTCATCTTAACATTCTTGAACATTCACAAGAAAACAATAAGTTGCAGAAAGAGATAGCAAAGAGAAGAAAAAGATGAAAACTTGTTCATTAAGATAAGAAAGTTTGTTACATTTCTAAAACTTACAATCGTAAATGATTAGCTAATGAGCTATTTATAAAGCTTGATTACAACAGAAAATAGAATGACAGCTGGCAACTCACTTCTAACTAACTCACTAAGTAAAACTGTAAAATAGTAAAAAATGTGAAAATAGAATATAGTTCAATATTCCCTCCTCAGATTGAATGTGGTGGTTGAACATTCAAACTGGAAAGTATTTGCCAATGAGCATGTCTGGGCAACCCTTTTGTGAAAATGTCAGCCAATTGTGAAGAACTAGGAACATAAACAGGAGCAATTAACTGAGCTTGAACCTGTTCTCTTACATAGTGACAATCAATAGCAAAGTGTTTCGTTTTAGGATGGAACACAGGATCTGCATCTATGTCAAGAGCAGCTTGATTATCACAGTGTAACACTATTGGTGAAGTTTGAGAGATATGCAGTTCAGACAGTAGAAGTTGCAGCCAAGAAATTTCACAAGTAGTATCTGCAATGGCTCGTAATTCAGCTTCAGCAGTAGACTTAGAAACAACCTTTTGTTTTCTGAACACCCAAGTGACCAAAGAAGAGCCAAGTAAAAGACAGATGCCAGTAACACTTCTTGAAGTTTTAAGACAAGATCCCCAGTCACTGTCAGAGTACGCTACAAGTTGTAGTGTAGAATCAGATGGATAAAAGAGTCCTTGAAAAGGTGTTCCCTTAAGATATCGAAGTACTCTTTGTGCAGCACAAAGATGAGGCACTCTTGGACTGTGTAAAAACTGGCTTGGATGATTGACAATATAGGCTATATCAGGCCTGGTGGTTGTCAAATAAAGCAGCTTGCCAACAAATTTTCTGTAAATAAAAGAATCAAGTAATAATTCTCCTTCATCTTCAGACAACTTAATGGTGTAATCAACTGGTAAAGATAATGGTTTAGCATCTTGCAAACAAGCTTCTACCAGTAAATCATGAACAAACTTGTGTTGATGAATATAAATGCCATTAGCACACCTGTGAACTTCCAGACCCAAGTAATATTTAATCCGTCCTAAATCGTTAATAGTGAAAGTAGAATGAAGGACTGATTTGATATGATCAATGAGTGAAGTGTCAGTTCCAATAAGCAATATATCATCTACATATAACAATGCAATGATGAAAGAGTCTTTGGTATTTAAAATGAAGAGTGAATAGTCTGCAACAGTCTGAGTAAACCCCAAAGCAATAAGAACAGCTCCCAATTTTTCAAACCATTGCCTAGAAGCTTGGTTAAGACCATAAATTGATTTATTCAATTTACATACTAGATTAGTTTGGCCATAAAGAGGACGACCTCTTGGTAATTCCATATAAACTTCTTCAGGAAGATCACCATGAAGGAAGGCATTGTTAATGTCCAATTGATGAACAGACCAATTTCTGACAGAAGCAAGAGCTAATAAAATCCTGACAGTGGACATTTTTGCAACTGGTGCAAAAGTATTATGATAATCTTCACCTTCAACTTGAGTAAAGCCTTTAGCCACAAGTCTTGCTTTGTGCTTATCTAATGTACCATCAGCCAGAAATTTCAATCTATAAACCCATTTGCATTTGATAACCTTTTTACCATCAGGAGGGGGAACTAGAGTCCTTGTATTATTAGATTCAAGAGCTATTAATTCCTTTTGCATACCCTCTACCCACTTAGGATCTGAATTGGATTGGCCATAAATGTAAGGTTCCTTTAAAACAGGGCCAGATTTAATAGAGCAAGCATACACATTAGTTGAAGGAGAATAATGTTTGAAATTGTATTTGGAACCATCAATGGGACAGTTTAACAAAACTGTATCAAATTGAGAAGAAGTAGGAAGATCAGAATGAAGAACAGAAGAAACATGGTAATCCTTCATCCAAGATGGCTTAATTTTAGTTCTAAGAGACATTCTTGGTTGAGAAGAAAAATCAGAAGCTGAAGTATTATCAAATTCTGAAACAGAACTAGGGTCTGCAAAAAAATTAGTATCTGACATGATGGTTTTATTTGTTTTTTGAGAATTTTGCTGAGAATGTTGAGAAATATCATCAGTATCTTTAGAATGTTGATCATGAAAATCAATAAAACTGACATTTAAAGGTGTATCATCATTATCAGATTCAGGAGGTGTAAAAATGAAAGGACAATGTTTGGCCTTGTCCTTAAAAGGAAAAATTTCTTCATGAAAAACCACATGTTTAGATGTATGAGTTTTAAGGGTTACAGGATCAAGTAATTTATAACCCTTTTCCTGACTTGGATAACCAATGAAAATAGTAGGAATAGCTCTTGGAGCTAGTTTATCAGAACTATGGACTGTCATGTAAGCCAAACAACCAAACATTTTAAGTGTGTCATAATCAGGAAGTTTGTTGTACAGTTTCTCATAAGGACTTACAAATCCCAAAATAAAAGTAGGAATTCTGTTGATTATGTATGTGGAGGTTAACAGACATTCTTCCCAAAAAACAGAAGGAAGTTGTGATTGAAACAAGAAAGCCCTGGTCATTTCAAGAAGATTTCGATGCTTTCTCTCTACCCTACCATTTTGTTGAGGGGTTTGAGGATAAGATGTTTGATGACTAATGCCATGAGAAGTGTGAAAAGAATGTAAATCATTATTGACAAATTCCCCTCCATTATCACTTCTTATGCATTTAACAGATGTATGAAAATGATTATTGACATGAACACAGAAGTCTTTAATAGACTGAATATCATGTTGCTTAGTGGGAAGAAACATAGTCCAAATAGCTCTAGTATGGTCATCAACAATGGTAATAAAATATTTACATCCATTGCAAGTGGAAACCTTATAAGGTCCCCAAAGATCACAATGTATAAGATCAAAAGGAGATGCAGATTGAGACTGACTAGATGAAAAAGGCAAATGACATTGTTTAGCCTTTGGACAAATATCACAATGATTTATACAATCAGATTTAGAAACATTAATATCAGTAATTTTGCTAATAACAGAAGAAGGAACATGTCCTAAACGTTTATGCAAAACAGAAATGGAACTGCTTCTGGAAACAGATAAGACAGTTGGAATGGCTGAGACAGAGTCATTTTGAAGTTGATAAAGTCCTTCTACAAGTCTATCAAGAACCAATTCCTTCTTCTGGATCTGGTCCTGCAGAATACACTCAGTGGGTGTGAAAAAGATAGGACAATGAGTTTGAGCAGACAGATTTCTAACAGGCAACAAGTTGAAGTGAAAAGTTGGTACAAAAAGAACATTGTCAATAACAAGAGATATAGGATGAATTATGACTGATCCAGAATGAGTGAGTACTGCATTACTACCATCAGAAAATTTAACTGATAGAGGAGCAGAAAGAGGTGTAATGTTATGCATAAGGCTATCATCACAATACATGTGGCTGGTGGCACCAGTATCCAAAATCCAAATGTTTGCAGGAATAATGACATTAGAAAGAAGGGATAAAGCAGTACCTGCAACATGTTGATTAGAAAAACTAGTTGACTGAGGATTTTTCTGGATACTTTGCATTAAGGTCTGCATCTATTGTTGTAAAATTTCCATCTGAGAAGTTAATTTCCCTGAATTATGTAATACTGAATTGGTATCTGAAACACCAGAATCAATAACTTGCATTGCTTGAGTAGATTTTGCAGCATCACCAGGTTGAGAAAAAGCTTGTTGAAATCTTGAGTAACCACCAGTCCTTTTCTTCCCTTTATTACTAGGATGATATGGATGATCAACAGGATAACCAACTATTTTATAACACTTTTCCTTAAGATGCCCTTTACCATGACAATAAGAACACTCAATAGAAGAACCAGAACCAATCTTGTCACCAGACCTTGCAAAAGTTTTAGGAAGATTAACCATCATAGCAATTTGAGAGTTAGAAGATAAACCATGTGTCTGTCTCTATTTTTCTTCCTGCTTAAGTAGCATGAATGCCTGATTAACACTAGGCCATGGATTCATCACTAGCAAATGACCTCGTGCTGCAGTAAAAATAGAATGTAACCCCATCAGAAACTGAATTAATCTAGTTTTCTCAAGTTGAGTTTCCCATTCTTTAGTGGCTCCACAAGTACACTTGATAACTAGTTCTAAAGCCTTCAGTTCATCCCAATGGCCTTTCAGCTTATGAAAGTAAAACTCCACAGAATCATTACCTTGCTCTAATTTGAACAAACTTCATTGAATCTCATAAACTTTGTGACCACTAATAGCCTCAAAACACTCGCTTAACTTATTCCAAACAGTAGAAGCACTATCAAGGTAATTCATACTACTACTGATGTCATCAAAAACAGTATTCAAGATCCACGTAATCACCATATCATTAACACGTTTCCAAGGAGCATACAAAGAAGAAGTGACCAAAAGAGGAGCAAACTCACCAGTAACAATAACGAGTTTATTCTTAGCAGATAACGCAATTTGCATAGAACGTTTCCAGGATGCATAATTTTCAGATCCAATTAGTTTCTTAAAAATGAGGACCATACCAGGTTGGTCATTGTTATGAAGATAAAGAGGATGAGCATTTGTTTCAATGGATTGAGGATAAACAGTAGGATTAGAATCATCACTAGTTGTTGTATTTGTAGTGTTAACAGGAGTAACATGAGTAGATTGATGTGAATTCGCCATTAAAATATGTACGTAAGAAGGATTAGAGTGATTGAAAGACCTACATAATACAGATCCAATCAAATAGATGAAGAACGAGCTCAAGAATGTGAAAAATTGTGGAAATGATGAAACAAAACGACGTAATATCAAGAACACAAGAATCATGTAACAAAAGAGATCTTACGAGTAAAATTGACCAAAGATTTGATCAATCGGAGAAGATTTTGAGAACGAAACAGTCATCAGAGAACAATAATTGATCATCGGAGCTTTGATACCATCTTAACAATCTTGAACATTCACAAGAAAACAATAAGTTGCAGAAAGAGATAGCAAAGAAAAGAAGAAGATGAAAACTTGTTCATTAAGATAAGAAAGTTTGTTACATTTCTAAAACTTGTAGTCGTAAATGATTAGTTAATGAGCTATTTATAAAGCTTGATTACAACAGAAAATAGAATGACAGCTGGCAACTCACTTCTAACTAACACACTAAGTAAAACTGTAAAATAGTAAAAAATGTGAAAATAGAATATAGTTCAATAATTCATGCTAGAGACTAAAAAATCATCTTTATTATTTAAACTTCTCTTTTAAAAATTTATATAAGAGAACCTTTGTAAATTAATATTGTAATGATAATTTTTTGATAAAAAAATCTTGATCCCATTTGTTAGGGGTGGAATTGTATTAATACTTTTAAAGACTTTTAATGATTTTAAAAATTATGCGGTATTCAATTCTAACATTTAAAGAGTCTTTAAAAGTATGATGTTATTCAATTAAGACTTTTAAAAAGTACTAGCATAAAAGCGCGTACGAGGCACGGGCACTGAAATAATTTTTCGCTTGAAAATTTATATATGTTAAGATAATTTGGTAACTAAAAATACGATAAATGACAAGATTCCGATTTTATCTCATATTCTTATAGTTATTTTGTAATATTTTATATAAAATTCATGTACCAAATATTTTATAATTTAATTAGATTTCATAAATTTTGGATAATTATCAATAAAATGGTAATCACATGTTTACTGTTAATTGCTGAAATATTAATCTAGTGTTTAAAATGGCGTGAAATCGGCTTTATCAAAGTGAATATTTGAATATAATATAAATAATTATATTAGTATAATCGTCTATAAATAACATAGAGTTATGTAAATTCACTTGATTTTACGTAAACAGAAACATATTACAAAATTTCGTAATATTATGTAAAAGTCATCTTTGTGGTTCGTATATACATGCGTATTTATACATATTTAAATTCAAATGTTTTCTTTTAGTCTAATGCTTATTACACAATATCAAAATTTTGTTTTAAAAATTTGGTAGTTTGAAAAAAATATATAATTTTGAATTATTTTTTAACACAAGTTTAATTTTTTTCAAATATTAAAATTGAAGTAAAATAATTAAACGAACTTAATGACTTGGTACATCTATATGATATCTAGAGATCAACTTTTTTGGTTACATCTATAGTAATACAATAGTAATACAAGTATGTGTATTACAACTCTACCATTATATATTATATTGATCAATTTATTATATTATATGAAAATTTATATAACCGTACTTTGTAGTCGAGTTATAATCTAATCGGTCATTATTTATAATTATTGCAGTTTTGTAATATTTATGACTCAAAAATCATATCTTATTTCATTCAATATTGAAAATTAGTTACGTTATTTTTTATATGTAAAACTTAGATTCATTTTTATATTTCTCACATTTTTAACATAAATTCAATTATTTTTCATTTTTTAAAAAATATTTATGTTTTAGCACCAATCATACATTTAAATTGCTGAAAATCTAAATAGTAGGCCAACCAAAAATCTATAATATGATTCATATTTTTAAAACTTTATATACCTAAAAATTATGTGATGCAATTATTAATTAGAGTAATGCTACGTACCCTGAAAGCGTTCCCAAATGAAGTTCCCGAATGACGTGACATGGTTGACGTGGCAATTTGAGAAGTTTTAATTGGTGAAATTTATGTGAATGCAGGGGGTCCATCATTATTATTTAAATTAGTACCAATAACATTCTAATATGTGGCATTTGGAAAAAAAAATTGGGAACAAATTTGGGGACTCTAGCATTTTCCTATTAATTATGTCTTATTTGATAAATAAGATTTACGTGTTTTTTAAACCAAATTTTATCTTCTATTTTAATAATTTAATATCTACTTGGAGACGAATGTAAATAAATACATTTTTCCTCGAACTCGGTTATATTTTTGTATAATCTAAAATTTAATCTTAAAACTTGATCGTAAAATTTTATTTTTTAATTTCAATCATTTAAAATAGCGAAGGAGAATCGTAAAGTATGCCCAATAGATTAAAATGTTTTTCGTAATTATATTCTTAGCAGTATTCTAAAAATAACAAAAACCAATATGTTATTAAGCCAAAATAAAAAAAGGAAAAAATGGGATAAAATGAGAATAGGTGGTTTATCTAATAAGTTTTTCAAAAATACCACAAAACTAAGTATAGCATAATGGTTATGACATGAGTATTAGAGTAGAAGGTCACGGGTTCGATTCTCGAGCGTAACATAATTATATCTAATTTTACATAAATTTTAAAAGGGTTGGCATTTTTGTTATTTTTTAATAAATAAGGGTATAACAGTAATTTCACAGCCATTAAAATGACACTTTTTACCCTTGTGTTCAAGTTTAATATATAGTAACAGATTTAAAAGTAGGGCGGTATTGAATTTAGACATTTATAGACTCTTTATAAGTATCGTGTTATTCAAAAAGTCAAAGACTTTTAATGAAAATAACTTTTAATGACTTTTAACAAACATTATAACTACATCCCTTGGAAAAAAAGTCATGAGCTTTTTGATGAGATTTTACATGACTTCTAATAATTCTATAAAAATCATCTTGAATAATATTGTTTCATTTACTGTCAATAATTTTTTTAAAATTTCCTATCGCTTTTCTTCTCTTTCTTCCTCTTCTTCCATCTCTTTTTCTTCCTCTTCAATTTCCATAATTATATTCATTTTAGTAAACAATATTATTGAGGGTGCAATCTTTTGCAATTTTGTAAAACTAGATCATAACACACAAAGTAAAATAAGAATCCATCAAACATTATAGTAATTCATGAGCTTCTAAAAATATTGTGCTTGCAAAAATTCACATAAAACACCAATAAAATAGCTTTGCATCATAAAAATATTGCCGGCTAATGACATAGCTCTGCATCATAATTAGTTATGAATAGTGACAAATATATAATTCTCAGATAAAAATATGCAATGAACACTCAATTTAACAAGAAATATACCTTGTACTCAGTTTTCTGTTTTTGGTGGCCGGATTAATCAGAGAACACATGATTGAAATTGGATTGCAATGAAAAAAGGTTAAAGGGTTTCACAGCATAGGCTAATATATGATCTTTGTAGTTAGTTTAGTAAACCACAAAATCTTGACAAAAAAAAAAAGTAAACCACAAAATCTATCTATTAAAAAAATTCTATGAAAGTTTTTAGAATCATTTCATTAGGAGTCATCAAAAGTATTTCGAAATTTTGGTAACTCAACAAAAATCATTAAGAGTCATTAAAAGTCTATAAAATCCATAAAAATCATTACCCCAAGAATTGTCATTAAAAGTCATAATACAGTATCACCCTCTTAGAGCAACTCCAAGTCATAATACAGTACCACCCTCTTAGAGCAACTCCAAGAGGCTCCTTGCATGTTCTTTATAAATATTATAAAAAAATAGTATCCTAGTGATTTAGGACATTATAAGATTGGTCAACTCCAACAACACTCTTATTATTATTATAATATTAAACTTAAGTGCCACCTACTTTTTTGATGTTAAAAGGAAACTAGAAATAGAGGGAAATGAATTTTATCCATAAAAATGATAATAAGGAAGGATAAGGACTCCTTAAGAGCAACTTCAACAGCCTCTCCATACAAGCTCCTTGATTAAATTTTGAGGAAGTTGAAGCAAAAAATGTCTCCAACACACTCCTAAGTAATCTTAAAAAACTTAAGATCTTCATCCTCTTCTTCATTTTTAAGAGTGTGTCTCCTCTCCTCTCCCTTGTTCATTCAATTAATTTATATTAATAAATAAAGTATGCATGAGATCTTCAATCCATTAAGGTAATTAAAAATAGATAGAGAGTGGAATTGAGGAGAATTGTTGGAGATCATTTGTATTTTTCCATCTTAAATAACTAAGAGGTTATTTATTTATATTATTTTTAGAGAAAATATTAAGAGTGTGTTGGAGTTGCTCTAAAGATATATAGTGAGGGGGATGTCCTAATTTTTTAAGGAGCCGCTAGGAGACTATTGGAACAAGTTTTTTGCTCAACTTCTTTATATGTAAAGTTAAGAGGTCATATAAGTAGTCTATTGGAATTGCTCTAAATCTCTAAAATAATTTGTTCTCATCTTTAAAGATAATCTATGCATCCATTTCTAATTTTTTTTTTTTTAATTTGTATATAGAAAGAAAAGGTGTGCGTACAACAGAAGAAGACGACAAATAAAAAAAGGAGTATAGGATTCACAATACATAGGCCAGCCCCACCAGCAGCATCTGGTGAGCTGTTTGATCAACAAGATTCTGGTGGTCTGAATTTCCCCCAATTGTAAAACCCTAATTTGATCCCCCAATTCCAATTACAAAGCTAAACCCTAAAGAAATTGACAAACCCTAGATTAGATTACTAATGATGCAATTTGAAACGCAGCCACCTAAGGCATCCCCAATCTTCTTGTTGTTGTCCAATTCAATCTCACCAAACAACGATGATGATGATGATAATTTCAATTACGCATGGTACGGTAACATCCAGTACCTAATCAACATATCTGCTATTGGCACAATCA
This sequence comes from Saposhnikovia divaricata, assembly GCA_036435485.1. Lineage (NCBI taxonomy): Eukaryota > Viridiplantae > Streptophyta > Magnoliopsida > Apiales > Apiaceae > Saposhnikovia > Saposhnikovia divaricata. Next base: position 81,230,793 of record CM071598.1, read on the forward strand.
CATGTCTTCTCATCTTTATTCTCCTCAAGCTCCGTAGCGACCATCGTCGTTTACCCGGTCCAACCGCTATCGCTTCTAAGCTTCTCGCTGTTTGGCACGCTACTGGTCGTCAGATTTCCCTCCATTGTGGTGCTGATGCTGCTCAGTTTCTGCTCATTGAAGGTGGTTCTTGTGCTCTTCTTCTTTCTCTTGCTTTTCTCGATGTTTCCGTTTTGCTTCCCCTTAATATTTATGCCGGGAATGCTCCCATGTCTGATCAGTTTTCCAAAACTACTATTACTCATATTACTAAGGGCTCGCCTTTGTTGTGGGTGCATTTTCTGTTTGTTGTTATTGTTGTTGTTATTGTGCATTTTGCCATTAATTTCATTGAGAGGAAGCTTAAGGTTACGAGGTTTAGGGATGGGTATGGGAATCCCAGTGCTAATAATTCTTCCACGGCTGCTATTTTTACTGTGATGGTCCAAGGGGTCCCCAAGAATTTAGGTTTTGATCAGACTCCTTTTGTGGAGTATTTTCAGCATAAGTATCCCGGGAAGGTTTATCGGGTTGTTGTGCCTATGGATTTGTGTGCTTTGGATGATTTGGTTACGGAGTTGGTTAAGGTTAGGGAGGATATTTCTAAATTGGTTAGGAGGATGGAGTTGCGGGATTTGGGTGAAGATTATAATGAGAGTGAGGATGGGTTGTTGCTTGGTTTGTGGAGGAGAGTCAAAGATTTGTGGGGCGGGTTTGTTGATGAGTTGGGTTTGTCTGATGAAGAGAAACTTAGGAAGTTGCAGGAGCGTAGAGCGGATTTGGAGATGGATATGACAGCTTACAAACAAGGGAGAGCTAAGGGTGCTGGAGTTGCATTTGTGGTGTTTAAAGATGTGTACACTACAAACAAGGCTGTTCAAGACTTTCGTAATGAGAAGAAGAGGAAGGTTGGGAAGTTCTTTTCTGTTATGGAGTTGCAGTTACAGAAGAACCATTGGAAAGTTGACCGAGCACCTTTGGCAACTGACCTTTATTGGAATCATCTTGGTTCCACAAAGCTTTCGCTGAAATTGCGAAGAGTGTTTGTCAACACATGCTTGTTGTTATTGCTTTTGTTCTTCAGTTCTCCTCTAGCTGTCATATCTGCCATCAAGAGTGCAGGGCGTATTATTAATGCAGAAGCAATGGATAATGCTCAGATGTGGTTTGCTTGGATTCAAAGCTCAAGCTGGCTTGCGACCTTATTCTTCCAATTCTTGCCCAATGTACTTATATTTGTGAGCATGTACATCGTAATCCCTTCTGCTCTTTATTATCTCTCCAAGTTTGAGAGGCATCTTACTGTGTCTGGGGAACAGAGAGCTGCACTTTTGAAGATGGTTTGCTTCTTTTTGGTAAATCTCATTCTTCTTAGGGCTCTGGTTGAATCATCTTTAGAAAGTGCAATATTAAGCATGGGGAGGTGTTACTTGGATGGTGAAGATTGCAAAAGGATTGAGGAGTACATGAGTGCTTCTTTCCTGTCAAGATCCTGTCTCTCGTCTGTTGCATTTTTAATCATAAGCACTTTCTTGGGGATATCTTTTGATCTACTAGCTCCAATACCCTGGATTAAGCGGAAGATTCGGAAGTTTCAGAAAAATGACATGCTTCAGCTTGTACCCGAAAACGGTGAAGACTATGCACTGGAGAGTCAGGATACCGAAAGCCTTCAGAGGCCACTTATGCATGATGGAACATTTAACACAACGGTTGGCAATGGGGGTTCGGTTAGTGGTGGTGCTGGATCAACCGAAATTGATTTACCTGGTCAGGATCTTTCTGAATATCCCATTAGCAGAACCTCACCGGTCCCAAAGCAGACATTTGATTTTGCACAATATTATGCATTCAATTTGACAATATTTGCGTTGACCTTGATATATTCTTCATTTGCTCCACTTGTGGTTCCCGTTGGAGCTATTTACTTTGGGTATAGGTACATAGTAGATAAATACAACTTTTTATTCGTGTACAGAGTGCAAGGTTTCCCTGCTGGTAATGATGGGAGGTTGATCGATACTGTATTGAGTATTATGCGTTTTTGTGTCGACTTGTTCCTCCTTTCTATGCTCTTGTTCTTTTCAGTCAAAGGAGATTCCACGAAGCTGCAAGCTATTTTCACTCTAGGATTATTGGTCATGTATAAAATTTTGCCATCCGATAATGATGGTTTCCAGCCTGCTCTACTGCAAGGCATGCAAACTGTTGACAATATTGTAGAAGGACCAATAGATTATGAGGTCTTCTCACAACCCAAATTTGAATGGGATACATATAACTTGTGATTATGATTATCTTGTATTTGTATACAAAATCCTTTTGTTGTTAGGTTATGCATACATTCTGTCTATATAATATTCTACATGTATGTACGTATGTAAAAATAGTGATATATTTTTTGTTCTGCAGATGTTTTAGAATTATTAGATCAGGTCCATACTGAACCTAGAGTTCTGTTTCCCTCCCATTGGTTGTTTAAAATTTACTGGAGCTGAGTCTAACATTTGGTTTAGTTGATGTATGATCGTTTAAACGTACTTTTGAGCTTTGGCATTTTCTTCATTTAAAAATGCCTTCCTTACATATGTGGATAGACGAACACAAGCTGTTTCTGGATATGGTGCTCGGGAGCATACATGTTGTTCCTTGAAGTAATTAATATTTTCCGGTTTCATGATTTGTTGGTAAGATCGAAAAACTAACAAGTGGATGAAGAGAGAAGAGGCTGGTTTGTCCAACTATTTGTCTGAAGAAAAACAAATGCATGGAAGAGAATGATATAAGGCTGTGACGGGGGTTGTGGACAGGTAGAGCGAGAGGGCCTGTACATTTTTCCTTGCCCTCTTCCCTTCCATATAAAGAGACTCTCTATATAAGGCTGTGACGGGGGTTCTGCAAAATGGGTCTGGATCCGAAAAACCGAACCGAAATATGTGGAACCGAATCCGAAATTGGATCCGAAATAGATTATCCGAAACCGAAACAATCCGAATCCGAACCGAAACCGGTTCAATTTAATCAAATCCGATAATGATCCGAAAACCGATTTGACCCGATCCAAAAATTAACCGAACCGGAAATTTAACCAAAAATTATCCCAAATACTGTATCCAATGATGACCATGTATCCGATTATAATCAGAACCGATCAAATCCGAATACAAATTTACCCGAACTGAATATGACTTGAATCCGATGTAAATCCGAAACTAAAAATAACTGAATCGAAAAATATCCGATAAAATAATTTTATATAGATTAATATTTTCCTGACCTTTATTTGTTTAGTTTTGTCAATTTTTATATTTTCTGATTTGCTATATATTTATTATTGTCATTGAATATTGCTTACGATTTTTTGTATATAATAACATTTTAATTCAATTTGCAAATATAAATTAATAAATTCTGCACATAATTAGCAAATAAATAAATAAATAAATAAATTCTGCATATTCTGGGCAGAAATTAAAGTGCATTCACTTATCCGATTAAAGTGCATATTCTGGGCAGAAATAATTTTAAAAAAATAAAATCAACAATCCGAGACAAAAACAATTGTTATGAGTATTAGTCAATTCGGTAGTTGACTACTAAGATCTCCAACCAAATTAATATTTTATTTTTTGAAAATTTGGGAATATCAATATATTAGATATATCTTGAGATCCGTATGGTTGGATCGTCGAGAAATAATTTTTAAAAAATAGAATCAACAATCCGTGACAAAGCACTAGTTACGAGTACTAGTCAATTCTGTAGTTGACTACTATGTTCTCCAAACAAATTAATTTTTTATTTTTTGAAAATTTGGGAATGTCACAATATTAGATATATCTTGAGATCCGTACGGTTGGATCGTCGAGAAATAATGTTTAAAAAATAGAATCAACAATCCGTGACAAAACACTAGTTACGACTACTAGTCAATTCGGTAGTTGACTACAAAGATCTCCAACCAAATTAATTTTTTATTTTTTGAAAATTTGAGAATATCACTAGATTTGATATATTTTGAGATCCGTGTGGTTGGATTGTCGAGAAATAATTTTTAAAAAATAGAATCAACAATCCGTGACAAAACACTAGTTACGAGTACTAGTCAATTCGATGGTTGACTACTAAGATTTTAAACCAAATTAATTTTTTATTTTTTACAAATTTGAGAATATCACTAAATTAGATATATCTTTAAATCCGTACGGTTGGATCGTCGAGATATATTTTTTAAAAAATAGAATCAATAATCCGTGATAAAACACTAGTTACGAGTACTAGTCAATTCAGTAGTTGACTACTAAGATCTCCAACCAAATTAAATTTTTCTTTTGTGAAAATTTGGGAATATCACTAGATTAGATATATCTCGAGATCCGTACGATTGGATCGTCGAGAAATAATGTTTAAAAAATAGAATCAACAATCCGTAACAAAGCACTAGCTACGAGTACTAGTCAATTCGGTAGTTCACTAATATGATCTCCAACCAAATTAATTTTTTATTTTTTGAAAATTTTGGAATGTCATTAGATTAGATATAACTTGAGATCCGTACGGTTGGATCGTCGAGAAATAATTCTTAAAAATAGAATAACAATCCGTGACAAAACACTAGTTACGAGTACTATTCAATTCGGTAGTTGACTACTAAGATCTCCAACCAAATTAATTTGTTATTTTTTGAAAATTTGGGAATATCACTAGATTAGATATATCTTGAGATCCGTACGGTTGGATCGTCGAGAAATAATTTTTAAAAAATAGAATCAATAATCCGTGACAAAGAACTAGTTACGAGTACTAGTCAATTCGATAGTTGACTACTAAAATCTCCAACCAAATTAATTTTTTATTTTTTAAAAATTTGGGAATATCACTAGATTAGTTATATGTTGAGATCCGTACGGTTGGATCATCAAGAATTTTTTTAAAAAAATAGAATCAACAATCCGTGACAAAGCACCAGTTACTAGTCAATTCGGTAATTGATTATTAAGATCTCCAAACAAATTAATTTTTTATTTTTTGAAAATTTGGGAATATCACTAAATTAGATATATCTTGAGATCCGTATGGTTGGATCGCCGAGATATTTTTTTTTAAAAATAGAATAAACAATCCGTGACAAAGAACTAGTTACGAGTACTAATCAATTCGGTAGTTGACTACTAAGGTCTCCAACCAAATTAATTTTTTATTTTTTGAAAATTTGGGAATATCATTAGATTATATATATCTTGAGATCCGTACGGTTGGATCTTCGATAAATAATTTTTAAAAAATAAAATCAACAATTCGTGACAAAGCACTAGTTACGAGTACTAGTCAATTCGGTAGTTGACTACTAAGATCTCCAACCAAATTATTTTTTTTTTTTTTTAAAATTTGGTAATATCACTAGATTAGATATATCTTGAGATCCGTACGGTTGGATCATCGAGAAATTATTTTTAAAAAATAGAATCAACAATCCGTGACAAAGCACTTGTTACGAGTACTAGTCAATTCAGTAGTTGATTATTAAGATCTCCAAACAAATTAATTTTTTATTTTTTGATAATTTGGGAATATCACTAAATTAGATATATCTTGAAATTCGTACGGTTGGATCGTCGAGATATATTTTTTAAAATATAGAATCAACAATCCGTGATAAAACACTAGTTACGAGTACTAGTCAATTCGGTAGTTGACTACTAAGATCTTCAACCAAATTAATTTTTTATTTTTTGAAAATTTGGGAATATCACTAGATTAGATATATCTTGAGATCCATACGGTTGGATCGTCGAGAAATAATTTTTAAAAAATAGAATCAACAGTCCGTGACAAAGCACTAGTTACGAGTACTAGTCAATTCGATAGTTGACTACTAAGATCTACAACCAAATTAATTTTTTATTTTTTTAAAATATGGAAATATCACTAAATTAGATATATATTGAGATCCGTATGGTTGGATCGTCGAGATATATTTTTTTAAAGATAGAATCAACAATCCGTGACAAAACACTAGTTACGAGTACTAGTTAATTCGGTAGTTGACTACTAAGATCTCCAACCAAATTAATTTTTTATTTTTTGAAAATTTGGAAATATCACTAGATTAGATATATCTTGAGATCCGTACGGTTGGATCGTCGAGAAATAATTTTTAAAAATAGAATGAACAATCCGTGACAAAGCACTAGTTACGAGTACTAGTCAATTCGGTTGTTGACTACTAAGATATCCAACCAAATTAATTTTTTATTTTTTGAAAATTATTGTATATCACTACATTAGATATATCTTGAGATTCGTATGGTTGGATCGTCGAGATATATTTTTTAAAACATAGAATCAACAATCCGTGACAAAGCACTAGTTACGAGTACTAGTCACTTCGGTAGTTGACTACTAAGATCTCCAACCAAATTAATTTTTTATTTTTTGAAAATTGGGAATATCACTAGATTTGATATATCTTGAGATCCGTATGGTTGGATCGTCGAGAAATAATTCTTAAAAATAGAATAACAATCCGTGACAAAACACTAGTTACGAGTACTAGTCAATTCGGTAGTTAACTACTAAGATCTCCAACCAAATTAATTTTTTATTTTTTGAAAATTTGAGAATATTACTAGATTAGATATATCTTGAGATCCGTACGTTTGGATCGTCGAGAAATAATTTTTAAAAAATAGAATAACAATCCGTGACAAAACACTAGTTACGAGTACTAGTCAATTCGGTAGTTGACTACTAAGATTTTCAACCAAATTAATTTATTTATTTTTGAAAATTTGCGAATATCAATAAATTAGATATATTTTGACATCGACAGTTGGATCGTCGAGAAATATTTTTTTTAAAACGAAACAAAAAGCCGTAACAAAGCACTAGTTACTAGTACTAGTCAATTTAGTTGTTCATTGCTAAGATCTCAAGCCAAAATAATTTTTTGATTTTTGGAAAATTTGGGTACATAAAAAAATTAGATATATCTCGACAATCCGATCCGAATCGAATGTTCCTACATCCTAACAAAATCTGATCCGAACAGTAAAAATTCGAAAGAGAACCGAACCCAATTTGATCCGATCTTAATCCAAAATTTATCCGATTTTAATCCGAATTTTACCCGAACCGAATCAGATCCGATCCGAACCGAACATGCTCTAAATAGTACCTTAACCGAAAGTGGATCCGAACCGAATCAGATCCGATCCGAACCGAATCAGATCCGATCCGAACCGAACAGGCTCTAAATAGTACCTTAACCGAAAGTGGATCCGATCCGAAGCAGATCCGATCCGAAACCGATCCGTTTACCCGATTTGCCAGGTCTATAAAGAGTTATAAAGATCATCTCCTAGTGCCATGAGGGCATCCTGAGATTTTGAGATCCCCATTTAAAAGAATAATAAATGCCCAAATAATAACATAACGATAATACAAATTACATACTTTCACCGTTCCTCTCATTTTTCTTTCACTGGTTGGCATATATTACATTAAATTTTCATTCAAAAAAAGAAAATTTTAAAATAAGTTATGAAACTATACTTTATATACATCTTAGAATATGCCTATGATGATTAAATATTAAGTACAGTCGAGGAATTGGAAAATGTACTTGGACTAAATGAATTATAGGCACCACGAGAAATAGAGAGAAACTAGGAATTGGAACTAATTCAACTAGTCAAGACCAACCCCTATAACTACTCTCTGCCAACCATATAACCTACTCTGTGTCCTTCACTCTAGCAGCACCAAGTTTGTCTCAATGTGATTCCACTAATCAGCATCTGGTACTTTCATCTCTGTCTTTAATATATGTTGCTAATGTTTAGATCAACATATGCTAATTTTGGTTGGAAGTTTTAAGATATAACTGGACAAGAAGAGTGAATACATCAGTCACAAGTTCATCACTTGTGGCCTTGATATACTTTTCATCTGGAGAGGGGAACATATAGAAAGGAGGACTTAGATGCAACATCTAGCCAATACGAGTTCGGAGACATCCAAGCTGCGGTTTGGAGGTCATAATCACCCTGTCTGCCCTAAGCCTCGTCGCCTTGGACCAACTGTTCCTGAACTTCTCAAACCGCTGAGATGCAGCAAACACAGGTTCATAGATATTATCAGTATCGCGATAATTCTTGTATAAAATGTGCATGCACTTAATAAGTGCTAAGTAGTTCTGATTGAATTATTCGTACTCTTTCTACTAATTTCAGCCAGCTGAATCCTGATGACAGATCTGGAATTCTCGGTGTGATTGCTGAAAAGGTAATAAGTTTACTATCCTGGATTCCTGGTATACAAACTCTTTTTATATGGAAAGATTAACAGCATGAAACTGGGTTCAGGATGTCTGATCAGCAGCATTTGGTACTACTGGTTCAAATAACACTAGAAAAACAAAAACTAAATGGAATTCAAAATCTGTCTCCTGGGTTAAGTCTCTAACATTTACGAACACATACCTTTGAGAAAGCAACTTCATTCTATACTTCCCTCTACAGGCCCTCCCCCCGGGGGAAGCATAGGAGTACAAATGAAAAAAAATTGCAAGAATGATATCTATTTAGCTGTAAAGATCTCTTGTTTGTGTATGTATGAAATGGATGTATGTGTATTGCAGACAGCAGAGGGACGTGAAATTATATGCACAGGATGCTCACCAACATGCTACACGGGCTCGCCTCCTAGCAGAACAGATAATCCATTAGTTCATGACGTGCAGTTCATACATCAAATGGAACCCTTCTCGTCGTTATCAAATCCAAGAAGGAATCTTTCTGATAAATTTGGTTTCGCCTCTGCCTCTCCAGCATAATCCACTCTTTATTTAGGTCCCTGGAATCAAGGATGCTGTTCAGGATAAAGAACATGAAGAATGAGATAGAATCCTATATGATGAGGATATTTTTGTAGCAGCAATTAGGATAATCTTTAAGCCTCCTTATACTCACATATCTGTCTGTCTTTAATTGTATATAGCATGATTTTTAGGAGTGAAAATGTATCTGTAAATAATTTGAATTTTGCAAGTTGTTTACCGTAACTTCAGTTCACCCTGAAATAATAATTAATAAATATTTTGTCGGTTTGTGTGAAAATATTAAGCCTCTAAATTTTCTTAATGAATGTAATTGCTATAGAAAAGTTTAGACGGTGAATATTGTTATTACTGTATAGTTATCTATGTCTGATTCTGAGCTGTGATGACGGATAAGCGAAATTATTATGGAAAACTTGAATTTTGCTCTATGGCATGTACAAAGTTCATTGGCATTCACCAGCAGGATGCAGCAGCAGCTCAGTTAGCTCTCTTTATCATTTTCACTACCCTCTTCTGTGTTTCCAGTGCAACTTCTCTTTGCATTCTCTTCTATATTTCCATGTAGATATATCAGATGGTGAGATACATGTATATGTATGTTGTGTTGCAAGCTATGGAAAATATAAGTATAATTTGATAAGATATGGTAACTTAAGCATCTGTAAATTTTTCTATGCTTATTTTTCACAGGCAAAACTGTTATTTACAGGGAGATGATAGATAGCAATAAAATAAGGAGATTGAAGCAGCAGCATGTGTCGGATGTCTGTCATATGTTGCAAGTGCCAAGTAGGAATCAGAGTTTTGTCTGTGGTGTTACTACATGGACTGCTGGGATACAAAAGACTAGTGACTGAAGTCATATACGAATGCCACTGGCGGAATTAGTGGGGGGCAAGGGGATACTAAAGCCCTAGCTGATCTCACAAATAACAGTGCAAATTATTTTCCAGCCCCTGCTAAACTAGACAGACCAGTGTAGTTTTTTAAGAGCTCTGTATCTATACAGAAATAATAGATGCAGTTTAGTTTAGAAAAGAATAATAGAGTTAGAGTTTACCTAAACTTATGAGAGATTATTAAACACTTTCAATAGTGAAACACATGACTACATCTTTGCATTGCCTCTTTTAATTCCAAAATTTCATTTTCGAGTTTCTATTACAAAAAGCAAAGGAATATCCATTACAATATGCCTAGAACCACATTATCTCCAATAAGATTAATACAGCAAACTCGTTCTTTTGTTGTTTCCAAAAGAAATGTTGAAGGCCGGCAGTGACTTTGTGCATGGGATAATGCTCAACCACTCATGAAAACGACTACCAGCCTAATACTCTATATGCCTGCTTGAGTAAATTATGTTAAGAAGGTTCCCCAATCATGATAGTTATGTTAGTTTTATCACCAGCACTTGATGATTCTAATAGAAGACCTTTACAACAAAGAAAAGCGCTTCATAACAAATTAATACTAATGTTTCTCAAAAAAACTAAAATGCTTCGAACAAATAATCCTCAGCTTGTATGTGTTCAGAAATGATAATTAGAGAATTAGAACATAATAATCCTGAACTAGGCTGGACGAAGGGAAGACAGAACTACATCCTGCAAAGAACTGTCTCTTTTCATGGCTGCTTTAAACTCGTCAAAAGTAACCTTTCCATCACTGTTGGCATCCATGAGATCAAAGATTTCGTCAAGTTTTCCAGGTTCCGTGATATCTACTGGTAGGCATTCATCCGGCAAAGCCTGCAAAATTAAGAAGCATATCTTATGGGAAATATAAATATTGGATTTTATATTGCGTGCTCATAAGGCCAAAAGTCGAGAGGATTTACTCTCAGCATTGAAGCTACTTCATCTTTACTAATGCAACCAGATCCATCCGTATCATACATCTGCAATTTGGCAAAATGAGAAAGTATTGAATCAGCATTTAAGTTGTCAGTTTCAAGCATTTTCAAGCATAAGTTGAGAAAATGTTGCTCATTTTTCAACAGAAAGGTTTTATTGCGCACCTGAAAGCAGAGACGAAGTGCATCATCTCCCTGGGAGTTCCTTAAACTAGAAAATCCACAAAGTATCTCTCTCATGTCTACAGTACCATCACGATTGTTGTCAAATAGATCAAATATGCGTGGTGCCAGAGGAATTAGTGATGACATTTTCATAGCTTTCAGGACCTCCTCAAACCCGGACAGTGTGGCATTCTCTCCATCTGCACATCTGCAACTCCAGAGAGAGGTTGTATGTAGTTATATTATTAGTATGTGGCTATAAATGGATTCAACAGAAGCAAAACTATACTAAATAGTTTGGTACTTACATTTTCCTGAAATGTAAATTGAGATTTTCGAGCTCATCAGGCTTAAGGTCATAGGTACCTACTAAAGTTTTTAGCCTCTTTGTTCTTAGAAAAATGGTGCTACTCCACATGCTCGCTATTGCAGCTGCACGCAGCTTGCGTCGTGCATTGAACCTATGCAGCCGTGTAACAATTTCCGGATCAATATCTCCTTCATTGGCCGAATCTCCAATGACCCACGAGTGCTGAAGAACCTGTTTTATAGATTTGAAAAATTAGCTATGGAGACCCTTTGTTTGCTTAATTAAATTTCTAAAGTAACAGATATTATTAAGATCAATGAGCTTGGTAGCTTATACCTCTTTTGCTGTGGGTCGTCGTTGAGGATCAACCGCTAAGAGATTAGAAATCAAATCCTTTGCTGAAGATGAAATGTTCTTCCATGTCTTTTCATAAAAGCTGAACTCCCCCTGCACGTATATATGAAATTCATATGCACTACGCAGATCAAAATATTTGATGCCCTAAACCTAACTATTATTATGACATATCAGTGTCTTAAAATGTGATTCCACTTTAAGAGGGTCAAGATAGAAGTACTGAAAATTAATGTTTTTAAAGAAAAAACAGGAAATTAATAGTTTGAGTAGGATAAACATACTGCCATTATCATTTGTTGCTTCTGTCGATTTGTTTGTGCAATAAAAGGAGGATACCTGTGAATAAAAAATATGAAAGGAATAATGTGAAGATAAAATGAAAACCGCTATGCATTTTTGGGACAGTGGCAAAGACGATACTTACCCTGAAAGTAGGATGTACAAAATCACACCAAGCGACCACATATCGCTTTTAGAAGAGATTTTTCCACGTGAAAGAGCCTCCGGTGAAACATAATCAATGGAACCAAACAAGCCAACAACAGGGTCAGTGAACTCCTCCACGGAACTCAATCCAAAGTCCATGATTTTCAGCGGAGAGCCTTTAGAATCGTTCAAGAATAGACAATTCTCAGGCTTCAAATCTCTATGGATTATATCAGCTTGATGAAGTGCAGCTAATCCACCTGCAATTTGACGAACCACAGCTGCTGCTTCAACCTCAGTGTACTTTGACTGAGCTACAATCCTGTCAAATAACTCACCACCAGAGCAAAGTTCAAGTATGAGATGAACTCCAGTAGGATCCTCACACACGTCATATAAATGGATGACATTAGGATGAGGCGAGACATCTTCCACAATCTTCCTCATTACCAAGATCTCATTTGTCAGTAAAGCATCCGACACAGAAACTTGTTTGAAAGAAGGAAAACCTCGATGCATGTGCCCAGATGAATCTGATGATGTGATCCTTCTTAGTGTCTTAATTGCTACATGGGCGTGCTCTGTATCAGTTGTGGATTTTTTCTTTCCTTTCCTTACAACTGAGAATCCACCTCTTCCTAATATATTCGTTACTTCATATTCATCACTAAGTTTTTTTGTTTCTTGTACCATGGTTCCAAGAAAAATGCAATGGAGAGAATTAAACCTCTCTAGTTCAGAGTTGCAGGCAAGCAAGCAAAGTAGTTGAAGAAAGTAAAGAAACTTAAGCCAACAAATTGGTTCAATGATTAGGAATGTAAGACTTTATGAATGACATTAGCCTAATGAACATCTAGTTATTGTATAATAGCTACCATATAATTAATAAATGTAAATGATGAATGCTGAAGCAGAAGGCTACAATAGAATAAGTCATCAGAGATGGGAGCTGTTTAAGAAATGACAATGACCAGGTCAACAACTCAACTGATTACCAATTAAGAGATAGATTAAACAATTTTACATGAACGTCAACTAGTCCATTTTCCTGGAAATGCTTTCCCTTCACACTTAATTAAAAGTTATGATTTTAGATTTCTGGATTCCATTCTCATTTACCAAGATTCGATCATTTTGTTTTTTTATAATTTATTTCGGGTTTCCTTTCTCATTTCTTAGGTTGACAATTTCGTTTCCGGATTTGCATTCTTTCTGGATAATTTATTTGACTTAAAGCATCTTCAAAAGGCTCTTTATTTAAGTTCTTAAATCAAAATATAACGAGGATGATTTAAAATGAAGCTTCAAAAGATGTAAGAATCCTAATTTTTGGTAATATTTCCTTTTATTTAATATCTTGTGACATTACCATTATGGAACCTTTCTAGTCATCCCTGTTGATTAATAGAATTGATTGTCTGAGAAACTGCGTTGTTGCATTTATTATGTAAGATAAAAAAAAGGAAGATTGTGAAGGCAAGAGTCTTATTGTTAGTAAAATTTATAAAACTTGGGATTTGAGAATGATTAGAGTATTAAAGGATTTATTAAGAATTATGACGAGGAATTATGAACATTCGAGGAATTTACACAATAAGTACTTAAGGAATTATAGGGGAAATCTCTACGCGACGAAATATTATTACGAGAGAATAATTAAGATATGATACGAAGTAAGGATTAAATGACAAGCATTGATGGGAGAATAATATTACAAGGAAAGAAATTACATGCAAGTGCCATGTAACTAGCTAGTTAGGAAAAGGAACTAGAAAGCATAAAGTAGAAGTGAATAGTGACATGTTTGATGGGTGATGTACCTAGGGACAATAGGGCATGGGAGGCAACCTAGGCTCTAGCTTGGCAACATGTGATTACACCTAATACCCACAATAATACATATCCTACTTATCATTTTCTTACCATTCAAAACAAAACAAAAAGAAAAACACTCCCCCCCCCCCCCCTTAGAAAAAGCTCTCGGCCGAACTACTAGGAGAGAGAGGGAGAGATTTTCTCTCCAACATTTCTTCATCTACAACCTCAAGCAAAAATCCTAGGGCTTCCTTGCATCATAGTAGAGGTATGGTATCAATTTCATAGCCTTCCATCCATTGATTCTTGAGATATAAATTGTTGAAAGTTTAGAGAGGTGTTAACATAAGTTGTTATCTTTTAGATCTTGAAGGATTAAGGTTTGTGAGGGCTCATACAAGTGTTCTTAGTTGTTGTCAAGCTCATCCAAGGTCTTTAGCCACTCAAGAAGGTATACAAATCTCAAACCCCCTTGGTTATGTAATGTTTATATAGTATGGTAGTAGACCCATGTGTTTTAGGACTAATCTTGGATGTATATGTATTGGATAGCATGGATCTTGAGTTTTGATGTTGAGATTGTGATTTTTATGGCTATGGTTAATATATATATCTACATGAGTGTTATGAGTCATGATCTGAGTGTATTAAGTGGTGTTTATGTTATGGAAGTATGAAAAAGGGTTGATCTAAGTGGTTTGAGCTTGCTGAGTTTGTCCAGGAACTTTGATCTGTGTTGTAGCACGATTTTGAACCCCCAAATGATGTCCCCTGATGTCCTACCTTATATTGTTGGAAAGATAATTGAATGTAGTTTCTGGAAATGTAAGGTTCATAGCTAGGTGATGTGTGGATTTTTAGTTATGGCCGGAGGAGTGAATTTTGTTTCTGGACTATGGACTGCATTAAGTGACCCCCTTGTGAACCTTGTTTAAACACCTTAAAATATATTTGGGATCATGGAAAAATTTGAGAATATAGGTAATGCAGTGATGAAGACCACCCAAAAGGAATTGGATTAAAATATGAATTTTTGGATTTTATAAAAATTCTAGGGTAAAATTTGCGCAATGGAAAAAGTCGATTAGTGGAACATTATTCTAGGGTTAGTGGTTATGATTCGAACGTGGTAACTAAATTAAGTCGAGTAAGTGACGAGCGTAATCGAGTGATGACATGGACCTATAGTGGGGCTAGGGAGTCATAAGACGAAGTCGTTAAGTTAATTTCGTACCCCCTTAAAACCCCGTAATTAAAGAGAAATTGTTAAGGTACTAACGAACGATTATTGTTTATGTATAGATCGTTCGAATCCGCACGCTCGACCACCCCAACCAAATCAAGGCAAGTTTACTTTTCAAAACTTATCCCTATACAAGGATTTTCACTGTTGTGTTTGTAGTTTTCAAATGATATCAAATGCTATGTTTATCGATGTATTGATGCAATTGAGATTGAACAAGTACATGTATGCTTTTACCCCTTGAACTTAGCTTGAAATGTTTTCTTCGGACAACGACTCTAGCAATAGAGGTCGTAGCGGTCCGTATATACTATTGACCGGGGAGCGGTATATTATTATATCGTATCTAGATTGCGAAAACCCGAAGGGTCATTCGGGTGGTATCATATATTCTAATAACTATTGTTATATCTTTGTAAATACTCGAAACCCTATCTTGGATTAAAAGTTTATTTTATCGAACAATTATTTTATTAATTATTAATATTAAATCTTAAAATATTATTTATTAATCATTGTTCATTATTTAAAGGTAAAGTTAATCCAAGATACTTTTAATACTTTCAAACTCGAACTCTTTCGAACTCAAAACATTTTCGAAAACCCCCGGTCAGATTCTGCTTCTTGTATGATTTCAAGAATCATCGGTCGACTGATGTCGGACCTCAATTACTCTGTTTTCAATCAAAATCAAGTTTTAAAAGAAAAGAAAAAGGGACTCTGGCAGGTGTGGGAACCGTTGACGAACGATTCCCGGGATGTGTAAGCGGCCGTGAGCCAGGCGGTCCATCATTTATTATTCCGGCCCAGGTGTTGCCGAAGGATGATTACGGATGTAGTTTTCATCGAGGGTGATTACGGATGTAGTTTTCACCCGAGGGATAGTTAAGGATGTAGTTTCTATCCTTCTACCGGTAGAGAAGACCCGCGGATTATTGGACTTGGATGTGGCGACTGATCATCGTCAATCCTTGTCAGGTTTTATGTTTTCTTTAAGTCCCATTCCTCCATTTTGGAAAAATGCTTTGACACTGCTTCTTAGGCTTTCGTGCCAAGTTGCTGATAGTGTTTTATTTTGATGAGAAAGATGTTGAATCAATGCAGTATCTAGAACTGCAAGCTTATTTTGAAAACAAGGGCACATATTGTTGCACCTTCGAGATGTATCAACTATGACAAGTGATTTTATAACTGATTGAAACAAACAAGTTTATCAACTGCCAATCATATGAAATGTTATATTGCTTATCTTATACATATATATCTTGCTGAGCTATAGTTGCTCACTCTTGCTTGTTTTCAAACTTTACAAACACAACAGCTAAGCGAAATGGCAAGACCCAGGCAGACTGTTCGAAAGCAGGTGACTAGGCCCGAGCCACCACTTGAGATTCCACCGGTAGGCCCCATTAGCCGGATTGGTTGGCAGCTTTTGTTAGTACGTTTTATTTATCAGCATGACCTGTGCAAGGCAGTGTATCGTAACAAACTTTCAAGCCGCCAACTTCGCTTCATATCGAAGTGTTGTTGGTAGCATAAATACTATTTAATTCGGTCTGTAATAACTCTGATAACTTTATTACTGTTTAATCAAAGTGTGACTTTTCTGAGGCTCTAACCTGTGTGTGTGAGTGTGGTGTGAGTTTATTGTGGGGTCGATGGCTGTGTTATATATATTGTGTGCAAGAACAGGTATGTTATTAATGGAAAATGGACCGTGAGCGCCTAGATCTCCGACCCCGGATCTGGGGGCGTCACAGAAATGGTATCAGAGCGAGGTTACAGTTCTCAGAAACGATAGTAATTTAAGAAAGCAACCCTAATAATAATAACAATAACGATAACCTTAATAACAACTTTAATAATACTTAGAACTCTCATCGAGTTTGTAGTCGGGTTATCGGATATAGCCCTGACTTTAAGGCCCGTGAGGGAACTACTCCTAAACCCTTCTTTTGTGGTTAGTGACCCACCTTATTTCCCTTTTGTAGATGGAGGAGATACCAGACCCTGAGGCTTTCGAGAGAGAGCATGATGAGGCCCTGATGCGAGAGACCGAGGACCCTGAGGAGGATATGGGTGCTGACTCCGAGCTTGGCCCCTGGATTACAGTGATAGATAGTACTGATGATGAGGATCCTGTTGAGGAGCCCTTTGAGCCTGAGCCCGAGCCAGAGCCTGTTACCCCATCTCCTGTAGCTACTGATGAGGAGAGAGTGAGATCCGGCGAGGGTCGTGTGGTGTCACCCCCACCTTCTCCACAGACATCTAGCCCTGTTTCATCGGACGGTGACTCTGAGGATGACACTTCTGGCGAGGAGGAGCTTGACCCTACCCCTGCTCCTGCTCCTGCTGCTGCTGCTGCACCTACGCCTGTTCCTGTCATACCACCTCCACCGGCGGACCTACCCCCAGTGTCGGGTACTGAGCATGCTTACGTGGTACAGTTCCTGACCCGAGACTTACTATCTGCGGAGGCCCGACTTAACGAGGCGAGGCGGGCACTAGTGGAGGAGCGCGAGGCGCGCTTGAGGATCCAGGCTGAGATGAGGACCACTGTTGCTAGGAGGACTAGGGCTCGACTCCACAGGATTGAGATGAGGAGTCGCGATAGGATTCTTGGTTTAGGGATCCGCGGGGGCGGAGTGATCCAGGCTAGGGATGCTAGGCGTGTTGTGCGTCGTGCATTTACCCGAGTGAGGACCTTGCTCCGTCGCGGCGCGGCCCCGTGATGTGTTACTGATAGCTCAGTCCCCTAGGTTCAGATGACATTAGTGTGTCGATTTTGCGGGATAGTTGACTTGTGCAGTGGTATCCTTTCCGACCAGTGGATGAGTAGACTGACCTACAGATATGTAGATGTGACTTCGGGTAGTATGTATGGATGTAGCCCTACTTTTGTGTAGCCTGACTATTCGGATGATGTATTCGTATTTGTTCCACTTTTGCTAGACTTTGACATCGGAACTATGTATTTGGCTCTAACATCCAAATTTGTGATAACCCTTGTACCGTACTTATTTAGATTCAGTTTACTTAATATTGCCTCAACTGCTTTACTTTTCGATGCCATGCTTTACTGTTTTGATATACAACTGTGATTATACAATTGCTACAAGCCACAAATACAACCATAATGTTTCAAATTACGATATGCGATTTTAAATTGTTTTCTACAACTTCCAAAAATGTTCCTACAATATTTAAAAATAAACTTTTTTTCAAAAAAAAAAAAAAATTGTTTGGAAATTTTGAAAAATATTTTTGAGGTTTCGAAATTTTGAAAATTCTTGTAAATGTTTTCGCATCCCAAAGGGATTTTTCCCCAAAATGTTTGACATTTTATCTCCAACATCGGATTATTAAAACTTTTGCACTTCCACCCTTATGAGGAGGAACGATACGCTCCTGACCCGTGCAAACGCTGTCAGGTAATTGGAAAACCCTAACCCCTTCTTGTTTTATTATCAGAATCATGCCACCCAGAAGAATGAACACTCGAGCTCACCCGATCAGTTCTGAGGGCCAGGGTAGCCACCATGGAGCCGGAGGCCACCAGAACCATGAAGGGGAGAATGTCAACCTGAGTGAGAATGAGGGCAACGATCATAACCTGTTTGATGACTCTGAGTATGAAGAAGAAGAAGCTGGTGATGATACCCGAGAGGTAGAACATCCTAGGGGAGGCCCTATGGAACAGTTCATGGAGTTACTTAGGCAGAACTTGGACCGACCCCCAGTTCAGCAACCACCCCAGAATGCTAATGCTAATGCTTTCCGGAACTTCAAATCCCTGAAACCCCCAGAATTTAAAGGAACTGCCGACCCTGTCGAGGCAAGGGCTTGGCTGAAGGAAATGGAAAAATCTTTCGAGATACTAGGTGTCGCTGAGGAGCAGAAGACTGTTTTCGCCACTTACCTTTTGAAGGGTGAGGCGAACTATTGGTGGGAAGCTAAGAAGAATTTGGAAGGAAGAGGTGTGGTAACCTGGGAGAGATTTAGCGAGCTGTTCTTGGAGAAGTACTTTCCTAGGTTCATGGAGACACAAATGGAGCTAAAGTTTTTGGAGCTGAAGCAAGGAAATATGACGGTGGCCGAGTATGAGGCCAAATTCACTGAGTTGTCAAGGTTTGTGCCGGAATATGTGAACTCTGAGGCAAAGAGGGCCCGAAGATTCCAATTAGGGCTAAAACAATGGATTCAGAATCGTGTGGCGGTTCTTGAGCTGACAGACTATGCCACCCTGGTACAGAAATCGTCAATTGTTGAAGCTGGGAGTGAACAGATGCAGAAGGAGAGAGAAGGAAAGAAGAGGAAGTTGGATAGCCGAAAGGGAAACTCTGCTGGTGGGAGCTTTCCGAGCAAATTTAAGCGAGGAACGATGTCCCAACCAAGCGGGAACTTTGGAACCAAGAGAGCTGAAAGTTGGAGTGTGGGCCAGGGCGGCCGACCGCAGGGATCGTCTTACTCTACCCCATCCCGAGCCCAACCTCCAGAATGCAATAAATGTGGAAGGAAACATGCGGGTGTGTGTAATCTGCAAGATGTGAAATGCTTCAAGTGTGGGCTGACAGGGCATTATGCTAACGCCTGTCGCGGAACTAGTAACAACCCGAGTGTCGGAGGTAATTGCTTCAAGTGTGGGAAACCAGGGCACCGAATGAGGGAATGTATGTCCTCCGGGCCAGCTGCATCAAGAGTGAGTGGAACTGCTTCTAACAAGGCCCTTACTGTAAGAACTTTTAACATGACGGTGCAGGATGCCGTGAGGAACACGGATGTGATTGCAGGTACCCTACTACTCAACTCAGTTAAAGCAAATGTTTTATTTGATTCGGGAGCTACCAAGTCTTTCATATCTCTAGATTTTGTATGTCGGTTAGGCCTTAAGACTGAACCATTGAAAGACAGATTGCAAATAGAGATAGCTAATCATGAAATTATTCCCGTTAGCCGAGTATGTCCAGATTGCGACCTAGAAATAGAAGGGCGACACTTTCGGGTAGACTTAATACCTTTTAAACTAGGGGAATTTGACGTAATAGTAGGTATGGATTGGTTAACAACCCACGGAGCCCAGATTGATTGTGTCAAGAAGAAAGTAAGTTTGAGACTGCCTGTAACGCCCCCAAATCCGGGGTCAGTAGATTTGGGCGTCACGCTAACAAACTCAATAATTCTAACAAAAATTGGCCATGATGTATTCGTAAATACAACATAAACCTGCTGAATACTAAACTAAAAATCTGAAAATCAAAATGAAACTGAAATAAAAAATTAAAACTCAATCAAAAGCTCTTTGACCCCAACTCCCAACTCAGGATCTTAGGTTACAGTTCTAGAAACAAGAAAAAAACCCAAAACCAACTTAAATACAACTTTAATTACAAAACTTAATACAGACCTAAATCACTGATATAACTTCGAATAGAAGTATACCAGGCCAACTAATCAAATACATAATATCACTACTAAAATATATTTACATACAACAAATCAATTACAAATCTAACTACCGTGATCCACGTCAGCTTCACAACTGCATCCCGCTTCTTCTCTCCACTTTCTGAACTGTGCAGGCTAAGTCTCACCAACTAGTTTACTGAAAAATTAGATTTAAAAACAGCAAGGGTGAGCGAAAGAAATGCTCAGCAAGTTATAAAATAATAGCACTGAATAATTAAATGCAATAACTGCAATTCAAGAAGGATTAACTTAAAAAGGAAAATGAACAATAGATATGAGCGAATGAATGCTCACCAATCTATAATCAATACTATACTTGAAATCTGGATTCATAACTTTAACAGAAGTAATATTATTTAAAACATTTATAACTCGGAATCAGAATTTAATAACTGCAAAGGTTCGAAAAACTAGATTCAATACTTTTAATACTTGCAAAAATACTTTATCTAACACTTTAACGAAATCTCCAAGAAATTCTCAGTTACTCAAATCTCATTCATGTCGCTAAGCATTTGCATACCTAGCTGCCTAACCGGCCTGACAATCATGAGTTTGAATTACTAAGAAGATCTCAAATCATTCTCGGTTCTCACTATCACTGCGCAACACATGCCACGGTGACCGTAATAACCGTGAATTATTTTATAACAGTCAACAAGAATATACAACTACTCTATAAAATAACATTATCTATCGTCGTTACTCATACCCTTTACATAACATAAACACCCCCCTTTAATATTCTAACATAACACTCTTTTATTTACTACTAACCATCTCTGCCCCAGATAAAACTTTGAGAGAAAGAATATCAAGAATTTTTCCAATCATTCTTACTCCACTTTCACGTACAATGTTACTTGCGAAGGGAATAACTGAAAAACTTCTATCTATCCTTAATCTCATTATTTTACTGAGGTTTCAACTCTTATCATATAGACAACAATTAAATCTGAAATACACAATTTCTATACCGATAATCATTTACAGTAAAACAGGTATATCTTATCAAAACATTCCTCTCATTAAAACTATTCCATCAATAAAACATCAAACATTCATCTCTTTAAAACTATTCCACAAATAAAACATACTTTCCGTAAAACTTTTTGAAACATTTAAATTGATTTTATTATTCTTCTGATTACGGACAATACGGGTGATCAGCCACGTAAAGTCTTCCTTTCTTTGAAATTAGGTTATCAATTAGGCAACACATTGGCCTTTAATGCTGGACTAGGACCACCCTAGCCTCTTACGCTAAACAAAGGTGCTGGACTAGGACCACCCTAGCCTCTTACGCTTAACAAAAGTGCTGGACTAGGACCACCCTAGCCTCTTACGCTTATCCAACTTATAAACCATCATATTAATACTTTAAAACATTTCACTTTTCAGTCCTTTATACTCACTGGCAAAAGACCAGCCCAGTATAAGGAAATTTTAAAACATCTTTAATTACTTAAGCCATTTTAATGAGCGACAATACTTAAGAAAGAATAATACTGGCAATAAAACTGTATTTCTACTTTTCACATGATATATGAATAAAATATATCCTTATCAATACTTTGAAGGAGAGAATACTAGCAATACGGATTTGAAGGGAATAATTATATTGAATAAAAACATATGTATCTCGCTTGAACGATAAGCGAGGGTTAGTACACTTGCCTCGTTTCCACGCGTCGATTCGATACTTAATCTCGGTCTTTATTCGATCACGCATACATCTTCTTCAATAAACCGTCAACATGCACTGGCTCTATATCGAATCCCTAATCATACTTGAAATAATAGTAAAGTACTATTTAGTACATACACACCCAATTTGATAATTACTATTTATAACTCGCAAAGCCATACATATATAAATATATATATTCACACCTCATTAATCACCACATATGTACTTAAACACTTATACACATTTATGCCTTTAAATCCTTAAATCAAATAATTTAAATAACTTTAAAACGCAGGGGATTTTTAGAAAATTTCGGCATGAAGTATTCGTTTATCGGACTATGGGCACAACCCCTCAAATACAATTCATCCCTGCTTTTCAATTCAACCAATCCAATGAAATAACAAGCTGTTTCTATGACAGCAACATAAATTAAACAAATAATGAAAAGTACCCGCCCGAACATGCGGCAACTAAACACATAAGAAAAGTAAATTGATAACTTAACTCTACTATAAATTACAAGCACGTACATATTTTCGAAATATTTTTCGGATCAAAAATGAATTAAATATGAATTTTCAAAGTTTTGATCCTTTAAATACAATAAAACTCTTAAAATCATTTTAAAATACTCGACCACCCAAATTAATCCACCCAACAATTTTAAAAACTCAATAAATATATAAAGACAATTTTACAAAAGATTTCGGAATTTTTAATAACTCTGATAATTAAATAAAGATTTTTGAAGATCAATATTACTTGATTTAAATATTTTTGAATCACTAAAAATACAAATAAAAATACTGGGGCACACATAACTCAATATATACTCATATAAACTCAACACTAAATATCGTTGAACTCCACAACGATATTCTCAAATCCAATCGATAACTAATTAACATAATTAAAACAATAAAAATAATAATAATAAATCCTAAAATAATCCGGGATCTTACATTCTACCCACCTTAAAAGGATTCCGACCTCGGAATCAGGTAAAGAAGGGTTACTGAGGTTTACTCTACCAGCTCGGGTTGCATCTGCAACTCTACTAATCTGCACTCTGGATACTTATTTACTATACTGGGATCTCTACTGACCTCTCTATATAGAACAACTCTAATCGCAGTACTATACATCACGCGCTACTGGCATTCTAAACTCCATTGGCGTACATCCAAGACTAGTCGAGGCATTATGATTCATGATATTTGAAGAGAACGGTTTCACATCGTAGCAAAGGTTTCACAATTGTAGAATTAATTCATGAGTTTTCAAACAAATATTCTTTGAAATGAAAAATTACGGAGTGATCAACATGATCAAATGAACCTTGTTGCGTGCCTTATTCAAGACATGACTAAAGGTAATTAACCTTCTTGTACTTCACAACACACAAGTGATGGCGTCCCATCAGACTGCTATCACACAGACAAACAGTCCTTGTGTCCCCTATAAATAGGGTTGTTCACCTCAGTTGGAGTAAAGAAACACAAAAAGATTCGAACATCGAATTAACAATCAATTGATGAGAAATTCTCAGACATACCCCTGGATTACAACTAAACGGATTCCATGGGTACTACTTTAGAAGAAAAGGATAATCAGGAAAGAAATGACTTGCAGAATACTAAGAAATAATGATTTATCAATAATCGAATCATTCACTGATGAAGAAAATTAGATACTCAAATATCACTTGACAGGGTTTTAGAAATAAAGGAAATAGGCATCAAAACAACCTCTGTCATAACTGGAATCCCAAATTCGGGGGAAAGACAATTGTCAAAATAACTCAACAAAGGAATATTGATTAAAAGAAAATGAAGGTATTGCCAGGGTCTCCACATACATCTTCTTTGTCGACTCCTTCGCTGACTCGTCATTCGATCTAGACTCTGAAGGTTCCACTACCTACAGGTTCAAGGGTTTCTACCCAACTCCGCTCAACTATCTGCCACCACTCACATCTTAACTCACTAACTGGTACTATATCCAATAGTCCAACACGAGTCCTATATGAACTCTGACGTTCCTTACTTAACTATACATACTCCTACACACTCTCGTTTCTAGTTTACTATAACCTACGCTCTGATACCAACTTGTAACGCCCCCAAATCCGGGGTCAGTAGATTTGGGCGTCACGCTAACAAACTCAATAATTCTAACAAAAATTGGCCATGATGTATTCGTAAATACAACATAAACCTGCTGAATACTAAACTAAAAATCTGAAAATCAAAATGAAACTGAAATAAAAAATTAAAACTCAATCAAAAGCTCTTTGACCCCAACTCCCAACTCAGGATCTTAGGTTACAGTTCTAGAAACAAGAAAAAAACCCAAAACCAACTTAAATACAACTTTAATTACAAAACTTAATACAGACCTAAATCACTGATATAACTTCGAATAGAAGTATACCAGGCCAACTAATCAAATACATAATATCACTACTAAAATATATTTACATACAACAAATCAATTACAAATCTAACTACCGTGATCCACGTCAGCTTCACAACTGCATCCCGCTTCTTCTCTCCACTTTCTGAACTGTGCAGGCTAAGTCTCACCAACTAGTTTACTGAAAAATTAGATTTAAAAACAGCAAGGGTGAGCGAAAGAAATGCTCAGCAAGTTATAAAATAATAGCACTGAATAATTAAATGCAATAACTGCAATTCAAGAAGGATTAACTTAAAAAGGAAAATGAACAATAGATATGAGCGAATGAATGCTCACCAATCTATAATCAATACTATACTTGAAATCTGGATTCATAACTTTAACAGAAGTAATATTATTTAAAACATTTATAACTCGGAATCAGAATTTAATAACTGCAAAGGTTCGAAAAACTAGATTCAATACTTTTAATACTTGCAAAAATACTTTATCTAACACTTTAACGAAATCTCCAAGAAATTCTCAGTTACTCAAATCTCATTCATGTCGCTAAGCATTTGCATACCTAGCTGCCTAACCGGCCTGACAATCATGAGTTTGAATTACTAAGAAGATCTCAAATCATTCTCGGTTCTCACTATCACTGCGCAACACATGCCACGGTGACCGTAATAACCGTGAATTATTTTATAACAGTCAACAAGAATATACAACTACTCTATAAAATAACATTATCTATCGTCGTTACTCATACCCTTTACATAACATAAACACCCCCCTTTAATATTCTAACATAACACTCTTTTATTTACTACTAACCATCTCTGCCCCAGATAAAACTTTGAGAGAAAGAATATCAAGAATTTTTCCAATCATTCTTACTCCACTTTCACGTACAATGTTACTTGCGAAGGGAATAACTGAAAAACTTCTATCTATCCTTAATCTCATTATTTTACTGAGGTTTCAACTCTTATCATATAGACAACAATTAAATCTGAAATACACAATTTCTATACCGATAATCATTTACAGTAAAACAGGTATATCTTATCAAAACATTCCTCTCATTAAAACTATTCCATCAATAAAACATCAAACATTCATCTCTTTAAAACTATTCCACAAATAAAACATACTTTCCGTAAAACTTTTTGAAACATTTAAATTGATTTTATTATTCTTCTGATTACGGACAATACGGGTGATCAGCCACGTAAAGTCTTCCTTTCTTTGAAATTAGGTTATCAATTAGGCAACACATTGGCCTTTAATGCTGGACTAGGACCACCCTAGCCTCTTACGCTAAACAAAGGTGCTGGACTAGGACCACCCTAGCCTCTTACGCTTAACAAAAGTGCTGGACTAGGACCACCCTAGCCTCTTACGCTTATCCAACTTATAAACCATCATATTAATACTTTAAAACATTTCACTTTTCAGTCCTTTATACTCACTGGCAAAAGACCAGCCCAGTATAAGGAAATTTTAAAACATCTTTAATTACTTAAGCCATTTTAATGAGCGACAATACTTAAGAAAGAATAATACTGGCAATAAAACTGTATTTCTACTTTTCACATGATATATGAATAAAATATATCCTTATCAATACTTTGAAGGAGAGAATACTAGCAATACGGATTTGAAGGGAATAATTATATTGAATAAAAACATATGTATCTCGCTTGAACGATAAGCGAGGGTTAGTACACTTGCCTCGTTTCCACGCGTCGATTCGATACTTAATCTCGGTCTTTATTCGATCACGCATACATCTTCTTCAATAAACCGTCAACATGCACTGGCTCTATATCGAATCCCTAATCATACTTGAAATAATAGTAAAGTACTATTTAGTACATACACACCCAATTTGATAATTACTATTTATAACTCGCAAAGCCATACATATATAAATATATATATTCACACCTCATTAATCACCACATATGTACTTAAACACTTATACACATTTATGCCTTTAAATCCTTAAATCAAATAATTTAAATAACTTTAAAACGCAGGGGATTTTTAGAAAATTTCGGCATGAAGTATTCGTTTATCGGACTATGGGCACAGCCCCTCAAATACAATTCATCCCTGCTTTTCAATTCAACCAATCCAATGAAATAACAAGCTGTTTCTATGACAGCAACATAAATTAAACAAATAATGAAAAGTACCCGCCCGAACATGCGGCAACTAAACACATAAGAAAAGTAAATTGATAACTTAACTCTACTATAAATTACAAGCACGTACATATTTTCGAAATATTTTTCGGATCAAAAATGAATTAAATATGAATTTTCAAAGTTTTGATCCTTTAAATACAATAAAACTCTTAAAATCATTTTAAAATACTCGACCACCCAAATTAATCCACCCAACAATTTTAAAAACTCAATAAATATATAAAGACAATTTTACAAAAGATTTCGGAATTTTTAATAACTCTGATAATTAAATAAAGATTTTTGAAGATCAATATTACTTGATTTAAATATTTTTGAATCACTAAAAATACAAATAAAAATACTGGGGCACACATAACTCAATATATACTCATATAAACTCAACACTAAATATCGTTGAACTCCACAACGATATTCTCAAATCCAATCGATAACTAATTAACATAATTAAAACAATAAAAATAATAATAATAAATCCTAAAATAATCCGGGATCTTACACTGCCAGGGGACGAAGAAGTAGTGTTTAGTGGGAAACGGCAAAACCAAAAGTTCCTGACTATGATTCAAGCTAAGAAGTTGTTACGTAAAGGATGCGAAGCCTATTTAGCCTATGTGAAGGATACCAAGAAAGAGGCACCAAACCTGCAGGAAATCCCTGTCGTTAATGAGTTCGCGGACGTATTTCCAGACGATCTTCCCGGACTACCACCCGATAGGGACATCGAGTTTGCTATAGACTTAGTTCCGGGTACGGCCCCAATTTCGAAAGCCCCATATCGGCTAGCCCCAGTGGAGATGAAAGAGCTGGCCACTCAGTTACAAGAGTTGTTGGATAAGGGGATGATAAGACCTAGTGTGTCACCGTGGGGAGCCCCGGTGTTATTCGTGAAGAAGAAGGACGGCAGCATGAGATTATGTATAGATTACCGGGAGCTGAACAAGGTGACTATAAAGAATAAGTATCCCTTGCCAAGGATAGATGACCTGTTTGACCAATTGAAAGATGCAATTTATTTCTCCAAGATTGATTTGCGGACCGGGTACCACCAGTTAAGGATTAAGCCAGAAGATATACCAAAGACGGCCTTTCGCACCCGGTACGGACACTATGAGTTCCTAGTGATGTCATTTGGGTTAACGAATGCCCCTGCAGCTTTTATGGACTTGATGAATCAAGTCTTCAAGAAATACTTGGACAAGTGTGTTATAGTCTTCATCGATGATATTTTAATTTATTCCAAGACGAAGGAGGAACATGCAGAGCACTTGAGGATTGTATTGGGATCATTGAGAGAAGAAAAGTTGTACGCTAAGTTCTCGAAGTGTGAATTTTGGTTGAAGGAAGTTCAGTTCTTAGGACATGTGATTAGCGAACAAGGTATTCTAGTGGACCCAGCCAAAATAGAGGCTGTATCAAATTGGGAGAGACCAACCACTCCGACAGAGGTGAGAAGTTTCATAGGACTGGCTGGCTACTATAGGAGATTCGTCCAAGACTTTGCAAAGATAGCAGCCCCTTTGACCCGACTAACTCGCAAGATCGAGAAGTTTGTGTGGACTGAAAAATGCGAAGAGAGCTTTCAAGAGTTGAAAAAGAGGTTGGTGACAACACCAGTACTAGCCCTACCTGATGATAAGGGAGATTTTGTGATTTATAGCGACGCATCCCATAAAGGTTTAGGGTGTGTGCTTATGCAGCACGGTAAGGTGATTGCTTATGCGTCCAAGCAACTTAAGGAGTATGAGATAAGATACCCCACCCATGATTTGGAATTAGCAGCGATAGTTTTTGCTTTGAAGATCTGGAGACATTATCTTTACGGAGAAAAGTGTGAAATCTACACGGATCACAAGAGCTTAAAGTACATATTCACTCAGAAAGAGTTAAACATGAGGCAGAGGAGATGGCTAGAGCTAATCAAAGATTATGATTGTGAGATTCATTATCACCCAGGGAAGGCCAACGTGGTGGCCGATGCACTTAGCCGAAAGGAGAAGCTTAAGATGATAACGTCAGTGGACGAATTGATCAAGGACCTTGAGAAACTGGAGATTGAAGTGAGGTTACCAGGAATTGGACAAGAGAGTCTAATGGAAATAAAAGTCCAACCACCGTTATTGGAGAAGATTAAGTTATGCCAGGAAAAGAAGATAGAAGAAGAAAAGAATTCGATGGAGAAAATTTTGACTGGCGAGGAAATTAAGTGTGAGAAGGACGGGAATGGAATTATGATGTACGCATCTAGGATATGGATCCCGAACGTTTAAGAATTAAAAGACGAGATTTTGCAAGAGGCTCATAGTTCGAGGTACTCAATTCACCCTGGAGGCACTAAGATGTATAGAGATCTGAGAGAATATTATTGGTGGCCTAATATGAAGAAGGACGTGGCAGAGTGGGTAAGTAAATGCTTGACATGTCAAAGAGTGAAGGCCGAACACCAGAGGCCCAGTGGATTGTTGCAACCCTTAGAGATACCCGAGTGGAAATGGGAGCAGATTGCGATGGACTTTGTGGTCGGATTACCAAGGACCAAGACAAATCATGATGCCATTTGGGTAATTATCGATAGGTTGACCAAGTCAGCACATTTTCTTCCAATCAACGAGAGATATACTGTCGACAAGCTGGCAGATATTTACTTAAAGGAGATTGTGGTTAGACATGGGGTTCCTGTGAGCATTGTATCAGATAGAGACCCAAGATTCAACTCCAGGTTCTGGAGAAGTTTTCAGGATTGTGTGGGGACCAAGTTAAACATGAGTACTGCATACCATCCCCAAACAGACGGACAGAGTGAGAGAACCATCCAGACCATCGAAGACATGTTGAGGGTATGTGCAATTGATTTTAAGGGAAGTTGGGATGACCACTTGCCGTTGATCGAATTTTCCTACAACAATAGTTACCATGCAAGTATAGGCATGCCCCCATATGAAGCTTTATACGGACGAAGATGTCGATCTCCCTTGTGTTGGGAAGAAGTTGGAGAACGGAAGATTTTATGGCCCGAACTGGTCCAACAGACAAGAGAAACTATTGAGGTCATAAGAGGACGGCTGGTAGCGGCCCAGGACAGACAGAAGAAGTATGCGGACCAGACCCGCAAGGACAAAGAATATGAGGTAGGAGAGTTTGTGATGTTGAAGGTATCGCTGTGGAAAGGATTGATGAGATTTGGTAAGAAGGGAAAACTAAGCCCGAGGTTTATTGGACCTTTTGAGATCTTGAAACGAGTTGGGAAGTTAGCCTACGAATTGGCTTTACCCCCGAGCTTACAGCAAGTACATAACGTGTTCCATGTGTCCATGCTACGACCGTACCATACCGACTTCCGACATGTGATAGAACATGATCAAGTGGATCTGCAACCAGACTTAACATATGTGGAGCAACCCGTAGAAATCATGGATAGAAAAGAACAAGTGCTGAGGAACAAGGTTGTCAAACTAGTGAGAGTCTTGTGGAGGAATCAGAATGTCGAAGAATCAAAATGGGAACTAGAGAGCGTGATGCGTGAAAAGCACCCCCAACTGTTTTCAACCTGATTCCGGGACGGAATCCTTTTAAGGAGGGGAGGCTGTAAGAACCCTAATTTTTGGTAATATTTCCTTTTATTTAATATCTTGTGACATTACCATTATGGAACCTTTCTAGTCATCCCTGTTGATTAATAGAATTGATTGTCTGAGAAACTGCGTTGTGGCATTTATTATGTAAGATAAAAAAAGGAAGATTGTGAAGGCAAGAGTCTTATTGTTAGTAAAATTTATAAAACTTGGGATTTGAGAATGATTAGAGTATTAAAGGATTTATTAAGAATTATGACGAGGAATTATGAACATTCGAGGAATTTACACAATAAGTACTTAAGGAATTATAGGGGAAATCTCTACGCGACGAAATATTATTACGAGAGAATAATTAAGATACGATACGAAGTAAGGATTAAATGACAAGCATTGATGGGAGAATAATATTACAAGGAAAGAAATTACATGCAAGTGCCATGTAACTAGCTAGTTAGGAAAAGGAACTAGAAAGCATAAAGTAGAAGTGAATAGTGACATGTTTGATGGGTGATGTACCTAGGGGACAATAGGGCATGGGAGGCAATCTAGGCTCTAGCTTGGCAACATGTGATTACACCTAATACCCACAATAATACATATCCTACTTATCATTTTCTTACCATTCAAAACAAAACAAAAAGAAAAACACTCCCCCCCTTAGAAAAAGCTCTCGGCCGAACTACTAGGAGAGAGAGGGAGAGATTTTCTCTCCAACATTTCTTCATCTACAACCTCAAGCAAAAATCCTAGGGCTTCCTTGCATCATAGTAGAGGTATGGTATCAATTTCATAGCCTTCCATCCATTGATTCTTGAGATATAAATTGTTGAAAGTTTAGAGAGGTGTTAACATAAGTTGTTATCTTTTAGATCTTGAAGGATTAAGGTTTGTGAGGGCTCATACAAGTGTTCTTAGTTGTTTTAAAGCTCATCCAAGGTCTTTAGCCACTCAAGAAGGTATACAAATCTCAAACCCCCTTGGTTATGTAATGTTTATATAGTATGGTAGTAGACCCATGTGTTTTAGGACTAATCTTGGATGTATATGTATTGGATAGCATGGATCTTGAGTTTTGATGTTGAGATTGTGATTTTTATGGCTATGGTTAATATATATATCTCCATGAGTGTTATGAGTCATGATCTAAGTGTATTAAGTGGTGTTTATGTTATGGAAGTATGAAAAAGGGTTGATCTAAGTGGTTTGAGCTTGCTGAGTTTGTCCAGGAACTTTGATCTGTGTTGTAGCACGATTTTGAACCCCCAAATGATGTCCCCTGATGTCCTACCTTATATTTTTGGAAAGATAATTGAATGTAGTTTCTGGAAATGTAAGGTTCATAGCTAGGTGATGTGTGGATTTTTAGTTATGGCCGGAGGAGTGAATTTTGTTTCTGGACTATGGACTGCATTAAGTGACCCCCTTGTGAACCTTGTTTAAACACTTTAAAATATATTTGGGATCATGGAAAAATTTGAGAATGTAGGTAATGCAGTGGTGAAGACCACCCAAAAGGAATTGGATTAAAATATGAATTTTTGGATTTTATAAAAATGCTAGGGTAAAATTTGCGCAATGGAAAAAGTCGATTAGTGGAACATTATTCTAGGGTTAGTGGTTATGATTCGAACGTGGTAACTAAATTAAGTCGAGTAAGTGACGAGCGTAATCGAGTGATGACATGGACCTATAGTGGGGCTGGGGAGTCATAAGACGAAGTCGTTAAGTTAATTTCGTACCCCCTTAAAACCCCGTAATTAAAGAGAAATTGTTAAGGTACTAACGAACGATTATTGTTTATGTATAGATCGTTCGAATCCGCACGCTCGACCACCCCAACCAAACCAAGGCAAGTTTACTTTTCAAAACTTATCCCTATACAAGGATTTTCACTGTTGTGTTTGTAGTTTTCAAATGATATCAAATGCTATGTTTATCGAAGTATTGATGCAATTGAGATTGAACAAGTACATGTATGCTTTTACCCCTTGAACTTAGCTTGAAATGTTTTCTTCGGACAACGACTCTAGCAATAGAGGTCGTAGCGGTCCGTATATACTATTGACCGGGGAGCGGTATATTATTATATCGTATCTAGATTGCGAAAACCCGAAGGGTCATTCGGGTGGTATCATATATTCTAATAACTATTGTTATATCTTTGTAAATACTCGAAACCCTATCTTGGATTAAAAGTTTATTTTATCGAACAATTATTTTATTAATTATTAATATTAAATCTTAAAATTTATTTATTAATCATTGTTCATTATTTAAAGGCAAAGTTAATCCAAGATACTTTTAATACTTTCAAACTCGAACTCTTTCGAACTCAAAACATTTTCGAAAACCCCCGGTCAGATTCTGCTTCTTGTATGATTTCAAGAATCATCGATCGACTGATGTCGGACCTCAATTACTCTGTTTTCAATCAAAATCAAGTTTTAAAAGAAAAGAAAAAGGGACTCTGGCAGGTGTGGGAACCGTTGACGAACGATTCCCGGGATGTGTAAGCGGCCGTGAGCCAGGCGGTCCATCATTTATTATTCCGGCCCAGGTGTTGCCGAAGGATGATTACGGATGTAGTTTTCATCGAGGGTGATTACGGATGTAGTTTTCACCCGAGGGATAGTTAAGGATGTAGTTTCTATCCTTCTACCGGTAGAGAAGACCCGCGGATTATTGGACTTGGATGTGGCGACTGATCATCGTCAATCCTTGTCAGGTTTTATGTTTTCTTTAAGTCCCATTCCTCCATTTTGGAAAAATGCTTTGACACTGCTTCTTAGGCTTTCGTGCCAAGTTGCTGATAGTGTTTTATTTTGATGAGAAAGATGTTGAATCAATGCAGTATCTAGAACTGCAAGCTTATTTTGAAAACAAGGGCACATATTGTTGCACCTTCGAGATGTATCAACTATGACAAGTGATTTTATAACTGATTGAAACAAACAAGTTTATCAACTGCCAATCATATGAAATGTTATATTGCTTATCTTATACATATATATCTTGCTGAGCTATAGTTGCTCACTCTTGCTTGTTTTCAAACTTTACAAACACAGCAGCTAAGCGAAATGGCAAGACCCAGGCAGACTGTTCGAAAGCAGGTGACTAGGCCCGAGCCACCACTTGAGATTCCACCGGTAGGCCCCATTAGCCAGATTGGTTGGCAGCTTTTGTTAGTACGTTTTATTTATCAGCATGACCTGTGCAAGGCAGTGTATCGTAACAAACTTTCAAGCCGCCAACTTCGCTTCATATCGAAGTGTTGTTGGTAGCATAAATACTATTTAATTCGGTCTGTAATAACTCTGATAACTTTATTACTGTTTAATCAAAGTGTGACGTTTCTGAGGCTCTAACCTGTGTGTGTGAGTGTGGTGTGAGTTTATTGTGGGGTCGATGGCTGTGTTATATATATTGTGTGCAAGAACAGGTATGTTATTAATGGAAAATGGACCGTGAGGGCCTAGATCTCCGACCCCGGATCTGGGGGCGTCACAAAAGATTTTAGAGACTCTTTAAACAATTAAGAGTTTATTCTCTCTTTTTTATTTTAAGGGCAACTAATAGCTCTTAATTTAATATTTTGTTAGTAAAATATTAATTCTTCTCCCTACTATATTGAATGTTTGTCTTAATAGGAATTGAAATATAAATAAAATATAAAATAAAAAGAAATAGTAGAGAATTTTGTTGGAATTGAAATACAATCAATGTTAAAACTTACTAAGACGAGCTTAATTATTTATAATATACTTAGTAGTTAGTAGTGAGCTAAGAGACTCTTGAATATACTTTCAGTTACACATCATTAGAGATTTTAGAATCTTTGCAACTAACAGAAGAAACTTACACTTACACATCATTATTAGAACCTTGGCAAGTGCCACAAGACAAACTCAAAGATCCAAATTTGAGACAAATTATTTCAAAATTTTCTCAACAGTTATCCAAATGATGATACAAATTTGGATCATAGTACTGATCCAAATTTAGATCAGTTGCTTTAATATTAAAGTAATGATATTATTAATTGTATTTTTTAGTTTATTAAATTTAAAATTGATTTGTAATTTTTTAATTACTTAGTTAATAATAGAGTAACTAATATTTAATAAAATTTAATTTTATAATAAAAATTATAATAATGAAAAACATATTTCATTAAAATTTAAATAAAAGTACATTAAATGCATAAAATAAAAATTACATTAATTGCAATAAATTAAAAGTATAATAAAGCAAATGACTAGACAATGGTACAAATAAAATGAATGTGTTATTTTTTTGTGAAGGCAATTTTAATCTTACTTACGTATATTAAAAAAAATTATATTTAAATTCAATTTAATTATTATATATAATATAAATAGTTAATAATGGTTAAATATTAAATTTAAGAATAGAAAATTGAATATAAATTTATGTAATATAATATGTGTTATTTCCCGGTTATACACCACGAGACTGTAGAAGGGGGGGTTGAATACAATCTCAACAAATTCAACTTAATTCTTTTCGAATTAATGAGGTCTTAGACAATTTGTAAACAACAGATAGTAAAATAAGGTAAATAAACACACGATATAAAAATTTTAGGTGGAGTTTGAGTGGTCCACCTGAGGTTTGTATTTGAAGAATACTCTGTGTAGAAATACACAGCTGCGAGTTACAATGTCTTTACAAGAAAACCTATTGATCTCTCTCTTAAGCTCTGTGTTTTTCTTGCTTACACTATGCTGCTCATACAACTTATTTAAACTATATGAAGACAAGTAAAATACGTAAAATGTAAAGGTACATTTTTGGTATAACTTGTCACACATACATGCTTGAAGTGATAGCCATTTCTGGAAATGTCTTGAAGGTTTGCTCTTCTTGATTTGGACAATTCCAGCATGCTTCAAGTCCGTGTATGTTTCTTTCTTCATAAGTTACTAAGTTCTTGAATTGACTTAGCTTCCAAGTGAAGGATTTATATGCATATACGGAAGCGTGAATCACAATTTATAACGTATATATCGCATATATAACGCATACGATTCATGTATAAAACTGTAAGATCGATTACTAACCTTTATAAGCGATCCAAGGATGATGAATATGGCCTCTTAGCAGCTGCTCCTCAGTGTTTGAAGCACTCCACAAGTATCCACCAAGAGAGAGATGTGATTGAGGGAGGAAGAAGGTTTGAGAGAATTCGGGTTGCCTCCTTCTGAAATCTTACGTAAAAAGATTGAGGCTAATAGGGTTTATAACATTGTATTTATAGGCAAAAATATCAGCTGATATTTTTCCTATAATTATTAACCCT
Organism: Saposhnikovia divaricata; assembly: GCA_036435485.1. Classification (NCBI taxonomy): domain Eukaryota; kingdom Viridiplantae; phylum Streptophyta; class Magnoliopsida; order Apiales; family Apiaceae; genus Saposhnikovia; species Saposhnikovia divaricata. The sequence continues at coordinate 81,266,494 of CM071598.1, forward strand.
ATTAATTAATTAATCTCATTAATCAATTAATTAATAATTAAAACTCTTTTAATCATTAATTCTTTTTCTAAACTCTTTAGAAAATAATTCTCTCTCTTGATTTAATTTCTTAAATTAAATCTTTAATTAATACTATTAAGAACTCTTCTTAATTAATTTATAATCAATTAAATCTTATTTAATCAATTATAAAATTGTTAATAAATCATTTATTTCATAAATAAATAATTACTAGCCATTATTAATTAATTCCTCCACCAATAAATCATTCTCTTTTATTGTGTGACCCTGTAGGTTCAATATTAAACCGGTAGTAGAAATAAATAATAATAAAATTATTTTATTATTATTTATATGAATTCTTCTAATTCATTAAATATAATTAATTAAATAATTAATCATATTTATTCTACATCGTGAGGGATACTTCTTAGCATGTCGCGACTATCCGGATAATATGAATTCACTGCTTAGAATACCTAGAACCTAGTCAGTGAATAGTTACCGTACAATCAATTCCTTCCACCCTACAATATCCCGATTTCTCATGTATGGCGTAATGGCGAAGCCATTTGCCAATTTGTACGTAGCTTCCATAGCTGTACATAAATCCCATAACGAGGTTGGTTATCCACCAACTTGATTACACAGAAGTTTGACGCCATTACGCCTTTTCAGGGTTCAAGCGAGTGAACCTTCAATATAAGGGAACCTTGTGGCCCTAGTTTCCCTAGGACCTTCCTTACTTGTGGTTCCAATCCATTCATATGTAATCCACATGTGTTCCAATCCTACCTTGCGCACGTAATCCACATGTGATTCATGTATAATCCATACATGTTCGATATAGTCCGTGTAATCAATTAGCACATAATCAATGTGCTTCCAATCCTGCCTTGTGTACGTAATCCACATGCGATTCATGTATAATCCATACATGAGAAATCCTCTCCATGCATAATCCATACATGGTAAATTCTTTCCAAACCAATTCGTGAAATCCAATCCGAATATGCTTAGGGGTGTAATTTAAATCGAGCCGGCTTGAACTCGACTCGAGCTCGACTCGAAAAAGTGGGCTCGACTCGGCTCGAACTCATTATCGAACTCGAGTTCGAACATTTTTTCGGGCTCGATTAAAAACTCGAGTCGAGCCGAGTTTTTTTGAGCTCGACTCGGCTCGAACTCGAACTCGATTATTTTTTTTTAAAAATAGTAATGTATTTATTATTCTATGTGTCATCACTCAACTATTTATGAAAGTTACTTTTAAAACTTAACTTGATATTTTTTTCATCTATTATTTGCAATATTATATTATTAGTATAGTAAGTGAAATTTTTGAATTAAATTTTTTCTAATATGACAATATGAGATATTTAATTATACATTTTTATAAATAGTTTATAAATTTTTTATTATAAAATTTAAATTGATAATTATTTTTTTAGTTATTAGCACTTTTTCTTTCCAAAAATTTTAAAGTGCAAAACTTACATTTCAAATTTTTTTAAGAAATTTAATTTTAAAAAACGAGAAGAAATAATATAGCACAGTATATATAGTTGTAAAAAATTTGGCTTGAAAAATTTGAAAACTTACATTTTCAAGATACATTTACACTGATTGACCATCTAAATACACTAACATACCATCTAAATTTAAAATTAATTTAATTAAATAGATAGCTTTTTTATAGTTACCAAAATTAACTTTAAAGAATATCTTTTGTTTAAAGTTTTACCGAATACTTTGTTTTTTTCAAATCAAGATATCATGTCAAAACTTTGGATTAAAATTACATTATTTACAAATTTTATAACTAAATATGATATACGCATATAATTTATCTTAAAATTAATAATTTTTGAGTTACGATTTATAAAGTATTGTATGTCTTATCACATTATATTATTAAATTAATTATTTATATTCTTACACGCATACGTAGTGATTAGTAACTCGAATCAAAGATTTTTTACATGCATAATTTTTAAAATTCAATTAACATTATTAATTGTTATTAAAGTATCAAATATTTGATATCACGATTGGTCTATACTACTTCGATTGATCTTTTTATCGATCCCAAGTTGTCAGCGATCAAGTTTGATTCCTTAATTTTACTTTCATATATTTTGTCTTTGTACAATTATAAACTGTAACAGCATGATAGTAACATCATAGACTTGTTGTATGCAATATTTCTATTAAATTATAAATAAAATTTATAAAACTACTAATGACTCTCGGTGTAGGGTGCCTATTTGCCTATTTTGAAAAAAATGTAACACATATGAGCTCGAAATCAAAAAATGTTTCACATTTTATTATTCTTATTATCATCATTTACTAGTTAAGATGCTTAGATAGTTAGATGCATATTCTATAATAAAGATAAAATTTATCCATAAATATATATGAATAGAATAAACTAAAAGTTTACTTAATTGATTGGAAAAGTTCATTATCGAAATCATAAAATATAAAATTTTGAAAGTTTATTGTCATTTGAAATTGGTAAAAAAAAATTGGGTTAAACTTGAAAAGAAAATAATATAAGCAAATAGTTTTCTGGAACTTAAGTCAAAACTCGAAAACTCGACAAGAACCCGATAAACTCGAAAACTCGATAAGAACCTGATAAACTCGAAAACTCGGTAAGAACTCGAAAACTCGGTAAAAACTCGAAATACTCGAAAACTCGGTAAGCTCGAAAACTCGAAAACTCGATAAAACCTCGGAAACTTGTTTAAAAACTCGATAAGCTCGGGTAAAAACTCGATAAGCTCGAAAGCTTGATAATAGCTCGAACTCGACTCGTATAGTAAACGAGTCGAGTTTGAACACAAATTTCAGGCTCGATAAATTTTAGGTTCGACTCGACTCGACTCAAAAAAGCTCGAACCCAAAAAAAAAAGCTCAAACTCGACTCGACTCGAATTACACCCCTGCATATGCTCCTTGGTCTAGCTTCCAAGGGTACCTCAGAATTAAATTCCATTAGGGGTTCGCATACCAGAACCTCAAGAATTCACTACGCCATAGATGACTTTACACAACATTTCTTCAGGGTGTTGCCGTATGAAAAAGTGATGTTGTAGCTATTTTCAACCTTACCTATTACAACACCCATTATTTGTGTTAGCCTAGACATGATAAGTGTTGGCGTAGATGTTATACATGGTTAATTAAAATATAAATTAAATAATCATTTTACATAAAACTGATAAAAATTCTTAAAAAATAATTTATTTATTTTATTGGAATTTGAACTTGAGTAAAGGTATTTTTTTATCATTAAAATTATCAATATGAAATATGATTTTATGCTGAATTTTTTTTATGAGTGTAGAGTATTTTTATATAATCAAAGATAAAAATAAATAATTATTTTTAATAGAAATTAATTAATAAATTCTGTGATAAAAAATTTATAGGTATCATTAAAATTACTAGTTTGAAATTGGAGTGAGTGATTAATTTTTATAAAATATTTATTTTTTAATAATTCAAAATCAAGAAATTGTTTTAGAAAATAAATATTAATTAAAAAAAATTTCAACCTATACTCAGCTCTTGCTTTTATTTTAGAGTTTGTTTGAACGGGCTATGAAAATACAAAGCGGCAAAAAAGACCGCCTTTGCCTAAAAAATTTAACACGTGATATGTTCTCACTCTCTCTAGTCTAATAATCACAACTCCTTCAATTAGGTTCAGGGCTTCGATATCTATTAGGGTTCCTCAGCCAGCGGCTTCGAGATTAGAGTTTCGATTTATGTTAAGGCTTCAATTGGGGCTTGTAAATTGAGGTTCAAGATTAAGGTTTTATTCTCCTTCACTTTAATTTGATACATGTTTCTGTTAATTTGTTTTGTTAATTGAGGTTTTGTACGTGTGTATGTAATCAAAATTGAGGCTATTCTCTGTTCTCTCTATCGATCTATTTCTGTTTCAATGTAATCAAAATTGAGGCTATTCTCTGTTCTCTCTATCGATCTATTTCTGTTTCATGTGATTACTTTTCAATTTAGGGCTTTTTCGACTTGACTCTCAATTTTAGGTATTTCACCTCTCTCTCACATTTTCAATTCGAATTGGTCAATATTTTTCTTTAATTTGAATTTTTTGCTTACTTTGTATTTTCATTTTACTCATCCTGAATCACTTTTTGAATCAGAGGAAGCTCAATGCTGGTTTCGATTCGCTCCTAGCTATCCGCCTTCTCGTAAGCTTGCTTGCATTCCTAATGATTTATTTGATTTATTTTTAATGTCTGAGTGGAAAAATTACGACGTTCGTGTCATAATTGTTAATGATTTTGATTATTCACAAGTTTTCTTTAGTCAGACTATAATTTCACTTAATTGAATTATAGATATTGATATTTTTTTCATTGCTTATTAATCAGTATTTTTGTTTTATAAGTCAATTGAGTTTGTTTGTTTTATCCTTCGACCTCGAAACACTGCAACTTTTAATGTGAAAGTGAATTGGAGTGATGATTTTGTGGTGCCAGAAGTAGCTGATGTTACATCTTCAGGTAGTGGAGATGCTTCAGAAGTTGCTTCGTCGAGGAAAATTGAGGATGGAGGTGAGAGTTTAATTCACTTGCAAAACTTATCTGTGTGAATGAATTTTGTTGCACTTTATCTAAGTACATTATAAAGGCTACTTCATCTAAGTACATCAACTACGCACTTTATTACAAAGAATTTATGTGTACATCAATGCTTCAGAAGGAGCCTTTTTCCTTTACTCTCTGATGTGACGTCCTGTAGCATTTCTGCATATTTTTGGTCCAGGAAGATTAAGACTGACTTGTTACTTTATCCTCGATTAAGTGTTCAATATGTGTATGTATTTTTTAGCTAGTGTTGTAGTGTATTGTCAATAAGGTATATTCTTCCTGACAAGTGCTTTGTTGTTTACAAATAAGCCTCATTGTGTATGTCTAACTCGTTTGTGATCAATGCAAGTGACTGATGAGTTTAAGATATAGTTCATGGTTCTTCATATATCTGTCTATTTGTAAATACATACCATTCGGTAATTTGCCTATTTCCTGCAGGAAGCGAATATTATACTAACATGGCTCCAGATATTGAAACTTAAAAGAAAGAATCTTTGTCTAAATCATCCAAACTGAAGACTTCGACATTTACGAAACCAACAGCTAATCATTTGGCCAAGAAAAGTAAAGCAAGGTATGTGAAAGTTAACTAATTTGGCATGTTGGTTTCACTGTTCATCTTATTTATGATATGACATTCTTTCAACTCAGATTTATTTTCACATTATATAAATGGTTGATGTTACTATGTTATTTTATTCTTTCATAGTTATTCTTCACGCTATCAGTTGACCTTGCAACTTAAGCTTTGTCTTATTTTTTTTAACATAAAAAATTGATGTAAGTTCAATATTTTATAGTTACTTAACGCTATCAGTTGGCCTTTCAACTTAAGCTTTTTCTTATTTTGTTTTAACATATACTTTCAGATCACAAAAATTTGGAACTGAAGTATACGAAACGGGAACGCACATTCAACCTGGATTTGAATGTGAAGCTACTAAAAGACAAAAGATAGAAAGTGGATACCAGCGAAAGGTACATTGACCAATGATTCATAAATATTAAAGATTACATAGTTTTGTGCTATAAAATTGAGATAATAAATAGCCCATAGAAGTAGAACTTCTGTCAAAGCTTGTTGTACTTTCTTTATGGATGTTATCCTTACTAATAGTGCATGCACACAGGTCAGTTATCCAGATATGTCGTCTGTCCTGTTAGAAGTAGAAATTGTGTCCATGATATCTTTAATTATTTGTATATTTCTAACATCCTTTACTTTGCTAACCAGGTTGCTCAACTTAAGCACCAAGCTCCTTTCTCCCACAAACTATCGAAGAAGATGAGTCATTTTCTAGTTTCAATAAATTTTTTGATTACCTTTATAGTTGGACCTTTATAGTTACCATTTGGGCAACTAGCACCTACTCTGCAATTTTGTGTGTGCCTCACCAGATCTGGTATAACGTAGGAAAACATTTTAGGTTCTTGTCCTTCACCGAACATGTGCACCAGAAAAACTACTCCCTGTTCAGAATCTTTGAATATTGGGTCATTGCCTGGAAACAATAGTAGTTACAAAATCATGTTAATTAACGAGGCATTATGTGATCATTCTTTCAGATTTTGTTTCTCTACCATGTTTACCATTACAAATTTAAGTTCATAGCAATTGTAGATTGTTAAATTGTTAGGTCCGGAATAACGTAGAAGGGGGGTTGAATGCGTTATTTAAAAAATATTTCAATTTTTGATGTGGATATGAGATCAAAAAATACTGAATCGAAATAACACAACTATTTGGGAAATATCTTTGAATAGATAAAATTCGGAGGTTTGCTACACAATCTAATCCTATGGATCAGCTACAAAATCAAACACTCCTAGGATAGTTTAGGCACGAAGACCTTCTACCCGACACTTCCTGAAAGCGGGCTAAGTCGGCTTCCCTACTAGATGGACTATCTAGCAGCTTACAAAGAGAAGATATAAGAGAGAGAAGAGAAAGTTATGTGTTGAGGTGTATTTTGAAATGAAATACAACAGGCATATTTATAGGCTACAGAAAGTCACTATGCTGTACTATTCCAACAACTCCAGTGGGCCCCACCTGCATACTAACCACTATTTGCATAGTAACTACTATTTGCACAGTAATCACTATTTATACAGTACCACTATTTGCATAGTATCACTATTTGCACAGTACCTGCATAGTAACCGCATATAGTAATCATGCATAGTAACCGAGCATAGTATTACTATTTTTTATATCTCTTGGGCTTCTCTCTTCTATTTATTCTGTTGTTTTAATTCATCTCAGAAAATAATCCAAGTACCAGATTAATTTAATTATTTTGTTATAAATAATTAATTAATCTGTTACTTATTTAATTTTTTGAGTAAATTAATTTTTGACAATACCTTGAGATATTATGTTTGTCCTTGATTGTCAATAGGCTTTGACAATTCTTTCTGTGAATTAATGTGTTGATCCTTCTCGTATGTGCTGACACTTAGTGCACTGTCTAGTTCACAAGTGACTAGCACTGATCTCGATCTTCACACCTTCGTTACATTCCAATTGATTAGCCTACAGTAGTATCTTCAAATAATATAAATACATGGAATCTTTTGGCCCTTCAACTGAATCATCTATACATCTTATTCTATCATTGAGGCTTGATCATGTTAATGAACTTCTTTCAGCGACTTAATCCTTGTTGATGCTTGTTCTTCAAATTTCACGATCCCTGTATAGAGTTAATATTATTTATCTTTTATCCTAGTTGAGTTATATATGTCCTCTATTACATATTACATTACATTATGCTTTACAATCTCCCCCATTTGATTGTTAAGGTTTGACAAGCAAATTCCTAGAGGATAACTCAACTGATACAACAAAAAAAATAAAGTTCAAAGATAAATAATATTAAAGTGCATTCTGGATCATATATATACATTTTCCAGATTTCTAAAATTAACCAAGTGCAAGACAATTGTTCCTCTAGACTGAACATATCTTCAAGTTTGCCTTTGCTTTATTTCCACATAGCACTAATACTCCTATTAGTTTTTCCTTTCCCAAAATAAAGTTAAGTCCGTGTCAACAACCTTTTCCTTGCCCTTATGCCTAGTAGATTTTTCTTGGTCATCCACCTTCTCCCCCTCAGTTGGGGTATCCTCTAGAGTATTAGTATATAGAGTTGGTAAATTAGACGAAGATGGCTTCACCAAGGAGTTGATTGCATCATTAAACTAGGATACATTATGTTGAATAAGTTGCAAATTTTTGATTTCTCCAATGGACTTACAAATAATTAGCAACTCTTTCTCCATTGTTTGAATCCGTGTAAGAAGACTATTGTATTCCTCTCTGGTAATAGGTGCATGTGGTTGAGTAGGTTGCTCACTAGCACGTTCTGCAGGTGTTTCAATCAACACTCTATATTCACTCGATTTAGTGGTTTGGGTTATACTTAAATGTTGTGTTCTTGTTTTCCTCAACTCTCCTCTAGAGCTTCCACCGATATGTGTACCTGCAAATGAAATCATCCTAGCCCCTTTTTCAGAGGTCACGGATGGTGGAATGAAAGTTCGTGAGCTTCCGTCCTCACGTGAAGCGAGTTGCCGACCACTGGTAAAGAGTGGTAAATCTTGAAAGAGATCCAGAGATTTTCCCTCTGGGAGGTTAAACTTGAATCAATTAAATGGCACAAAACCCAAGTTTCCCTCGTAAGTCTGTGAAGACACTTGGTTCATAAAAGAACCAACTACCGATGGATTTTTCCGTAAAATGGAAGATTCTCCAGCAGGTTTTGAGGTAGGTGATTCCACCCCTGATGCCTGTAAAGGCATTTGATCTTTAGAAGGATCATCAACCGCTCTTATGCTCTGGGAAATAGAACTTAAGATAGTTGCTGCCGTCAATTCAATCTTATTTACATTTTCACTCATTTGAAATGGAAGAATTGTTTCACTAACAGTTGCAGTTACCTCAGGTTCATTTGGTTTACTTCTTTTAGAATGAGGTAGAGCTGCTGATGTAACTAACTCCTTATGTGGTGCTGCTGAGGCACTATCTCCCTCAAAAGTGTTGATGGCTGGTCATTTAAGTGACAATTGAGGTGTAGGAGTTTGTTGTGTTTGTGTTTGCATTTGTAGAATGGGCTCTTTGACATGTGTTAGAGTCGGTGGGATTTCCTGCTCTTGATCGGGTAAGATGGCCACTAGGGGCTGTAGAAACTGTATTTCCTGTGACACAACAGGGAATACAGGGGTTGGAATAGCAGGGATTGAAATATTACCTTGTCGTATACCTGTTCTCACTGGTCTTGGTAACAACGGAAGTGGGACAGTCTTTAGATATTCAGTTAGGACTGTAGGCACATCCGTATAGTTTTTTTTGCTTATGTAATTAATTACATTCGTCTTCATGTAAGAACATTCCACCTTTCGACCATTTTCCTAGCGTACCCTGTCTTCATCATTCAAAAAATCATTTAATATTAGCTGTAGAAACCTTGGATATAGACATTTGACATTTTGAGTCCGAACATCTCTTGTTCCCAAGTGTTTCATCTTTAAAATGATTTGACCAAGCACTATTTTTCCAAAATTAATCCTCAAATTATTGGCGACCGCATACCCTATTTTTTGAATACATTCAGGTATTCGATCTTGATTTGTTCTATTTGAGGAAAAAACATGGTTAAGAATGTGAAAGAAGAAATTCCAGTACTGGGTTAGAAACATTCTCGAAAGATTACCAGTATTGAAATTGCCATCTTGGTACCTTATAAAACGAAAGAACATTTCAATTTGTTCAGGTGTAGGATCATAAACGAGATTTTCCATAGGAAAATGCAGAATTCGATTAACATCTCGTTCAGTGAACCTAATCGACCTACCAAACAGTCGATATATGATTGCACACTCGTCCTGTCCAGAAGTGTTAACCGCACTGCAATATAGTTCATGCAATGCATCATGGTTAAGCTGTACTTGTGTAACTAAAGCATAGTGAATTAATGAATGTTCATTCAGAAATTATGTCCAAGCCCGAAATTGCTCATCCAGAATGGTTTCGATTTGCTGAATGGAAATAGGATTAACTTTAGCAATTAAAAAGCTTCCCTGCAATGCCATATTCAAAACTTTGAGGAAATTCAACAACAAGGGTTAGTTTTTATAAAGGATGATGCGTATAACACGAATATGAAATCCGTTCTAAAAACCACCAGCTAGATTGTAAGATCTTTCCGGTCAAAGCTTGAAATTTTCAGCAATTGTGTGTATAGGCTCTGTATATCTAAAAAATGATGATGTTAAACATAAACAAAAACTCATCATTTATAAGGTTTCAAGGATTAGTGGGTTATGTGTGATAGTGACAGGTTATGTTTGAAAAATTACACCGCTCAATAATTTCTCACCTAACAACCTAATTAGCTGAAAAAATATCTTATCACCGAAACCTGTCAACCAAAAAACATCTTATCACCGAAACCTATCAGCCTATGTACACACGCACATACACACTTATTATTTCTAATTATTGTGGATTTAAAATAACCAATCAATAATTCAAGAATTATTCCACAATAATCAGACAAACTCATAATTAAATAGACATAAAATTAACAAAGTATCATTAATTGATATATGTCAATAAAATATTTATTTAATTATGCTACAATTTACACAATTATTTACTAACTAATTACCATAAAATATAGCATTTATAAGCATGGTAATTAATATAGAGATAACTGTAATATGAGGACTGGATGCAAATAAATTCACAAGTCCTAAACATATGGACATTTAAAATACATGTGAACTTATAACAAATTGTAGTTATTGATTATCCAAAATTAATTAGACAGATTTAACATCCCAAGTTCACCAACTAACCTGGAGAAAGTGGATTCATCTAGTGGTTTAGTAAAGATGTCTGCAATTTGTTGATTTGTGGGAACAAAATATAATACCACAGTTCCATTCATGACATGCTCTCATAAGAAATGATACCTGATATCAATGTGCTTAGTCCTGGTATGTTGAACTGGATTATTGGCAATGGCAATGGCACTCGTGTTGTCGCATAGAATTGGAATTTTGTCCAACATGAGTCCATAGTCCTGAAGTTGATTCCTCATCCACAGGATCTGAGCACAACAACTACCTGCCACAATGTATTCTGCTTCGGCTGTCGAGGTAGATACTGAGTGTTGCTTCTTGCTGTACCAAGATACCAACCTTCTTCATAGAAACTGACAGCTTCCAGAAGTACTTTTCCGATCAATCTTACAACCTGCGAAGTCAGAATCTGTATAGCCAACTAGGTCAAAACCTGTACCTTTAGGGTACCAAATCCCAAGATTGGGGGTTCCCTTAAGGTATCTGAAAATACGTTTAACAGCTATAAGATGTGACTCTTTAGGGTCAGCCTGGAATCTAGCACATAAACAAGTTGCGAACATAATATCTGGTCTACTAGCAGTTAAGTATAAGAGAGAGCCGATCATACCTCGATACTTCGTGATGTCAACTGACTTACCAGATTTGTCTTGATCAAGCTTGACAACAGTTGGCATCGGGGTCTTGGCAGTAGCTGCTTCTTCCATCCCATACTTCTTCAGAAGATCCTTTATGTATTTTGACTGGCAGATGAAAATGCCATCAGGCTTCTGAACAACTTGAAGTCCAAGGAAGAAGGACAACTCACCCATCATGCTCATCTCGTACTTACTCTGCATTAGCTTAGCAAATCTCTTGCATAGCAAATCATTAGTAGAACCAAATATTATATCATCTACATATCCTTGCACCAGAATTATATCATTTTTATGCTTTTTATAAAAGAGAGTTTTATCGATGATACCTCATGTAAAACCATTTTCAAGTAAGAACTTGGAGAGAGTATCATACCATGTTCGAGGGGCTTGCTTGAGACCATAGAGAGCTTTGAAGAGAAAGTACACAAAACCTTCAAATTCGTTGTCTTCGAACCTAGGGGGGTTGTTCAATATAGACTTCTTCTTCTAGATCTCCGTTCAAAAAATGCACTCTTCACATCCATCTGAAAAACCTTAAAGTTGGAGTATGTAGTAAATGCTAAGAAGCGTTGCAACTGGAGCATAGGTTTTATCATAATCAATTCCCTCTTCTTGAGAGTAACCCTTTGCTACCAATCGAGCCTTGTTCCTCGTAACAATACCATTTTCATCCAGTTTATTCCTAAACACCCATCTAGTGCCAATTATAGATTTATCTTTTGGTCTTGGCACCAGCTTCCAAACTTTCTACCTTTCGAACTGATTGAGTTCTTCCTGCTTTGCAGTTACCCAATCTGGATCATCTAAAGCTTCATCAACCTTTTTAGGTTCAATTTGAGATAAAAATCCTGAAAAAATTGCATTCATTCTGTGTTGCGCTTCTAGTCTGTACACCCGTGTCCGGCTCACCAATGATATGTTCAAAGGGATGCTCTCTACTCCATACCCTTTGTCTCGGTAGATTTGATCTTGATGATTCCCCAAGTTCATAATTGTGTTGAGTGTGGTGACTTGTAGATCCAAAATCATTGTTTGCTCCCCCTGAGCTGTTGCTTTCAGAGTTTGATGAATCAGAGTTTAATGAATCATTAGCAGTAGATGCATTCTTTGATGTTTCTTCACTTGATTGGGGTTCATTTTCATCGTTCACTTGCTCCCCCTCAACATGTGTTGCAGTCTGATCTACTTGTATAGATTGAACAATATAGTCTGAAAGAGTATCAGAATTTTGTAGATCAACATTTATTTCTTCATTCTCAAATCTCAACTGGTCATGTTCATCAAAATCTTCAAGTCCTGTTATCTTCTTATCATCAAAAGACACATGGATAGATTCCATGACCACTTTTGTTCTCAGATTGTAGACTCTGAATGCTTTTGTGGATAGTGGATATCCAACAAAGATTCCTTCATCAGCTTTTAAATCAAATTTGGAATGCTGTTCTGGATGAGTCCTAAGAACAAAACACTTACATCCAACACATGAAAGTACTTCAGGTTCGGCTTCTTATTTTTCACCATCTCATATGGTGTTTTACCATGCTTGTTTATGAGTGTAGCATTCTGTGTGAAATAAGCAGCTTGCACAGCTTCAACCAAAAAGTAAGTTGGCAGCTTTGCTTCATCAAGCATGGTCCTTGCAGCTTCTATGAGAGTCCTGTTCTTTCTTTCTACTACTCCATTTTGTTGTGGAGTTCCAGGTGCAGAGAATTCTTGCTTTATTCCCTTTTATTTACAATATTCTTCCATGGCTGCATTTTTGAACTCAGTGCCATTATCACTTCTTATGATTTTCACTGTATGCTTAGATCCTTTGTCCAGTTGTCTGACATGCTCTGTTAAGATTGATGTAGTTTCTTCTTTCTTGTGCATGAAATACACCCATGTATATCTGGTGTATTCATCAATAATAACAAACGCGTATCTTTTCTTTCCAATAGACATTATATTTACTGGACCAAATAAATCAACATGCAATAAGTGATATTGCTCAAGAATTGAGGATTCAGTCTTACTTTTGAATGAAGTTTTCCTTTGTTTTGCCTTCTGACATGAGTCACATAGGCCATCTGGAGTAAAAACTGATTTGGGCAATCCTCTCACAAGATCTTTCTTCACTAGCTCATTAATGCTGTTGAAATTCAGATGAGAAAGTCTCTTGTGCCAATTCTAGCTTTCTTCAGTTGATGCTCTACTCAGTAGACAAATTCAGAGCCTTCAGAGTTTGTTGAAATCTTGGCTTCATAAATGTTACCATGCCTGTATCCCTTCAGAACAACTTTGTTTGTAGATTTGCTTATAACTTCACAGTGTTCTTCAAAGAAATCCACATGATAACCTCTGTCACAGATTTGACTTACACTTAGCAGATTTATGTTTGAGTCCTGAGACTAGAGCTACAGTTTCAATGATGACATTCCCAAGATTGATATTGCCATATCCCAGAGTCCTTCTGATAAGTGGATTTTATATCCACTTGGATCGCTTAAATTCAGCTTAAATTGATTGACTTGGCCTCAAATTTATTGTAGTTTTGATGTGTTTTGCTTAGTTATGCAGACTTGCAAGAATGTCGATTATGGGTGATGCTTCTATCGTGTTTGGAGGATTAATTGATTAAAATTCGGATTTTCCGGGAAGGTTGCGCAGTCTACACTGTTTTGGCCATATCTGGAGTTCTAGAAGTCCGTTTTCAGGGATCTTACAGCTCACGCGAAGCTTGGGAGATTTTCTACAACCTTAGGAAGAAATCAGGTGCCGGAGACGTGCTGAATAAAATCGCGCACGTATTCTATGATAAGCCATGCAGAGAAATTCCAGTTTTGCCCTTTTCTAATTCTAATTGTATTTTTGGTAGTTTTTGGTACCTTAATCGAATTCTAATTGTAATAGAAGGTAATTTCTTATTGGGCAAGACTTCTAGAGTCTATTTAAACACATCTTACCATGTAATTTGTATCAGCTTTTTATTATTGTAACGTAGAACTGCAAGAGAGAAAAGTGAAGAAGGATTCAAGCTCAGTGACAAGCAAAGATCTAGATCTACTTCATCTTTTGTATACTTTGGATTATATATTTGTTCTCTCAACTCTTGTTTTAATTAATATTATTTTTTCTTCCTTTTATATCTTGTTAATTATCATGTTTTCATCAATTCCCATGACGATGAACGGTTCAATTATGGGCTAATCGTTGTCATGGGATTCTAACGGATTTAATTATGGAACTTAGTATCTTGATGCTGTAAAGATCTGTGTGTGATGTGAAATTGATGTCCTCGTATGGTTAATCTTAATGCTTTTAGATGCGTAGCTAACATCTAAATTGAATTGTTAATCTCTTGTGAAGTGAAAGTGGATCTTGAGATTTAGAACTTGTCATGCTAGAATAGGTTCATAATTGTTTATCAATATGATTTGTGGTATGAGATGAAAATACTTATACTACCCTATGTGATCTTAATGGATAACCTGTTCTTCAACCGTTATGTTTTCAAATTCTATAGACCTATAGGGTCTAAGCATAATTGGTGTCTATTCATCTTCTATCTCTTTTGTGGATGTATGTTTATTTTGGTATGCGTATGCTGACAGGTAGCGTATACTTGTTTCGTATTATCCGATCAGATATCAAAACCATTGCATATAGAGACTAAAGGCGTCAGATCTAAGGGAAGTATTTAATGAAGTTAGGATCCCATGTTTATTCTCATGTTAGTAATTCAATTTCAATCTCATTAGTTAATTTAATTCTTAGTTTAATATTTGCATCCTAGTTTAATTTAGATAATCAATCCCAAAATTGTTATTTTTCTTAGCAGTGAATTAAGACCATACATTGTTGCATAGGCATATTTTTCTGATTAAAACTTAACCAGATCTCTGCGGAACGAACTTAATTTATATTACTTGTGACTACGTGCGCTTGCGTAATTTTGTGATAACAAGTTTTTGGCGCCGCTGCCGGGGATCATCGGTGTTTTGTTTAGTTTATGTGCTTGTCATCAGTGGTCGTTAGCGTTCACTGACTCGGATTTCTTACTTATTTGTTTGTTTCGGTGTGTTTTCAGGTACTTGAACGTGTATGCGAACACGTTTGCAGGCTCGTAAGGAAAAACTGGCAGAAGAAGAACTTGCAGCAGTAAAAGAGATGGCAGATTTACCAGCAGCAGTCAAGGCTTTGAAGGACTATTCGCAGCCGAAGATCAATGACATACAATCTAGTATTGTCAGGCCAGCTATTGCAGCGAATAACTTTGAGATCAAGCCGAGCACAATTCAGATGGTGCAGAATTCAGTTCAGTTTGGGGGTGCTTCGACAGAGGATCCTAACATGCACATCCGGGACTTTATCGAGATCTGTGACACTTTCAAATTTAATGGTATGTCGGATGATGCTATCAAGTTGAGGATTTTCCCATTCTCTTTAAGGGATAAGGCTAAGGGCTGGTTACACTCTCTACCAGCTGGTTCCATTACTACATGGGAGGATCTTGCTCAGAAGTTTCTTACTAAATTCTTCCCTATGGCGAAAACTGCAGCAATAAGGAACCAGTTAACCCAATTTCAACAACAATCTGGCGAGTCTTTGTGTGAGGCTTGGGAACGTTATAAGGAGATGCTACGAAAGTGTCCTCATCATGGCATGCCTGATTGGATGGTTATTAATGGTTTTTACAATGGGTTGGGAGCACAGTCTAGGCCTTTGCTAGATGCAGCATCAGGTGGAGCTCTGTGGACGAAGAGCTATGAGGAAGCTTATGATCTTATTGAGATAATGGCTGCTAATGAATATCAGAATCCAACACAGAGGCTTTTTCAAGGTAAGGTAGCAGGTGTTCTTGAAGTTGACACAGCTTCAACTATTGCAGTTCAGTTGAAGGCTCTCACGATGAAGGTGGATTCTCTTGCTAATTATGGAGTTCAGCAGGTTGCTAGTATTTGTGAGCTATGTGCGGGCGCACATGAGACGAATCAGTGTGCTATCTCTTTTGAATCAGCACAGTTTGTAAGTAATTTTCAGAGACCTGCTGCACCAGTTCCAGCCACCTATCATCCAAACAACAGGAATCATCCTAACTTCAACTGGAGCAACAACCAAAGTGCTCAACAACCTCAACAGCCCTATCAGCAGTTTCAGGGTCAGCAAGCAAGGCCATTCAATCAAGGTTATCAGTAGCAGTATGCTCCAAAGCAACCATATCAACCTCCTGGATTTCAGCAGCAACAGCCCCAGGCTTATGCAGGGCAATCATCTAATGAAAAATTTGTGGATGATGGTGAAGAACCTGCAAGCTTCTCAAAAGGTCATGGAAACCCAGGTGGGACAGTTTGCAAGTGCCTTACTTAGTTGGCAACAAGGAACTCTTCCTAGTGATACGGAGGTTAATCCAGGCAGAAGGGAAAGCAAAGAACAGGTCAATGCAGTTTCTTTGAGATCTAGAAATGTCACGAGGGATCCTAAATCAGTAGCTAAGGAAGATGAAGATGTTCAGAATCAGCAGGTTGAAAAATCTGCAGTGCCAGAAATTGAGAAATCTGATTTAGTGGCTGATCAGCTTGATGGTGAGAAGAGCAAGAAACTTGTTGAAAAGTCTACTCCGAAGCAATCTTCAATGAATAATCAGATCTATCCTCCTCCTCCATATCCTGGACGCTTGCAGAAAAGTCAAAAGAAACAGTTTCAGAAGTTTATGGATGTTTTCAAGAAATTGTCTATTAACATTCCTTTTGTTGAAGCATTGGAGCAGATGCCGAGGTATGCAAAGTTAAAGAAGGATATTTTGTCACGAAAGAGAAGGTTAGAAGAATTTGAAACAGTGGCATTAACGGAGGAGTGTAGTGCAGTTCTGCAGCAGAAGTTGCCACCCAAACTTAAAGATCCGGGAAGTTTCACCATCCCTTGCACTATTGGCAATCTTTCTTTTAGAAAGTGCTTGTGTGACTTGGGACTAGCATCAATCTCATGCCTTTATCTGTGTTCAAGCAACTTGGTCTGCCGGAGCCAAAGCCAACCAATATCTCTTTGCAGTTGGCTGATCGATCTATCACATATCCAAGGGGCATAGTGGAGGATGTCTTAGTGAAAGTTGATAAGCTTATCTTCCCAGCTGATTTTGTTATCTTGGATTTTGAAGAAGACAAGAAGATTCCCATAATCTTGGGAAGGCCTTTTCTAGCTACAGGCCATACTTTGATTGATGTGCAAAAAGGAGAGCTTACAATGAGGGTGCAAGATCAGAATGTCACCTTTAATGTTTTCAAGGCCATGAAATTTCCGACAGAGGATGAAGAATGTTGCAGTGTGGAAATGGTTGATACGGGTCAGAGAAAGAAGTTTGATCAGTTGTTGAGCGAAAAGTCGGACACACATGTGCTAAAGCATCACATCAGTGATTTCATCGATAGTTCTTCAATTCGAGATCTTTCGAATGTAAAGCTTGGGAAACTTCCACCACATTTGAGGTATGTCCTTTTGAATAATGAGCTAGTGATTTTTGAAGAGGGGCATGATAATGTGTTGCGAAGGTGGAAAGCTGATGATAAGGAAGAAGAAAGTTTTGTTCAGCCGTTCAAGTCGGAGAAGCACATTAGAGGTGTGAAGAAGAAAAAGAAGAAGATTAAGCTGTTGGATAGTAAAATTTGGTTGAAGTCTGACGGGAGAAATTTGTGGAAAGCAAGCAAACAAGAGGTTAAAAGGAGCGCTTCTTGGGAGGCAACCCAAGCATTGTGTAAGCCTTGTATATGTTTGTTTCTTTCTCTCAAAAAAAAAAAAAGAAAAGAGAGAGAGAAGAGTGAAAAAAAAAAGTTGTTGTGAAAAAAAATATATATATTTCAGAACGCGCCTGCGCAAGCTGCGCAAGCCGCGCAGACTGCGCCATGTAACGCAGGAGGAGACCGTGCAAGCTGCGCCAGCCGCGCAGACAGCGCCGTGTAACGCAGCACGTACCTGCGCAACCTACGTGATCCCGATCCGCGCTGAGTGCGTGCCCAGCCCCTATCCAGTTCATTTTTTTGAGTTAAAACCTCATATTTCTCTTCTTATATCCTTCCTATATCACTAAAATCTCACAAAAATCAAATCCCACTCCTATTCCAATTTGATTATAAATCTTTAACAAACCCCAATCCTTTATTACTTCTACTTTCATCTCCAATTTTCACATCTCCTATATACATACACGTCTACATACACAAACCCATCTATGTAATCCAAAATTTTCAACTTTCAATCATTACAAGATTCAAGGGAAGATTAAATTCGAATTATTAGAAGCTAATCGTGCAAGTTCACCTCTTCAATTCGTGTGTATTGTTCTAATCTCATCTTTTTAATTGCTACGAATTTTTGTTCTTGCCAATTAGGGTTTGGTTGTGTTCTTCCGTATCCTACACCTGATTCATCCGACGAGGGTGACGAGGGTGATGATGGCGACGAGTAGGTATGTTTTCTACTCTCCCTCGTAATTACTTCCATTCAATGCGGACATTGAATATTTTAAGTTTGGGGGTGGTTTGAGGGATTAATAGTTGTTGTATTATGTGTGCATATAGATATCATGTTTTGCATGTTAGTAGTAATTCATGCATGTTTGTGCGTATTAATTATGTTTGTTTCATTTAGGACATGCTGTTTTTTGTTTCGTATACCATGTGAGTTCATATTAGTTGCATTTCATGGCATGCATATTTCATGATCCCTTAGAACGAGCTAATTCTGATTGGTAGGTAGGTGTCTAATTGAGTGTGGTAATGATGAATAGAGGGTTGACTTATAGTTTCTATGAAATTGACTTATGTGTTTCGGAAACAAAAACTAATTACACAGTCTCATTGGGTGCTTTTGGGTTAGGTTGAGGTCATGCTTGTTTGGATGTTTTGAGATTTAATCACTTGATTATATTTAGAATTTTCGTTATTCCCTTGATAGCCTAGAACATTTAAGTCTAAGTTTGGGGGAAAACAGGGATTTCATGCTTAAATTGTAAATAATTGTCAATAATGGCTAGATGTCAAATGGCTAGTAGCCGGCTCATATTTATATGAGTAGTCTAGGGTTGGAATTGAGAATTCTCATTCCAGATTGCATAGAAAAAAAATAGAAAAAAAAATAGAAAAAAAAAAAGAGAGAGTCAAAAGTCAATTGTTTATATGCAAAATTAACTAGGGTGAGCTCTTTAATACTCGAGCAATTAAGTTCGTGGGGACTTTGTGCCTAGTGACCTAAGGCTTTTATAGTCTGGGATCCACTAACCCAACGCTCGCTACATGGGTATTATTGTATAAGCCTTTTGGGGTCTCATCCATTGCACGGTTAAATAAGCATGCTTGTATATATGTGTCGTAGTAGTAGTAATAAAGCATGAATGTCTGTCTACCTTGGATAAGGATGGAGGTGTTCTTAGGTTATGAAGTGTCTACAGTCTATTCTATTTATAAACCTGTGATTGTCTTGACGAAGAGCATGTATGATTTTTGACCTAGTTTTGGGAGTATTTCTGATGAGCATTGCACACACGCACGTTTCTGTTCATGTATTGTTAGTATACGGGAACTTGGTCGAGCTCTATTTGGATTTAGTTGCATTCTCTAATATATTTGCTTGCTAGTTGGTTTTGGTTAGTTTGAAGGGGATCGTTGCATTTTTCATATTAGTTGCATTCATGCATTGCATTGCATTAGGTTAAATGGATTTTGTGGGTTCATTCACTATAGGCCCTCACGAGACCTTACTCGTCCACTAGGGCTGCCTAGGGGTTTAAAGGGCTTGTTGCATATGCCAAATGCAACCGTGATCACCTACGGAAGTGGTACTAGTTAGTTAGTTAGTTGTAATTGTTTATGCTTGAGGACAAACATCGGTTTAAGTTTGGGGGTGTGATAAGTGGATTTTATATCCACTTGGATCACTTAAATTCGGCTTAAATTGATTGACTTGGCCTCAAGTTTATTGTAGTTTTGATGTGTTTTTCTTAGTTATGTAGACTTGCAAGAATGTCGATTATGGGTGATGCTTCTATCGTGTTTGGAGGATTAATTGATTAAAATTCGGATTTTCCGGGAAGGTTACGCAGTCTACACTGTTTTGGCCATATCTGGAGTTCTAGAAGTCCGTTTTCAGCGATCTTACAGCTCACGCGAAGCTTGAGAGATTTTCTACAACCTGGGATAGATAGCAGGTGCAGGGGATGTGCTGGTAAAAATTGCGCGCGTGTTCTATGAGAAGCAAAGCAGAAAAATTCCAGTTTTGCCCTTTTTCTAATTCTAATTATATTTTGGGCAGTTTTTGGTACCTTAATCGAATTCTAATTGTAATAGAAGGTAATTTCTTATTGGGCAAGACTTCTAGAGTCTATTTAAACACATCTTACCATGTAATTTGTATCAGTTTTTTATTATTGTAATGTAGAACTGCAAGAGAGAAAAGTGAAGAAGGATTCAAGCTCAGTGACAAGCAAAGATCTAGATCTACTTCATCTTTTGTATACTTTGGATTATAGATTTGTTCTCTCAACTCTTGTTTTAATTAATATTATTGTTTCTTCCTTTTATATCTTGTTAATTATCATGTTTTCATCAATTCCCATGACGATGAACGGTTCAATTATGGGCTAATCGTTGTCATGGGATTCTAACGGATTTAATTATGGAACTTAGTATCTTGATGCTGTAAAGATCTGTGTGTGATGTGAAATTGATGTCCTCGTATGGTTAATCTTAATGCTTTTAAATGCGTAGCTAACATCTAAATTGAATTGTTAATCTCTTGTGAAGTGAAAGTGGATCTTGAGATTTAGAACTTGCCATGC
The DNA here is from genome assembly GCA_036435485.1 of Saposhnikovia divaricata. Classification (NCBI taxonomy): domain Eukaryota; kingdom Viridiplantae; phylum Streptophyta; class Magnoliopsida; order Apiales; family Apiaceae; genus Saposhnikovia; species Saposhnikovia divaricata. The sequence goes on from CM071598.1 coordinate 81,287,442, forward strand.
TAGCATAGGTTCATAATTGTTTATCAATATGATTTGTGGTGTGAGATGAAAATACTTATTCTACCCTATGTGATCTTAATGGATAACCTGTTCTTCAACCGTTATGTTTTCAAATTCTATAGACATATAGGGTCTAAGCATAATTGGTGTCTATTCATCTTCTATCTCTTTTGTGGATGTATGTTTAGTTTGGTATGCGTATGCTGACAGGTAGTGTATACTTGTTTCCTATTATCCGATCAGATATCAAAACCATTGCATATAGAGATTAAAGGCGTCAGATCTAAGGGAAGTATTTAATGAAGTTAGGATCCCATGTTTATTCTCATATTAGTAATTCGATTTCAATCTCAATAGTTAATTTAATTCTTAGTTTAATATTTGCATCCTAGTTTAATTTATATAATCAATCCCAAAATTGTTATTTTTCTTAGCAGTGAATTAAGACCTTACATTGTTGCATAGGCATATTTTTCTGATTAAAACTTAACCAGATCTCTGCGGAACGAACTTAATTTATATTACTTGTGACTACGTGCGCTTGCGTAATTTTGTGATAACAAGTTTTTGACTATGTTGCCATCTCCATAAGAAATACTTGGGCCAGCTTTCTTCACAAATTCTGATAGCAGGGTTTTATTTCCAGTCATGTGTCCTGAGCATCCACTGTCTAGAACAAGGATATTTTTCCTGTTACCCTGCAATCACAAAAACCACTAATGATTAGTTTTAAGGACCAAGACTTGCTTGGATCCTTTGGCCTTATTAAGTTTGTTAGCTTTTGCAGGAGAAGTCTTATCAGAGTTTATGCTAACATACTTTTTATCAGAATTTATATATGTAGAATCAATCTTGAATTTATTCAAAGTGGGTTTAAGTTCATAATAATCATAATACAAATTATGATACTCTTTTCATGTATAAATAGAATGCAAATACTGCCACAGTGAAAACAAGGATTCTGTGGCTTAAACATAACTGAACCACTCTTAACTCCTGACTTAGGAGGTATAGAATTTATATTTTTATTCTTCCCGCAAAAAGTAGCAAGATGGTTAGGATTTCCATAGTTGTGACATTTCTTCCTAGGAGCATTGGGAATAGGCATATAGTTATTGCTTTTATTGATGTCTACCTTTCCATTTCTATTTTTCCTAGGTTTTTTTACCTTGTTCACTCTTTTTATCTCCTTCAGCTTTTGTTTAAGCTGAGACATTAAGCAAATATTTACTGATTTGAGTTCATCCTATTTTGGTTTGTCAGATTTTAAGTTTTTCTTAACTTCTAGTTTGGAGCCTTCCTCATTTTCAGATTTAGGCTTGACAGATTTGGGTACAAACCTCACAGGATTAATTTTGGGCTTTGCAGCCCTTTCAGTAAATACAGGTTTAGAGGTCTTAGCTTCTAGGTTGACAATTTTCTTTTTATTAGTGTAACCTAGACCTTGTTTCCAACAACCATTCTCTAAGATATTCTGAGTAGTTTTACCAGAGTTAGTCCAAGTTTTAATAATGTTTCTTTCTTTAGCAAGTTCAGATTCAAGATAAGCATGCTTTTTCAATAATTCAGTTTTAACAATAATAGCATCATCTCTCTCTCTCTCTCTTTCTGAATTTCTGACATCAGGACTAATTCTAATTCTAGATAGTCATTTCTCTTTCTAAGGTCTAGATTTCAGATTTTATTCTTTCATTTTCTAAAGTCTGATCTCTGTAGCTAACATGCAAGTTTTTAAGAAAGAGTCTTAACTCAGATATATCAGTAGTATCAAAAGCTAGAGTAGAGTGAGGTACCTTGGTGATAAGTGGATTTTATATCCATTTGGAGCACTTCGTTTCGGCTTAAATTGGTGTCTTGGACTCAAGTATGTTGTGTTTTTAATGTGTTTTTGTCTAGTTGTGCAGGTTTGTGAAATGTCAGCTAGGGTTGGTGTTTTTCGTCGATTTTGGAGTTGAAATTTAGCTTTGGAATGAAGGAAGAGGTACTTCCCTAGGCTACCGTGAAGATCATGAGTCAAGAATTGAAGAACAGGAGCTAACGCAAAAGAAACGGAAGTAAACGGAGGCAAAACGAAGAAAATAGAGCAGATTCAGCATTTTGGCAGAATGCAGCAGCACTGGCTGCGCCATGAGGAGTGCTGACTACGCCAGAATTTGTCAGGCAGCGCTGACTGCGCCAGAACATCCTGGAAAATTGCTGATTTCTATCCTATTTCGAATTTAATTGTATTTTAGGACTTTTCTTGCTGGAAAAGATTTCTAGTGCCTATATAAACATATTCTATCATTGTAATTCGTACAAACACCCTTCATAACATAGAGAGAGAGCCAAAGATAGAGATTCAGACTTGGAGAAGGATTCCTACGCTCGTGACAAGCAACGGAGATCTAGATCTACTTTTTGTTTTCTTCTAAATTAGGCGATACTCTTGGATGTTTTTTGGGATTTGTTTTCTTAACTCTATTACTCTAGCATAATTGTTATTCATACTTTTATTATTATCATGGTTTCATCAGATCCCATGATGACGAGCGGTTTGATTGTGAACTAATCGTTGTCATGGGATTCTAACGGATTTACTTACGGAGTTTAGTAGTTTGTTTGCTTTAAAGATTTGTGTGTGGTGAATTATTGATATCCTTGTACGGTTGTGCTTATTCTTCTTGGATGCGTAGCTAACATCTAAGTTGTTTGTTAATCTCTTGTGAAGCGAGAGTGGATCTTGAGATTTAGAACTTGCCATGCTAGCATAGGTTCATGATTGTTTATCTTCATGATTTGTAGCGTAATTTGAACTATCTTATGCTTCCCTATGTGATCTTAATGGACAACTTATGCGTAAACCGTTATGTTTTCAAATCTTATAGAGATATAGGGTCTAAACATAATTGGTGTCTATTCATCTTCTATCTCTTTTGTGGATGTATGAGTAGTTTGGTATTCGTATACTGAGAAGTAGCCTATACTTGTTTCGTGTTGTCTGATCAGATATCATAACCATCACATACATTGATTAAAGGCATCAACTCTAAGCGAAGTATTTAATGAAGTTAGGATCCCATGTTTTCTCTAGCATAAGTAATTCGATTTCAATTCTCATTAGCTAATTAATTCTTAGTTTGTTAAATTGCTTTTTAGTTAATTTAAGTTAATCAAAACCCAACTTGTTAATTGTCTTAGCAGTGAATAAAAACCATAAATTGTTGCATAGGTGCATTAACTGAATTGAAACCTAAACCATATCTCTGTGGGAACGAACTTGACTTATTCATATATTACTTGTGACCACGTACGCTTGCGTGATTTAGTGCAAACACTTGGTCTTAATAGCTTCAGAGATACTATCAGCATTTGCCATCAAGGCATAGTTCACCTCATCTTCAGAGTCTGAAGTGTCAGCCCAGTCCTTATTCTTTGTGTTGTAAGCTTGACCTTTATCAGCTTTGGATTTCTTGCACTCAGGTGCAAAATGTCCTTTCTCACCACAATTATAGCATTTGATCTTGGACTTGTCCACTTTCCCAGACCTGCCTTCCTTTCCCTCAGCTTTTCTGAAATTCTTCTTTTCGGAATTTGAATCTATTCGTGTGAACTTCTTTCCCTTCCTGAAGTTCTTGTAAGCCATCTTCTCGAAGCTTTTTACCATCAGGGCTGCAAGTTGTATCATCTCAGCATCACTGCCATCATCATCAGAGTCTGTGAGATTGTCAGAGTTTGAGTCATCATCAGAGTTTGATGACTCAGTATCAGACTTTGTAGTAAGAGCCTTTCCATTGAATTGACTCTTTTTCACAACAACTTCTTTAGAAGCTTTCTCCTTAGCTTTAAGAGAAATTGACTTGGACTTGCCTCCATGCCTCTTGCTTCTTTGTTCCATCTCAAGCTCATGAGTCTTGAGCATTCCATAGATTTCATCAAGAGACATGTCTTCCAGATCAAAATTATCTCTGATGGTAATGGCCTTTAAATCCCACTTCTCAGGAAGAGCCAACAAGAATTTTAGATTGGAGTCTTCAAGATCATACTCCTTATCTACTAGTGACAAATCATTCAACAATTTCAGGAATCTGTCATATAGATCTGTTAATGACTCATCAGACTTCGAGTCAAAGTGCTCGTACACCTGTGTGAGTATTGTTCTCCTGTTCTTCTTGATGGCTTTGGCTCCTTGACATCTGACTTCCGAAGCATCCCAAATCTCCTTAGCAGTTTTGCATCCAATGACCCTGTTAGACATAACATTGTCAAGAGCGCCATGTAATAAATGCCTTACCTTGGCATCCTTGCTAATAGAGAAGATATCTTCAGGAGTGTAGTCTTTCTTCTCCTTTGGAATCATTTTCTGTTGCTCTTTATCAACTGCAACAGACAATTTGGTCGGCTTATGTGGACCATCATGGATTCTGTCTAAGTACTCTGGATCTGTAGCCTCCAGAAACATTTCCATCTTCACTTTCCATATGGGATACTCTGATGCCCTGAGTATTGGAACTCTGATTGATTCATATCTGCTTGTTAATGGAGTTTGTGTTTTCTCTTTCATGATTGTATAGCTTTTTGGATATTAACTGTTGTATAATAACTGAGTGGCTCTGATGCCAATTGTTAGGTCCGGAATAACGTAGAAGGGGGGGTTGAATGCGTTATATAAAAAATATTTCGATTTTTGATGTGGATATGAGATCAAAAAATACTGAATCAAAATAACACAACTGTTTGGGAAATATCTTTGAATAGATAAAACCCGGAGGTTTGCTACACAATCTAATCCTATGGATCAGCTACAAAATCAAACACTGCTAGGATAGTTTAGGCACGAGGACCTTCTACCCGACACTTCCTGAAAGCGGGCTAAGCCGGCTTCCCTACTAGATGGACTATCTAGCAGCTTACAAAGAGAAGATATAAGAGAGAGAAGAGAAATTTGTGTGTTGAGGTGTATTTTGAAATGAAATACAACAGGCCTATTTATAGGCTACAGAAAGTCACTATGCTGTACTATTCCAACAACTCCAGTGGGCCCCACCTGCATACTAACCACTATTTGCATAGTAACTACTATTTGCACAGTAATCACTATTTATACAGTACCACTATTTGCATAGTATCACTATTTGCACAGTACCTGCATAGTAACCGCGCATAGTAATCTTGCATAGTAACCGAGCATAGTATTACTATTTTTTATATCTCTTGGGCTTCTCTCTTCTATTTATTCTGTTGTTTTAATTCATCTCAGAAAATAATCCAAGTACCGGATTAATTTAATTATTTTGTTATAAATAATTAATTAATCTGTTACTTATTTAATTTTTTGAGTAAATTAATTTTTGACAATACCTTGAGATATTATGTTTGTCCTTGATTGTCAATAGGCTTTGACAATTCTTTCTGTGAATTAATGTGTTGATCCTTCTCGTATGTGCTGACACTTAGTGCACTGGTCTGGTTCACAAGTGACTAGCACTGATCTTGATCTTCACACCTTCGTTACATTCCAATTGATTAGCCTGCAGTAGTATCTTCAAATAATATAAATACATGGAATATTTTGGCCCTTCAACTGAATCATCTGTACATCTTATTCTGTCACTGAGGCTTGATCATGTTAAAGAACTTCTTTCAGTGACTTGATCCTTGTTGATGCTTGTTCTTCAAATTTCACGATCCCTGTAGAGTTAATATTATTTATCTTTTATCCTAGTTGAGTTATATATGTCCTCTATTACATATTACATTACATTATGCTTTACATAAATTATCTATAAATAAATAGGTGTGTTTTGACATTGGTGGAAAACATAATTCATTTATGTTTTTGGATTTTGTAGCAACTAGCAGCATGAAAGAGTGTTAGCGTTACAACTCACTTGGAGAAGGTCAAGACAGGAAAAAAAAAGATCACAGATGTCCGTGCCTTCGGTTATAGTTTAATACTTTTTGTTTATGTTTATTTTCTTGTATTAGTTTTGTTTATGTTTATTTTCTTGTATTAGTTTAGTTTATGTTTATTTTCTTGTATTAGTGGATTGTGATATTTTTCGAGTTGAAGATCGTTTGAATCTTGTAATGGTATTGGTGATTGTTTGTGAAATGAAAAAAGAGATTTTTAATAAAATGTTAGATTTGTTATAATATATTTTATACATTTTAAATGTAGCCTATATATGGGACCCACTTGAAAGTGGGGCCGAATTTTGGTCCCACCAGCTAGTGGGTCCCATTTTTTAACAAATGTGTATCCTATGGCAACATAATTGATCATGTTGGTGTAGGTATAAAAAATGTTACAAATGACCCATTTTACAACAAATGTGTATCCTATGGCAACACAATTGATCATGTTGCTATAGGTGTAAAAAGTGTTGCAGGTGACTCTACGCCAACGACGAATTATCTAACACCTGAAAAGTATTGTCGTAGAAATTTTTGTGGCTACGCCAACAGTTATTTGGCTTTCTGCAACATTTTTGAAGTGTTGCAGAAGGCCATCTATGGCATAGTGATTTTATGGTCCTAACCCATTCATTGCGTAAAAGTTCCATTTGCTTAAAAATTTACCACTTTCAAGATACCATCATGGGTAGTATACCATATCCACTACCCCCCCCCCCCCCCGGTTTCTTGCAGCCATTAAATGCAAAAGGAACCTAATATCCGCATCCAGGTTCAATCAACCTTCACCCTGAACCTCTAAGCTTACGTGAGCGTATTCATTGTAAAAAATAAGGGGTATCATAGGTGAAGCGGCTACTGCTCGTAAAATTCCTTCCAAGAAAGACCATGTTATTTTTCCTCGATGATGATTCAATAATTTCCATTCCTGACCCTCCGAGGTTCAGATGTCGTACCCTATGTCGTGGTTGCCTTAGCTAACCTTTTGGCAACTTACGCTTGATGTGCTTATGCCCACACATACTTTCCATCTGCACACAATTCTACATCCTGATGATTATATCCATGCCACCCGGTATGGTTTTCCAATGATCTGTTCCATGTTTCAAGTTTGAAACAATATTCCATAACATTCCTTGGTGCCAAAATTTCACATAAACCAAGTTTCCATAGGTTCCATTGTTAAAACCTTCTGCTACAGGTTTCGGGCCCCACGCCTTTAGGACCTTATTTCAAGTGGATGTTATGAACACTGTTGTGGCCGCCTGTAAACCCAACCATGTTGATTGTGAAAAAAAATCATATTTTATATCGGGTTGTCGTTAGGATCCATCAAGGGGTTTTAAACCTGAAAGCCGTCAAGGGTTCGGGAGCCAAAACCTCATTCATACACCCCTTTATTTAAAAATTAGGTGCTTTTAGAAACCTTCTATGTAGCCTGATATCTACTAACCCTCGACTCTTTGCTGCAGTTTGCCCATGGCCAAAAATAAATCCTTGTAGCGTTTTCCCTTCTTTTTAAGGATAAGTCTAGATATGCTTTCATGAAGCTGGGCAATGCGCATCCCGCCATAATTTTGACAAGTTTGTCGATCCACGTGGAAAGCTGTAATGGGGTTTGCATTCACTTTCCTTTTTACAATGAACCACCTTTTTAGCTTCAATTAGTTGCTTTCACCAACATCCTCATGCATGCACTTTATTGAGTGTTTCAAGTTTTCTCCATCCTCCATAGTGGAAGTTGTTGACAACATCATCCTAGGGGAAGCTACCCTTGACTTCCTTCCATTGCCTTGACATATAAAGACCAAAATCCATTACAACTGAGGTTCCGTTGCCATCTTCGCTATTTTCTTTAACTTTCAAAGCTTCTGGTTTTTCCTTTTAAGGTATTCATGGATGAACCTCATACCATCTTCTTCAATATTGACCGAAAGGTCGCTCGTACCTCGTTCTTTATCTGGTAGAATATTTCCCATAATTTCATCAAGATTATAATCCTCGGCTCCTTCCGCAATTCCTTCCATGAGGTATCCACATGTTCCAACTTTTGATGTTTGAGGGGCTTGTAGCAGGGGAACCCTTTTATGGGAAACCTTCCAGCTTTTTGTGCTTGAGGGGTTTATAGTATGAGACCTTCAAAGCCATGTAATAAATTGATTCCACCATTTGCATTTTCTTCAGAACAAGTCATCCTACCATAGTGTTGTAGGATACGCTCTCAACCATAACTCCTTCCAACTAGGTGGATAAGAGGGGTTCTTCCTTCAATACTACCAGTGACATTTTCAATTCGTGAGAGGTTCAAGTCCACCTTTAACTTCCATGATAACCTTTTTGCTAGAGCTTCATTTAGGTCATTGCTTGGGACCCAACGCTCTTAGCTGGATATTTCAAATTTCCTCTTTCCACTTGTAATGAAGTTTTCACCTTTAGAACCTTTATAAGCTGCTTTCACCTTTTTCATTAGGTGTCATCATATGTCCAACCAAGAACTCCTCGTTTTTCATTTATAGAGGCTCCTTCATACTTTCCTTTAGAGGGGCAACCTCATTTCTCTGGGTTTCATTGATTCATTTTTTGAAAAGCTTCCTAACTGTTACTTCTACATGATGCGTTATGCCTTCATAATCCTCCATTAGAGCAACCATTTACATCAACGTTATGGGTGGTACTACCCCTGAAAAATTGGAACCACTTTATATGGTTCTATCAACAGGGCTACTAGTAACATGATTCCTAAAGTATTCTGAATGGAGCTTCCATAGTACCTATACAGTGAGGTGTCCACCTCTGACCATTTCCTTGATTTAACCATTTGAGTATCCCACACCAGTTGTGCAATGCCCATTTATGTCATAAGAGGCGAAACATGGCCAAGATTGTTTTTTCTTGAGGAATCCCCTTTAAGCACTAGTTAATCCTTTTTGGGGTTCTCATGTCGAGTGATACAACTGCCACGGTTGAACCCCTATATTTAGTTCTAATATTTTCTATTTTGGCTTACAGCGTTTGAATGAGATTTTCCTTGCTTAAACCCTTTTCCAGATTGCTTTCCGGGTTCTTCTTGCTTAATGTGGGGCTTCTCATTATTCAACTTCTTGCTAACTTTAGCAATTAAAGACTTTTCCAGGGACCTCATTTCTCACGCAGTCACCATCTGTAACCCAAAAGTGATATTTTGGAAGCTTTCTTCTAGACTACCTTCCTTAGAAAGTTCATTTTATTCTTCTTTCTGCACGAGGTATAATGCAAGTTGGGGTTCTGATTAAGAACATCCATTGAGGAAACCCTCTGGGACCTCAGCCTTGTGTTGGTGGAACCTCCAAAGTGAAACTCTTTCTTTAATGGGTCTTTTAGGTGGACCTCTTTGCCTCAACTATCTTTCTCAAGAACCTTTGAATTAGATGTAAAAATTAAGACCTTTGGGGAACTCCTCATGGCCTTCCATCATCGAACCTAACGTATATGAACCCCATTTCTAGGAAGTTATTTTTCGAGGGAGTCCTTTTTACCAATCTGAACCACATTTTAGTTTGACAAGCTTCATATTAATCTTCCTTTCCAGTCCATTGAACACACTCGGGTTTCTGTTAAGTGAAGCCTCAGGGTTCTAGGGATTATCTTGCTTGAACCTGTCATCATCGAACCCCTATCCGGGTTCCTCTCACCAATAAACCTCTTTTTCATGGAAGCTTAGTCTTCTTGCTCATTCATGTTCTCATGATCAATGTTGATGGGAAACCTTCGTACCGAATATGTGAATTATCAATAACACACCTCTAAGCTTACATGAGCTAGCTCGTTGTAAGAAACAAGAGGTATCTAAGAGAATAATGTAAAATATTTTCTGTAGCTCACCAATGAGGGAGTTCATATCTTTGCCATAATCCAGGTTTACCTACTGTTAATTAACCATGGGGTTCGCATCCCTGCTTCAATTTGGGTTCACCCGTACCCCTTCAGTCAGGAAGGTCGCACCCCTGTCTGCACTGGGGTTCACCTGTTACTCATCTATCAGGAGGTTCGCACCCTTATCTACGCTGGGGTTCACCTACAGATGGCCTTTATCTCCATTAACATGTGGACATTCAGTTCCTCGTACATTCTATTATATATATATTAATGCACCTGATTGGAGAAGCTTCTGGATCACGGAACCCCCGCATTGCTGAACCCCTAATCTGATTCTTTCCTGTTGAAATTTAGTATCCGAAACAATTATTTTCCGGCCACTCTTTCCAAGACCTCTTTAGACAAAATCAGAATCGAAACATCTGAGAGTCACATCTCTTCTTTTATGCATTTTTACCACCAAATGACCAGAATAAAGGCGGTTGAGGGTAACCTCCTTTCTTCTTCACCCTTTTTCCGATGAGCCATGATATTTTCTCCATTTTTTCATCTTTTCATATCCTTTTTTCTAGAGACATGATTTTCCAACCCATCCACATGATATAATCCGCCATATCTCGATTGGTGACCTCCTTTTTAGGCTCAATTTCGTGGTCACCTCCATTATTCTTCGATGTATGTTCATCACCAGAGCTTTTCGTTATCTTTCCTCTCAAAAGATCATCCAATCACCTCCTTCTAGCGCCAAAAATGTTGTGAGAGGAATTTGGTATAACACTTCGAGAGAATATCACTGGAATAATTGATGAATCGCATTGAAATAGGCGACGGAAGCGGGTTCGCACGCTGCAGCCAGGGTTCAACTGCCTAGAACCGAGAGGTGTTTATGGCTATTTTTGGACTGAATTTGCAAGGATTCCTAGCAATATAGACTGATTAAATCCTACCCAATCGGAGTTAGTGCCCAGAATTATGTCAGAGATGTGTGTATTTTTCTAACCCTTGCAAATGGCCTACATACCCATATATTTATATGGGATCAAGTCCAATATAGTTCTTTAATCCAACCACGTTTTTTATGAGCCTTATCCTCTATAACAGAACTGATTTGATAGTTTATCCCAGCTGATATGGTTACTTGGTTGTTATCTTCTCATTAATCCATGATTATCTTCATAAATATATGATTTATCCTCATATATACGCATATATATATATATATATATATATATATATATATATATATATATATATATGTATATATATATATAATGATTATTCATAATAATTGATGTTTTTGGGTCATTCCTGGAGATTAGGACTTATCCAAAAGTCAGTTAGGACGATATTTATCAATTCCCTACAATTTAGGAGGCGCTTGGTCATTTTCTGCGATCTGTCGGGGTACATGCACATACTGTTATTCCCAGATTACACACTTGTATAATTGTAGAAGGGGGGGTTGAATACAATTCTTGATATTTATAAATTTCTGATAAGAACTCCAGAAATTTATGCAGAGATAATTGCAATGTAAGATTTAAACACAAACACATATAAAATCAGGTGGTTAATATGCACCACCTGAAGCTTTTATTTGAAGAAAACTCTGTGATACAAAATGTACACAGCTGCCGTTTTACAACTCTTTGCTTCTAAGGATATTCAAGAAACCCTAAGCAAATATGTCTGTTTTCTTAACCTACAAAGAGTTGCTACACTTGGTTATATATCCCAAGTTTTACAAGTACTACTGGAATAAGATAATACTAATCTAATTCTAGTTGACTTGCTACTACACTCCAAATACACATGTAGCCGAAAGGTTGTCCTTATGTTCAGACATGTCTCCTGCACCTTTCTTGTATTCATAGTGTAAATAGAATGCTTCTTTCTTCTGTGTTTCCAAAGTATGGCTGCCATACTGCTTTTTGTATCTACTATCAACCCATGTGATCTGTCAGTCAAACATGTCGTTATCAACTGCTAATCCCCAGCTAATCATAGAAGACAGTGTCAATGATTATCCGTTGATGTTGTACACTGACATCCGTTGATGTTGTATTAAGCGGTATCCGTTGATATTGGGACTTGAGCTGTATCCGTTGATAGAGTGGATTTGAGTTATATCCGTTGATAGAGTTTTGTCTTCATCTGTTGATACACTTTCACTTAGACAGAATTACATAGCATAGCTTATTTACAATTGGCTACCCTATTCTGCCTATCCGTTGATAGTCAACATGACTGTGGATAAAAACACTATCAACTGATAACATAGAGATACTTGCAGTATGCTACAAAACCTCATCCGTTGATGAGCTACCTGTCAACGGATAGAGTTATAAATCCTCATCCGTTGACAGCTACAAAACCTTATACAATTTGATTAATTGTGAAGTTATCATCAAGTACAACATATTCCTAACAATCTCCCCCAATTTATACTTGATGGCAATAAAGCATAAATTCAGGACCTTGATGATAACAAAACATTCCTAAAGATATATAAAGAACAATGCATAAATCGTATTAAGCTACAAAAATTAAAAACTGAAAGTTTGAGAAATTTACAGAGAAGTGCTCCTCTAGACTGAGCAGATTAAGACTGTTTCTTTCCTCTTGTTGGCATCACCCTTGATTTTCCTTCTTTGGCAGAGTTGGACTCAATCTGTATTTGGAGTTGCCTATAGAAGGCATCTTCTTCATCTACCTTTGGATTCAGCTTTTCTTGTAACCATCTCAGGTATTGAGAACTAGCCTTTGGTAGTTGGTCTTCTAACCTGAAGAATCTCCTGTTACCATCTTCATCCCTGAACTCCATCATCCAGAAGGGTTGAAGATGGATTTTCTGTCCATTGTATGGGATCTTCATTTTCCTTGGTAGACTTGATGGTGAGTTCCATTCCCTCCTTATTTGTTCTATTCTGTCCAGTATCTCCCCTTTTGTTATCTTGGAGAACCCTGTGTATCTCTTGATTGCAGAGAACACTTTGGTTAAGGTATGATAATTTTCTCCAAGAACCCTTTGTAGTGGCCATGTCCTTTCCATTCCTCCCTTGTATACAAAGACCAATCTTTCAGGCAAATGTCTATATTTGTCAATTCCTCTTACTTCTGACAATTCATCCAGATAAAGATTCATGCCAGAGTATTCTTCAATATCTGCCTGATAGATAAAATCATCCTTGTTTTCCAAGATTGGCTGCCTGACAATAGCAGGTACCCTAGCAACTTGAATTGGTTCCTTTGAAGGTTGCTTCCTTGGTTTCCTTTTCTTCTGTATAGGCTTCTGTTGAGGCTTCAGCAAGAATGAAGGAACCTCAATGGAGTCAAGATTCATTGGTTCCTCTTTAGGTACTATAGGCTCACCATGGAAATTCACAGCTGGGTTGAATACTTTTACATCAATAGGTTGTGATGAACCAACTGTCTCCTTGTTTTCAATTTCTGGAGAGACAGGCCTCCTTGCCTTTGATTTTATTCTTTTAGATTTGGATTTGGGGACTGATTTCCCTTTCTTTTTGAATTTGGGGATTTCCTCAGGTTCCCTCAATTCATCCTCTACCTCATCCAATAACTCTTGAGCCAGCCTTGCTTGCTTCTCATCTGAGTTTTCATATTGATATTCAGTGCTTGGTTGAGATTCTCTTAGCAGCCTTGAAGTCTCTTCTCTCTTGGCTTCAACAAATCTAGGATGGTTGTTGGATATGTTTAGAACTTTTCCATTCCTTATGATTACAGCCATCCATTCTCTTACACAACTGTTAGTCTTCTCCTTGAATTCCTTGATTTGCTTACCCATCAGCTTCCCTTCATCATCCTTGGGAAATGGAAAGTCCAGTTGTAACTTGTTCTTCCCATTTGCTTTTGGTGGTGAGTAGGGTCTTGTCTTGATGTAGGGTTCAAATTCTTTAACATAAGAAGGCTCAGCATCATAGAATGTAGGAGCCACAATTGCTGGAGTGAGCACCTTCAGAATTGTGGTAGATATTGTTGGAGCTGAGGTTTGGCTAGAGAACAGAGTTGATGCAATAGATTGATTGATCAATCTTTCTGTCCTCATTATCCTTTCATAGTTTTCCTCTTTCATCTTTTGTAGAGCTTCAATTTTGGCTAGCTTTTCCTCTTCTGTCAAGTTTGAGAAATCAAACTCTTCAGATAGAGCTACTTGTTCAGGTTTGGAATTGCTGGGGGAGGCTGTGACAATGAATTCCTGTGGATTGACCACTATGGTAGGCTGCTGCTCCCCCTCACTTGCTGCTTCCCTGCTTCAGAAATTAAGATTTGACTTGTAGTTGCCACAGCCTTTTCCACTTTCTCCCCCTTTTTGTTAGCATCAAGGGTTTGACTAGAAGTTGGGGCTGCAACTAACTTTTCTAGCAGTTGGGTTTGCAGTTTCTGATGTTGAAGAAATTGCTCCATCTGGGATTCCATCCTTTCCACTCTTGAGTTGAGTAGTTGCACAGACTTAGCCAGGTTGTCTTCTTTGAGGAACCTTTGTTGCAACACCCTCTGAGTGGCTGTAGGAGCTAGTTGCTCTAACTTGGAATCCACAGAGATCTTCACATCCTTGATTTCTTGCTTGACCTCCTCTAAGTTGGATCTCTGAATCACCATTTGCATCTTTTGTAACTTAAGGGAGTCAATTGCCTGTTGAAGAACAACCTTTCTCTGTGGATCTGCCTCTGGGTTCTCAGCCAGGGCAGATTTATATTGCCTTATGATTTCCATATCAAGTTGATGATAGGTGTAGTTGTGAGCAAATGCAAAATCATGAATACTGCTACCACCTTCATCTTCAGGGCTCTGGCTGTCTTCATCTTTAGAATCTTCAAATTCTTCACTCTCAGCAGTGGTTGGCAGAGCTGCTATTGATTCCTTAGCTCTAAGTAGAGACTGTGAGGTGTGCACTAGGTGCATTGCCTCCTCTACTTCCACATTGCCCTGTTGTGCCAGAATTTGATAGGCAGGAACAGGGTGAGTAAAGGTTTCAGCATCCAAAGAAATGGAGTCAATCATGGACTGATATTCTCTTTGATATTCCATTTCCTTGGCTGCATCCTCAACCTCCATTGACTCACTAGCAATGGCTGCTTCTTCCATCCTTATTTCTCCTGTAGTCCCTTCTCTCCCCTCATCTCTCTTTTCTTGCATCAAGGGCTCCCCTTGGCTCACACCTCTCACACCCTCACCTTCACCTACTAAGGTGGAACTCTCAAACTCTCCTTTTGCCTGACCAGAAGAAATGGCCAGCCTCTCATTATTTACCTCTCCTTTTGCCTGCTCATAAGGCAGCCTCTCACTCCCTTCCCTCAATCCTAAAAGTGTTTCAACTACTGACAACTCCTCCACACTTGACACTGGAATGTCAGATATAGCAGTGGTAGAGTGAGTTATCAACGGATAAGGAATATCCGTTGATGGAGTATTTATAGCTGTCAACGGATGGCTAGATAGAGGCGCGTCCGTTGATGGAGAAACACTTGTCAACGGATGAAGGATATCCGTTGAGGAAGGAATAATTATATCCGTTGAAGAGAAAACCAACACTGAATCTGTGGAGATTGATTTTAAGTTCGAGGCCACAGTCTGTGTTGAGAATTCTGGAAGGGAAGATTGATGGTCCAACAAATCATCTAAAAGATGATGACCACCAATTTCAGAGTGGGGCTTCTCCAAGAATCTTAAAGATGAAGAATCAGGAATTGATGTAGATATCATATCCACATCCAGAGATGGAGTTGGTGATGGTGGATTGTAATGGGTATCGATTTGAAGATTGAGATCAAGGGGCTGTGACTCCACATTTATTGAAGCCACATCAAACTGAGTTTGAGAAGGTACAGTTTCCTGTACAGTGTATGCACCCTGTGATTCCCCTGTGGTTTTAGATTTCACTCTTCTTCCATAGGTTTTTGAGATTGGGCTATATGTGTCCCTAACCCTCTTGTGCAGTGTTCCTTGTGGGGAACTTGATTCAGTAGTCACACTCTGTTGAGAGAGTGTAACTAGAATTTGGCCTGTAGTTACATTAGCAGTCTTTTGAGAGACTGAAATGGTGGTTGCACTCATCTCTCCTTCCTTATCCTTAGGGCTTCTTTGATGTTCACCCTGTCCCTCACCACTCACTACCACCTTCACACTCCCCTCAAGAGTTTTGGTAGATTTTACAACAGGTGTCTTTTGAGAGACACTTGAGGTTTGCTTTTTAGAATGTGGTTTTGGAACTCTGGATTTGGTCACTTTGGTAGGAGCCTGTTTGGTCACAACTACAGACTCCATTGTGACACTAGAAGGCAAAGAAATTTGGGGGTTGGAGATAGGGGTTTCAGAGTTAGAGATAGTTACCTGAACAATTGGTAGATATACCAATTGTACTCCTGCATTGAGGTTCATTCGAATTAGGTCACTTAAGACTCTCTTCTCCTGAACAAAACATTGGAACTTGCTATCCGGGTTAGCAATGGATAGCTTATTCTCAGATACATGCAGTGCTAAGAGCATTAAAAATCTAGCAAAGTAGATATTCTTGCTCCTAGTTTCCTTTTTACCCAACTTTGCAGCTATCTCTTACATAACTAATGTGCCAAAATTATAGAATTTATCATTTAAGAGCATACACATCATAGTTAGCATGGACTGGGTAACAGCATCAAAATTACTAATTTTTCCTGAAAAAGTTTTAATGAAGGCATCACAGAAATAGCTCCATTCTTTAACCATTCCTTTTCTAACAATTTTCCCTAAGTTTTCAGTACTAAGGGCATAATTAATAGAATTAAGCATGGCAACAATTTCAGCATCAGTGGGTACTTTCAGACAGTTATTCTCAGGCAATTTTAAACAAGCAGTTATTACATCAGAATTAACCACATAGTTTTTACCCTTTAAAGAAAAAGCAATTGTACCGTCTGTGCCATTGTACTCAGCAGATGTCCACATTTCTTCAATTACCTCGTGGATTAAGGGAGGCGTGGCAGTCATAGCATATGACATTTTGCATTTCTTCACGAAACTCATCAAAGTGTGGTAAGCTTCTGGAGCATTCACTGTGTCGACAAAGGCCGCGAAATTGTTCTTCTCATAGGTAAACCCAGTGGAGGACATCATCTTAACAATAGGCGCCATTGAAGTGATTGAACTTTGGTTACAGAGAGTTTTAGAGAAGAAGATGCAGTTAACTTTTGATATGCTTGAAAATGAATAAAAGTGAGATGTGAGAGTACAAGTCAGCCTTTTATATTTTTCAAGAATTAAAAATGAAATAATTAAAAGTAATTACTCCATTGGTCAAAAGTAACTGTCAGATAATAAATAAAAAGAGAATAAGTACAGCCATGATTAGATATACACGGTTACCAACGGTTAAAAAAAATGTATATCAACGGATATAGAATGAACGGTTGAGATACAGTTTATCCGTTGATGACGTGGATAGCCTGTTACCCGTTGACATGCAAAAATCTAGTAATGTGTTTATACTATCAACAGATTAAAGGATATCCGTTGATAAGCTAATTTTGCCTTAGACAAAATTTCTACAGAAAATTTTTCTGAAAGTTTTAACTTTCAAGAACAAAGCAGTGAAATCAAATATCACTAGGAATTATGAAAAGTTAATCATACCTAGCTCACCTACCAATCTTGTGAATGTGGATTCATCAAGAGGCTTGGTGAAGATATCTGCAAGCTGCATTTCACTTGGCACAAAGTGCATTTCTACTGTACCATTCATCACATGTTCTCTAATGAAGTGGTATTTGATGTCAATGTGCTTGGTTCTCGAATGTTGCACTGGATTCCCTGTGATGGCAATAGCACTTGTGTTGTCACAGAAAATTGGAATCTTCTCAACTTTTAGACCATAGTCAATGAGTTGGTTTCTCATCCATAGGATCTGTGCACAACAGCTTCCAGCAGCAATGTACTCAGCTTCAGCTGTAGAAGTGGAGACTGAGTTTTGTTTCTTACTGAACCATGAAACAAGCCTGTTTCCTAGAAATTGACACGAACCTGTAGTACTTTTCCTATCAACTCTGCACCCTGCATAATCTGCATCTGAATAGCCAGTTAGATCAAAACCAGATTCTCTTGGGTACCAAATGCCAAGGTTTGGTGTTCCCTTGAGATACCTGAAAATTCTTTTAATAGCTATTAAGTGAGACTCTCTAGGGTCAGCTTGAAATCTAGCACAAAGACAAGTAGAAAACATTATATCAGGTCTGCTAGCTGTTAGGTATAGAAGTGAACCTACCATGCCTCTATAGCTTGAGATGTCCACAGACTTTTCCTTAGTATTCAACTTAAGCTTAGTTGCAGTGGCCATAGGTGTTTTAGCAGATGCACAATCCATTAAGTCAAATTTCTTTAAGAGATCATATATATATTTTGTTTGACTTATGAAAATGCCCTCATTAACTTGCTTTACTTGTAGGCCAAGAAAGTAAGTTAATTCACCCATCATGCTCATTTCATACCTACTTTGCATAAGTTTGGCAAACTTTTTGCAAAGCTTCTCATCTGTAGACCCAAAAATAATATCATCTACATAGATTTGAACAAGTATTGAAGAGCCATTAATATTCCTATGAAATAAGGTTTTATCTACTGTACCTCTAGTGAAGTGGTTCTCCAAAAGAAATTGAGATAAAGTGTCATACCAGGCTCTTGGTGCTTGCTTCAAGCCATAAAGTGCTTTCATGAGAAGATATACATATTCTGGAAATTCTGGATCCTCAAAACCAGGAGGTTGATGGACATAGACCTCTTCTTCCAGTTCCCCATTTAGAAAGGCACTTTTGACATCCATCTGATAGACTTTGAAATTGGCATGTGCTGCATAGGCTAGAAAGATTCTTATTGCCTCAAGCCTTGCCACTGGAGCAAAAGTTTCATCAAAATCTATTCCTTCTTCTTGAGAATAGCCCTTTGCCACTAATCTAGCTTTATTCCTCACAATTATGCCATTTTCATCTGTCTTATTCTTGAGAACCCATTTAGTACCTATGACACTTCTATCATCAGGTTTGGGTACAAGTTTCCATACTTTATTTCTTTCAAATTGGTTTAGCTCTTCTTGCATTGCTAACACCCAATCTGGATCTAGAAGGGCATCTTCCACTTTCTTAGGTTCCTCCTGAGACAGGAAGCTACTGTATAGACATTCTGCTTGAGTGGCCCTTCTAGTTTGGACTCTTGAATTTGATTCACCAATGATTAACTCAAATGGATGATTTCTAGTCCATTTTCTTGCAGGTGGAAGGTTTGATCTTGATGAGGTTGCTTCATTTCCATGATCATGTTGATTTAGCATTGAATTTTGACCTTGAGAAACTCCCCCTGAGTTTGTTGTCCTTGCTGAATTATGAAGTTGACTGTCAATGGATGCATCATTTTGCCTATCGACGGATGCTTGAGAATATCTGTCAACGGATGCATCTCTAATAGTGTCAACGGATGTTGCAGAATGACTGTCAACGGATGCTTCATTTTCAGTGTAAGCATCACTTCTAATTGGTATAACAGCTCTAGGTGGATCTCTGTGGTCATGATCTTCATTTTCCTCATCATCATCATAGTACATTCTTCCTTCACCTTCATTCTCAAATTCCAACTTTTCATGGTAACCTTCATCATTTAGGCCTAGAATCTTTTGATCATCAAACACAACATGTACAGATTCCATAACAATGTTGGTTCTTAGATTGTAGACCTTGTAGGCTTTCCCTGCTGCATATCCAACGAAAATAGCTTCATCTGCCTTTGTTTCAAATTTGCCCAAGTTATCTCCATGATTCCTTAGCACAAAACACTTACATCCAAAGACATGTAGGAAAGCTAAAGTTGGTTTCTTGTTGGTTAATAACTGATAAGGAGTCATTCCTCTAGCTTGATTGACCAAGGAAATATTCTGAGTAAAGCATGCAGTGTTGACAGCTTCAGCCCAGAAATATGTTGGTAACCTTGATTCACTTAACATTGTTCTAGCTGCTTCAATGAGAGTTCTGTTTTTCCTTTCAACAACCCCATTTTGTTGAGGTGTTCTGGCAGCAGAAAACTCATGGACAATTCCATGCTCTTCACAGAAAATCTTCATTGTGGAATTCTTGAATTCAGTACCATTGTCACTCCTGATTCTTTGTACTCTGTCTTCAGAACCATTGTTTAGCATTCTGAGATGATTGATGATGATTTCACTTGCACAATCCTTGGAGTGCAGGAAGAAGGTCCATGTGAACTTAGAAAAATCATCTACAATCACCAGACAGTATTTCTTCTTTGAAATAGACATGACATTTACTGGACCAAATAAATCCATATGCAGCAATTGAAGAGGCTTAACAATGGATGACTCTGTCTTGCTTTTGAAGGATGATTTCTTTTGTTTCCCTAATTGGCAGGCATCACACAGCCCATCTTTGACAAACTCCAATTGAGGGATTCCTCTAGCAAGATCCTTTCTTACCAAATCATTCATAACTTTAAAATTCAAATGTGACAGCTTCTTATGCCATAGCCAACTCTCATCCTTACTTGCTTTGCTGAAGAGACAAGTAATGGATTCTGAGCATGCTGAATTGAAGTCAGCTATGTAAACATTTCCTTTTCTAAAGCCTGTCAATACCACATTGTTGTCTTCCTTGGCAGAAACAACACAGGCTTCTTTTGTGAACTTTACTTCATAGTCTTTGTCACAAATCTGACTGATACTCAGCAAATTGTGCTTCAAACCTTCAACTAAAGCCACTTCTTCAATGATGACATTGTCTTTTGAAATCAGGCCATATCCCTTAGTATATCCTTTGCTGTCATCTCCAAAGGTAATTCTAGGGCCAGCTCCTTCCTTGAACTCTGTGAGCAGGGTTGAATCTCCTGTCATGTGCCTAGAGCATCCACTGTCTAGGTACCATAGATTCCTTCTGTTTCCCTGCACACATTTCAAAAACAAATCAAGTTGATTTTGGTACCCAAGCTTCCTTGGGTCCTTTCTTGTTAGCCTTTGACTTTGCACTCTTAGCATTCTTCAACTTAGGTGTAGATGCTTGAGTGATGGGGTTTGACAAATGCTCATTTGCATGAATATTGGATGCATGCATGTGTGGAAAATTGGCATACATATTATTCATGTTAGGTATGTTCCATGACATTTGTGGCACATTCATAGATTGAAAGTAAGGATTAGACATATATGGCATGTTCACATATGGATTTGAAAAACTAGCATTTTGATACAAACCAGGCATTGCAGGCATACATGGCATTGGTTGAGGTACATGAACAGGAGCCTTGTTGACAATCTTGCAATTAGAAGATAGATGATTGACACTATTACAATTACTACAAGTTTTCCTAGGAGCAAACTTGTCAGGAGAGTAATTGTTTTTCTTGTTGATGCCTATCTTACCATTTCTGTTCTTTTTCTTTTTGCCCTCAATTTCTACCTTTTCATTGTCTGATTTACCAACAGCCTTTTTGTTGTGTAAATCACCTGTCTTAGCCTTCCCACTGGATTTGGTTTTGCTGCACTCACCACTAACAAAATTCTTGTTTACTGGACCATACTTGATATCCAGTTTCCTAAGTTCCTTCTTACTAACAGACTTTTTGTTAGTCGACGGATACCTCTCATCCGTTGACGGTTCATCTGTCAACGGATGATCACTATCCGTTGATTCACAAATAGTCTCTAGATCCTCAAGGCCAGGTTCTAGCTCCTTTTTCTTTTGAGTCCAGGTATCCTTCACAAATGATTCTATTCCCTGAACTTCTATTATGTTTTGAGAAACATTCCTACAACTTTGAAATTTAGCAATTATCCCTTGTTCTTTTTCAAGCTGGCCTTTTAAAATCAGTTCTCTTTTTAACACAGCTTCAAGTTCACTTTTAGCATTATTGCAATCAACTCTCATTTTCTCAAATTCTAGAAATTGAGATTCTAGAGCAGCATTTCTATCACTTAAAAACAGATTAGACTCTTTAATTCTATTGTTCTCTTTAGTAAGTGATTTAAGAGTAACACTTAAGTGATATAGTTCAGTAGACATTTCATCTATAACACTATTGCATTCCTCTTTAGTGAGCTCAGAGAGATTAGTAGAAAATACCTGATTGCTAGCTGAACTTGCTTCCTGCTCTCCAGAATCAGCCATTAAAGCAAGGTTGACTAACTCAACATCATCATCAGAATGATTGTCATCAACAGCCCAGTCATACTCTTGAGTCAAGAATGCCTTTCCTTTCTACCTGAGAAGATCAAAATATTTCTTCTTATAGTCAACAGCCTCAGTTGGCTTTCCCTTGTTCTCAGATCTAGGTTTCCTACATTCACTTATCATATGACCAGCAATTCCACAATTGTAGCATTTAATTTTGGATTTATCCACATAGTTGCTTGTGGAAAAATCCTTGTTAAATGGCTTGGCCACCCCAGAGTTTCTCTTGAATTTCAGCTTAGAGAATCTCCTAGATAGAAAAGCTAAGTGCTCATCTATCTCATCCAATTCATCCTGCTGAAGAGCATTCAATTCCTTAGACACCTTTTCCTTGCTCCTGCTTGATTCTGCTCTACCTTTACAAACCTCCCTGTTTGGTGTAGAACTAGCAGTTTCTGTCCTTTCCTCCTTTTGCTCCAAGTTGGCAACAAGTGCAACTAACCCACTTTTCTTTTGAGACTTCTCAATCTCTTCATCCTGCTCCATTTCCAGCTCATAGGTCTTTAAAGTTCCATAGAGCCTTTCAAGAGTAAATGTCTTGTACTCTTGAGTGTTTCTTAGAGAAACAGTCATTGGCTTCCATTCCTTGGGCAGTGATCTCAGAAATTTGAGATTAGAATCTTTAACTTGATAGATTCTTCCATACAGTTTCAAACCATTTAGTAGCTTTTGAAATCTACTAAATGTATCATTCAATGTTTCTCCACTCTTAAAGTGAAAATGTTCATACTGTTGGATTAGTAGTTGCATCTTGTTTTCCCTTACCTGTTCTGTTCCTTCACACAGGGTTTGAACAATGTCCCATACTTCCTTGGCGGTAGTACAGTTAATAACATTGTCAACCATGTCTGTTTCTAGACCATTGAATAGAATATTCATGGCCTTTTTGTCTTTGTGGACTTCTGCAATATCTTCAAGACTCCACTCAGAAACAGGTTTGGGAATGAGAGTGTCAGGCACATCATCAGCCAGGCCAACTCTTGTTGCTGTCTTCATTGGAACGTGAGGACCCTTGTCAATGCAATCCACAAAACCCTCATCAATAGACGAGAGATGTAGACGCATTTTTACTTTCCAGTGAAAGTAATTTTCTCTATCAAGAACTGGAATCTTTACTCCATAATCCTTCTTAGACATGTTGGAAGTGTGTTGATCTTTAAACTTCAAATATGTTAGAAGCTTGCTTTGATACCAATTGTTATTCCCAGATTACACACTTGTATAATTGTAGAAGGGGGGGTTGAATACAATTCTTGATATTTATAAATTTCTGATAAGAACTCCAGAAATTTATGCAGAGATAATTGCAATGTAAGATTTAAACACAAACACATATAAAATCAGGTGGTTAATATGCACCACCTGAAGCTTTTATTTGAAGAAAACTCTGTGATACAAAATGTACACAGCTGTCGTTTTACAACTCTTTGCTTCTAAGGATATTCAAGAAACCCTAAGCAAATATGTCTGTTTTCTTAACCTACAAAGAGTTGCTACACTTGGTTATATATCCCAAGTTTTACAAGTACTACTGGAATAAGATAATACTAATCTAATTCTAGTTGACTTGCTACTACACTCCAAATACACATGTAGCCGAAAGGTTGTCCTTATGTTCAGACATGTCTCCTGCACCTTTCTTGTATTCATAGTGTAAATAGAATGCTTCTTTCTTCTGTGTTTCCAAAGTATGGCTGCCATACTGCTTTTTGTATCTACTATCAACCCATGTGATCTGTCAGTCAAACATGTCCTTATCAACTGCTAATCCCCAGCTAATCATAGAAGACAGTGTCAATGATTATCCGTTGATGTTGTACACTGACATCCGTTGATGATGTATTGAGCGGTATCCGTTGATATTGGGACTTGAGCTGTATCCGTTGATAGAGTGGATTTGAGTTGTATCCGTTGATAGAGTTTTGTCTTCATCTGTTGATACACTTTCACTTAGACAGAATTACATAGCATAGCTTATTTACAATTGGCTACCTTATTCTGCCTATCCGTTGATAGTCAACATGATTGTGGATAAAAACACTATCAACTGATAACATAGAGATACTTGCAGTATGCTACAAAACCTCATCCGTTGATGAGCTACCTGTCAACAGATAGAGTTATAAATCCTCATCCGTTGACAGCTACAAAACCTTAACAATTTGATTAATTGTGAAGTTATCATCAAGTACAACATATTCCTAACACATACCCTTGCCTAGAGCCCTTCACCTGCATGAACCCCTGTCAGGCTTCCTCACAACAGTACCCCCGCCTGGGGTTCGGGCACCTAAACCCCTGCATGAATGAACCCCGAACCAGATACCAGAATCTTCATCCATTTGCATACTCTCAAGGCATGTTGGACTAAAACACTCATACATAGCCCAACCTATCCTTCATATCCACATTACTTGAGCCCGTAATCTTAATGGGCCTTAAATCAAGCCCAAGGTGGATTTTAGGCACAACAGATCCTTCTCCCCCTTTTTTGTTATTAGCAAGAACTGTGATGTAGCAAGGTCGAGATTCAGAGGGATGAGAAACTAGAATCTGCATCTATGAAAATTTCTCTCTGTTTTTGCATCAGGATCTCATCCTGGCTTACTTCGCACAACTCACCTTCCCTTACTAAAGGGGTACTCAACCTCTCCTTTTGCTCTCTTGGAAGAAATAGGAGACCACTCTTGTACACACACTCACCTTTTGCCCTGGAGCAACCAGGCCTCTCCTATTTTTCACTCCCTTCCCTCAGTCCTAAAAAGAACCATAATAATTCAAGAAAGATTCGAGAATGATGGGTATAGAGCATTGATATATACTGCCTTGTGAAGAGTTTAGAAAACTCAGAGTAGAGTGTTGGCTTCTTCATGAAATAAAATGAAGAATATAGAATCTCACAAATCATCTCACAAGAATATTTTGCACAGAAACAAACACATTATCTCGCACAAAATCTCACTCATATACGTACATTCAAACAAAATGCAGAATCACAAATAGAAACATGTATCAAACTGTAGAACACAAAACGACATAAAATGGAAGCATTTTTCCTGTTTAATCTCTACTTGAATCTTCAATAACCACTTGATTTTTACCTAAAATAAGATATAGAATCGGAAATAATCACATCTTTCAAATTCAAACCCTAATTTCACGTATTTTCATTAAAATTTCAATTAATCAAAGATGTTACATATATTACCTCAGTGAATTCTCTATTCTATAGCAGTTTCTTATTGTTAATCGAGCTGAAAAAAGCTCATAATGTATGCTTTCCGTTAATAGTGCTCTACTTCGTTGATTGTGCAGCTCTCGACCTCGTGTAATACACAATTTTGAAAATGACGATTATATCTTGATTTATCTTTTAATCCTGATCATTGGTTTTTTAACGGTGCAGATTGATGTTCTTTATTGTCCTTTATATAAAATGTTTTTCCTTATTTTTAATTTATTTTATCATATCATTTTAAAAATGACGATTATGTCTAGATTTATCTTTTAATCCTGATCATTGGTTTTGTTAGGTCCAATCTGTTTGTAGAAGGGGGGGTTGAATACAAACAGTACTGTTTTATCGAAATTTGTTCGGATAGATTTTATATTTAATCCAATAACAAATTTGATGCGGAAATTTAAATGAAACAAAATTCAATTTAAATATAAAATTATATTAAACTTGAGAGGCTGTTACAAATACAGTACAGAGCAATATCTCACAAATAAAAACAAATTAGAAAATTCGACATGAACTTTTCTAGATTTGTTAATAAAAATTGAGATATAGATTAGGAGTAAAAACTCGCTAATAGCACAAGAGTAGCAAATGATCAAGTTCTATCGGATCAAATATTACAAAGGCAACGAACTTGATTTAACAGAAAATAAATAAACTCTTGCTATTCTTGAATGAAACGAGAGAGAAAGAGAGCTGAGATCTGTTTGTTGTTGATGAAATGTTGTTGTTGTGCTTCTGGCCGCCAGTGTTGATCTTTGTAGGTGAATAAGACATTTGCTGATTAATACTTTCCATTATGACCTCTTTTAAACTATTAAGACAATCAACTAAGTCTATTAAGACTTTCATTAAGATTGTCGTTAAGACAATTGATGAATTGTTGATTCGTGAACAAACTGAGAAGTCCGTCACGCTAAAGCCCAGTTGCAGGAGGCCAGAGTGCAGGACATGCGCTGGCTATTCTGGTTTGTCTCTCCATGGCACGTGGATGCCACGCGCTGATAAGTGAGTGAAGTGATCTGGCCGACAACCCATGTGCAATAGCTGAGCTTGTTTCCCGCCTAACTTGAATTGTTTCTTTGTTTAATTCCTCCGTATTTATTCTTGAAATAAAGTTAATTCACTTAAACAATTAACTGATTGAATCAATTAATCAACAGCCCATTGATACACAATTCAACCTACTTCATTTCTTTGCTTAGTAAACAATTCGGTAATTCTTTTGATTTAACAACCAACTGAATTGTTTCCATCAGTTTAAATCAGCCCATTAACACCAAGCCCACCAAACTCTCAACCCAGTTCCTTTTTTTTAAAACAATTAACTAATTTAATCAATTAATCATTTTATCAAATAATGATTAATTCATTAATTAATTAAATCAGTTTAGATTAATACATTAATTCAAATTTAATTAACATGATAATTAATTTAATAAATAAATCAATTCAGAATGAATTAATTTATTGATTAAATCAATTACATAATTATATTAATTAAATGAGAATTAATATAAATCATATGACAACCCAATCTCTTTCTCGAACCACTGAATGTAATAAAGAATTACCACTGAATTTATGCTGACGCTCAATGCACGGTCTGGTTCATGAGCGACTAACTCCAACGACTTTTCTTTATTTTTGACTCTATGATGTGGTTCCTTTTCTTATCTTCTCTCTCTTTAATTCTTCTGTACTGACTTTGTCACCTTGAAATCTCTGTCACTTTAAACGAATCCACTTCTTAACGAATACTTCAATGAGGCTTGAACAGATGTCTGAGCTTCTTTCAATGTAGCAATTCCTCAAGTCTGTAGATTGACCTTGAACTTTTTCTTCTAACGGATAATACAGTATGAGATTCCTTGTGACAGTCTATATACTATTTACTATTACAATCTTGTTTAAGTTGAGTTGAATCTTCGAAATACAAATTGGCTACATCATATGCCTTTCAATCTCCCCCTATTTGTTTGTTAGACAATAACAAGCAAATACCTAGAGGATAACTCAACTAACTCACTTAAACAAGAAAAAGATAAGGCATTAAAGAACTCAGTAAATAATACATGATAAAAAATTTCTCTGGTTTAAATATAACAATTCCAGAATCCTCAGTTGATGAAATGATAGATGTTTGTTCCTCTAGCACTAAACTGATCTTCAAATAGATACTCATCTTCATTTCTGATTCTTCATATATCTGCCTGATAATCCTTTACATCTTACATTGGTCATTATCAGCAGTTCTTGACTTACAATCACTTCCCTTCTCTAACACAGCTTTTCTCACTAAAGAAAAACAGCTGCTCCTACTATGTAGATAATGGTGAATCAATACCATTTCTATAATATCTAGGAAATCTACTACTCTTCCACTTAGCCTCTATACATAGTACATGAAAGACTAATAGAATAGTATTATGATGTACTTCTCCTTATATCTTCACTTTCTTTTCAACTGAAAGTCCCCTTACTTCTCCATCTAAATCTCCCCCTTAGTAACTTGACTTGCTTCTCCTCCTAAGCACAGTCTTTTAAAAGCTCCCCCTTTCTAACTTACTCTCCTTTTTCTTGTTCCCCTTACTTCTCCCCCTTAGTTGAGGAATCCTCCAATCAACTAGTTGACAAAGTAGTTGATACCAATTATTAGAGCTTACTTAGAAAGGAAGTTTTAATTTTTCCTCACTGTGAGTGTGTGATAGTGTTTA
Source organism: Saposhnikovia divaricata (assembly GCA_036435485.1). Lineage (NCBI taxonomy): Eukaryota > Viridiplantae > Streptophyta > Magnoliopsida > Apiales > Apiaceae > Saposhnikovia > Saposhnikovia divaricata. The sequence continues at coordinate 81,315,365 of CM071598.1, forward strand.
GTGTACCTCACAAGTGTTTCACTCTTCTCTCCACTCATATCACTTAAAATGAGTGATCTCATCTCTCATCTCTCAAGTGTTTACACTCATGCTCACTAGTGTATCACTCTTATCTCTCAAAGCTCCAACATCCATGTGTACCTGCAAGGAAAATTCACCATAGCCCCTTCTAGAGAGGTCATTGGTGGTGCAATGGGGTTTCGTAAATCCCCGATCCTTGTTGGACTTGTCAGACAAATCTGAGTCATAATCTACAAGTTGATAAAAATTTTCCCTTTTTGTGGGTTTCAGAATTGAATTCTAAGAAAGTAAACAATGAAATCAAAACTTAGAATTAAGATCATGTTTCCTTCTAGTGTCTATGAAGACATCACCTTGTTAAACTCATTAGGTAAATCTGAATCATAGTTAACAAGTTGCCAATCCGCCCCTATGTCGGACCCGATACCCGCAGGATCCAGAGATGTTCCTTCTGGGGAGTTAGATAATGATCTTGTTGAATTTTGCATTTAAGATCAATACCTTCTCTCGAGGTCTGTGTAGATTCTTGGTTCATTAAAGAACCTTTAACTTATAACCCTAACCGTAAAATGGTTGGATTACAGGTTTCCGTCAATTCATCCTTAGTGTGTGCAATCTCACTTTGTGCATATGTAATATTTTGGTTAGTGTATAAGGTAGTGACTCTCCAACTGAATATCCCACACATCCTTATTTGCTGCATCAAGTGTAGTTACTCCCTGGTGACCTCTAGTCTGATAGGTTACTTCCATTTAGGGGGTAAATTAGAATGTGTATAAGTTTGACTGTAGTCTAGGATAAAAGTTGTTGGGTATACAACCTTATTACTAATCATGTGAGAAAGCAAAACTCCAAATAGATGAACCTGCTTCACAGAATATGAGCAATAGAGATAGAATGCATTTTTATCAATGAAAAGTTTTCTGAGTAAATATTGCATTTTATCTTAAGAGAAATGATATACAGTTGTGATTTCAAAAGGTTTACAATATAAGCAATCACAACTGTAGAAAGAAATTTTGAGTTATAGGAAAGATATAGATCTTGAGCCTGTTTTACTAAACAAAAACAAAAGCAAAAATCCAATTAATAAATATATTTTTTTCTAAGCTACTACCAATTAATAAATATTAATCGAATTAATGTAAGTTAATGTTTAAACCAATACAAACAAAACTATTTTATCATGTTTTAGGTCCTGTAAGATAGATACCAACTATTAGAAATTGTTAACAATTGATAGGTCTTGTCTTCCAATTGTTAGATCCTGAAAATCAAACGTTAGTTCCTAAACAATTGAATTGACATATACCAATTTGATACCAACAATGGTCTTATATTAGAAAGTCTGTCAACAACAACAACACAACAAAGAATTAGAATTAAAACTGCAGGTTATGTGTGTGTTAAACAGAAGACAGTAAAAGAACCAAGTACAGGGACCTGTTAGTAAGTTTTGAAAGTATAGTGACTAAACTGAAAAAAAAACTATACAAACTATTTATATACACATGAAAAAGAATATACAAAAATAAGAAATAATATACATAATAATCATATAAAATAAAAACTAAAAAGAACAGAAAAATTCGAATTTACTAAACATAAAGGAAAAAATCGAATTGAAATAAAAAGAAATAGAAAAATTCGAATTTGAAATGTATTAAACAGAAAAATTTGAATTAATCATAAAAACTATACAAACTAATAATTTACATAGCTTGACTTATAAACGGACATAAGACTAAAATAAAAAGACAAACACTACAAAACATGTTAAATAAGATTAACATTCGAAAATTACAATACTTGTACAAAAACATATTAAATATATACAAGAATATTTATAATAAGTTAGTAAATCTATATATTTTCTAAAAAAATAACTTTCTACTAGAAAATTATTTAGAGAGAAAATATGATTTAATAAAATATCATAAACATTGTAGTTACTTCAAAATAATGAAATTTTTAACAAAAATAGTTTCCTAAAAAATTCTAACTTGAGAATTAGAGAAAAATATTTTTAGAGAAAATTTATTATTCTAAAAACAGAAACATGGAGTATAACAAGGGAATGATTATGACAATACTTTTAGAAAGATAACAAGTAGGAATTTGGAAAGAATGTCATACCATTTACTTGGTGCTTAGACCTGGGCATCAGCTTCCATCCTTCTTGTTGTTCAGGATCATCAAGTGCTTCCTCAGATTCTTTAGATTCTATACCTTGATTCTGAGATGCCCTTCTAGTTCTTACTCCAACATCTGGATCACCAATGATCAGCTCTATTCCAAACAGACTGTCCGAGAAGATTAGATCTTGATGAATCACCTTGTTCTTCATTGTGATGTTGTGTTTGACTAGTTGATCCTTTGTTTACTCCCTTCGAGTTATTGTCAGATTAACTTGATGATTCTTCTCCAGTGACATGGGTATCTCCAATATTAAAATTGTTTCCACCACTATCACTTGGATAATTATCATCATTAACATTTTAAACTAATGACTTCAAGGCAACTCCTCGTTAATAACAATTGTTAACTCCTAACAACTGTTTATTGGTAGACAACCTTGGTCTATAGATAAGATTTAATTATCAAAGTTGTCTTGTCTGCAATCTTAGAAATGATATTTTAAGTCCAATACACCTTGATCCATAGTATATAACATTTATTATCAAAGTGATTAGAAGCTTGCAACTAAGCATAAAAATTATTCGAAGTAACTGAACTATGGTAACTTTAGATATTACAATATCCATAGTTCTACTTAGAGAATTTTCATATTATGTATAGTAGTATGAGTGAATTTTAAAAGATACAACATAGATTACTTAGAGGAGTTCTAAGTAATTTCACTCATACCAATACATCTCACAATTATTTAGTAAATAGAATTCTAACTAAATATCATTAACTGATATAAGTCAAAACTTCAATACAACCAATTGTTAGAAACATGATATTAATTTTAGTGAATTTTTGAAAATGGAGCGTTGATAAATTCACTAGAATTAACATTTCACAACTAATTAAAGACCAAGATATATAGGTCCAAATTAGTTCTGATTCAAATTTATTTTGATAAATGAGGTATAGAGCAAATACTAAATTGAATTGCTTTAGGTTCTATAACTCATATTAATCAAAGTAAATAATAAATAAATAAATACTAAATCTCTATGAGTTAGATTTTAGCATTTAAGTATTTAAATTATCCTTAAATAGTCACCACTGAAATATATTGCAATTATACACATGGTAATCATTCAAAAGATAATTCTCAGCGTGAGGTCTGGATGTAAATAAGTTCACAAGTCCTTTCAATACTGAAATTTAAATACTTGTAAACTCATTTAAGAATTACTTATAGTAAAATCACAAGTCCTTTCAATACGGACAATTGAATACTTGTGAGCTTACTTAAGAATTACTTAACAGATGGGATTTACAAATTATATAGCATTAATAAAATCCCAAATTTACAAACCAATCTTGAAAAATTAATTTCATCAAGTGATTTAGCAACCGTGTCTGAAAGTTATTCTTAACTAAAAACATGCTCTCTTGAAAGAATTGATGCCTTATGCAAGATACTTAGCCTTGAGTGTTCCATAGAGTTGTTGGAGATGAATTTGATTCCTTGTGTTCTCCTGCTTTCGTACAACTCATTTGATCTGTCTCTATGTAGCAAAACATGTTAGAACCGATGTCTCTAGGGTACCATCTCCGTAGATTTTGGTCCAACTTAAGACATTTAAAAATCAAGTGTAATAATTACAAGAATATATTCTCTAGGTTCCGCTTGGGGCCTTGCACATTTACATATTGAGAATATAATATGTGTGTAAGTGATCTATTATCAATTGAATAAGATAATGAGCTGATGATTCCTCTATAGCCTGATTAGGTCCTAATTAGTAGATCCTGAACTTGTTGGGTCAAATATCTCTAGGGTACCATTTCCTCAGATTTGGGTCTTGCTTAAGATTTTTGAATACCAACTTGTTAGGTCCAAACTAATAGGTCAAAAGCCAGGTATAGTGGTGTGTTGGCAGAGAGTCTTGACAGGTCTAGAATCTTCTGAATAGAACCAAAAGATCCTTGACTTACTTTTATTGTCAACATTCTTTTGGCTTACTAAAGTAAATCAAAAGAATTGCAACTTTACCAACATCAAAACAGCAAATATCTTGATACCAATTTATAGTTAGTAGATCAACATATAATATAATCAAGATATCATTACACATATATATCATTTATGTTTATGCCTAAAGATGTAGAGAGTTCTATAAATATGACACCAATTGTTAAAAGATACCAACAGTTAAAGATTGATACCAAATATTAATTTATAGTTAGGGTGTCATACCATGTCTTCCATGCTTGCTTGAGTGATGATACCAGTTCATACTAACCTGTAGAGATCTTCCATTATCTCACCAACTAGGAGTGCACTTGTTCACAATCCTCTAGCATCCAGATTCAGTAAGTCTAGATGTCCATTATAATCTTGAATGTGCAACAGGTGCCTGATATCCTCAAGTCTTGTCACTAGTGCTTCTTGTTAGATATACTATCTTATCAACTTGTAACCTTGCACCCAGTTTGGTTTTGTCCCTCATAACAATGCCTTGACATCCAGTTAGACTTCGGGTTATCTTTGTACCAATTACAACGTTTTTGTTTGGTCTGGATACCAGCTTCCCTACAATCTACTTTTTGTACTGATTGAGATCATCTTGCATTGCAATCACTCAATCTGGATCTTTCAGAGCCTTTGTAGCTTTCTTAGTTTCTTCTAAAAGAAAACTAAAGAAATAATCATTGGTACTTGAAGCTCTGCTAGTCTTTTACTTCCACCATTAGGAACACTAAGAACTAGGACAAAGAATTAATTGAGTCAACATTCTTTGTCTTGGTAGACATGTTCTCATAGTGTCCTATAATTTTCAATGTGGTGTGTTGAGTTGACTAAATGATCCTTCTTTTGCTCCCCCTAAGCTGTTGCTAGGTTTACATGAAGATTCTCAATGTTGACATTGCTTTGATTTTAATCACCATCACCATTGACAGCTGGGAGCTAGAAGTTGTTGAACATCACTAAGAATTTCAATCACCTTTTGTTGATTAATAACAATCACCCTGTAGGCTGTAGACTCCATTGAGTAACCAAGAAAATTATCCTATTGAGCATTAGCTGATTGCCAAGATGCTCAGTTCCATTTATCATTGCAAAACAATTTCCTTCAAGAATTAAAACAAGCCCTAACCTTGGTTTCAAGTTCAACAATTTTAGCAAGTTGTCTAGATACTACTTCCACTAAAGATTTATCTCTTTTGTTAAGTAGTTCTATTTCCTCTCTTTGCTTATCCTTACATTTGTTCACATTTTGCACTTCTAGCACTTGATTTTCAAGCTCAATATTTAACAGATTTATTCTAGCATTTTCATTCCTTGCACATTCCAAAGTACTACCAAGATGACGTATTATTTCAGCATAAGTAAATTTTACCTGTGAGGTAGAACCATTGGAACCATTTGAATCGTCAAAATTTGCCATCATCGCAAGATTACCAACTTCTTCATCTTCACTGTCTGTGTCATCCCAGCTTTTACCAGCAACCACATAGGCTTTACCAGTCTTTTTCTTTTCAGAGGCTAATCTTTCCTTTGACTCTATTTGGGTCTTTGACACTCAGTGGAAAAATGTCCAAGTTCATTACAGTTAAAGCACCTAACCTTGTTTCTATCAATAGTTCCAGTTTTATAGCCACGCTTGCTAGTGTTGGATGAAGAACCTCCTTTCTGGAATCTATTGTTAGATTTAAATCTGAACTTGGGTTTCCTTCTAAATCTAAAATTACTGAACTGTCTCACCATCGTTGCCATGGATTTATCCTCCAACTGATCCAGCTCTTCTAACGAATAAAACTCTCCACCATCCTGAGTAGTAGGTGTGTGACCAACTTCAACTTCAAACTATTCCTTATCAGTGCTGTAAGGTTGAACAACCTTAGCTTCCATTTCCCGTGGAGTCTCAACAACTAAAGCTGTAAATGTATTTGCAACTCTACCTTTACCATAAATCTCTTTCTGTTGAGCTTGCTCCAGTTCATAGGTTTTCAGAATACCGAAGAGTCTTTCGAGAGTAATTTCATTCATGTATCTGGCTTCTCTAATGGCAGTGATTCTGTGTTCTAGGTGAGTAGGCATTGTTAGTAAGAACTTCCGATTAATCTCCTTGAGTGTATAGTTCTTGCCATGGACTTGTAAGTTGTTAATCAATTTATTATACCTTTCAAACACTTCTTGAATGCCTTCATTAGGGCCAGATCTGAAGTGTTCATACTCAGATGTTGGAATCTCAAGTTTGTTCTCCCTGACTTCATCCGTTCCTTCATTGATGGTTTCAATAGTTTCCCACATGTGTTTAGCAGTTTTACAATTCATCACATGGCTATACATCATAGCATCCAGGGAATCTATTAGGATGAGTCTTAAGTTTTTATCAAGGGCAATATCCACTTTGTCATCAACTGTGTAAGAATTAACGTCCTTTGGATATGTCCTTTCAGGAATAACAACTATTCCATCCATAGTTACTTCCTCTTCTGTAACCATAGGAACTATTGGCCCGGTTTTCAACACACCCATAAATTTGGGATTGGTAACATCAAGAAACAACTCCATTTTATTCTTCCACATGTCATAATTATCTTTGTCAAAGATAGGTATCTTCACAATGGCTTTCGAAGTCATGATGAATTTTTAAGTGAGTTAAAAATTCGAACTTGATTTTTAATTGAATAAAGATAGGATCTTGATTTGTATATCAATCAAACGGCTCTGATACCAATTGTTAGGTCCAATCTGTTTGTAGAAGGGGGGTTGAATAGAAACAGTACTGCTTTATCGAAATTTGTTCGGATAGATTTTATATTTAATCCAATAACAAATTTGATGCGGAAATTTAAATGAAACAAAATTCAAGTTAAATATAAAATTATATTAAACTTGAGAGGTTGTTACAAATACTGTACAGAGCAATATCTCACTAATAAAAACAAATTAGAAAATTCGACATGAACTTTTCTAGATTTGTTAATAAAAATTGAGATATAGATTAGGAGTAAAAACTCGTTAATAGCACAAGAGTAGCAAATGATCAAGTTCTATCGGATCAAATATTACAAAGGCAACGAACTTGATTTTACAGAAAATAAATAAACTCTTGCTGTTCTTGAATAAAACGAGAGAGAAAGAGAGTTGAGATCTGTTTTTTTGTTGAAATGTTGTTGTTGTGCTTCTGGCCGCTAGTGTTGATCTTTTGTTGGTGAATAAAACATTTGCTGATTAATACTTTCCATTATGACCTCTTTTAAACTATTAAGACAATCAACTAAGTCTATTAAGACTTTCATTAAGATTGTCGTTAAGATAATTGATGAATTGTTGATTCGTGAACAAACTGAGAAGTCTGTCACGCTAAAGCCCAGTTGCAGGAGGCCAGAGTGCAGGACATGCGCAGGCTGTTCTGGTTTGTCTCTCCATGGCGCGTGGACGCCACGCGCTAATAAGTGAGTGAAGTGATCTGGCCGACAACCCATGTGCAATAGCTGAGCTTGTTTCCTGCCTAACTTGAATTGTTTCTTTGTTTAATTCCTCCGTATTTATTCTTGCAATACAATTAATTCACTTAAACAATTAACTGATTGAATCAATTAATCAACAGCCCATTGATACACAATTCAACCCACTTCATTTCTTTGCTTAGTAAACAATTCGGTAATTCTTTTGATTTAACAATCAACTGAATTGTTTCCATCAGTTTAAATCAGCCCATTAACACCAAGCCCACCAAACTCTCAACCCAGTTCCTTTTTTTTTAAACAATTAACTAATTTAATCAATTAATCATTTAATCAAATAATGATTAATTCATTAATTAATTAAATCAATTTAGATTAATACATTAATTCAAATTTAATTAACATGATAATTAATTTAATAAATAAATCAATTCAGAATTAATTAATTTAATAATTAAATCAATTACATAATTATATTAATTAAATGAGAATTAATATAAATCATATGACAACCCAATTTCTTTCTCGAACCACTGAATGTAATAAAGAATTACCACTGAATTTATGCTGATGCTCGATGCACGGTCTGGTTCTTGAGCGACTCCAACGACTTTTCTTTATTTTTGACTCTATGATGTGGTTCCTTTTCTTATCTTCTCTCTCTTTAATTCTTCTGTACTGACTTTGCACTACTAAAAAAATGATAATAGACATCGGTTTCTGGCCGATGTCTTTGAAAAATCCAGACCGATGTCTTTGTCGGTGATGTCTAAAGTCGAAAGTTTAGACATCGGTTTCTGGCCGATGTCTATTAGCGTATAGTACATTAGTTTTAAAAATATTTCTGATGTTTATGTACTGTCTTCTTGGGTTAACTACATGAGGTTAACTTTTGAATTGTTATATTAGAGGTTTTAGCTGTTATTTAACATATAACAAACATAGAATAATTCGACATAGACATCTGTTTTTGTCCAAATATTGATGTCTAAGCCTTTATTAACATCGGTAAATATAAAGAAAACCGATGTATAATGTTGTCATAGACATCGGATTTAGACGATGCTGAAGATAACTATTGCATTGGCTACCTATTTTTAAAACCGATGTCTGAGGTCCATCCGACATCATTTTCAGCTGATGTTTAAGACTTCTAATATAACAGTTTTTTATAATGATGAACGATGTGCAAGGTCTATTAGTACATCGTTTTTTTTTGTCTCTAATCGATGTGTAAGTTGCAGGTAGACATCAATTGTTATTGACAATTGGCTATGCATGTTGTTATTAGACATCAATTTTCTCTATTTGACATTTAAAACTAATGTCGTTTTTCATATTGATACAAACAAAACTTGATTGTAATCGAAAACAAGCATTCATTCAAACATATACACAAACAAAACTACCGCCTGCCATCAACACAAAATTAAGTACACATTCATTCAACCAATGTCATTCATTTACAAGCATCCATAGTTCATTCAAACATACATTCCTAGCTTCCAGCCATAATCGAAAACAAGCATAACTTGCAATCTAGAATGTATACAGAATCAACCAGCTATATATAGCCAAATTCGCAAAACATAGAAATTCGCAAAACCAACTGATAGGTACAAGTACTATAAATCCAGAAACCAACATGCACTAGTACTGAATCCATCCAACAAAACCTGATCCGACAAAAGTAAAGTCAAATACGATCTTGAATGAATTCGAGTGCCTCAACACGCACCTCATCCAGATCCGCATCACTGTAAGTTTTTCTAGTCTTGTTCAGCCACTACAAAGTGCAAACAAAAAAAATCATTTAACACAAACAGAAATGGCCTGCAGGTTCATAACCTTACTATATAACTAAGAATATGTTAAAGAGATATGCATGCATCGAAGATAACAGATATAACTACACTGAGTGTACGAGAAGCAGACAAAATTTTACCTTTGTGGCAAAAGTCAATCCCGGATCCTTTGTGATCTCTTTCATGTAGCGCATTACAACGTAACCGCATTCATGACCACCAGGTTGTTTCGGAGATCCCTGTTTCAATTTTTGAAAAAAAGGCATATCAGGCCTTGCCAAATTAACCAACATTTTTAATTACAATGGATTGGAACGAAATGTAAAATTACTTACAGCGAGAAACTTTACTTTCGGCATCTTGCTGCTCCTACCAGTTTCGGCATTGAAAGATTTCAAAGCACTGCAAAAAAAAATTATAAAAAATTAATTAGTACTCCATGTCAAAATCGAGGAGTGCTTTCAAACTCATCACAGTGGTGGAAATTACCTTGTTAATGCTTTTTCTACTGGAAACTGAACTAGATGAGGCAGTGGATTGAGAATGTAAATCTCACCATCCCAAATGATTATTAAAATCCAATGCATACTATTTTCAATTAAAAAAAAGGCATCACAGTCAGAAATTAAGAAAATTAGAATGAGAAGTGTTGGCATTTATCAAAGTTGCAAATTAGATCCAAGTGTTTAAATTAACTTATCTAAAGAGTACACTTACTTGTGATTATGTGGCAAGAAGAACAGGCGATCAGCATTACCCTCTTTGAGTCGTTTTATAATGTAGGCTTCAAATTCAGCATTGACCTTATATGTCGATCCTGGATCGACAAAAGCAAATGTATTTGATTCATCCGTCTTACTTAGCTCAGTATGCAGGTGCCTAAAAAAATTAGCATTATAAATTGTACATGCAGAATGAGAAAATTTATAAACAAAAAATATGTACTTACAGCATATAAGCTGAGATGACAGCTTGGCCAATCATATTGTACTCCAATAATGATATAATATTCTTATCTAACAAAAAAATGGTTTTTTCATGTCCAAACACCTCCTGACCACATTAAATCGGTATTGACATCCCATATTTTTTCATCCAGATTGTTGCATGTTTAAACAACAAATTAAAGCCTTTCGGCACTTTCCCAGTAGGCTTTGCATCAGTAAACATGGCCTTCAGCTTCCGCATCTCACCCTTCGAATTATCACCCTTCGAATTCTCACCATTCGAACTCTTTTTCCTTGACAGCACAGGTTCTTTTTTCTTACTCTTTAATTAATCAACTCATAAAAACATAAGCACATATAAGTTTCGATAGATCATGCATGCATCGGAAGTGAAAATGAAAAATTATCCCGTAAATCATACCACACCAGCAGCTGGGTAGATTATTAATTCCTCGGGCCATGCTACATGAGAGCCAACAACTTGCAGGACAGTCTCGATTTCTCCGGGTACTGGCACTGGAATTAGTGCATATTCTTTAATAAAACCTTCAACAGAGACTCGTAGACATCCGGGCGGCATAGCCTTTCCATGAATTTTCTCACCGAATTTAGAAGGGGGAAAAACAACACCAAAAGCAACCTTGTTGTTTATGTCGTTTACCGCCAACTCACATTTTTGACCATCTTAGAAATTTGATAAAAAAAATGTTAAACCAACTAATTGCTCATTTTGGAACTCAAATTGTTAATTTTAAATTTCAGCCAATAAAGTGCAAAACATAAATAATATGGGCCACATCTAAGCATAATTTACTCTCCTATCTATTTTTTTTACCAGATTTTCAGGAGATGGAGGAGGAGTCTCAACAACGACACAGTCTTGTTCATCACCACCCAACACCAATCCTTTTGCAGCTACCGGTTTTGTCTTAGCTTCTGCTAAAGCTGCAGCTTGTTCGACACTTGCTTTGTCGAACACCATTGGTGAATGAAGACTGGATTGGGAATTAACCAATGCCTTTAATTGAGCAATCTCCTACTCCAGATTCTGCATCTTCTCAGACATCTTTCGATCACGAGCCATCAACTCTGACTTTGAGATTCGAACCTTTTTCTCTCTTGGTAGTTTGAAGAATTCTTTTGGAGTGATGAACCCTCCAACTGCTCGGACCCTTCCCGAATGCTCAGGAGTTTCCAATGCAACTGTCAGAACATCTTCACCTGCAGTGTGGTGAAATTCACCATTGTCCTTGGCTTCCAGTGGGGTATCCTATATACAGACATGAGAAGTGTCAACATAAATTAAATAACATATTATCATAAATAATTATCATGACAGGAGTCTTACAATTCTTTGGCACACTTCTGCCAGATCTTCATCCATCACACCGTTCTTTGGTTCTCGAGCCTTCTTCCAAAAAATTGCTTTGTCAGGATCTTCTTCGGGATCCAACCTTCCAGCCTTAATCAGTTAAAAATGAAGCAACAAATTGAAAATATAAAAAAAGAAATATAGTTTGAATAAAAAAAAGACTATTGTTATTGCCTCTTCTTCCTTCAAGCCAATGTAGCCCTTTCTTGACAAACGATGAGGATATTTTCTCTTACCAACTCTGCCACTTTGTAAATCATGAATTTCCTAAAACCAAATTTACATGATTAAAAATAATCACAATTTGTCATGCAAAACAATCATTAATGTATGTAATTGAAAACAACATAAATTAAAGAAAAAAATCACATTTACCTCCCAGCTTTCAGCAGACCTCTGTGCAACAAACCTTTTCCAGGCTGACATACCAACAAACTCATATTACTTTGGCGGCCTACTCAACTTCTTCTTCTCAGCAAGATATGGTCGCACAAATTTATTCGTTAATCTGGTCTTAAATTGTCTCCATTTAATGCCTGTAGACTTCAGGATAAAGTCCTCTAAATGTGGTTTAATTTTGAATGTATCCTGGAGAACAGAAATTATAAGATCAATAACAACATACACACATGCATTTAAATGTCAATTTATTGTCACATTATACGAGTTCAGAATAGAGTCTAATTTGCCAATTAACATACAAATGTACACAAAACAAACAGGAGGCAAATAAACACAATAAATTATCATAAACACAATCAAAATTTCTCGAAAAATTAAATAAGTAACCGATAAAAAGCCTATAAATCGAAAACAGACAGAGCATCATACAATTCAGTTAGACTACAACACATTAATACATGCTCTGTCACTTTATAATCCAACAGATGCAAAAGATATACATCCAACAGTTAACAATTATTACATAAAAATGCTTACAACAAAGAAAAATACATAAAATGCATATAAAAATGATTATAATCGAGCATTGGTAAATACTAAATGATTAAAAACAAAACCCCCAATTTTAAAAATTAGGGTTTTTTTAACAACCCCAATTGATTTTTAACTAAATGCATGCATTGATATGATTAACATACATACAACTACAACTTTCGAGCTTACCAATTCGAGCTTTCGAGCTTCAAACAAATCTATTGAGCTTTGGAGCTTCTTCGAACTGAGCTGCGAACTGAGTCGGGAGAGGAGACAGCTGGTGAGAGAGGTTGAGAGAGGTGATAGTCGAAAGAGAGAGGTGAGAGTGGATAAAGGTGAGAGTCGCGAGAGAGAGAGGGAGAGGGAGAGAGAGAGAGAGAGAGAGAGAGAGAGAGAGAGAGAGAGAGATGTGAGGTTAGGTCTGAGAGAGAGAGGTGGGTTTTGTTTTTAGTTTTAATTAATGAATTATTTTGTTTTAATTTGTCTGAATGAGTGAATGTAGTGTTAGAATTGAGGGGGGGGGGAATACAAAAATTTTGGTTAAGGGGGGAAGAAATAGCGGGCAAATGAAACTTATTGGGGGAAAATAAAACTAAGGGGGGGAATATTTCAGAGGGGGCGCGCGCTGAATTTTTTAAGGATAGATTTAGACATCGGTTCATAAATGAAGTAATGTCTAAATGTTTTTAAGAAAAGGTTTAGACATCGGTTGATAAATGAAGTGATGTCTGAATGTTTAAAAGACATCGGTTTTATTTTCACTTATGTTAAAAAGACTTTTAACATCAGTTTTATTTTAATCGATGTTAAAAACCGTGATGTCTATTAACAGATTTTTAGTAGTGTTGTCACCTTGAAATCTCGGTCACTTTAAACGAATCCACTTCTTAACGAATACTTCAATGAGGCTTGAACAGATGTTTGAGCTTCTTTCAATGTAGCAATTCCTCAAGTCTGTAGATTGATCTTGAACTTTTTCTTCTGACGGATAATACAGTATGAGATTCCTTGTGATAGTCTATATACTATTACAATCTTGTTTAAGTTGAGTTGAATCCTTGAAATACAAATAGACTACATCATATGCCTTTTAGGTTTTTTTAACGGTGTAGATTGATATTCATTATTGTCCTTTATATAAAGTGTTCTTCCTTATTTTTAATTTATCATATCATTTTGAAAATGACGATTATGTTTTGATTTATCTTTTAATCCTGATCATTGGTTTTTTTAACGGTGCACATTGATGTTCTTTATTGTCCTTTATATATATATATATATATTATATATATAATGAAAATTAATTTATAATATATAATAATATTATTATGATTTAATTTATATTTAAAGAGTAGTTGATTGTTTAATCAAGAAACTTAATATAAAATATATAATAATATATCGTGTTTGATTTCAAATTAAAGTAGTAATTTTTAGTAATTATTTTTTGATTTAATAATTATGTATTACATAGATATGTTAAATAAAAATATTATTATATTTAAATTAGTATTATTATTTAATCATGATTAAGAAGGAAAATTCTTAATATAATTTAATTAATTTAAAATTTAGGATTTAAATTAAAAAATAATTCGTAATTTTTTAATTGATTAACTCGAATTTGACATACTGTAATTGTCAAACAGACCCGTAACATGAGGATGTTAAAAGGACAATTTGGTCCTTGTGAAAAGTGAAATAAGGTATCTTCGACCAGGGGAAGGAAAGTATTGGGAAACGAGAAAGAGGAGGTGGAGAGGGTTTGGTATAATTTTACATACATACATACATCCCCAATTTTGTCCCCCCCCTTTTCTCTCTCTTCTCCAGAGCGAGCGCCGATCGGATCCTATTCCGGATCCAACCCGAGAAAGAATATTTGAATCACATTATTCTCTTCACTCATCTATCCACTTTGATCGATATTTTTCATTAATTAAACTAGTTATCTTCAACAAACAATCGATCATCTACTTATCAATCACTAGTTTCTATAATCTATCATCTCTTGTAATCAATTGAATTATAAAACCCTAATTTTGATGGCAGCCAATGTTTTTGCTCAATCCGAACCGCCGCAACAACAACACGTGTTTGTTCAATCCGAACCGCCGGTGGTTTCTGTTTTAGTTGGTGATTCTGTTGGGGCTCCGATTAATTCGGGCCAAAACTCTGAGAATAGTAATGGCAGTGGTGGTGGTTTGAAGCAAGTGTGGGGGAAGCCATTGAATGGTAATGGAAATAGTGGTGCTGCGGCGGCGGCTGCTGCTGCTGCTGCTCCTGTTGTTGATGTTAGTCCTGTTATGGATACTCACTCCTGGCCTGCTCTTTCCAAAGCTCCTCCTAAGTCGGCTTCTTCCGATTCGCTTTCCGAAGGATCCTTGCCTGCATCTCAGGTTTTGTTTTATTGCCTAAGAATTGTGTATATGTTTCGTACAAGTGTTATGTGATGTGTTATGATCAATGTATTATAATTGTTTTATTTTTAATTTATTTTATCATATCATTTATCTTATGATGATTTCATTTATCTTATGATGATTTGTGTTCAATTAAAATTTTGTTTTGTAATAAATATATTCAGTTTAAAAGGCACTATCACATAATACGTGATTAAGGGGATTGAGAATCAGAGATTAAGAAAATCTTTAAATAATAGGGCATGGTTAAATGGATGTTTATGACGTTAATGATAGTTGATTCAAGAGTTGATACATTTACAAAGTTGATAGGTAGAGAATGAGATAAATATTATCACTATTAAAATGGTGAGATGGGTTCTAATGAAATGTTAATTGGAGATGGGAGCATTCCATGGCTCGGAAACACATTTGCATCAACCAAGCAAGGCGAGAGAATATTTCATTAGTTAAAATCTCTTGAGGAACATTCTCAAGCTTCATTTTATTTAATCTTCTCCATATCATTCTTTTTAGCTCCAAAAGACACACTGAGAGAGACTAGAGAACGGATCAACTTTTGAATCAACTAACAATAATATTTTAAATATCCCTTTAATCATGAATTTTCTACCTTTTAAAATTCTGTTAACCTCTGATTCTCAATCACATATTATATAATTCTAATTAAATATGAATTATCATAAGATATATGATATGATAAAATCATAAAGTATATTAACTAATGAATATCCAGCTGAATAAATCAAATATTGTAATAAGTTTATGTATTTGGATATTAAAATATCCAAATACTTAAATATATCATATATCCTTTGGCCTGTTAGTTGGAGATGCTGATATATACTTAATTTTTTGTGAATGTTTCTATGTTTTAGGGTAGTGGAATGGGCTCTATATCTTCAAGTAAGCAAGTTTTAGCTAATACTTCAAGTCCTAATTCAAATATGAATCATGTAACAAATACACGCCAAAGGTCTATGAAGCGTGGTACAAACAATGGTGGCTTTATTCAGCCATCTTCACCACAACCACAGGCTCCAGCTGTGGAAGTGCCACCAGGAAAACCTGGTAATACTACAGGGGAATCTTCCTCCCATAAGGAAGGTGGTCCAAAGGGAGGATTTGGGAATGATCACCAACCCCAGCGTAGTAATTCGTTTAACAGGCGGGGAGGCAGTGGGCAGCATCCACGTGGAGATGCTTCCCATCATCATAGTTATGGGGGAAGACGTGATCAGGATCGTGGGAATCAGGACTGGAATCGTAGTCAGCAGAGTTACGGTAACAGGGACAACTACATGCAGCAGCAGAGAGGTGCTCATAGGGGCTATGCACGAGGCCCACATGCGTCCCCGTTTATTGCTCCTCAACCAGTGCCTGTCCGCCCTTTTCCCAATCACATGGTTT
Organism: Saposhnikovia divaricata; assembly: GCA_036435485.1. NCBI lineage: Eukaryota > Viridiplantae > Streptophyta > Magnoliopsida > Apiales > Apiaceae > Saposhnikovia > Saposhnikovia divaricata. The sequence continues at coordinate 81,331,878 of CM071598.1, forward strand.
TCCCCACAGGTGAGATGTTTGTCATTGAATGTATCATAAATATTACACTTTTGCTCTATGTAATTGCTTCGTAACCTATATTTTATGTGATTGCAGATGTTCCACAACCTGTATTTTATGTTCAAAGTCCGGAATCTCTCAGAGGAGTTGTGCCTATCATGCCACAGGTGGCAGCTCATCCTATGTATTATCCTCCCTTTCCAGATCCCCAATTGCATGTTAAGATAATGAATCAGATAGAATATTATTTCAGGTACTTCATTGTCTTCATTTACTTTATTGATCTATTTTTGGCCAAGCGATATGTTAGTTTTGTGGGAACTTAACAGCTATTCAATTTTGCTTTTGCAGCAATGAGAATTTAGTTAAAGATACATTTTTGCGGCAAAACATGGACGAACAGGGATGGGTTCCTATTAAGTTAATAGCAGGCTTTAAGAAAGTGAGTTTTTACGAATGTGTATTAATATATCTGTGCCTTTTTGTTTACACCTTTCTGGTTCAAATATTTCTGCTTATTAGTTTTTTTTTTTTTTATATATTCTCTGTGCCTTATTCTGTCATCCTATATCCTAGTTGTTGGATGGATTTTATTCTACTTGTGGATTTGTGGTAGCCTTGGGGGAAAATATGCAACTTCATAAAGTTCTGCTCCTTACATGGTGTGATGAACTAGTGACATTTTCATATATCTTAAAATTCTCATTTCTTTCTTGTGAATATGGGAGACTAACTTGACATAGAATTTGTGGTGTATTTTGGGGCAATATCTTATTTCCTTGATTTTCTTCTTACTAGCTTTATACCCGTGCAGCAATTCAGGGGAAACTTTATAAAAAAAATTGTGTAAGTGTTTTTCTTTATTTATTTATTAATATTTTTTATAAAATATCTATCTTATTTAGTTTCAACATTATAAATTTTTAATAATGATTATAGTTGATAATATATATTTTCTTTAACATATTTATATTGGTTCAGTTCATGTTATATTTCGGAGTAAGATGAATTCCTGATTTAATTTTTTTTAAAAATCTTTAAGTTTTTCAATTATTTATTTGTTCATTCATTATTTTCCTAAATTTAAATCTGATAAATTTCAATTTTAATATTTGTTAGTATTATATCAGATTACTTTTTGACAACTTTTTCCTAAATTATAGATAATGTTTATTAGAGTTTGTTTTCATTTCTATTTTTAATATTGTAATGTTATTTTAAATATATCAATTGTAAACATATTATAACTAATATATTTTAAATATATTGTAATTAATTATAATATGTTTACCTAAGTGTTTTAATTTCATTTATTCATTTATTTATTTACTTTTTCCTAAAAGATTAGGTATGGCACAACTTCATTTTATTAACTTTGAATAATAATTATAATTATTAGTATTCAGAAATATATAAACTTTTTTTTTTGTCACGAAACTGTATAAATTTTGTTTTAGTGTATTCTATGCTTTTGAAATTTTAGGTTTTCATATTTCAAATCTTTAAAATGAATATAATACTCTTTTAAGTATTTTATTTAAAATATGTAATAATTTATTTAACTAAAATTCCAATTGATAAAATGAATCTAATACTCTTTTAAGTATTTTATTTAAAATATTTAATAATTTATTTAACTAAAATTCCAATTGATAAGAATTTTTTTTAATTTAATTATGTTACGTTTGAGATTTTTTAGCTAGCAGGGCGGTGACGACCATGACCAAACCATACCACATTAACTCTTTTACTCCAATTATATATAAGGATATAATGATCTGTTGGGCAGCTTGAGTTCTTTTGAAAACCTGAAACTGACATAAGCATGGTCTTCCTTTGAAACAGTCTTGGTAGCATATGTCCTGTATTGCAGTTTCCCTTCTATAAATTCACCTGCTGATTTTTTTTCTCATTCTTTTTGCTCTTGTCCTTCAAAATTATTTTCTTTGTATTATTTTTGTTACAGTTTACTAGTAATTAATCATTTTATTTTTGTTACTAATTCTTTTTTTTATAATTATACAGCCAGATTTGGAAGTGACCCTTTCAAATGAGATACGTTGTTTTAGTTTGGCTAAAACGTATCCTCCCGCATAATTTGTTGTCTTGTGATTATTATTAACTTGAGATAAGTAATAGTAAAGTTAACTTGCTCAAAAACAAACATTGCTAATGTCCTCTAGACCGTCCATGGATTTTTTTTCATCAACTTGGTGAATTAATTCAAGGTCTAATTTTCAAACTTTTGTTCGTCCTCTAAGAGTCCAATAACTATTGGACATAGGGTTAGAATGGAACATAAATGGAGAGGGACCCCTACTTGATCCAAAATTATTGGATATAAACGGACATGTAACCTGTTAGATACCTGTTGAGATCTGACCTGATTAGCATGATCCTTTTAGTAAATGGATTGGATATGGATTACTCATGAATCCATGATGTGATCAGGTACAAAGCCGATCTTTCATATAAATAAATGAAAATAGTGATAGTAATCGTAATATAAGATTAAAATTAGATCCATCATACATCCTATCTTTCTGTACCTCTGCCCTTTTCAGTCTGTTCCATCATACATCCTAATCCTTTGGCAATCATTTGTCACGTCTTCAGCTTATCCGAAACGGTGAGTGGGTCCTTGATCTTCTATTTCTATGTTCTTAGATGGGTAAGTTTTCTCATTTAGTTGCTCATGGAGGTCAATCTTGTTCTTGGGTCAAGACCCCGACAAGCTTGTCTTAGGTTCTATCCAGTAAGAATGATAGGTTTCACAGCTACATCCAGTGAAGGTGATCTTTATGCATATTTCTTATGATATTCGATAACTGTGTATTGTTTGAAGCATATAGACTTTTATGTATATCGTTGTTCATTATACTAAAAGATTAGGCAGCCGATCCCATTCGACTAATGAAAAATAACTATATTGGGATTTCTCTGAATCCCGAGCAGAGTCAAACCTGATCCGTTGACCACCAGATTGGACATGTAATGTGTCGTGACTGGAGTTGGTTATTGACATTGTTATTTACTTCATGTCATTCTTTAGGTGAACAAAGCACTACAATCTTTGTATACAAAATGTTTCCGTCAAAAAAGTGCTTGTCCTGTTTTTCTTTTTCTTTATATATAGTGACTTACCGGTGCATCTAGATGGATCTATATTTGTAATACTAGACTCCCCTCTGGGATTTTTGGCTTACTACAAGAAAAACCATTTATAGTTTTCAAGTAAAAGTATTTTTTTATCAAAAATAAATGTTGTTTGGACTGTCCAATTACCAAGGCAGTTATATATTAGGTAATGTATGACCTACAATTTATCATTAGTAAAGGTGTGATTAAAAAAAAAGTACATAAAAATTTTCATGTATTAATATTGATTAATGTCCAAGTCAAGCTACAAACTGTAACAAGGCCAGGAAATGTTAGTTGCATTCAACTTATTAGTCTCTTTTAAGCTCAAAGTTATTAGTTTTAATGAAGTTATCTTGGGATCCAAAGTTTGCTGTTAATTATGTAGATGACTGTCTAATTGTTACAAATTAATCAAAATTTATTGACACCAATAAACAGGGTCGTTACTCTAAGGACCCATATGAGATGCTAGCCTACTTCCATAGACTTTTATGAAAATGTAATTTATAGTATGTAAATGATTAGTATTTGCCCGTTAGATGTTATGATCTCATTTTTTTTTTCTCATTTCATATTGATTGTGCATGTTACGAAAATGTCATGTTAAAATGAATGTGGTAAGTTACATTTTTTTTTTTTTTTTTGTGAATAGGCATTGGTACAGTAATGGCCTTGGGATAGGTAAAAGTTTTGTAGCTTTTGGAAATACACTTCTAGCTTATGGTCTTGCATCGTCATTGTGTATTCCATTTCTGGTCATTTGTTCAGTTTCTTTTTTACTTGTGAAATCATATAGCTATGTGCACTCCATGCTTTAAATGCCATTTGTCTAGCTGCCTTGTAGCTTATTATGGAACAAACTGTCACTTTACTCATTTCATTTAGCCTTCATGTGGCCTCTAAAATGTTTGTTAATGGTTTCTTAATAGTTTTCTGGATAAGATGTCAGTGCTGTGGTTCAAGCCTTGCCATTTATATTTTCTTGCATACGTTACCTGTTTCGTACTTTTCTCAATGTAATTTTTTCTTTAGCCGTGTTTGATTTATTAAAATCTTTATACCGGATGATTTTTCTTGGTAGTTATGGTCTTCATATGAATAGATTATTTTGCAGTCGATTCTACATTTAATTTAGAATGATAAATTTGAATTAGAAAGAATTTTATATATCACGTTCAAATTAAACTTCCAACCCTGTCGTGCTAATGCATTATATTTATTCGTACTTATAAGACAGTATTGGTAAACAGTTTGAGTATTTCCAACTCAGTCTATTTCCATTATCATTCAATCTAAAATCCTGAAGTACTTTTTGATGTAAATGGTGACATGGAGCAAAAAGATGAAGCATTCTTCTGCAAGTAGTAAAGTTAGTCATATCCATAAACTTGTACCTTTCTTTATCTATCTTCTTTGTCATTGCGCTAAAGAAGATATAATTTGTCCTACTGAAGTCGCACTCTTACCTAGTTTTTATTAAAACATGTTATGATGTAGAGGAACAATTTTGGTCTAAGTCGAGTAAAAATGAATATCAACCTTTGGATAAAAAAGATAAGGAACAAGGGGAACAATTTGGGCACCTTGACAGTAACTGAGTAAAGCATATTTGTTGTATTGAAGTGAAGGCCTTCAATATTGACGGCAGAAATGTTATGTTGGTTTTCGCCCGTTGACGGATATATGTTGATTCTCTATTTTCTCTTTTATTAGTTGATGAACTTTTTATGTTGAATCTAGAACGTTCCTTTCGTTTATTTTATTGAAGGTTTATTTGGCTATCGAAAACCTCCAGCGGAGGCTAGTAGTGCATCTGGTGGCGTCTCCCTAAATAGTTTATATTGTAGGATATTGCTATGTGTGATATGTTGCACTTACGACACCATTTCATTGTTTATTTTCTCTTTTGCAGGTTTTGAATTTGACAGACAATATTCTGCTCATATTGAATGCTGTTCAGGCGTCGACTGTTGTTGAAGTTCAGGTATATATACATTGATAACCTTTCTTTATGAAAATGAATAATCCTGTAGTGGTGATAAATGATAGAAAATCATTTGGATTGGACAATTAATAGATCATTTCTTGTAGTGCCAGGTACCAACGAAAATGAGTTGAGGCTTTTTTGAGATTTAGTTTTTGCATTCTGTATTACATGTTCTTTCCGATGCATAGAACACCCACCCTCTCTCCTCCCCTGATACCACCCACAGGAAAACACACAACTGAACCCCCCATCTTTTATGTCATGTTGAACTATTTATATACAAGTGTTAGCTTCAGCGTTATCTTTGACTAGCATTTTTGTTCAATTATGCAGAATGACAAAATTAGGAAGCGAAATGAGTGGATGAAATGGATCATGCCTCTTGGCCCATTTTCTCCTGTATCGAGCCCTCAGGCTCGTGCAAAGTCTGGTCATGATATGCTAACAGGTCAATTTCAAGGTGTTTCTTTGGATGAGAAGTTGGTGCATGGCCACACTGAGATGTTTAAGAAGTCATTATCTGGCGAGTTAAGTAGCCAATTGCAACAATCTGGAGGTGAAGGTGATGTTAAGACTGGTTTTGAGCGCAACAGTTCTGCAGGAAGTCTCAAGTAAATGATCGCAGAAATCTGTCATGCCTTGTCTGAGAGAGAAAGAGAGAGAGAGGGGGAGTACTATAATGACGGTGACAAACATATTAAATCTGCTGGGTTGTCTATTTATCTTAGCAGTTGGTGATGGTTTTGCGTCTTGCAGTGGCAAATAGACAAAAACAATAATAAGGGGAGAAAAACATGAAGTAGAAACCTTAAACTCTAATAAAACAACAAAAAACAAAGAATATATTATGACTTTAAGTGTTTGAAAATTTTGGATTAATGTTTCATAATGGTTGGGATCAGATTGTTTTTGTTTCTATATTTGTTATCATTTTGTGGTTTGCTTGTGTATCTTATTTGGGGAATTTTGTTCCTACTTCCCCTGAGCTTACCCCTTAGCTAGTTTTTGAAATTCTTTGGGGTCTTGATACCTTCCATTGTGGAAGCATATGAATAGGTTATTGAAAGCCATTGGTGTGTTTTAGCAGAAGGCCATAAAGCTCTTGTGGTGAATCTCACGTGTTAAAGACTATAGTATAAGCGCTATTACATTTGATCTGTGATATACTATTTTGATTTAATTCAGTTCTATACTTTCTTCCTCAGTTAACTTGTTACAAACTAATTTTTTATATTGTTGTAGCGAGGAATGTTGTGGGTGAGGTATGTGTCTAAACCATTGCAATTCATGCTCAAACTAGGAAGTTGCAGTCTGGAAAGTGGAAACCATCAAACAAAGGTGCCAACCTATTTAACCAAGGTTAACTGGCTAACCCCTAGAGTTGCTTCTTTGTGTTGTCTAGGGTCTAGGGTGATGTCTGGTGGGTTCAAATACAGTCAAACCTCTTTAAATATACACTATCTGTGGGCCAAAAAATCAATTAAAATTTTAGGGTTATTAATTTTGAGGTTCCTCGTGGCAAAAAAAAAAAAAAAATTTGAGGTTCCACTGTATATAAACATGATCTCTTTGTGAAGGTAGACCTAATGACAATGAACTGCAGGGGAACGGAATAACACCTTATTTTGCTTGTTTGTGTTGCCAAGATCATGGTTCGGATGGTTAATAGCCGAATCAGATAATTTGGTGGATGCAAAGCTAAGAGCAAGTATAATCGCCTACTTATAACTAGACCTGGCAAATCGGGTAAACGGATCGGTTTCGGATCGGATATGCTTCGGATTGGATCCACTTTCGGTTATGATATATTTAGAGCCCGTTCGGTTCGGATTGGATATGATTCGGTTCGGATCCACTTTCGGTTAAGGTATATTTTTGGGACTGTTCGGTTCGAATCGGATCTATTTCGGTTCGGGTCAAATTCGGATCAAAATCGGATAAATTTTGGATTAAGATCAGATCAAATTGGATCCAGTTCTTTTTCGGATATTTACTGTTTCGGATCGAATTATGTTTGGATGTAGGAAAATTCAGTTCGGGTCGCATGGTCGCATTTGTCAAGATATATCTAATTTAGTATTTTTTCCAAATTTTTGAGAAAATACAAAATTCTATTGGTATGAGCTCTTAGTAATAAACAACTAAACTGACTAATACTAGTAACTAGTGCTCTGTCACGGACTATTGTTTCGATTTTTTTAAAAATAATTCTCGACGATCCAACCGTACGGATGTTAAAATAAATCTAATTTATTGATGTTCCCAAATTTTCAGAAAATAAAAAATTATTTTGCTTTGAGATCTTAGGAATGAATAACTAAATTGACTAATACTAGTAACTAGTGTTTTATCACGGACTTTTGTTTTAATTTTTTTTAAAAATAATTCTCGACGATCTAACCTTACAGATGTTAAGATATATCCAATTTATTGATGTTCTCAAATTTTCAAAAAATTAAAAATTATTTTGGTTTGAGATCTTAGAAATCAACAACTAAACTGACTAATACTAGTAACTAGTGCTTTATCACGGATTTTATTGATGGATTTTATTTTTTTAATCATTTAAAAAAAAGATTTTCAATTAGTTGAGAAATAGAATTGTAGAATAAATTTTCATTTTTTATTTAATAAAAAATGATAAAAATTATTTATTAGGTTTTTATTTTGTTTGACACAGTTAAAGGAAATCGGCTAAAAATGATTGATCTTAAATTCGACCGGATTTGGTTGAATTTAAGGTCAACTTCAACATTTATTTAGTTAGAGCTAAATTCAACCGAATTCAATCGAATTTATATTCAGTCATTTTTGTGCGGTCGTTTTTAACTTTAAATAAGACTAAATATTCAATTCAATCATATTTAATGCTGGTCGTATTTATATATTTGACTACATTGGGTCGAGTTTATAAATTCGACAGATATAGGTTGAATTTATAATTTTACTATTCAAATTAAGTTTTTATTTTCTAAATTTTGGGAATATTACGAAATTAGATATATATTGAGATCCGTACAATTGGATTGTAGATAAATATTTTTAAAAAAATAGAAACAACAATCTGGGACAAAGTATTAGTTAGTAGTCTAGTCAAATCAATAGTTGACTACTAATTTTACTATCCAAATTAATTTTCAAATTTTTAAAATTTTGGAATATCACTAAATTAGATATATATTGACATCCGTATAATTGGATCGTCGATAAATATTTTTTAAAAAAATAGAAACAACAATCTGGGACAAAGTACTAGTTAGGAGTACTTGTCAAATCTTAGTTGACTACAAATTTCACTATCCAAATTAATTTTCAATTTTTTAAAATTTTGGGAGTATCACTATATTACATATATATTGACATCCGTACGGTTGAATAGTCGATAAATATGTTTTAAAAAATAGAAACAACAATTCGGGACAAACCACAAATTAGTAATACTAGTCAAATATATAGTTGACTACCAATTTCTCTATCCAATCATCGAAAAAATATTATTATGATAAGTTAATAAGATACGATATTATTATCCATATGATTAAATCATCGAAAAAATGAAAAATACGAATGAATTCTACAAAGTTATATATTATTTTAAATATTAAATTCATTTAAAAATTCAACAAATTATTGTTTGGTAATAAATATTTAAGAAAATCATATTCTAGTAAAGAATATTTTTCTCAATATTTGAGAATTTTCTGGGAATTATATATTATTTTCTTTATTTTTTAAGTATTTTTAAATATATTTTAAATATGATTCGGAAAATGTTTTTAAATTTATAATTAAATTTCTAAATCAGTGTATACATGGTTGTCTCTCATTGGTCCATTTTGTATCACATGAATTGATAAGTCAGAGCCCTTAAAAGAAACAAATATAACATATATACGCTTAGCAAAAAATAAAATAAAATATATACATTTTATCTACATATAAAATATTTATACATAACTTAACTATCCACTCATCCCCACACCTAAAAAAAACATGTATATATATCTCTCTCACATATAACTTAACTACTCCCCCCATATAACTTAACTACCCACTCACGTCCCCCCACCCCGCTCCCAAGTTCTCTCTCTCACATATAAAAAAAATTTAATCTTCAAAAATTTATATCTCTCAATCTACTTATCCAAAATTAATGATTTTTATATGTATGTGTTCTATAAATCGAGTTCTATACATTGATATAAATTTTTTTTTTATTTTGAACAAATATTTTTCTGGGTAATATTTGGAGTTTAATTCAGTTTGAAGGTTTGATGGAGTTTTTGATATATATATATATATATATATATATATATATATATATATATTAAATTTAGATTTTTTTCAAGTATGTTTTGACTCGTCGGAAAATGTTTGGTTGATCGGAATATGGGTTTTAGTACTCGTATAAATTATGTTTTGGTGAATATTTAGATCTCAAGTTTTTATTGATCAGTTTCGGATCATTATCGAATCAAGTATTTCGGATTATTATCGGTTATATATTCAGTTCAGGTAATTTTTGGATCGGATGAGATCGATTTTCGGACAATAATCGGATTTGACTATATCGGATCGGATTTCGGTTCGAATTGTTTCGGATTCGGTTAAATTTCGATTAATCTAATTCGGATATAAAATCGGATCTCGATTTCATGAATTTCGAATCGGTTCTTCGGATCCGACCAAATTTGCCAGGTCTACTTATAATATGTTTTTAAGTCCAAATATAAGAAATCTACCAACAAAATGGCACCTAGCAATGTAGGTTACTTAAATCATTAGAACAAGCATCTATTACCTATTTATTAGCAACCATTATCCGTTATTTATTTCATTTTTATGAATAAAAAATTCATTTTCCTCCTTTTCTCTACTTCTCTTTCTCTTTATCTTTTAATTTATTTTCTCTCTCTTTTCAAATATATTATTATAACAATAATAAGGAATGAGTATAAGTAATGTTGTTGAAGTTGATATGCAAATCAACTAGCTAAATTTATAAAACTCATTATTATATAATAATAGCTTTATACCCGTGCGATGCACGGGCAACTTTATTAATATTTTGTATTACAATTTTGATTATAATTTTTTTCCAGAAAAATTAGTTTATAATATTTTGAATAATTTGTTTTTATTTTTAATGATAATAATACATATTTTATATGGTTTGTAAGTATACATTTGTTTTTTTTTTCTTGTAAATGGTTTTTCTATAATTTATATTTCAAAGTTTAGGATAAATATTTTTTAGTATTTCATATTTATTTTTGTTTTTTTTATTTTATTAGATTACATATGATATACTTGACACATATAGGTACTATATTCGTGTAACAATTTTTTATTAATTTTTTATCTTTTTGTTATAGTGTTTTTTTATAGTTTTTAAAGGCATTTTTTAACTTTTTTTTGGAAATATGCGTGGTATTAAATTTTTTTATTTGTTTGAATATTAATTATTTTTTCATGTTAATTTTATATTTTTGCCATTTGTCATGTGTGGTGTTTATTATATGTTTTTGTTTAAAGTAATCTTAGGGGTTTTTATGTTGTGTTATATTTAGATATTAATATAAATTTATTTTGTGGATGTTTAGATTGCTTTCTAATTTAAAATATGTTCATTTATTGATTTGTGTTCACTTTTTTTAATTTAAATTTTTCTTTGCAAAGTAAGAATTTGTTTATTTGTTGATTTGTGGTCACATTTTTTTAATTTAAATTTTAGAAACATAATTATTGTAAAATCTAAAAATAGAATCTTTAACGATTTTTATTAAAATAATTTTTTCTTAAAGCACTTTTATTTGGTAAACGAATTTTTTTTTGTAAATTATATTTTAAGGTTTAGCCTAACATATATTTAATATTTCATATTTTTTGGGGAGTTTTCTTCAATTTTATTAGAATATATATAATATACTTTAGACATGTGGGAACTTATTTGTTTAACTATTCTTTATATATGTTAACTGATGTGCTAAAAATTTGAACATTTAAATATCTCAAGCGCACAATCATCGTTTTAATATTTAAGATTCATTTCACGAAGACAAAAATTTTTCGCGAGACTTAATTCCTAATTTAGGCGGGCTAGAACGAGTTTGGAGTATGTAAAATTTGGATTTTTTTTACTAATTAATTCCTAAAAGAAAATTTTAATCTATTTGAAAGAAAATTAAACTATTTTTAAAGTAACAAAAACTGAATTTTTAATTACATTATTAGAATTAAAATTTGATTTTAATTACAAAATTTTTAATAAAAATTCAACATGGAGTATATGAAAAATTAACTAGCCACAAGCAAAAAAATTGCAACCAAACAAACTCAGCAACACTTAATTACAATTCGAAACTCAAAACATAACTTCAAAAACGACTCGCAATAAACTCGGCTGAACAAACTCGTTACCCAGGACTCAGAACAAACCAGCAACTCTAAACACAGTATGTACGAACTCAATAAACCAAACCAACAAAATGAGTCAACTCGTTAAATCAAACTCAGCTAACAAACAGAATCTGAACTACACAGTTTTGCATTTTACATCATTTTTAACCAATATATTAAACAGAACTCAGCAAACGCAGCAACTCGGCTAGGCAACGAGTCAACCATTACAAACCAAGAACACAAACTCAGCAAACATCAAAATTAATTCGGATAACTCGGACTCAAAACCCAGAGACTTAAAACAAAATGCAGAAAAGAAAAAGGAAAACCCAGTAACGAACTCAGCAGCAAACTCAACAAATCGACTCAGCAAAAATAGAAGCGACTCAGCAACGCAAACACAACTCTGAACACTCGGCACAAAAACTGAACACAAAAAGAACGCCTCAATTGAATTCAGAACTCAACACAACATATCACAAAACTACTACTCGAAAAATTAAAACAAAACTCTACACAGAAACTCAGCGAATAGAAGAAGCACCATTTGGAAAAACCAGTAAAACCACAGCAAATTACAATCAAGAACACCTAAACCAAACACAGCAAACAACTCAGTTCAAACTAGACTCGATGATCAAAAACGAAATTAAAAACAAAGAAAAGGGGAATGGGGTGTGGTGTTTGCAGCTGATAAAAAAAAAGAAAGGGGTTGTGTGTATGTTGACAGAGAAAGAAAAAGGGGAGATGGGTTGTGTTGAACTACAAGAAACAGAGGAGAAGACACTATATTAAAAACAAACAAAGCTTCGAAATACAACAAAACAGAGAAAAACAAACAGTAAAACAGAGATAAACAAGACTGTAATTAGAACTAATATTTTTGTTGTCTTTTTTATTACACTAACACATCAAACATAAAAATTAGATCTACAATTAAAAAATTATGAAACCCACAATAAAATGGAGATTTAAAGGGGCTCAATTACGATTATTAACTAAGAACAAGAAAATAAAAATCGTTACTTTCAATCCCAAGTGGTTAGCATTTCGCTACTTTGTCCACTAATCGGATTTATGAAAATAACGAAAGCGAGACAACATAAACAAGAGAACAAGACGAGAAAATAAAGGGAACTTGAAATTGCATTAAACTTAAAATGGAGTGTTTACAAAATTTAACTAGAAAACAAGAAAAAAGGAATGAAATTTATATTACCCTAAAACTACAATAAAATTAGAAGGGGGTAAGGGGGTATTTATAGGATAAGAATTAGGGTTAATGGGTGTGTTGGGTGAATCTCCACCATACACATGTGGAGTGTGGTGGAGTAATCCTATTCCTAGCCATCCAAATGATTCCTTCCTCATTAAGCATTCCCTTTTGCACCACGCTCCCTCATCCAAATGATTCTTTTTCCCTTCTTCATTCTTATACATGGCCACGGTTCGTGAACCGTCGGTTCCGGTTCGTGAACCGCCGGTTCCAGTTTGTAAAAATCTTGAACCGGAACCTAAACCTTAACAGGATATAAATTGCCGATTCCGGTTCAGACGGTTCAGGTTCAGGGTTTGACCCGGTTTTGACCCGGTTCTAGACCCGGTTCCGGTTCCGGTTTGAACCTTATATATACATTATACTTGATACGTTTTTTTCGAAATACGATAAGTTTTTCTGAATTTGGATGGAATGAATTATAACTTAGAAGTATTGTAATGCTAAGTAATTTTTTAAAATTTGTAAGATGCAAACCGCTTTAAAAGTTCAAGGATATAATAGTTTCACTTTTATTAAGTGGTACTTTCACGTAAATTAATTTAATGTTAAATTCATTGGTACTTTTTTTTTATTAAAACATTAGTAAATATATTACAATAAATTTTAAATGTTTTGCAAGAATACAACAAACAATAAAATATATTACAATAAATTTTAAATGTTCTACAAGAATACAACAAACAATAAAATTTATTACAATAATTTTTATAATCTATACTACATTAATACATAGCCAGTCATTACTAACGGTTCGAACCGCCGGTTGGAACCGCCGGTTCACCGGTTTCAATACACACTAACCTGAACCTGAACCTTTAAAATAAATAAACCGGCGGTTTAGGGCCGGTTCCGGTTCGGGCCGGTTTTGACCGGTTTTGACCCGGTCCGGTCCGGTCCGGTTTTCCGGTTCCGGTTCCGGTTTGGCCATGTATATTCATTCTTGTCCTTTTTCTTCCTCTTTTTATTTTGCCATTTCTTTACTTTCTCTTGATTTTCCTGAAATGCAACAAAATAATTTATTAAAATACGAGTTCAAGCAATAAATAAGTAATAAAAATATGCAAAAATATGCACTTATCATTAACAGACATATATTTGTACTTTTTATAAAGAAAGTTTGTACTATCTTTTTATATTTTTGTGTTGGTATATATTTGTATTAAGTATATTATATTAAAGTTTATTTTTGATTTTTAGTTTTTTACATTTGGATCTTTTTCATGAATTGGCGTTTGTCTTGTAGATTATATTTTGTTAAATTTTGGTGTCATTTCCAATTATGACATATTTTTTGATTACTTTATTATTATCTTATTTTGCCATATATTTTTTTAAAAACTTCTTTTTTGTACATTCTTGTTTTTAAAAAAAAATATATTTTGAATTGAAATTCTGATGATATGTTTTGTTTACTTGTTTATTATATATAAAAGAATGAATTTGCGACTTATTTTTGATTATGAATTTTTGCTATTTTATCCTTATTTGTTAATATTAGAAACGTATTTGTTGTCAAACCAAAAAATAGAATCGTTAATGATTTTTATTAAAATAATGTTTTCTTAAAGCACTTTTATTTGGTAAATAATTTTTTTGAAAATTATATTTTAAAGTTCAGCCTAACATATATTTTAATGTTTCATATTTTTTTGGCGTGTTTTCTCCAATTTATTAGAATATATATAATATATTTTAGATCTGTGTGAACTTATTGTAATTTAAAATACATACGAACACACGTACATTTGTACTTTTTTTTAAAGAAAGTTTGTACTATCTTTTATATTTTTGTGTTGGTTTACATTTATTTTAAGTGCATTACAATAAATTTTATTGTTGATTTTAATTTTCTAAATTTAGATTTTTCGTTTTGATTTAGCGTTTGTTTTGTAAATTACATTTTGTTGATTTTTTGTGTCATTTCCAATTATAACATGTTTTTTGATTACTTTTTTATTATCTTGTTTTACCATATATTTTCTTTAAAAAAATTTTGGTTTTGTAATCAAATGTAAATTCTTGTTTTTAAAAAATTATTTTTTGAATTGAAATTCGGATGGTATACTTTGTATACTTGTTTATTTTATATAAAGAATAAATTTGTGATTGTTTTTTCATTATGGTTTTTTGCTATTTTATCCTTATTTGTTAATTGTATGTAAATTTTGTGCAATTACAACTCTTTTCCTATAACAATGATAATTAATTAAGTTGAAGATGAATATTTTATTAGTTTTATTCTTTATTAATTTGCTTTAAATTTTATTGTTTATGAAATTTAATATTTTTGTAACTTTTAAATTATTAAATTATTATAGAAATTTTTGTACTTATTATATTTAGATTCTCTATTAATTATTATATTTTGAATTTTTGGACTGTTTTTTAATTTATTTACAACTTTAGTACCGAATCTAGAATCTTTGCAAATTAAAAAAAATGTTAATTTATTGATTTGCGTTTACTTTTGTTAGTATAAATTTAAAAAACATGTTTGTTGTAAAATCTAAAAGTAAATTTTTTTATGACTTTTTTAAAAAATTAGATTTTCTTGAAACTCTTTTTTTTTTTGTAAGGTTTTTTTTAAATTTTTAAACTTTAGTCTAAATTATCTTTGTATTAATTTTAGTTAACAATAATTTTCTCAACTTTAATTTTTTCTGTTTTATCATGTGTTATTTATTTTAGTGCATTCTTTTTTTAAATTGTTTGTTAAATTAAAAATACCATTAGTTAGTTGGTAGCATAGTTTTAGCATTTAAACCAATACTCTAGCCCATTTCTAATTTCTAATGAAGTTACGTTTGACGACCACCCAAACCTTCTTACGCCAATTATATAAGGATATAATTTTTAAATAACATATTAGGACTTTGTTGGACTTACTTTAACGATCTTATACTACGAGTGTATTAGACCAACAACTTACTTATATGATGCTCCAATTCAAAATTTAGGTAATGCATCACAAAAGAGTACTCCAACAATATCCTATTGATTACTTAAATTATTAGAACATTCATCTTATTACTTCTTTTTAGTAACCATTTGCCATTACTTATTTCAATTTTATATATAAAAAGTTCATTTTTTTCATTTTCTTCATTTCTTTTCTATTTTTTCATTTCTTTTCTCTCTCCTTTCAAAATAATAATAATAATAATAATAATAATAATAATAATAATAAATAAATAAATGTCCTTGCATCACTAGAACTTAATATTATGTCTTTTAAGTAACAACTAGCGTAAATGTTCTGTTGAGTATTGAATACAGTAAAAGAATACAGAGGGGGGTGAATGGATTCTTGAACTTTTCTTTGTTCTTGAATCTTTGCAACAAGATATGTGTTGAGTGTGTGAGATATGTAAGTACAGATAACAAAGACAAACACAACACAATATCATTTTAATCTAATATTTTATTAGATAAAGATTTTGCTACAATCTGTGAATACAAATGATAGTATTCTCAGCTTCGTTTTTCTTAGAGAGATATTTCTTGTGATGTATCTTGAAAAACTTTTTTTCTGCTAAGGAAGTGAGGCTGTATCCTTATAGACATGGATACACCTACTTACTACAAATAAGGTAGGTAAAACAAACTACTTTCCAGTATGTCTAACTCATTTGAGTAAGAGTCCAAACGGCTACAGATTTGACTTTGCAAAGCCTGTTCATATCCACTTCTTTAGCTCCTTGTCCCTTTCCAATGTGCTTTATAGTACATAGTCAAATAAAGCGTCTTGGCTTGTTGCAGGTTTCTGACTTGTACAATTCTTCAGTATTTTGTCTCCAAGAATGTATTCGAGAAGTGGCTAAGTGATTGATTCGAGAACTCGAATTGACTTAGTCGATAACTCTGAGTTCTCGAATAGTGTTATATTGACATATCGAATCACTTCTCGAATAGCTCTTTTCTCTGGGACTCCTTGAGATATCGAATAGAGCATTTTGACACATCGAATCCCTGAGATGTCGAATAGCTTCTTTAGTCCTTGAGATATCAAATAGAGCATTGACTTGTTGACTCTTAGAGAACTCGAATGATGCTTTGACTTGTTGACTCCATGAGTTCTCGAATAGAGTAATAGACATATCGAATGAGATATCGAACAGTGTATTCAGAGATATCGAATAGTGTCTTCTGAGATATCGAATCTCTGACTTCTCGAATGCTAGACTTCTCGAATAGACAAATGTACTTCTCGAATTGGTACTTAGGCAAATTCTTCATTTCTTCAAATCCCAACTGTGATTATTTGGCAGTCTTTATCTCCTTGCTTGAGGCATGAACCTTGGAACTTCTTTCAAGCATTATTCTTGACTTTATAAGTACAGTTACACAACTAGGATTTGATGCCTATTACAAGTACAGAACAAATAGAAACTCTACAACTAGAGGTTCCCTCAGTTAAGAGGTCATGTAGGTAATGCATAGCATTACACATACTTAGGCTTGTTATTAGATGTATTCAGGCATGCCTCTGTGACTAACAATCTCCCCCAAATTGTGAGTAAGACCCTTAGTCACAATTTCATGTCTGACAACAAGCCTAACATACATAAAGATAAAACTTGACAGTACATGTATGAATTTTGATTAGCAATGTGGATAGAACTACAGGGTGAGTAATCTTACAGCCTATGATGAAGTACTAGCCATTGTCATTTGTTTCCCTTTCCATAGCTTTGGATTGCAAATCATCATATGCTTTCTGTCTTCTTTCTTTCTCCTTCCTTGTCTTCTCATCCATAGCTCTTATTATTTCTGCCATAGCATCCAATTCTTCAAGCAAAATTGAGTCTTTGAAATCTTCAAGTACTGGTTTCAGAGTGTTTGCAGGATAGTGGTTGAGTAGATTCATTCTGATGTGGACCAGATCCCCATTTCTCCTCCTATACTTCACCACATAGGGATTAAACTGAACTCTACACAATCCCTTTGCCCTTAGCTTTTCTGCTTCAATCTCCAGTCTCTCAATTTCTTTCTCCCTTGCTAGCCATTTCTCAAGACACTCTTTTCTGATTCTCTCCTCATGATCTCTCTTCATCTTCACAAAATCAATTAGCTCCAGCTTCCATACTCTTTCCACTTTATCTTCTGAGCTCAACAATGCAATGATTCTTTCTATGTCATGTAGCTTGCCCCAGTGTTGACATCCTCCTTGTTTGAATTTCTCCTCCCTTCCATCAGTATATTTGATCTCAAGGCAGTTATCAACAATGGCAACATGATAGATTCTTTGAGCTTGTAAGAATTGCAGTTGGTCTTCATCAAAATCTTCATCTAGTGGTTGGAGTTTTAAGTCTAGATAGATTGTCAGAGTCCTTGATTTGGATAGCTTTGGTTTCCTTGCAGCTTGTTTGAATTTGATCCTTTTAACATGGTTGCCTGGCAGTAGCATGTAACCTTTGTTTGTGGACCATTGTAGTATTCCATTAGCAGTCTGCTTTTTGAAATATACAGATGGTTTCTTGACTTGAATCTTCTTCTCTTTTTGAGGTGGCAAGACAGTTGCAGAAGCCATAGATGTAGATTTTGGTAGGTCACTACTAACAGTATTCACCCTAGACTTAGAGTCTTGTGATGTGGTGAGGTTACTGTCAGCAATGCATAAGGCTTGCTGTCTTCCACTCTTCCTCTCAGAGACTTTACCTTGGTCATCATCCTTCTTATCCTTGCTGTCTTTCTTCTTTTTCTTATCCTCATCCCCCTTATCACTCCTGTGATGACTTCTACTTCCATCACTCTTGTCATCATCCTTATCATCCTTATTCCTCCTAGGTTGAGCTATTTCCAGAATTGAACCAGTAGCTATGAATGTTCTTAAGATGTGAAGTGCTTCCAACTCTTCAGCACTTCTGTTTCCATCTTTCTTTTGTAGCTGGTCAATAATAGCAATGATGAGTCTGTGGTTTTTAGGGTTAAGATCATGGGGGATAACCAGCTGTTTAACATCTTGAATTCCGGTACCAGACTGATAAAAGATGGTTCTTGGTTTGGTGCATACTTCAGGCAATCTAGTTAGTTAACCATCTTTTAGTTCAGTGTACAGTCATTGGTTGTTCTCCCCTTTCTGCTCAATTAGTTCCAAGATAGCATCAATCTCAGAGTATTTTAAGGCTTTCAAGGTTTCAAATGATAGATGCCATATCTTGCCATTGGTCACCATCATGATTTCCTTGATATAGATTTGATTTAGTTTTCTTGGAATAACTGTTAGATATTTGATTTAATCTCTGAGGCTTCTTCTGTAAAATAAGGTATCCCCTTCAACCCTTGCTTTTAAGGTTTGCAGAAACTTCAAGAATGCAGCATCATGATAAATCTCTGAATTTGCTACTTCTATCAGCTTGGCCTCTGTAATCACCTTAGCTTCCACTGGCTCATCTTCTAGTCTGGGTACTTGGACTGGATTGCTTGGCATGGAACCTGCCACTACTGTAGTAGTGACAGTTTGCTTTTGGCCACTAGGTGTAATGATGTGCACAGCTGGTAGAGTGGCCACTGGCAGAGAAGATGGAGGTTCATCAACCTTGAGTTTGCCCTTGCCTGAGACATGAGATGTAGGATTTGAAATTTGTTGATGACCACCCTCATTAATCTTGATGCCTTTAGATTGAGATTGAGATTTCTCCCCCTTAGTCTGAGATTCCTTAGGTTTATTCCTTGTTATCCTCTTCTCCCCCTTAGGCTTGTTGTCAGGCACAGAGGCTGTAGTAGGGGCCTTTGGAGTTGAAGAGTCTTCAGATAGAGGGATACCCATGTGCTTCATCATGGCAGACAGCATAGATTGTTGATGCAGAAGAACATCAGCTGTGGTAGTGGCTTTAGTGTTCAATTGCTCAGTTAGATTTTTAACCTTGCCTGCCAGATGGGCATTGGATTCTTTGAGAAACACCACCTCCCTTTCAAGAGTATCAACCTTGGTGAATAGCTCTTTGGCCTTGAAACCATTTAGGGATTGATCTTGTAGTCTCTTGAACTCATACTTTGACAGTTCATTCATAGGGACTTCAGTGACTAGCTTATCTCCATATTGGTTTTTGAACATGGTCCTCAACATAGCATTGGCCTCTGTAGTCTGGTCAGATAGAATTTGAAATTTGCTTCCTAGACCTGTGACTGTATCTTTAAGTAGAGCTAGACCATTATCCATCTTGGTGCAGGTGGTGTTGCAGTGTTTGAGATCTTTGACCACACTGTCTAGTTGAGGAAATTTGGCATCAAAGGCCCTCTTTACTTCTTCTATTGAAGTGGCTGTCTTGTCACTCACCTTGTTGACTTCAGTTTTGACTCCCTTGCCAAGGTAGTGTGCAGCCTTGAGGAAACCCTTGTAGGAATCATTGACAGCTTCATACACTTCACTAGGGGACAGGGATTTTGCATTTGAACCCAGTGAAGTGATGTATTCCTCTCTAAGATATTGAAGTGCTTCACTGAGAGTTACATCATACTTTCCTTGCATCCAGGCATCTACATTGCCATCTCTCTCAGCATCATCAATAATCTTGGCCTTCTGCATCTCCACATCATCCCTATGGCATAGTAGGATGGCTTCATAATCTGGATTTGAGATGTTGGAGGTGACAAGGTTCTGGGCTATTTTTACAAACTCAGGAATCTGATCCACAACATAGCTTTGGAGAGCTTCAATGGACATTTGTGGTGGAACAGACCCTGATCCTGAAGCACTATCATGTCGCACAAGTGTTATGGGATAAAAACTAGGTTACGATTTGTAATTAATGCAAGGGTGGTTGAGCTTCGAACTTTAATGGCTGCTTCTGCGTTCGAGACTAAGCGGTCCTCACAGAATGCCTACGTATCTCTGTATTAGAGAATCAAGCCAAGAAAACGTAGTTCTGAGAATGAGGGGTCAGGCCCTTTATATAGGCTTGAGAAGCCTTAGAATTATGGTAGGATTTGGAGACTTGGCGGACAAGTCTTTGAGGAAGGTTCTAGATCTATTCCTTATAGGAATTAGTTTCCATATCGAATTGGATGCCTTGGTGGCTAAGTCTGAAGGGGATATTATCCTTATCCAACTCTTATTGCTGAGTCGTTTATTTCCACTAATATTAATTACGAAATTAATATTAAAATAGGGATTCTGACCTCATTAATGGGCCCTACGTTTGGACCATACTGGGTCTAATTAATATCATATTAAATGTACCTTTAGGGCTTATTTTCAGCCCATATCATTTGCCCCCCAACTTCTTAGGAAAACTGATCAGGTTTTCGTAGAAGTTATATTTGCCTTAATCGAGACTCGGGGTCGTTTTTATCCCTTACCTGGGACTTCTTAATTTTCCTACCCTTATATGGGAATTTTGGTTTACACTAGTGTTTCACGAGTATCGTCTTGATTGTAAAGTGTGGAGCGACCTACACATTTACGACGACTTGCCTTATTCGAGGCTTTAACTTGTGCTTGCTTCTAGCAATTTCGGCACTTTTATACAGCTTTTATGCATTGTGAACATAAATGATTGCTCAATTTGTTAAGAAAATATTTCTATAATTTTTCTCGTAATTTTCTGTACTTTTCCTAATATTTTAGGAATTTTTATGTACTCACAGGTATTTTTCGTAATTATTCCTAATAATTCAGGAATTTTTATGTACCCACAGGTATTTTAATTATTTTTGGAAATTATTTTTCAATTTCCCAATATTATTTTTCAGATTTTTTAAAGGATTAACTTTAAAAAGTCATCCTGCCAAAAAATGCTTCTTGGGCGTGGGTACCCCCGCCAAGGAGACACTTTCCTTAGGCACGCCTAGGAAATTTGGTCTTTTGGGCGTGGGTGTACCTTCGTCCTTTAAAAGTCATCCTGGGCGTGGGTACCCCCGCCAAGGAGACATCCTCCCTGGGCACGCCTAGGAGGTTTGGTCTCCTGGGCATGGGTATACCCTCCTTTAAGAAAAGTCGAGTTGGGCATGGGTACCCCCGCCAAGGAGACACCTTCCTTAGGCACGCCTAGGAGGTTTGGTCTCCTGGGCGTGGGTATGCCCTTCTCTAAGAAAAGTCGAGTTGGGCGTGGGTACCCCCGCCAAGGAGACACCTTCCTTAGGCACGCCTAGGAGGTTTGGTCTCCTGGGCGTGGGTATGCCCTTCTCTAAGAAAAGTCGAGTTGGGCGTGGGTACCCCCGCCAAGGAAACACCTTCCTTAGGCACGCCTAGGAGGTTTGGTCTCCTGGGCGTGGGTATGCCCTTCTCTAAGAAAAGTCGAGTTGGGCGTGGGTACCCCCGCCAAGGAGACACCTTCCTTAGGCACGCCTAGGAGGTTTGGTCTCCTGGGCGTGGGTATGCCCTTTTAATTGGGCCTCCTGCCTTTAAATTCTGATGGGCTTTTATTCTATTTTCTAAAAATGTCATAGAACATTCTAGAATTAATTCAAAATTTGAATTTTATGGGCTTCCCGCCTATTCAAAGGCCCAGTCACCTGTTGACAGCCCATTTACTTGTTATAACCGGTTGAGTGACCAACCATGAACTCTATAAAAGAGTAGTGTGCGTCCCTCATTTCTCATCTCACTATTCAGCAAAAATTATCTCTCATTTCCCACAAATATTTTCCAAAAAGCTCTGCTAGGGTTCTGTCGCGAGGCGATTTCCGGCGTCTTTCCTCCGCCCTATTTTCCAGTTTCCGTTTGAAGATCGTTGAATCTTCATCTTCTCCAACTTCTTTTTTCAACACTTCTGGGTTTCAAGCCTTCAAGGGAAGCATTTCAATGGAGGATTCCAGCTCTTCAGGCCAGTCTCAACTCGCTAACACTTCTACCACCGCTCCACGGCTTTCGAGGGGTAAGAACCCTAAAACATCTCTTGTCCATGCCAGTGTTTTTTCCCTTAGAGATCTTTTAAATGAGTTTGGTCAAGCTTTTCCCAATATGCTTCATTTAGATGCTTATGAGTATAAATCAAAATACAAACAACATAGGGTAGATATTCTAGCCCAACTTTTTCATATTAATGGGCCTTATAGGGCCGTTGTTCCGGCCTCAAATGAAAGGGCTTGTCACCCAAAGCCTGGGGCCATTAGGGTTTACAAAGAGACTTTTTATGCTGGTTTCCGCCTTCCACCTCCTCCTTTTGTTTGCCGTCTTTTGGCTGAAGCCAGGGTTTGTCCAACCCAACTTATGCCAAATGCATGGCGTTTTATCTATTGTTTCATGGTCCAATGTAAGAAACATGGGCTTGAGCCCAGTATTTCTGTTTTTCGATATTTATTCAAATTTGTCAATTCTTCTGACAATTCGGGCTGGGTCAAAATCCAACATCGTTCTTTAGCCCGTTCTTGTTTTGTTTCGGATTCCGCTCCTGATTCCCTTCCTAATTGGAAGAGGGAATGGTTTTATATCATTTTGGATGGGGATGATTGGGACAACTATTTTCGGCCCAATTTCTGCAGAGCCGTTGATGGGCCTGTCAGGAGTATAAAATTGGGCGTGGAAGAAGAGGCTGCAATAACTTTGTTAACGTTTGATAATTTGCATCAATGTGCAAATTTGATTTCTGAAGATTCGTTGCAGGCCCATGGGCTAAGCGATTTGGGCCCTGAGGGTAATTAACTTGAAATTCTCACCTCTTGCTTTATTAACATTTTATGCTAGATATAACTTTCTAACATTTTTGTAATCATTTTGCAGCCAAAGCTGCTCTGGGAGCAATTTTTAAGCAGAGGGAGGCTGCTGCTGTTGCTAGGGTGGTAACAGAGAACCCTAGGGCCAAAAGGGCCAGGACAGATGATGCTTCTCCCGCAGTGGAGCGTGTTCCTGCTTTTCTTCAAGAAAAGCCAGTTCCTATTGAGGAAGACCTCACTCCCTTTACAGTGGGATGGGGTTTATGCAATAGGGACACAGCTGTAGGTGATTCTAGGGCTGCAGCTGAGTGGTCCAGGAGCGTGGTTACTCCACGAGATAGGGTCCACATTGTGGAGTCCTCTGATGACTTGCAGATTGAGCTTCTTGGGGCCCAAGCTGTTGCTTCGGTAATTTCTTATTCAACTTCTTTAATTTATTTGTATTTTCGTTTCCCTGATTCACTTGTTTTCTTTGCAGATGAACGCCTACCTTCAGGCCGCTGTTCATAACCTGAAGGAGGTACGTGCTGATAAGACTATAGCTGAGAGGGACAGAGACAGATACTTTGACTCCTCCGAGGCAAACTTTGCTCGTTTTAGGGAGGTGGAGAAGGAACTGGCTGCTGAGAAGGAGAAGAACAGGAAGCTACAGCTGGAGGTGCAGCAAAACAGGGAACACATCATTGCTGATTACAAGGCTTCTAAGGACTTTCAAGATGTCCTGAATGCCGAGTATGATGCAAACTTTCCTGGTACCTTCAAGGAGTGTTGGGAGGAGATCATCGAGGAACTGAGTGGGAAGATTGAGGGGGTGTCCATGGAGAGGTTCCCGGTTCCTGCTATCCCTGGAGTGACAGCTGCTATGGAGGTTGCTACAGAGACAGCTGTGGATGGGGACTCTCAGCCCACTCAGGATCCACCTTCTTCTCCCGGGATAGAGGCAGCAGATCCTTCTTCTACCCAGGGAGATGTTGTAGTTGATGACCTAGATGCATAGATGGCCCTGCGTGGCTTATTTCTGTTTTTTATCTTTATTTATTCTGAACTTTTGCCCTTCGGGGTTTATGACTTAACTTATCTATGTAGTTAGTTTCTTTTGTTTCCATATTCTCATTTTTTGCTTATAGTTCGTTAAACTTTAGAATTTCTCGAGTACTTGGCCCCCTGGCTGGTACTAAACTCACAAGCTAGTTCAACGTTTGCCTTTCGTGTTTATTTTAACAAGGAGAAATAACTCATAGAGAAAACAGAATAAATTCCATTATGCTGTCAAAGGATATCAATAGAATGGGTTCAACCCTTACATAAATACTCTATCTTCTACTGGGAGCAACATGCTCTATAATGGTTTCATTCGAACCTTATTCCTAATAAATAGATAAAAGTCCAAGCCTTTGTCAAAAGAACTTAAACATAATAAACTTTGAGGTTCACAGCATGCCAAGTTCGGGGCACCTCAACCCCGTCCAAGGTTTCTAACTTGTAGGATCCTCGTCCTAACACCTTTCTGACTAGATATGGTCCTTCCCAATTTGGTGCTAACTTTCCTTTCTGGCCAACTCATGAGGCTTCAATCTTCCTTAAAACCAGGTCGCCTTGTCGAAAGAACCTTTCCTTAACTCTTTGGTTATAGTGAAAAGAGGCTCTCTTCTGATATTCAGCGTTCTTTGCATTAGCTTCATCTCTAACTTCATCAATTAAGTCAAGGGCAAGTCTCATTCCTTCATCATTAGTTTCTGGCTCATATGCCTCAACTCGAGGTGATGCTTGCATGATCTCTAAAGGTACAACTGCCTCAGCTCCATAAGCCAGCAAAAATGGGGTTGCTCCAGTTGTTACCTTACAAGTGGTACGATATGCCCAAAGTATGGGCAGCAATTCATCTACCCAAGTGTTCCTAGAGCGTTCGACCCTCTTTTTCAGTCCATCAAGGATAATTCGATTAGCTACCTCAGCTTGCCCATTGGCTTGTGGGTGTGCCACTGAGGTAAAACGGAGCTCAATCGCATTCTCTTCACAATACTTCTTGAACTCTTCATTATTGAACTGTGTCCCATTGTCTGTTACAAGGATTCGTGGGATTCCGTATCTGCAAATTATGTTCTCCCAAAAGAACTGGGAAACTTGCTTGGTGGTTATCTTGGCTAGAGGTTTAGCCTCAATCCACTTAGTGAAGTAATCAATGGCCACTATTAGGAATTTCCTTTGCGCTGAAGCCATGGGAAAAGGCCCAAGTATATCCATCCCCCACATTGCAAATGGAATGGGAGAGTTAATTGAAGTTAAGATCTCAGGCGGTTGCCTCACAATTGGGGCATGCTTCTGGCATCTCTCACATCTCTTGACATAGTTTTGTGCATCGGCCAACATCTCCGGCCAATAGAACCCTAAACGAATTATCTTGTGAGCTAGGGCTCTGCCCCCCAAGTGTTGCCCACAGATCCCTTCATGAACTTCTTCCAATGCTTCTCTTGCCTCTTGAGGCCTTAAACATTTCAAGTATGGGATGACAAACGACCTCTTGTACAAAATGCCTTCAATCAAAGTGTATCTCAATGCTCTTACAGAAAGTTTTCGTGCCTCCAAGGCATTGTCTGGGAGCCATCCGGTCTCAAGGTGTGCCTTGATAGGGTCTATCCAAGAGCATCCTACATCAATTGGTGCCAATAGCTTTGAGTTAACGGTCGGGGCCTTCAAGACCTGAAAATAGACACTCCCAGCATAATTTTCTATCTCGGAAGAAGCAAATTTAGACAGGGCATCGGCCTTAATGTTTTCCTCTCTTGGAATGTGCTCAACATAGCACTCCTCAAACTGGGACATAACAGCCTTTACTACTCTCAAGTATTTTGCCATAGTCTCATCCTTAGCCTCGAATTCACCATTAACTTGTGATACCACAAGCCTTGAATCTCCACAAACTTTGAGATTTTTGACCCTCATGATTCTGGCCAAACCCAAACCAGCTATTAATGCCTCATACTCCGCCTCATTATTGGTAGTAGGGAAATCCAATTTTAAAGCGTACTCAACTGTGAACCCATCGGGGCTTTGCAAAACCAAACCTGCACCACTAGATTTTGTTTTTGATGCTCCATCAAAATAGAGCACCCAATATTCCTTCAGATCAGGTGTAAGTTCTTCTTCTTTTTTCTCTTGCCCAGGGGTAGTCATTATCTCTTGCCCCCCGACTTCTTGGTTGTTAATAGTGCATTCAACCACGAAGTCAGCTAATGCCTGAGCCTTTATAGCTGTCCGAGGCTTGTATGTGATATCAAACGCTCCTAACTCAATCGCCCATTTAATTAGCCTTCCACTGGCCTTAGGGCTATGCAATATGTTCCTCAACTGCTGGTTTGTCAGAACTTGAATCTTATGTGCCTGAAAGTAAGGCCGCAACTTCCTTGAGGCAGTTACTAATGCCAAAGCAAACTTTTCTATGGGTGAGTAATTCAACTCAGCCCCATGCAACACTTTGCTCACATAGTAGATAGGTTTCTGGACTTTCTCCTCTTCCCGAATAAGGACAGCACTCAGGGCTTGTTCGGATACCGCCAGGTATAGACAAAGAATCTCCCCAGGACTTGGTTTGGTCAACAACGGGGCTTCAACCATGTACTTCTTCAGTTGCTCAAAGGCCTCTTGGCTCTCAGGTGTCCACTCAAAATTTTTCACCTTCTTTAACACTTGGAAGAATGGCAAGCATTTGTCTCCTGACTTGGAGATGAATCTTCCTAAAGCTGCAACTTGGCCTGTCAACTTCTGCACATCTCTTATAGAGCGTGGTGGCTCCTTGTCTAAAATCGCCTTGATCTTGTCAGGATTGGCCTCAATTCCTCTCTTTGAAACCATCAGTCCTAAAAACTTTCCAGATCCAACGCCAAAGGCACACTTGGCGGGATTCAACATCATCTTATGGTGCCTCAGCACTTCAAATGCCTCTCCGAGGTGCTTGACCAACATGTCATCAACATATACCTCCATGGTTTTTCCAACCAGATGGGCGAATATCTTATTCACCAATCGTTGGTAAGTAGCTCCTGCATTCTTTAGACCAAAAGCCATAACAAGATAACAGAAGACACCAAAGTGAGTTATGAAATATACCTTAGGGATGTCATCCTTGTGCATCTTAATCTGATTATAGCCGCTGAATCCATCCATGAAGCTTAACATCTCATGTCCAGCTGTGGCATCTATCAACATATCAATCCTCGGCAGGGGAAAACAATCTTTTGGACATGCATCATTCAGGTCAGTGAAGTCTATACACATCCTCCACTTCCCATTTGCTTTCTTGACCATGACAGGGTTCGCTAACCATTCGGGAAACTGAATCTCTTCAATAAAACCAGCTTCCAAGAGCTTATCCACTTCTTGCCTAATGGCCTCTTGCCTTTCCGGAGCAAAGTTTCTCTTCTTCTGCTTTATTGTCTTCCTTTTGGGATCAACATTTAACTTGTGAGTTATGAGTTGGGGGTTCAATCCCTGGCATATCAGCTGCTGTCCAAGCGAACACGTCGCTATTCTTCTGTAAGAATTCTATCAACTTGCCCTTCAGGGGTTCTTTCAGAGATGTTCCAACATAAGTAACTTTTTCAGGATCATTAGGCTCTAGAGGTATGGGAATCAAATCCTCTGCTGGCTTCCCTCTATGCTCTTCATCATCGCGGACATCCATGTCTTCAATCGGAAGGACCTGCCCCCCGACTCCATCGGCCCTCAGCGCGGCTACATAGCAACTTCTTGCCATCTTCTGATCACCCTTTTGTTCTCCGACACCATTCCGTGTCGGAAACTTAATCTTCATATGATAGGAAGAGGCCACAGCCTTAAACGCATGAAGTCCAGTCCTTCCAAGGATTGCGTTGTATGTTGAGGCTGCCTTGATCACCAAGAAGTTCAGCATCTGAGTCGCCTCTTTAGGCTCCTGCCCAATAGTCACGGGTAGCTGAATAGTCCCTTCAACGTTGGACTCTACTCCGTTAAACCCGTATATAGGCATGTTTGTAGGGGTCAAGTGAGAGTCGTTGTATCCCATCTTCACAAATGCATCATGAAATAAAATATCCACAGAAGCCCCATTGTCTATCAAGACTCTTTTTACTTCTGAGTTTCCAATCACAGGAGTTATGACCAGCGGGTCGTCATGGGGGAATTTCACTCCCTCCAAGTCTGAATCATCGAAACCAATTACCATCTCAGTTTTATCACGCTTCGGGGCTTCTCCCACAATATGCATTACTTCTCTAGCATAAGCCTTTCGAGAATTCTTAGTTGTGCCAGCTGCTGTCGGGCCTCCCCAGATCATGTTGATAACTGCCCTTCGGGGCTGTGGATTGCGGTCATGGTTGTCATCCCTCTTGTTATTATCTCTCCTTTCATTGTCCCTTCTGTCATTGTCCCTTCTCTGGTTCCCACGGTCATCACCCTTGGTGAACTGACTTAGTTTTCCTCTTCGTATCAAGAACTCAATCTCATCCTTGAGTTGCCTACAATCGTCGATGTCATGTCCCACATCTTTATGGAACCTGCAGTATTGCTCCTTATTCCGCTTGGCTGGGTCTCCCCTAAGTGGCTTCGGCCATCGGAAGTCCTTTTCCTTTTCAATGTCCAACAGGATCTGGCTTCTTGGAGCATTAAGCCTGGCATATTCGGAAAACCTTGGACCCGAGTTCTTTTTTGGAGCAGATTCAGAGTCTCTGCTAGTTCGGGGATACTTGTCCCTAGCATCGTACTCTTGTTCTTGCTTCCGCTTGTTGTTCCCTCCATTGCCCAATGCGGCTTCCTTCTTGATGCTGTCCTCAGCTTTTATATACTTGTCCGCCTTTCGTTGAAGTTCATCCATGCTTTCAGGGGGGTGTTTTGCCAATGACCTCTTAAAAAAGAGATCCGTGGTTCCATGCTGCAAGGCTACCATGGCCACCTTATTTTCCAAATCAGTGATATTCAGGGTCTCCTTAGTGAATCGCTTGATATAATCTCTTAAGTTCTCATTCTTTCCCTGTGTTACATACATAAGGGATGCGGAGCTTTTCTCATGAATTCTTCCGCTAATGAATTGACTGACAAAAGCGGTACTCAACTCCTTGAAAGAGCTAATCGAGTTTGGAGGTAAACGACTATACCAGCGTTGCGCCATGCCCGACAGGGTTTGGGGGAACGCCCTACACTTAAGGGCATCGTTAGCAGGCTGCAGTAACAATGCGCTCGTAAACGTTCTCACATGAGTTGCGGGATCCCCCGTTCCATCGTAAGCTTTGATTGTGGGCATCTTAAACTTTCGGGAGATATGTGCGTTCATCACCTCCTCAGTGAATGGAGGGGTTGGATCATCAAGATCTCCTTGTAGCATCAGATCTTTGGGGTTACTCTTGGGGAGTTCCATCCTTGTAGTTCCTCTGGTTGGGGCTTCAGCCCTTCGGTGTCTCCTCGAAGACCTCTCCAAATCTATGAAGGGAATCCCTCCTGAAGTCGGAGGAGGTCGAGTCTGATTAGGGTTCTATCTCTCTTGCTCCCTTGCTTGGTCGTCCTTCAGCTTCTGAATCTCGGCTTCATAAGCCTTAATTTTCTCTGTAATTGTTAAAGGACCATCATGGTTTGATGGATTCCTCCTCAGAGGTTCCTTACTAGCACGTCGCCTCCTTGGGGCTTCATCTCGATCATCGTCTTCAGACGACGAGTCTCCAGTATAAGGACCAGAGTAATCATAGTATCCTGGTTCAGGAGGGGCCGGGCCTCTAAGATAAGGGGGTTGTTATTGCCCATGGATCAGCCGAGCATGACCGCTTGGTCCTGGATCCCTTGGATCTTGGGGGTAGTTAGGCAGCCCATACAGTGGGTTGGTGTTGACAGGGAGCGAAGAAGTGGAGAGACTATGAAGCGGCGGGCGGCTACTCAGAGGGAGAGGAGAGACTATCATCTGGAGCGGGTTAGTCTCTTGTCCTAGAGGGACGATTACTGGCTGAGGTCCTTCAACAAGGGGATTCGTCCCTTGTGGTTGAGAGATCTGAGTATGAGGGTTTGTTTCTGTCAATGGGGGTACAGACCCTTGCTCTGTACCAACAGGAGGAGCAGTGATTGGTGGAACGACGGTTCCAGAGGTAGCCTCGGTTGAGACCGGTGTTGTTCTTCGAGTGGTAACCATGGTTGATGTCTTCTTCCCACAGACGGCGCCAAATGTTATGGGATAAAAACTAGGTTACGATTTGTAATTAATGCAAGGGTGGTTGAGCTTCGAACTTTAATGGCTGCTTCTGCGTTCGAGACTAAGCGGTCCTCACAGAATGCCTACGTATCTCTGTATTAGAGAATCAAGCCAAGAAAACGTAGTTCTGAGAATGAGGGGTCAGGCCCTTTATATAGGCTTGAGAAGCCTTAGAATTATGGTAGGATTTGGAGACTTGGCGGACAAGTCTTTGAGGAAGGTTCTAGATCTATTCCTTATAGGAATTAGTTTCCATATCGAATTGGATGCCTTGGTGGCTAAGTCTGAAGGGGATATTATTCTTATCCAACTCTTATTGCTGAGTCGTTTATTTCCCCCAATATTAATTACGAAATTAATATTAAAATAGGGATTCTGACCTCATTAATGGGCCCTACGTTTGGACCATACTGGGTCTAATTAATATCATATTAAATGTACCTTTAGGGCTTATTTTCAGCCCATATCAACAGGCTTCAGCCATTGGGACAGAAAGTGAGTGCTAGAGCTAGGCAAGCTAGACTCCTCAGTTACAGATGCAACTTCTGTAACCGGATGGAAAGACTCTGCTACTGTTGTCTCCACAGGAGTCACAACAGTAGTTGACACAGGCACAGAGTCTCTAGTTAAAACTAGTGAATCCTCTGTGTTTGTGATGGTGTCATTAGGAGATGCCCCAGCATGCATTCCCTGACCATCTAAACGTGGTACCTGGGTGGTAAGCAAGGTGTCATGCACCAAGTCACTTGAATCAATTGGCTCATCAAGAGAAAAGAATTCCTGATGATCAATGCCTTGCTCCTCAATTGCTTGAGTTGCAGGCTCCAAAGAAATATGAGTGGTAGATTCTGGAAGAGAAGTGTGTTGTAGATTAGATTTTGGCAACTCCCCCTGAGAGATAGAGGGAGTTTCAATTGTGATGTGCTCTCCACTCAGTGTTGTGCCAGCCTTATCACTCCCATGTGCTGACTCTGTACAAATAGGTGCATTGGGGAGGATGCTTGATTCTATAGATGCACCCTGTTGAGAGGATACATCTAGTGAGCTGTTTGCCCCTGATTTTACAACTTCAGCCATTTGGGTGACTGAAGAGGTGGTTTTAGATTTCTTTTTCTTCTTTAGGCTAATGATAGGTGACTCAGTTTCCTCACCTCCTAAACCTAGTTCTACAACCAAGGCTGCTTCAGTTAAGATGGTTAAAGGTTCAGAAGCAACCTGTTTTCTCTTCTTTTTACTAACATCACCCTTTTGAGAGGATGATGCAGTTGGTTCTGTGTTTGGTAGAGTGTTTGTCTGAGAGGGTTGGTTAGCAAGCCTTGGGTTAGCATTGTGTTCTTCTTGCTTAGGCTGTGCTAACTGAGACTTAGACTCAAATATTGGCATGTTGTGGGGGTAAGACCTAAACAAACCCTCCATGTGGGGAGTTATTTTAAGCCTTACATCCACATAATTCCTAGTCTCCAAGTTACCAAAAATAAGTTTGGTCATGGACCTAGGATAGCCTATTTTACTTTTATCTAATCCAGGAAATTCAATCAATGAAGCATTTTTAAAATTAAGTACTGTTGGTTTGAAAACTAACTGCGCAAGTGTACGCGGTCACAAGTAATATAATAAATTCGTTCCCACAGAGACTTCGTGTTTGTTCAGAAATAATATTTAAGCAACGACGTATGATTAAACAACAAACTGCTTGAATAAATATCAAAAGGGGGTATTTTTGTATTTTTCTAATTGATTAATTAAATTAGTAATATTAAATAATTCGAACTAATTAATTTATTTAAATGAAAATTTATATGTGAGAAAAACATGGGATTCTAATTTCATTATTTATTTCATTTAGAATTGATGCCTTAATTTCAAAGTAATTTTGATAATTTACGAAAGTTAGTCGGGAACACGAAAATAATATAAGCGCCTTTCAGTCTTAACTTATATCAAACCACACAAACATCCACTTAAAAAGATAGAAGTCGCGAGGACACCTTTTATATTTAGACCCTATATGTCTATAAGATTTGAAAACATAATTGGTTTACGAATAAATTCCTTTATTATGACTACATAGGGTGATGTGAAAAAATCCTATCACTTATCGTAAATGTACATGACAATTACGAACCTATGCTAACATGGCAAATTCTAAATTCCTAAATCCACTTTCGCATTCATTAGGAATTAATAATTTAGACGCTAGCTACGCATCTAATAAATTAAGCGCAACCACATTAGGCAATCTGAATTTTTATCATAATACAAATTATTAAGGCATCGAATTACTAAATTACGTAAATAAATCCATTAGAATCCCATGACGGCGATTAGTTCATAATTAAACGAATCGTCATCATGGGATTAATTGAAATCATAATACTAATAATAATAATAATAATAATAATAATAATAATAATAATAATAATAATAATAATAATAATAATAATAATAATAATAATAATAATAATAATAATAATAACAACAACAACAATAATAAAACAAAATTAAAAATTACGATAAATTAAATATGAAAATTACAAGAGTTAGAAAGTAGAACCGAAATAGCTTCCAATGAAAGAAAAGAGCGTTCCTAATAATCCCCGTAAATTCTTCAACCAAAATAACAATTATACTAAAATTGCAAAAATTTAAAGTGTATAAAAATGAAACTTAAAATTACAAGAAAAGAGAGAATACAAGAGAGAATTTTTGTTCTCTAAATTGGTGTGTGATTTACATGCTTGAGAACTAGGCTATTTATAGCAAAAAATTAGCACACCACACTAATAAAATAAAACTAAAAAGAATTTAAGAAAAAAAAAACAAATAGCACACCACAATAATAATACAGCCGAAAGCAAAACTAAACAAATTGAATGGCGGGCGGCTGACGCAGTACTTGTTTTTTTAATTCAATCATGGCTTCTCAATTTACACCACGCAGGCCATCTTTTGTTAGTTTATATGAAAGGGCTCAGTAGAAATGCTTTTTATCCCGCACAGCTTATAATCTTTAATTAATAAATAATTAATTTAATTTAAAAATTATAAAAATAAATATCTAACATTATTAGATATTTAAAAATATAATTTTCTAATTAAATAAAATATTTATTAATATAAATAAATCCTTAAGTCCAAAGTTGCGGTATTTTGAGGATCAGAAACCGGACTCCTTTTGCTTAACAAAAAATATATCAATTCCAACCGGGATTTTCTCTTTAAGAATATATCACTTTCCATCTTTTTGTGATAATTCTATTTTCTCATTGCTCGTCCAGGTGTAAATTACGGCCTCCTGAGGATCTGAAACTGGATTCCTTTTGCTTAACAGAAAATATACCAATTCCAACCGGGATTTCTGCTTTAAGAATATATCACTCAGAATTTCTTTATGATAATTCTTTTGGCAACTCTTAATTCTGAATTGGTGCAAAATTTCACCGTTTTTAGCCTTTTATCGCCACGATACCTAAAGTTGCGAGTTCTGCACAACAAATGCTGAAACACAACAAAAATGAATTAAAAGACACAACATACTTAAGGATAACCCAGCAATCTAGGCCAAAATAGCGCATAATAAGTGGATATAAAATCCACTTATCAAGTACTGATTGAATAAAGCGGGGAAAGAAAATTTCAGTACCTCTCTTGGCTGTGTTCTTACCAAGTCTCCCATATAGCTCTTGTATGATGAGATGTCCAACATCTATCTTTCTCCCATGAGCCAAGGCATAGGCAAGCTGCTGCACAGGTGTACTAATCTGATCAAAGCTCGATTTCCTTGCAGTGAATACTTGAAGGAGTGTAGCAAAAACATAGTTCCATTCCTTTCTCAAGTACTTCCTATTTAGCTTTCCAAGTTTAATAGCCTCTGAGTAGTTGATAAATTCAAAGAATTCTTCCAACTCAGCATCTGTGGCCAGGGAGTCATATGCCTCTTGCTGCAAATCCAAGGCTTCATTCATGTCTGCGGTAGTGATAGTAATATCCATGCCTTGAATCTTGCAGTAGACAACATATGAGGTAATAGAATTTTCAAGGGCGATGACCTCCACTGTAGCTGCCCTCCAGAATTGTTCTAATAAGTCTATGTACAGGGTTGGGTTGGCTGATAGTGCACCCTTGATGTAAGATTCAGACAACCATCGAACAAAGCACTTGAAATTAGCATTTGGTGCTTCCACATCACTGGTAATTGCGATGAAATTGGTTTGGGATGGTATGGTGAGTTGAGTGTTTGCCATTTGGGTAGAGAAGAGAAGAGAATTAAGGTTGAAGAAGAAATTCGCAGTTGTGAAATTGTATATATATGACTGACTTGAGTTGTCGATTAGATCTAAGTTTTGTATCGACAAGACAGTCATTCGAGAGGTATAAAAAAACTATTCGATAAGTCAAGAAAGGCTTATTCGATATCTCAAGCAGTTTGTAACTCACAGCTTGCAGTTATTTAACTCAGAAAATAATTCTAAGCTAAATAAAATATGTTTTTATGAGCGAAATGAAATTTTGAATATAAATCCAAAAAGTGATTAAGTGTCAGCGAGAAATCAGCCTTTTCAAATGATTCGATAACTCAAATACAGTATTCGAGAACTCCATCATTAGAGAACTAAAATACTCTATTCGAGAACTCAGAGTGTGCTATTCAATTTCTCCAAAAGACACTATTCGAGAACTCAAGAGGGTTCTAGATGGGCCTATTCGAGAACTCGAGCCATGACAAAACAATGAACCATTCGAGAAGTCTGACTTATCGAACTATACTTTTCACTCATAAAATTCAATTTTCACTATCTTTTAAAATTTACCAGAAATATTCACTGAAGAATATCTACCAAATTAAATAGTGATTCTCTCAAAATTTCACAGAAATTTCAAGCTAAAGATGTATGATTTTCAACATATGCAGCATTGTGGAATATTTATAAATCATACTCCAGCCAATACTTACTTAAAAAATATTGAGCATTTGATAAAGTAAGTATTTACTGCTGCAACAATCTAGTTGATATATTCACTTAGCCAGAATTTGAAGAATTCAGCATTCCAATCTCACTAACCAACCTTGTGAAGGTGGCTTCATCTAATGGCTTAGTGAATATGTCAGCTAGTTGTTTCTCTGTGGGAACATAATGTAACTCAATGGTTCCATTAGTTGCATGCTCCCTTATTGTGACGCCCCCAGATCCGGGGTCGGAGATCTAGGCGCTCACGGTCCATTTTCCATTAATAACATACCTG
The DNA here is from genome assembly GCA_036435485.1 of Saposhnikovia divaricata. Classification (NCBI taxonomy): domain Eukaryota; kingdom Viridiplantae; phylum Streptophyta; class Magnoliopsida; order Apiales; family Apiaceae; genus Saposhnikovia; species Saposhnikovia divaricata. The sequence goes on from CM071598.1 coordinate 81,367,734, forward strand.
TTCTTGCACATAATATATATAAAACAGCCATCGACCCCACAATAAACTCACACCGCACACACACACACACAGGTTAGAGCCTCAGAAACGTCACAACATTGATTAAGCAGAAATAAAAGTATCAGAGTTATTACAGACCGAATTAAATAGTATTTATGCTACCAGCAACACTTCGATATGAAGCGAAGTTGGCGGCTTGAAAGTTTGTTACGGTACACTGCCTTGCACAGGTCATACTGATAAATAAAATGGACTAACAAAAGCTGCCAACCAATCCGGCTAATGGGGCCTACCGGTGGAATCTCAACTGCTGGCTCGGGTCTAGTCACCTGCTTTCGAGCAGTCTGTCTGGGTCTTGCCATTTCGCTTAGCTGTTGTGTTTGTAAATTTGAAAACAAGCAAGAGTGAGCAACTATAGCTCAGCAAGAAATATATGTATAAGGTAAGCAATATAACATTTCATATGATTGGCAGTTATTAAACTTGTTTGTATCAACCAGATATAAAATCACTTGTCATTGTTGATAAATCTCAAAGGTGCACCAATACGTGCCCTCGTTTTCAAAATAAACTTGCAGTTCTAGATACTGCACAGAGTCAACATCTTTCTCATCAAAATAGAACACTATCAGCAACTTGGCACAAAAGCCTAAGAAGCAGTGTCAAAGCATTTTTCCAAAATGGAGGAATGAGACTTAAAGAAAACATAAAACCTGACAAGGATTGACGATGATCAGTCGCCACATCCAAGTCCAATAATCCGCGGGTCTTCTCTACCAGTAGAAGGATAGAAACTACATCCGTAACTATCCCCGGGTGAAAACTACATCCGTAATCACCCTCGATGAAAACTACATCCGTAATCATCCTTCGGCAACACCTGGGCCGGAATAATAAGTGATGGACCGCCTGGCTCACGGCCGCTTACACATCCCGAGAATCGTTCGTCAACGGTTCCCACACCTGCCAGAGTCCCTTTTTCTTTTTCTTTTGAAAACTTGATTTTGATTGAAAACAGAGTAATTGAGGTCCGACATCAGTCGACCGATGATTCTTGAAATCATACACGAAGCAGAACCTGACCGGGGGTTTTTGAAAATGTTTTGAGTTCGAAAGAGTTCGAGTTTGAAAGCATTAAATGTATCTTGGATTGACTTCATCTTTAAAATAATGAACAATGATTAATAAATAATATTTTAAGATTTAATATTAATAATTAATAAAATAATTATTCGATAAAATAAACTTTTAATCCAAGATAGGGTTTCGAGTATTTACGAAGATATAACAATAATTACTTGAGTATACGATACTCCCCGAATGACCCTTCGGGTTTTCGCAAACTAGTTACGATATAATAATATACCGCTCCCCGGTCAATAGTATATACGGACCGCTACGACCTCTATTGCTAGAGTCGTTGTCCGAAGAAAACATTTCAATCTAAGTTCAAGGGGTACAAACACATATGTACTTATACAATCTCAATTGCATCAATACTTCGATAAACATAACATTTGATATAATTGAAAACTACAAACACAACAGTGAAAGTCCTTGTATATGTATAAGTTTTGAAAAGTAAACTTGCCTTGGTTTGGTTGGGGTGGTCGAGCGTGCAGAGTGGAACGATCTATACATAAGCAATAACCGCTCGTTAGTACCTTAACAATATCTCTTTAATTACGGGGTTTTAGGGGGTACGAAATTAACTTAATGACTTCGTCTTATGACACACTAGCCCTACTATAGGTTCATGTCATCACTCGATTACGCTCGTCACTTATTCGACTTAATTTAGTTACCACATTCGAATCATAACCATTACCCCTAGAATTATGCTCAACTAACGACTTTTTTCCTTGCGCGAAATTTACTCTGGCATTTTTATAAAATTCAAAAATTCATATTTTAATCCAATTCTTTTTGGGTAGTCTTCACCACTGCATTTCCTAGCTTCTCAAATTTTTCCATGATCCCACATATATTTTTAGGGGTTTAAACAAGGTTCACAAGGGGGTCACTTAGTGCAGTCCGGAATCCAGAAACACAATTTACTTCTCCGGCCATAACCTAAAATCTATACATCACCTAGTCATGAACCTTACATTTCCAGAAACTACATTCAAATATCTTTCCAAAAATATATGGTAGGACCTCAGGGGACAATATTTGGGGGTTCAAAACCAGGTTACAAGACAGGTCAAGTTTCTGGGAAAAATTCAGCATGCATGTTTCACTTAGATCAACCAATACTCTTACTTCCACAACACAACCAACACCTAAGTCACTTAGTTCATGCTTTATAACATTCATGAAGATACATAAACTAACCACAAGCATCAAAATCAGAATCACAACACTAAAACTCTAGATCCATATCATCCATCACTTGAACATCCAAGATTAACACATTATATACATGGATCTATCATTGAACATCATAAACATTACATGGCCAAAATGGGTTATGATTTTTATACCTTCTTGAGTACCTAGGAGCCTTGGGTAAGCCTTACAAAACTCAAGAACACCTTGAATGATCTCCTACAACCCTTATAATCCAAGATCTAAAAGAAAAACTAAACATGGTTACTATTCACAATATCTATAACAATTAATATCTTGAAATTGAATGGATGAAAGGGCTTGAAACTCTTAGTATACCTTTCTTAGGTGATGGTGAGAGCCTAGGAATTATGCCTTGATTTATGAGTGAGGAGAAATGGAGGAAGAAGAAATTTTCTTCTCCTTTTTGAAGCTTGGCCGAGAGCACTAGTTCAAGGGGGGGGGGAGAACTTTTGTGTTTTTGATTTTTGTTGTTTGGTTGAATAATTGATAAAGTAGTGATTGGGTGATACATATTGGTGTAAGTATATGCATGGTACTAACCTAGGTATGGCCTCATGTACTTCTTGTCTCCTCCTTGGAAAAAGCAATGTAACTAGTTACTATTCCTCTTCCATTTGGTTAACTAGTTTGCTTATTCCTAACCACTTGGTTGCATGGGACTTGCATGCAATACTACTCCTTGTATCATTATTCTTCCACCAATGCTTGTCATTTAATCTTTAATTCGTATCGTATCTTAATTAATCTCTCGTAATAATATTTTGTCGCGTAGAGATTTCCCTCGTAATCCCTTAAGTACTTAATTGTGTAAATTCCTCGAATATCCATAATTCCTCGTCATAATCCTTAATAAATCTTTTAATACTCTAATCATTCTCAAATCCCAAGTTTTATAAATCTTACTAACAATAAGACTCTTGCCCTCAACAATCTTCTTTTTATCTTACATAGTGAATGCAACAACATAGTTTCTCAGACAATCAATTCCATTAAACAACAGGGATGACTAGAAAGGTTCCAAATTGACAATGTCACATGATATTAAATAAAAGAAAATATTGCAAAAATTAGGGTTCTTACAGCCTCCCCTCCTTAAAAGGATTTCGTCCCGGAATCAGGTTGAAAACAGTTGGGGGTGCTTTTCACGCATCGCGCTCTCTAGTTCCCATGTTGATTCTTCCACATTCTGGTTCTTCCACAGAACTTTCACTAGTTTGACAACCTTGTTCCTCAGCACCTGTTCTTTTCTATCCATGATTTCTACGGGTTGCTCCACATATGTTAAGTCTGGTTGCAGATCCACTTGATCATATTCTATCACGTGTCGGAAGTCGGTATGGTAGGGTCGTAGCATGGACACATGGAACACATTATGTACTTGCTGCAAGCTCGGGGGTAAAGCCAATTCATAGGCTAACTTCCCAACTCGTTTCAAGATCTCAAAAGGTCCAATAAATCTTGGGCTTAGCTTCCCCTTCTTACCAAATCTCATCAATCCCTTCCACGGTGATACTTTTAACATCACAAACTCTCCTACCTCATATTCTTTGTCCTTGCGGGTCTGGTCCGCATACTTCTTCTGTCTGTCTTGGGCTGCTACCAGCCGTCCTCTTATGAGTTCGATAGTTTCTCTTGTCCGTTGGACCAGTTCAGGCCCTAAAATCTTCCGCTCTCCAACTTCTTCCCAACACAAGGGAGACCGACATCTTCGTCCGTACAAGGCTTCATATGGGGGCTTTCCTATACTCTCATGGTAACTGTTGTTGTAGGAAAATTCGATCAACGGCAAGTGGTCATCCCAACTTCCCTTGAAATCTATTCCACATACTCTCAACATGTCCTGGATGGTCTGGATGGTTCTCTCACTCTGTCCGTCTGTTTGGGGATGGTATGCAGTACTCATGTTTAACTTGGTCCCCACACAATCCTGAAAACTTCTCCAGAACCTGGAGTTGAATCTTGGGTCTCTATCTGATACAATGCTCACAGGAACCCCATGCCTAACCACAATCTCCTTTAAGTAAATGTCTGCCAGCTTGTCGACAGTTTATCTCTCGTTGATTGGAAGAAAATGTGCCGACTTGGTCAATCTATCGGTAATTACCCAAATGGCGTCATGATTAGTCTTAGTCCTTGGTAGTCCGACCACAAAGTCCATCGCAATATGTTCCCACTTCCACTCGAGTATCTCTAAGGGTTGCAATAATCCACTGGGCCTCTGGTGTTCGGCCTTTACTCTTTGACATGTCAAGCATTTACTTACCCAGTCTGCCACGTCCTTCTTCATATTTGGCCACCAATAGTATTCTCTCAAATCTCTATACATCTTAGTGCCTCCAGGGTGAATTGAGTACCTTGAACTATGAGCCTCTTGTAAAATCTCGTCTTTTAATTCTTGAACGTTCCGGATCCAGATCCTAGATGCATACCTCATAATTCCATTCCCGTCCTTCTCACACTTAATTTCCTCGCCAGTCAAAATTTTCTCCATCGAATTCTTTTCTTCTTCTATCTTCTTTTCCTGGCATAACTTAATCTTTTCCAATAGCGGTGGTTGGACTCTTATTTCCATTAGACTCTCTTGTCCAATTCCTGGTAACCTCACCTCAATCTCCAGTTTCTCGAGGTCCTTGATCAACTCGTCCACTGAAGTTATCATCTTGAGTTTCTCCTTTCTGCTAAGTGCATCGGCCACTACATTGGCCTTCCCTGGGTGATAGTGAATCTCACAATCATAATCTTTGATTAGCTCTAGCCATCTCCTCTGCCTCATGTTTAACTCTTTCTGAGTGAATATGTACTTTAAGCTCTTGTGATCCGTGTAGATTTCACACTTTTCTCCGTAAAGATAATGTCTCTAAATCTTCAAAGCGAAAACTATTGCTGCTAACTCCAAATCATGGGTGGGGTATCTTATCTCGTACTCCTTAAGTTGTCTGGACGCATACGCAATCACTTTTCCGTGCTGCATAAGCACACACCCTAAACCTTTATGGGACGCGTCGCTATAAATCACAAAATCTCCCTTATCATCAGGTAGGGCTAGTACTGGTGCTGTCACCAACCTCTTCTTCAACTCTTGGAAGCTCCCTTCGCATTTTTCAGTCCACACAAACTTCTCAGTCTTGCGAGTTAGTCGGGTCAGAGGGGCTGCTATCTTGGCAAAGTCTTGGACAAATCTCCTATAGTAGCCAGCCAACCCTATAAAACTTCTCACCTCTGTCGGAGTGGTTGGTCTCTCCCAATTTGATACAGCCTCTATTTTGGATGGGTCCACTAGAATGCCTTGTTCGCTAATCACATGCCACAAAAACTGAACTTCCTTCAACCAAAATTCACACTTCGAGAACTTAGCATACAACTTATCTTCTCTCAATGCTCCCAATACAATCCTCAAGTGCTCTGCGTGTTCCTCCTTCGTCTTGGAATAAATCAAGATGTCATCGATGAAGACTATAACACACTTGTCCAAGTACTTCTTGAAGACTCGGTTCATTAAATCCATGAAAGCTGCAGGGGCATTCGTTAACCCAAATGACATCACTAGGAACTCATAGTGTCCGTACCGGGTGCGAAAGGCCGTCTTTGGTATATCTTCTGGTTTAATCTTTAACTGGTGATACCCGGTCCTCAAATCGATTTTAGAAAAATAAACTGCGTCTTTCAATTGATCAAACAGGTCATCTATCCTGGGCAAGGGATACTTATTCTTTATAGTCACCTTGTTCAGCTCTCTGTAGTCTATACATAACCTCATACTACCATCCTTCTTTTTCACGAATAACACCGGGGCTCCCCACGGTGACACACTAGGTCTTATCATCCCTTTATCCAACAACTCTTGTAACTGAGTGGCCAGCTCTTTCATCTCCACTGGGGCTAGCCGATATGGGGCTTTCGAAATTGGGGCCGTGCCCGGAACTAAGTCTATAGCGAACTCGATGTCTCTATCAGGGGGTAGTCCGGGAAGATCATCCGGAAATACGTCCGCGAACTCATTAACGACAGGGATCTCCTGTAAGTTTGGTGCCTCCTTCTTGGTATCCTTCACATAAGCTAAATAGGCTTCGCATCCTTTACGTAACAACTTCTTAGCTTGAATCATAGTCAGGAACTTTTGGTTTTGCCGTTTTCCACTAAACACTACTTCCTCGTCCCCTGGCAGTCTCAAACTTACTTTCTTCTTTACGCAATCAATCTGGGCTCCGTGGGTTGTTAACCAATCCATACCTACTATTACGTCAAACTCTCCTAGTTTAAAAGGTATTAAGTCTACCCGAAAATGTTGCCCTTCTATTTCTAGGTCACAACCTGGACATACTTGGCTAACGGGAATAATTTCATGGTTAGCTATCTCTATTTGCAGTCTGTCTTTCAATGGTTCAGTCTTAAGGCCTAACTGACATACAAAATCTAGAGATATGAAAGACTTGGTAGCTCCCGAATCAAATAAAACATTTGCCTTAACTGAGATGAGTAGTAGAGTACCTGCAATCACATCCGTGTTCCTCACGGCATCCTGCACAGTCATGTTAAAAGTCCTTGCAGTAGGGGCCTTGTTAGAAGCAGTTCCACTCACTCTTGATGTAGCTGGCCCAGAGGACATACATTCCCTAATTCGGTGCCCTGGTTTCCCACACTTGAAGCAATTACCTCCGGCACTGGTGTTGTTACTAGTTCCTCGACAGGCGTTAGCATAATGTCCTGTCAACCCACACTTGAAGCACTTCACATCCTGTAGGTTACACACGCCCGCATGTTTCCTTCCACATTTATTGCATTCTGGGGGTAGGACTCGGGATGGGGTAGAGTAAGACGATCCCTGTGGTCGGCCGCTTTGGCCCACACTCCAACTTTCAGCTCTCTTGGTTCCAAAGTTTCCGCTAGGTTGAGACATCGTTCCTCGCTTAAATTTGCTCGGAAAGCTCCCACCCGCAGAGTTTCCCTTTCGACTATCAAACTTCCTCTTCTTTTCTTCCCTCTCCTTCTGCATTTGTTCACTCCCAGCCTCAACAATTGATGCTTTCTGTACCAGGGTGGCATAGTCTGTCAGCTCAAGAACCGCCACACGATTCTGGATCCATTGCTTTAGCCCTAATTGAAACCTTCGGGCCCTCTTTGCCTCAGAGTTCACATATTCCGGCATAAACCTCGACAACTCAGTGAATTTGGCCTCATACTCAGCCACCGTCATGTTACCTTGCTTCAGTTCCAAAAACTTCAGCTCCATTTGTGTCTCCATGAACCTAGGAAAGTACTTCTCCAAGAACAGCTCGCTAAACCTCTCCCAGGTCACCACACCTCTTCCTTCCAAATTCTTCTTAGCTTCCCACCAATAGTTCGCCTCACCCTTCAGAAGGTAAGCGGCGAAAACAGTCTTCTGCTCCTCAGCGACACCTAGTATCTCGAAAGATTTTTCCATTTCCTTCAGCCAGGCCCTTGCCTCGACCGGGTCGGCAGTTCCTTTAAATTCTGGGGGTTTCAGGGATTTGAAGTTCCGGAAAGCATTTGCATTAGCATTTTGGGGTGGTTGCTGAACCAGGGGACGGTCCAAATTCTGCCTAAGTAACTCCATGAACTGTTCCATAGGGCCTCCCCTAGGATGTTCTACCTCTCGGGTATCATCACCAGCTTCTTCTTCTTCATACTCAGAGTCATCAAACAAGTTATGATCGTTTCCCTCATTCTCACTCAGGTTGACATTCTCCCCTTCATGGTTCTGGTGGCCTCCGGTCCCATGGTGGCTACCCTGGCCCTCAGAACTGATCGGGTGAGCTCGAGTGTTCATTCTTCTGGGTGGCATGATTCTGATAATAAAACAAGAAATGGGTTAGGGTTTTCCAATTACCTGACAGCGTTTACACGGGTCAGGAACGTATCGTTCCTCCTCATAAGGGTGGAAGTTGCAAAAGTTTTAATAACCCGATGCTGGAGATAAATCGTCAAAACATTTTTGGGAAAAAATCTCTATGGGATGCGAAAACATTTGCAAGAGTTTTCAAAATTTCGAAACCTAAAAAATATATATATATTTTATTTTTTTTTTGAAAAATTTATTTAAAAAATTATAGGAACATTTTTGGAAGTTGTAGAGAACAGTTTGAAGTCGCATATCGTAAATTTGAAACAACATGGTTGTATTTGTGGCTTGTAGCCATTGTATAATCACAGTTGTATATCAAAACAGTAGAGCATGGCATCGGAAAGTAAAGCAGTTGAGACAATATCAAGGAAACTGAAACTAAATAAGTACGGTACCAGGGTTATCACAAAGTTTGGATGTTAGAGCCAAATACATAGTTCCGATGTCAAAGTCTAGCAAAAGTGGAACAATAACAAGTACATCATCTGAATAGTCAGGGCTACACAAAAGTAGGGCCACATCCGTACATACTACCCGAAGTCACATCTACATATCTGTAGGTCAGTCTACTCATCCAAGCTAAATAATCACACCTGGAGTATTTAAATAATTTTTCAGATGAGTTTTCAATACAAACGATTTAAAGCACACTTTCCGAGAAAATGAAAAGTAGATCTAGAAAATGAAAACTCACGATTCTTCTACCAAACACAAGGATCTATGTTTTGTATGTTAAACATATAGCTCTGATACCAATTGTTAGGTCCAAATGTGTTGTAGAGGGGGGGGTGAATACAACTTTTCAAATATGAGAAGCAATAAATACGATGTAATAAACGAACACACAGATTCAAGGAATATATGTCTTATATATAACTTGAAATGGTTGCTACAACATTCATTACAAAGTATAACAGAAGTTCAGAGAGAAGTGAATGATACTAAGCTCTGTGAATGCACTCTCTCTCTTTTTCTTGTGTTTCTCTCAAGAATTGCTCACTAACTAAAACATTACACAAGTACTTCTATTTATACTACATGTAATCTATGTCCTGTAGTCTTCAAAGACTAAGATATACGTGGCCCAATGATGTCCACATAAATCTTGCCTTATCTTGAAAGCTTGGAAATCTGCCAATCAGAAGATGCCATGTGTCATGTTGAAGCTGCACTCTAAGTAGAACTTCTACTTGAGAATTTCTACTTAGCCATCTCGAATTTCTAAGTAGAACTTCTACTTAGAAACTTCTACTTGGTCATCTAGAATATTTAGTACTTAGAAAATATTCTGGTCTTCAACTTGAAACTTCAATGCACATCTTGAACTTGTGATATCTTCATGTCTTCTTTATTCTTCACCAAGCTCTTGAACATGGATCTTTATTACTGACATAAACTTGCTATCAATGTCCTGACACTTGATGCAACGGTCTGGTTCATAAGTGACTAGTCTTGATAGGGTTTTTGCTTCTTGAATAAATTACCATATCCAATTAGAAATGTGGCTTTCCAATATTTGCTTTCCTTCTTGTTCACTTGAAATTAATTAGTCTTATTGATACTGATAGTTATGATCTTGATTCTTGGCTTTTCAAATCACTGAGGCATGAACAACTTTGACTTGAACTTCTCTCAATGATTTCTTCTTGGCTTGATCATAGTTAACATGTTGAATTGTATCAATTACCGTGTCTTCATTTAGTGTTGATTTCTTGTGACTTCTTGTTCTTGATTGTCTTCTGGTTAAGTATCTTTTCCTTTAGTTTGAGTTACATTAGTTATAGTGTTACAAGTTTACACACTCTGCCTTTCAATCTCCCCCAATTTGATTGTCTAACAATGACATTCAAATTAATGAAGGATAACTCAACTAAACAATGAGACGAGAAAAGATAATTAACATTACAGTCTTGAATAATTTACAATTGAAATTTACATGAAAACAATACAAAGAACTTAAACTAGAAACAGAATTCGAACTTCGAATTAAAGATCATTTGAGTGATTCCTATCACCTGGATTATTTCATACCTTTTAGTCAAACTTGTATCACCTTATTGGATTCACTCTAAGGTGAATTTTCCTCAAGTGAGTTAAAGCAACCGAAAGACATGAAGTTTTTCCAACTTCAAGTTCACACCACTCTGACCTTTAACCCTAATTCCGTTTCCTCTTTCTAGCTTCAGCAGCTTGGTCTTTCTCTTCTTTCTGCCTTTTGCGCTTCTCCTTCTGCTGCTGTTCTTTCTTGTACACTGGATCTCTAAGCTGCTTCCACCTAGCATTCAACAGACTTACAGCTTCCATTTCTAGAGGATTCTTGGGCTCTGGATAAGGATGTTTGAAAAGCCTTCTGAGTTTGTCCACCTCCTGAGTAGTCCTGATCTTTGGAATATCCTCAAAGTTCTTCATTATGAGCTGAGGTTTCCAGTGAGATTTATCAGATTTAAACTGACAATAGATCATCTTGGGGTAGCCCTTGACACGGTCAGTATTGTGGACACTGGCCGCATCTCGCTCCATTCGCTTCTTTTCCACCACTACCTCAGACAGGTAACTCATGAGTCTCTGCTTTTCTTCCACAAACTTATCTTCCACATCGCCCCATTTAAATACATATAATACTCTCTCCAGAAATGCAGCATCTTGAGTCCGTAGCAGCCATTTTCTACTCATATGCAAGATTGTTTGATTCTGGTCTGCATCTATGAATACTAAGGCATCAGCTGTATCTTCAACATAAGCGTGTATCCAGTATACACTATCACTTCCTGGAACACCAATTGCCTCCCTTATCTCTCCTTGTTCCAGTGCTCCAGAAGGAAGAGTCAGAGCTTCATCTACATTCTTCATGGCTTGAAGAATATTCCATTTCTTCTCTATCAGCTCCGGCTCAATCTTCACGTCATCAAGAGGGTTTGGAGCAATGACATCACACTTCCACACTTCATTGCTCTTCTTGAATATGACTCTTTCAATGATCTTCACGAATTTTTCTTTAAGCTCAGAAGCGAATCCCTTACTCATCATTTGTCTGCAGACAGCTTTGAGAGATTCCACTGAAAGCTCCATTAGATCATTTTCCTCCATGCTAACCCTCTTCATCTTTCCGTCAACTACCATCCGGACAAAATTTGGATATGCTGAGAATTCTGGACCCTTGTCCTCTGCTAGCTGCATTAACTGATCTCTATACAGAATGCTTAGCTCCTCAGAATGAGAGTATTGAATTTTTGTCGCTAGCAAGAACAACTCTGACGCAGATCTTCTCGTTATGAATTGGTCATCCACATATAGGAAAGATGTTGGGACTCCTTCTACCAAAGACAAAATAACCTGCCACTCCTTAAGGTTTGCATTGTATCCAACCCTGACTTTAGAAATTAATCTCTTCAAAGCACTTATATAGTCCCCAGTCATTGGATTCTGCAAATTCAAGTTGTAGAACAGATCATCTGCATCCTTGTTATGAACTCCTTTCGCACAGGGTCCCATCATTATCTTCCTTGCTTCATCCCACTTCTGTCCTATCCTCCTATTGTCAAGATCAACTTGAGGATCAGCTAGCCTTGCAAGCTCATGAACATACTGCTTCCCTTGTAGCTCCACTTTCTTTTCTAGGAAGGCAGCAGCAGCACGTTCTTGCATCATCTTCATTTTATGGAACTGAGCTTGTTCCAAGGCTAACTGTTGAGCTTTAAGGGTTTCCTCATCAACAGGAAATTCTTCAGGCATTCCAGAAGACATCCTAGCACCTCCACCTTGTTCCTTCAAAGATCTTTTAATAGCAAGTGCCAACGGTACGTCTTCCATATCAGAATCTGAGTCAAGTACCTCCTGTACTGTTTCCTGATGACTCAGGTCAACGAATGGTTCATCAACCATCATTGCCTTACCCTTTCTCCTTCTCAGAGCCTCTTCATCAACAGACGGCTCAACTTCTGGTTCCTTGACAAGATCAGCGGGTTCTTCAATTTCTTCGATGTGAACTGCCTGCTGTCTCGTCTCCTTTCCACTCTCCCCCTTAGGTGAGTTATCCTGAGCTCCACCTTGGTCTCCAGATCCACCAGTTGCATAAGAACCTCCAAAACCAGAACCAGAGGCTCCCGCTCCACTAGCACCACCTGCACCAGCATCGGGGGGAGGTTGTTGCGACTCGAAACACTCCGGGGGCACAAAACTCCTGACTGCGAACATCATTCTACTGATCTCCACAGCCATTGTATGCATTGTAGACTCCAATGCCCCCATCCTCTCATTAAGAGTGTTTCCCAAGACACCACCAGCATGGCCCAAGTCATTGACCTTATTTGTCAAATCATCAAAAGCTGTAGCTTGACTTGCCATTCTTGCTGCGTAGTCGTCTAGAGCCCTTTGGTTGTTTCCAATGTTCATCCCGAACTGCCCCATCGTCTGACCGAACTGCCTCATCTGATTTTCCATAGAAGTCATACGCGTATCAAGATTTTCAATGTTAAGGGACGGTGTTTGGTTTAGGTGACCTCACTCTAATACTCGTTCTGTTGGTATTTGGCACTCGGTTTCGGGCCTTGAAAATGAAGGTCCCTCTCTCCCTAACCTCTCACACACACTCCCTGTCTCACGCTCGTGTATGTCTTCAATTATTGATCCGAAATATGAAGCAGTACCTGCAGAAATTGGATAAGCAAAATAATTGGCAGTTATGGGATCTATGTCTGTTCTGTCCTGAGCTGGAATCTCAGGCTGAGTGGCTGCAAAGTGTCCTTGTACGACATCAGAACCGATCCTCTTTGCAGCATCAGTACGTACCGGTGAAGGTACGGTTGAAGTTGTTAAAACTTCATGTCCTTGTGAAGTAACAGGATCTTCAAAAGGTACATAACTGTCATCAAAATCCCTATGTGCAGATTGTTTAAGGGGAGAACCACTCTCGTGAGGTGGAGTGGTTGCGTGTGACACACTAGGGTTTGATTGTGGTTGTGAAGAAGCAGCATGAAAAAGTTTGGCTTTCTTTCGAATAAGTTGCTGCTCTTCGGGTTCACTCTCCTCAGCATCTTCTATATATACACGTGCTGGCTTTCTGACTTCCGTTAACAGGGGTGAAAGAGAATAAGAATGTGTATTGGGCTCAGAAATATAGCTCTCACCCTGGGATAGATCCTGCGGGTTAGCAGTCTCTTGGGTCGCGGAATCAGATACATAGGAGGAGGAATGAATAGTATGCAGGGAGAGATTACCTGATTGATTACCTTGTGCATCATCACTTTGCTCATCAGGAATCTCATCAAATGCCTCAGCATGAACAGATGGATTCTGAGCATGTGATGAAACTTGTGATGATGCCTCCAAATTGGTAACTCCTGCATCATATGTAAGCCACATTTGTATATTTTCAGGAATTGACATCGGTTTACCTTGATGTTTATCCTGATTAGAAATGGTTGAAAGTGACTTAGTGCCCATCCCTAGCGATTCAGATGTTGGGCTTCTGGCAAATCCCTGTCTAACAGCAAGAGCATCCTTCGGTATTAAGTCATTAATCAGCATTTGTAGGAACCGAGGAAACCAGCAGACAACATCAGTTGTAGTGAGGTCTCTGCTTGCAAGAGATCCCATTGAGGCCACTATCTCAGAGAGAACGATGCGTCCATAATTTATATCCAGTTCTCTTGCTAGGGCAACTGCAAAGGTTTGCATTGGAATTGGAATTTGATGAAAATCTTTTTCGCGTGCCCGAAAACATCTTGTGATGGCCTCGAAAAAGTAATTCCATTCCACATGGAAGAATTGTTTTTGGATATTTCCTGTGATTGGGCCTTTCGGAGGATAACATCCAATTTCTTCAAAGAATCTGAGGCGTTCTGCAGCTGTAGGTTCTGGATCATAAGCATCTTTGATTGGGAATCCCAGAACCCTGTTGACAATCTCTTCAGTCACCTCATATTCCTGACCCGCTAAGGTAAACCTGAAACCGAAGGGGGTTGATTTGCTCCCAAAAGTAACCGCACTAGTCCATAATTGCTGTAAAGCATCATGTACTAGTGTAGGTTTAGCAGTAAAAGCATGGCTAGCTTTGGAGTACAAATTAAGAAATCGTATCCAAAACTTAAACCGCGGGAGTTGATCACCAATTTCCGTAGAAATATTATAAAAATTGTTTTTAGCAAGTGAAAATTGGTGAGCCATTTTAATTTAAATGTTTTTCTTAAAAAGATGTGAAATTTTTTTTTTTTAAAATTTTGAAAAACAAGTAAATTACGAATTAAAGATTGTATCCCTTTTAATTTACCAAGAACAACAAAAGTCCCTTTTAGAAATTAAACTACGGGATTCAATCAATAGCCAATTCGAAATCTGAATATTCAATAAAGATGAATATTCGTGTGAATATCAGTGAAATCGTGTGTGTTTAGATGGAGAATATGAATTCGTGTTTTATGAACAGTTACACAAACAATATATGTTCGTGTGTATGTATATGCGCGTGTATGAATGGTCAATAAACACAGTATCACAACGATTAATGATGACACAGTGAATAGCAGTCAACAAATTGGTAGTAATTCGTGATTAGTATGAGTTTAATCACAAAAACACGGATCAATGGTATGAAGTTTGTGAAATCGCACTGTTTTTGTGAAGCGGCTGCTGTGAAAATGAAATTAGGTAAAGTGAATGATGCATCGAGTTAAAGATGTATATATAGATGATTGTGAAATGACAAAAGTATCCCTGTTAAAAAGAGTGTTAAAGTCTAAGTACATACAGGGAGAACTTTAAGTCGAACTCTATCTCGAACATTTCTATCTCGAACATCAAGTCGAACTTCGAGATAAAGTTCGAGATAGAGGTTAACTCGAACAATTAAGCACAAATAAGCACTTTAACCAATTTTACAGCAGAAACTATAGGGAAATCCTATCTCGAACATTATTGATTTGTAGTAAACTTGGAAAATTCCCCTCTAGAAGAAAAACAGGGAAATTCGAGATACTTTTCGAGTTAGAAGTTTAACTCTATCTCGAACATCAAGTCGAAATTCGAGTTGAGTTTCAAGATAGACTAAGAACTCTATCTCGAACATCAAGTCGAAATTCGAGTTGAGTTTCGAGATAGACTAACTCGAAGGTAATCTCAAATTCTTTCCAAAATACCCCCTTGAAGCAAAAAGTACAGGGTAATTCAAGATATGTTTTGAGTTAGGAGTGTAACTCGATAAATTCCCTTTAGCTTAACTGAGAACGCTATCTCGAACATCAAGTCGAAATTCGAGTTGAGTTTCGAGATAGACTAACTCGAAGTTAATTCTCAGTTCTTTTCAAAATATTCCCTTAATGGAAACCTCATCTCAACCTTTGAGATAAAATTCGAGATAGACTTTATCTCGAATATTTTGAAGATAGAACTAGGCACACTGGTAACTCGAACTCGAACTCGAAGTCGAATTTCGAGATGAATTTCGAGATAGCCAACTCGAAATTCTTCCCAGACTTAGAATTTTCAAAACTTCACTCTGACAGCTTAAGTCGAAATTCAAGTCGAATTTCTAGATGAATTTCGAGATAGAACCTAACTCGAAATTTTGAAGTTTTGTAATTCTAAGGCCTCTAATTACATGAAACTCATAGGTAAATTCATCTAAAAATCATGCAATATTTAGAATATTATGAATTTAACTCCCCCTATGATCATACAATCTAACAAGCATAAATTCACAGATTTGTGCTATAAAAGACACTTAAAACACAAGGAATTTATGCAAAAACACACTATATGCAACCTATAACAATCATTAATTAGGCATTTTAAAGTCTAAGCACATAATGATTGAGTAGCTTGCACATACAAACATAAACATGGATTTTACAGATAGAAGGCTTTACTAACTTGTGTTAAGCATTCCCAATTCACCAACCAATCTATTGAATGTTACTTCATCAAGAGGTTTGGTGAATATATCTGCAATTTGTTGCATTGTGGGCACAAAATGTAGCTCCACAGTCCCCTCCTCGACATGTTCTCTTATGAAGTGATACCTGATGTCGATGTGCTTGGTTCTTGAGTGATCTACAGGATTGTTGGTTATGGCAATGGCACTTGTGTTGTCACACATAATTGGAATTTTCTTGTGCTCCATGCCATAATCCTTCAATTGGTTCCTCATCCACAGTATTTGAGCTACACAGCTTCCAGCAGCAATGTACTCAGCTTCAGCAGTAGAAGTAGATACTGTATGTTGTTTTTTACTTTGCCAGGACACCAATCTTCTGCCAAGAAATTGGCAAGCACCAGATGTGCTTTTTCTATCAATCCTGCAACCTGCATAATCTGAATCCGAATAGCCAATAAGATTAAAACCTGTATCTCTTGGGTACCAAATCCCTAGATTTGGTGTGCCCTTGAGATACCTAAAAATTCTTTTGACGGCTACGAGATGTGATTCTCTAGGATCCGCTTGGAACCTTGCACATAAACAAGTTGCGAACATTATATCGGGTCTACTTGCAGTTAAATAGAGGAGTGAGCCAATCATACCTCGATAGCTTGTGATGTCAACTGATTTACCTGATTTGTCTTCATCAAGCTTCGTGGCTGTTGCCATGGGAGTCTTAGCTGCTGATGCATCTTCTAGATTATACTTCTTGAGTAAATCTCTGACATACTTGGATTGACAGATAAAGATACCATCTTTTCTCTGACTGATCTGTAATCCAAGGAAGAAGGACAGCTCTCCCATCATGCTCATCTCATATTTTTCCTGCATTAGCTTGGCAAATTTCTCGCACAAGCGCTCATTTGATGACCCAAAAATAATATCGTCCACATAGACTTGAACAAGTATTAAGTCATTTCTTACATTTTTGTAGAACAATGTTTTATCAATTACTCCCCTAACAAAACCATTTTCAATTAAGAATAAGGATAGGGTTTCATACCGTCGCCTTGGGGATTGCTTGAGGCCATAGACAGATTTGAAGAGAAGATACACAAAATCTATATGTTCTGGATCAACGAAGCCAGGCGGCTGTTCCAGATATACTTCTTCTTCTAACTCTCCGTTCAGGAAGGCACTTTTCACATCCATCTGGAAAACCTTGAAGTTCTTATGTGCTGCAAATCACTACACCAAACTGGCAAATTACTAACAGATAAAAAAAGCCATTAGTAACGGATATATCCGTTACTAATTAGTAACGGATATATCCGTTACTGATAGCATTAGTAACAGATATATCCGTTACTAATTAGAAACGGATATATCCGTTACTAATGTGTCAGATATCCGTTACTAATTAGTAACGGATATATCCGTTACTAATTCTATGTATCCGTTACTAATTAGTAACGGATATATCCGTTACTAATATTAAATATCTGTTATTAATTAGTAACGGATACATAGAATTAGTAACGGATATATCCGTTACTAATTAGTAACGGATATATCCGTTACTAATTCACATATATCCGTTACTAATTAGTAACGGATATATCCGTTACTAATTCTATGTATCCGTTACTAATTAGTAACAGATATATCTGTTACTAATATTATATATCCGTTACTAATTAGTTATCGCGACGATACTAGTTATCGCGAGTATTGTTTTTCGGAGATTTATATTATAAAATCACATCAAATAAGCTTGTAATTTTTTAATTTTTTGTGTATATCACTAAAATCATTAGATATTAACAACCTTATGGTTGCATCGTCGAAAAAACATTTTAAAAATATTGTTTTGTGCAATCGGGACGATACTAGTTATCGCGAGTATTGTTTTTCGGAGATTTATATTATAAAATCACATCAAATAAGCTTGTAATTTTTTAATTTTTTGTGAATATCACTAAAATCATTAGATATTAACAACCTTATGGTTGCATCGTCGAAAAAACATTTTAAAAATATTGTTTTGTGCAATCGGGACGATACTAGTTATCGGGAGTATTGTTTTTCGGAGATTTATATTATAAAATCACATCAAATAAGCTTGTAATTTTTTAATTTTTTGTGTATATCACTAAAATCATTAGATATTAACAACCTTATGGTTGCATCGTCGAAAAAACATTTTAAAAATATTGTTTTGTGCAATCGGGACGATACTAGTTATCGGGAGTATTGTTTTTTGGAGATTTATATTATAAAATCACATCAAATAAGCTTGTAATTTTTTAATTTTTGTGTATATCACTAAAATCCTTAGATATTAACAGCCGTACGGTTGGATCGTCGAAAAAATATTTTAAAAATATTGTTTTGTGCAATCGGGACGATACCAGTTATCGCGAGTATTGTTTTTCGGAGATTTATATTATAAAATCACATCAAATAAGCTTGTAATTTTTTAATTTTTTGTGTATATCACTAAAATCATTAGATATTAACAACCTTATGGTTGCATCGTCGAAAAAACATTTTAAAAATATTGTTTTGTGCAATCGGGACGATACTAGTTATCGGGAGTATTGTTTTTTGGAGATTTATATTATAAAATCACATCAAATAAGCTTGTAATTTTTTAATTTTTTGTGAATATCACTAAAATCATTAGATATTAACAACCTTATGGTTGCATCGTCGAAAAAACATTTTAAAAATATTGTTTTGTGCAATCGGGACGATACTAGTTATCGGGAGTATTGTTTTTTGGAGATTTATATTATAAAATCACATCAAATAAGCTTGTAATTTTTTAATTTTTTGTGTATATCACTAAAATCCTTAGATATTAACAACCTTATGGTTGCATCGTCGAAAAAACATTTTAAAAATATTGTTTTGTGCAATCGGGACGATACTAGTTATCGGGAGTATTGTTTTTTGGTGATTTATATTATAAAATCACATCAAATAAGCTTGTAATTTTTTAATTTTTTGTGAATATCACTAAAATCATTAGATATTAACAACCTTATGGTTGCATCGTCGAAAAAACATTTTAAAAATATTGTTTTGTGCAATCGGGACGATACTAGTTATCGGGAGTATTGTTTTTTGGAGATTTATATTATAAAATCACATCAAATAAGCTTGTAATTTTTTAATTTTTTGTGTATATCACTAAAATCCTTAGATATTAACAGCCGTACGGTTGGATCGTCGAAAAAATATTTTAAAAATATTGTTTTGTGCAATCGGGACGATACCAGTTTTCGCGAGTATTGTTTTTCGGAGATTTATATTATAAAATCACATCAAATAAGCTTGTAATTTTTTAATTTTTTGTGTATATCACTAAAATCATTAGATATTAACAACCTTATGGTTGCATCGTCGAAAAAACATTTTAAAAATATTGTTTTGTGCAATCGGGACGATACTAGTTATCGGGAGTATTGTTTTTTGGAGATTTATATTATAAAATCACATCAAATAAGCTTGTAATTTTTTATTTTTTTGTGTATATCACTAAAATCCTTAGATATTAACAGCCGTACGGTTGGATCGTCGAAAAAATATTTTAAAAATATTGTTTTGTGCAATCGGGACGATACCAGTTATCGCGAGTATTGTTTTTCGGAGATTTATATTATAAAATCACATCAAATAAGCTTGTAATTTTTTAATTTTTTGTGTATATCACTAAAATCATTAGATATTAACAACTTTATGGTTGCATCGTCGAAAAAACATTTTAAAAATATTGTTTTCGATTTTTCTAAAAAAATTAATAATTTTCGATTTTTTTAAAAAAAATTATTTTCGTTTTTTTAAAAATAATTATTTTCGATTTTTTTTAAAAAATATTTATTTTCGATTTTTTAAAAAAAATAATTATTTTCGATTTTTAAAAAAAAATTAATTATTTTCGATTTTTTTAAAAAATTAATTATTTTCGTTTTTTTAAAAAAATAATTATTTTCGATTTTTAAAAAAATAATAATTATTTTCGAATTTTTTTAAAAAAAAATTATTTTCAAATTTTTTAAAAAAATAATTATTTTTGATTTTTTTAAAAAAATAATTATTTTCGATTTTTTAAAAAAATTTAATTATTTTCGATTTTTTAAAAAAATTAATTATTTTCGTTTTTTAAAAAAAAATAATTATTTTCGATTTTTTAAAAAATAATAATTATTTTCGATTTTTTTTAAAAAAAATTATTTTCGATTTTTAAAATAATAATAATTATTTTCGATTTTTATAAAAATAATTATTTTCAATTTTTTTTAAAAAATAATTATTTTCGATTTTTTAAAAAATTTTAATTATTTTCGATTTTTTAAAAAAATTAATCATTTTCGTTTTTTTTAAAAAAATAATTATTTTCGATTTTTTAAAAAATAATAATTATTTTCTATATTTTTTAAAAAAAAATTATTTTCGATTTTTTTAAAAAATAATTATTTTCTATTTTTTTAAAATAAATAATTATAACGAATTTTTAAAAAATTAAATTTTAAAAAATATGTAAAATTAAATTAAAACGAATTTTTTAAAAAATTATAATTTTAAACGAATTTATAAAACAAAAACATGTAAAAGTTCATAGTATAAGGATTGTATTTCCAAATATATCACAAATACTCGCGTGTCACAGTTGGTTGAGTTGGTGTACTACCTGAGAGGAGGTCAGGGGTTCGAAACCTTACTTCAACAAATCTGGAAAAATTGAGGTGGTTGGGTGAGAGGTGGGGGCGGCTATGGTGGCAGCCTCTGATTGGCTGAGAGTACAGGTGGCGCAATGTGATTGGCTGAGAGGTGGGGGCGGCTGTGGTGGCAGCCTCTGATTGGCTGAGAGCTTATTAAATTTTTTTAATATTAGTAACGGATATATCCGTTACTAATTCTCAACATCCGTTACTAATTAGTAACGGATATATCCGTTACTAATCGTCCGTCACAATTGTTTTTTTTTTATTTTGTAACAGATATATCCGTTACTAATTAGTAACGGATATATCCGTTACTAATTTCAGATATCCGTTACTAATTTGTAACGAATATATCCGTTACTAATCTATTTGTAACGGATATATCCGTTACTAATTCCAGATATCCGTTACTAATTAGTAACGGATATATCCGTTACTAATTAGTAACGGATATATCTGTTACAAAATTTAAAAAAAAGCAATTGTGACGGACGATTAGTAACGGATATATCCATTACTAATGACATTAGTAACGGATATATCCGTTACTAATGGCCAGTTTTGGTGTAGTGAATGCCAAGAACATCCTGACTACCTCAAGTCTTGCAACCGGTGCATAGGTTTTCATCCAGTTTATTTCTGAATACCCACCTAGCTCCAATTACTGATATGTTCTTTGGTCGGGGTACCAGTTTCCAAACTTTCTGCCTTTCAAACTGATTGAGTTCCTCTTGCATTGCAATCACCCAATCAGCATCGCCAAGAGCTTCTTCTATTTCTTTGGGTTCAAGCTTGGATAAGAACCCAGAATATAAGGAAATATTAGCCAGGTCAGCTCTTGCAGTTCTTCTAGTAGTCACACCAGCATCTGGATCACCAATAATTAACTCAAACGGATTGTCTCTATTCCATACCCGTTCACCTGGAAATTGTCTTGATGATTCAGCTTGACTTTCTGAGTTGGGGTGCTGACTACTTTGATTATTTTCACTAACTCCCCCTGAGTTAGTGCCAGCTCCTACAGAACTAGAGTCAACTCGACTCGAGCCTTGAACAGTAGTCCTTGAGCTGCTATTTACTCCCCCTGAGTTGTTGCCGGTTGGTACTGAAGAATTCTCTCCTGATCTTGTAGAATTATCTTGTTCACTAGACTCAGGTTCTTCATGTACGCTTGGAACATTTAATGGAACAACCAACTCAGGTTCATCTTCAAGATCTTCTAAGTCCAGATTCTAAAATTTTAGGGACTCAGGTTCACTAGAATCTCTTGAAATTGATGAGAGTTTGGTATCGTCGAATCTGACATTGTAGCTTTCAGTCACTTTTCGATCATTCACTAAGAACACTCTATAAGCTGCCACCACATCTATAGAGTAACCAACAAAGATTCCTTCACGAGCTTTTGCTGCAAACTTGCCTAGATTTTCATCATCTATAAGCACATAGCATTTTGCTCCGAAGACATGAAAGTATTTGATTGTTGGTCTTCTGTTGTTCATTAGCTCACATGGTGTCTTTTCTTTATCTTTTATGATCAAGGTTCTATTTTGAGTGTAACAAGCGGTACTCACTGCTTCGGCCCAGAAGTACAAAGGAAGTTTTGAATCATACAACAAAGTTCTTGCTGCTTCAACCAATGTTCTATTCTTCCTTTCAACTACTCCATTTTGTTGTGGAGTTCTCGGAGCTGAGTACTGACGACGTATTCCTTTAGATACACAGAAGTCATTTAGCACTGTGTTTTTGAATTCAGTGCCATTGTCTGATCTAATCGTCTTCACAGTAAGTGTTGAAACATTCTCAATTTGAGTGATGTGATCAATGATTAAGAAAGGTACTTCGTCTTTCGTCATTGCGAACAATACCCATGTATACTTGGAGAAGTCATCCACGATTACCAATGCATATCTTTTCCTAGACAAAGATAGGACATTCACTGGGCCAAACAAATCCATATGAAGAAGTTGTAGAGGCTCAGTAATACTAGAAATTTCTTTGCTTTTATGCGATGCTCGCTTCGACTTTCCCATTTCACAAGCTTCACAGAGTCCTTTCGGAGCGAACTCCATTTGAGGTAGATCTCTCACCAATTCTCGCCTCGCGAGAGCATTCATCGTTTTGAAGTTTAAGTGAGAAAGTTTTTTGTGCCATAACCAGCTTTCATCATCCGAGGCTTTGCTGTAGAAACAGGTGACCTCATTCTGATTTGCTGAATCCATGTCTGCAACAAAAAGATCTGCCTTTCGAACTCCTCTCAAAGCCAGTGAGCCTTCCTTGATGTGAGTGATTGATACACCTTTCTTGTTGAAGACAATTTCGTAACCTTTGTCACAGAATTGACTGATACTCAACAGATTGTGCTTCAGTCCCTCAACATAGGAAATATCTTCTATGATGACATTGCCAGTTTTCAGTTTGCCATATCCCTTTGTCACACCTATGCTGTCATCTCCAAAGGTAACATAAGGGCCAGCCTTCATAACCAACTCTGTAAGCAGGGACTTGTTTCCAGTCATATGCCTCGATGCTCCACTGTCTAGCACCCATATAACTTTATTTCTATTCTGCTTAACGCCCTGCAATGACAGATTGGTTAGACATTCTTCGGAACCCAACTTTGATTGGGCTCGACTTTTCGATAAGATCGAGAATCAACAGATTTAACAACAGGAGATGCACTTTTCTTAACATTACTAGAGCTTTCGACTATCTCCTTTCCTTTCTCAGACTTGACAGATTTGTCAGTCTTAGGAAAAGGTTTGTCACTCCTAACTTTAGGAGGACTGACAGTCTTGGCTCTCACATGCTTTTTCTTGATGTTTGAACTAGCAACAGTATTTGAGCATGACTGGCTAGATGCATTCATTAAATGCACAAAAGTTTGCATGATGTTAAAAGTGCATGGCATACAATTAGGTTGACCACACTGTGCATGATTCTGATGCAGATTATTCATTGTATGTGTGATAGGCATGGCATGTGCAGCAGGAACATTCATGTTAGCTTTGCATGCATAAGAAAGATGTTCAGTAGATTTACAATGATAACATGCTTTCTTTATTCGTTCAGCCTTAACCTCTTTTATGCCTTTCTCTCTTTTTCCTTGTTGTTTAACAGCCTTAGCTCCTAATCCTAGTCTAGATTCATCTCTAGGAAAATTGATTTTAACTTGTTTGATAGGAGTTATGGGTTGTGCTTTCTGGCGATCTTCCATCTCAATCTCATATCTAGCTATCAATTCAGTCTCTTCTTCTTCTATTCTAGGAACAAGGTGTTTGTACATAGGTTTGACAGTTGATTTAAGAATACTTGGTGTTTCCTTTTTAAGGTTACTGGAACTAGGGTCAATAGGTCTCTTTCCTTCTTTCTTAGGAAGATCAGAATAATCAAGTCCTACACCTACTCCAGTTATCCTCTTAAATGTGTCATTATCTACATACACTTTACTAGCAGCTAGTTTGTAAGCTTCGCATTTAGTTTCTAACTCAGCTAGATTGTTCCTAAGACATGCTTCTACTTCTTCCTTAAGGACGAGCTTGTGTTCCAGAGATTTAATAAAGTCTCTTAGGGAAGTATCTACAGTGCAAGCAGCCTCTAGCTCTTCCACTTTTGCCTCAAGCATTCTGCATTTGGCAACAAGTGTTTTCTGTTCCTTTTGAGAAGAGTCTAGGCTTTTACACAACATATAGATCTCTTCACTAAGAGCCCCGTTCTGTTCCTTATAATCATCAATAGACATTTCTACTTTAAGAGTCAGAACTGGTACCTCTGGTTCCTCTGATGTCTCAGCCATGAGGGCAAAGTTTGCTACATGAGTAACATCTTCCTCATCTGAATCATCCCAAGCTCTTCCTTCTGTCACCAATAAAGCTCGTTTTCCATGTCTTTCCTTCACCAGCGCTTCATACTTGCTTTTGAGGGCTTCATATGTCTCTTTTGGATAAGTCTGTTTAGGCTTTTTGCAGTCCGAGGCAAAATGTCCAGCTTCACCACAATTATAGCATTTGAACTTCATTTTGAAATCCAATGGAGATTTGTAGCTGGTATTCTTGCCTTTACCTTGGTAGCCTGACGAACTACCACCACCCTTAGCAGCCCGATAGAAAGATGAAGAATTTCTCTGTGGTCGGTTGCTCTTTCTGAATCTCATGTTGCTGAACTTCCTTGCCATGTATGCCACGACACTATCGTCCATGTTGTCCAGCTCTTCTTGGGTGTAGTAGTCATCATCACTGTCAGATGCGCACTCGTCATCATTATCAACTTGATGTGGTGCAAGTGATGATTTAGGCTTTGCTGCAACCATTGCCTTCTTAGACTCTTCCTCATCAGCAACTAATCCTGATGCAGTTTCTTTTCCTTTTGAATCATTGTCCCATGCTTGATCTTGAAGTGTTTCCAGCTCATAGGTCTTTAATATTCCATAATACTGTTCCAGAGAAGTTGTATGCAAATCTCTGGTTTCTCTTATTGCGTAGACCCTATGTTCAATGCTTTTTGGCTAGTTCCTCAGATATCTCGTATTAGTCTCAACCATGGGGAGAGTTACACCTCTCAGATTCCAATCCAATACCAACTGACTGAATCGTAGATAGACATCTATTATGCCTTCTCCTTTCCTTATTCTAAAGGTGTCATACTCCATCTTGAGTATGAGTGTCTTGTTGCTTCTAACCTCTACAGATCCTTCCATGACAACTTCTATCTTGTCCCAAATCTTCTTTGCTGTAGTCAGACCTTTGACTATGTTGAACATTTCATGATCAAGAGATTCCATCAAGGTTTGTCGTATGGCAGTATCATAAGCTATTTGTTCCTTGTCAGCATCTGAAAACTCCGAGGCCTTTTTAGGCTCAGACCGAGGTGCTATAACCACCCCTCCTTCCGTATGCGCAGGAATAACCACCATTGGAACAAATTTACCCTTGTCAAGGACTTCCAGATATTCAGGGTTAACAGTCTCTAGGTATAGTCTCATTCTGAAAACCCATTCTTCATAGTGATCTCGGTTGAACATTGGGATCTTGAATGCATTTTTAGGAGCCATCTCAATTCTAGTCACTAAAAGTTTCTAAGTACCCAAGACTAGGCTTTGTAGAATTTATATGTAGAACTTTTGCCTAAGTCGAAATTTCACTAAGTAGAAATTTTGCTCAAGTCGAAATTCACCAAGTAGAAATTGTCCAAGTCGAAATTCTATGTAGAAATTCTCAAGTAGAAATTCTATGTAGAACTTTTGTCCTTAAAATAATTTTTCTGCAGGTTACTTTAATATTGAATAAACAATATTATCTCTTTAACACCTTTTGACTTTGAATGCTTTACTCACCTAACCCACCTAACCCACGTGCTAGGTAATGAATATGTCTTGTTTCACTTTCGGCCGTGAATAATGCAAATCACAAAGTCCAAAAACACCTTTTTATTCTTTTACTATTTATCTGTTTGAAAAAGGAGATAAAAAAGTTGTTGGGTTGTCTTCTTTGATAAGAACAGATGATGAACACTCAAGAACACCAAAAATGAAAGTACCCAGATTAATTCACAAAAATTAATTAAAATACATCCAAGCTAAATAATTACACCTGGAGTATTTAAATAATTTTTCAGATGAGTTTTCAATACAAACGATTTAAAGCACACTTTTCGAGAAAATGAAAAGTAGATCTAGAAAATGAAAACTCACGATTCTTCTACCAAACACAAGGATCTATGTTTTGTATGTTAAACATATAGCTCTGATACCAATTGTTAGGTCCAAATGTGTTGTAGAGGGGGGGTGAATACAACTTTTCAAATATGAGAAGCAATAAATACGATGTAATAAATGAACACACAGATTCAAGGAATATATGTCTTATATATAACTTGAAATGGTTGCTACAACATTCATTACAAAGTATAACAGAAGTTCAGAGAGAAGTGAATGATACTAAGCTCTGTGAATGCACTCTCTCTCTTTTTCTTGTGTTTCTCTCAAGAATTGCTCACTAACTAAAACATTACACAAGTACTTCTATTTATACTACATGTAATCTATGTCCTGTAGTCTTCAAAGACTAAGATATACGTGGCCCAATGATGTCCACATAAATCTTGCCTTATCTTGAAAGCTTGGAAATCTGCCAATCAGAAGATGCCATGTGTCATGTTGAAGCTGCACTCTAAGTAGAACTTCTACTTGAGAATTTCTACTTAGCCATCTCGAATTTCTAAGTAGAACTTCTACTTAGAAACTTCTACTTGGTCATCTAGAATATTTAGTACTTAGAAAATATTCTGGTCTTCAACTTGAAACTTCAATGCACATCTTGAACTTGTGATATCTTCATGTCTTCTTTATTCTTCACCAAGCTCTTGAACATGGATCTTTATTACTGACATAAACTTGCTATCAATGTCCTGACACTTGATGCAACGGTCTGGTTCATAAGTGACTAGTCTTGATAGGGTTTTTGCTTCTTGAATAAATTACCATATCCAATTAGAAATGTGGCTTTCCAATATTTGCTTTCCTTCTTGTTCACTTGAAATCAATTAGTCTTATTGATACTGATAGTTATGATCTTGATTCTTGGCTTTTCAAATCACTGAGGCATGAACAACTTTGACTTGAACTTCTCTCAATGATTTCTTCTTGGCTTGATCATAGTTAACATGTTGAATTGTATCAATTACCGTGTCTTCATTTAGTGTTGATTTCTTGTGACTTCTTGTTCTTGATTGTCTTCTGGTTAAGTATCTTTTCCTTTAGTTTGAGTTACATTAGTTATAGTGTTACAAGTTTACACACTCTGCCTTTCAACAGCGGTCCTCATCTCAGCCTGGATCCTCAAGCGCGCCTCGCGCTCCTTTACTAGTGCCCGCCTCGCCTCGTTAAGTCGGGCCTCTGCAGAAAGTAAGTCTCGGGTCAGGAACTGCACCACGTAAGCGTGCTCAGTACCCGACACTGGGGGTAGGTCCATCGGTGGAGGTGGTATGACAGGAACGGGAGCAGGTGCAGCAGCAGCAGCAGGAGCAGTAGCAGGGGTAGGGTCAAGCTCCTCCTCGCCAGAAGTATCATCCTCGGAGTCACCGTCCGATGAAACAGGGCTCGATGACTGCGGAGAAGGTGGGGGTGACACAACACGACCCTCACCGGATCTCACACTCTCCTCATCAGTAGCTACAGGAGATGGGGTAACAGGCTCAGGCTCAAAGGGCTCCTCAACGGGATCCTCATCATCAGTATCTCCTATCAGCGTAATCCCGGGGCCAAGCTCGGAGTCAGCACCCATATCCTCCTCAGGATCCTCGGTATCTCGCATCAGTGCCTCATTATGCTCTCTCTCGAAAACCTCAGGGTCTGGTATCTCCTCCATCTACACAAGGGAAATAAGGTGGGTCACTAACCATAAAGAAAGGTTTAAGGAGTAGTTCCCTCACGGGCGTTAAAGTCAGGGCTATATCCGATAACCCGACTGCGAACTCGATGAGAGTTCTAAGTATTATTAAGGTTGTTATTAGGGTTATTATTATTGTTATTATTATTAGGGTTGCTTTCTTAAATTACTATCGTTTCTGAGAACTGTAACCTCGCTCTGATACCATTTCTGTGACGCCCCCAGATCCGGGGTCGGAGATCTAGGCGCTCACGGTCCATTTTCCATTAATAACATACCTGTTCTTGCACATAATATATATAAAACAACCATCGACCCCACAATAAACTCACACCGCACACACACACACACAGGTTAGAGCCTCAGAAACGTCACAACATTGATTAAGCAAAAATAAAAGTATCAGAGTTATTACAGACCGAATTAAATAATATTTATGCTACCAGCAACACTTCGATATGAAGCGAAGTTGGCGGCTTGAAAGTTTGTTACGGTACACTGCCTTGCACAGGTCATACTGATAAATAAAACGGACTAACAAAAGCTGCCAACCAATCCGGCTAATGGGGCCTACCGGTGGAATCTCAACTGCTGGCTCGGGTCTAGTCACCTGCTTTCGAGCAGTCTGTCTGGGTCTTGCCATTTCGCTTAGCTGTTGTGTTTTTAAATTTGAAAACAAGCAATAGTGAGCAACTATAGCTCAGCAAGAAATATATGTATAAGGTAAGCAATATAACATTTCATATGATTGGAAGTTATTAAACTTGTTTGTGTCAACCAGATATAAAATCACTTGTCATTGTTGATAAATCTCGAAGGTGCACCAATACGTGCCCTCGTTTTCAAAATAAACTTGCAGTTCTAGATACTGCACAGAGTCAACATCTTTCTCATCAAAATAGAACACTATCAGTAACTTGGCACAAAAGCCTAAGAAGCAGTGTCAAAGCATTTTTCCAAAATGGAGGAATGGGACTTAAAGAAAACATAAAACCTGACAAGGATTGACGATGATCAGTCGCCACATCCAAGTCCAATAATCCGCGGGTCTTCTCTACCGGTAGAAGGATAGAAACTACATCCGTAACTATCCTCGGGTGAAAACTACATCCGTAATCACCCTCGATGAAAACTACATCCGTAATCCTCCTTCGGCAACACCTGGGCCGGAATAATAAGTGATGGACCGCCTGGCTCACGGCCGCTTACACATCCCGAGAATCGTTCGTCAACGGTTCCCACACCTGCCAGAGTCCCTTTTTCTTTTTCTTTTGAAAACTTGATTTTGATTGAAAACAGAGTAATTGAGGTCCGACATCAGTCGACCGATGATTCTTGAAATCATACACGAAGCAGAACCTGATCGGGGGTTTTCGAAAATGTTTTGAGTTCGAAAGAGTTCGAGTTTGAAAGCATTAAATGTATCTTGGATTGACTTCATCTTTAAAATAATGAACAATGATTAATAAATAATATTTTAAGATTTAATATTAATAATTAATAAAATAATTATTCGATAAAATAAACTTTTAATCCAAGATAGGGTTTCGAGTATTTACGAAGATATAACAATAATTACTTGAGTATACGATACTCCCCGAATGACCCTTCGGGTTTTCGCAAACTAGTTACGATATAATAATATACCGCTCCCCGGTCAATAGTATATACGGACCGCTACGACCTCTATTGCTAGAGTCGTTGTCCGAAGAAAGCATTTCAATCTAAGTTCAAGGGGTACAAACACATATGTACTTATACAATCTCAATTGCATCAATACTTCGATAAACATAACATTTGATATAATTGAAAACTACAAACACAACAGTGAAAGTCCTTGTATATGTATAAGTTTTGAAAAGTAAACTTGCCTTGGTTTGGTTGGGGTGGTCGAGCGTGCGGAGTGGAACGATCTATACATAAGCAATAACCGCTCGTTAGTACCTTAACAATATCTCTTTAATTACGGGGTTTTAGGGGGTACGAAATTAACTTAATGACTTCGTCTTATGACACTCTAGCCCTACTATAGGTTCATGTCATCACTCGATTACGCTCGTCACTTATTCGACTTAATTTAGTTACCACATTTGAATCATAACCATTACCCCTAGAATTATGCTCCACTAACGACTTTTTCCCTTGCGCGAAATTTACTCTGGCATTTTTATAAAATTCAAAAATTCATATTTTAATCAAATTCTTTTTGGGTAGTCTTCACCACTGCATTTAATAGCTTCCCAAATTTTTTCATGATCCCACATATATTTTTAGGGGTTTAAACAAGGTTCACAAGGGGGTCACTTAGTGCAGTCCGGAATCCAGAAACACAATTTACTTCTCCGGCCATAACTTAAAATCTATACATCACCTAGTCATGAACCTTACATTTCCAGAAACTACATTCAAATATCTTTCCAAAAATATATGGTAGGACCTCAGGGGACAATATTTGGGGGTTCAAAACCAGGTTACAAGACAGGTCAAGTTTCTGGGAAAAATTCAGCATGCATGTTTCACTTAGATCAACCAATACTCTTACTTCCACAACACAACCAACACCTAATTCACTTAGTTCATGCTTTATAACATTCATGGAGATACATAAACTAACCATAAGTGTAAGACCCCGAGAATTTAATAATTTTATATGATTAAATACTAAATATAAATTAATTTATTGGGAAAAAGAAAAAGAAAAAAAAAGAAAAAAAAAAGAAAAGACGTTACAAAAAAAGGGGGATAGTTAAACTTACGTTATTTTTTTCAGAGGGGAAGAAGGAAAAGTGGGAGGAGAAAGAGAAGGAGGAAGAGAAAGAGATGGGTAATACAATCTAATTGGGAGAAGGATTTTGGAGTTTAAAGGTAAAAACACAAACCCCTTGTTTATAGACTATCATATTGGATTTGGAATTTAGAACTTACGAGTTTTATGTTATATATACATGTATTAGGTTTTAGAGTGATTGGGAAATCTGAAATTTTTGATCACCATTCGTAATTTCTGAGTTTTAAGGTACGGATATCATCTTTATGCTTTTTACTTCGTTACGATTGTAAGGAATTGCCGTATTTGGTCTTTTACATGTGCTGAGTTCTTGTAAAATCTGTAGAAAATTCAATTTTTGTCGTATGGTGATGATTTTACTGTCCCTGGAAAGGTATTTGAATTATCTACAACTTTTGTTCTTTAAATTTTCTGAGATTCTACGCGTAAGTAGGTGTATTCTGCGATTTTAGTGACCTGCCAGGGAATTTTCTGAACTGATACTCGTACTTTGAAAATTCGTATTAAATTGAATTTTCTACAGATTTTACAAGAACTCAGCAAATGTAAAAGACCAAATACGGCAATTCCTTACAATCGTAACGAAGTAAAAAGCATAAAGATGATATCCGTACCTTAAAACTCAGAAATTACGAATGGTGATCAAGAATTTCAGATTTCCCAATCACTCTAAAACCTAATACATGTATATATAACATAAAACTCGTAAGTTCTAAATTCCAAATCCAATATGATAGTCTATAAACAAGGGGTTTGTGTTTTTACCTTTAAACTCCAAAATCCTTCTCCCAATTAGATTGTATTACCCATCTCTTTCTCTTCCTCCTTCTCTTTCTCCTCCCACTTTTCCTTCTTCCCCTCTGAAAAAAATAACGTAAGTTTAACTATCCCCTTTTTTTTTGTAACGTCTTTTCTTTTCTTTTTTCTTTTTTTTTTTCTTTTTCTTTTTCCCAATAAATTAGTTTATATTTAGTATTTAATCATATAAAATTATTAAATTCTCGGGGTCTTACATTCTTCCCTCCTAATAGAAATTTCGTCCTCGAAATTTATCATACATACCTTTGCTCAAAAAGATGTGGATAACGTGCACGAACAATTTCTTCCGTCGCCCAAGTAGCCTCTCTCTCTGAATGTCCTTTCCACAATACCCTCACAAAAGGAATCGTTTGACGACGCATTACCCTTTCTTCACGCTCTAAAATTCTTTCGGGTTCTTCCTCATAGGTCAAATCCGACCGAACTTTATCCAAGGGACAATTTACCACATGCGATGGGTGATAATTATATCCTCTCAATAAAGACACATGAAACACATTATGTACCCTTGACAATTGAGGCGGCAAAGCCAACTTATATGCTACCTCTCCTACTTTTTCTAAAATTTCAAATGGGCCAATAAATCTTGGATTCAACTTTCCTTTCAACCCAAAACGATGTACTCCCTTCCATGGAGAAACCTTTAAGAATACTTTTTCACCAAGCTCAAAACTTAAGCTCCTACGATGCACATCTACATATTTCTTTTGTCGGTCTTGAGCTTGTCTCAATTTTTCTCGTATCACCATTACCTTATCATTAGTCTCTTGAACTATTTCGGGCCCTTCCAACTTCCTCTCACCAACCTCATCCCAACATATAGGTGTTCTACATCTCCTCCCATACAAAGCTTCATACGGTGCCATCCCAATACTAGCTTGCCAACTATTGTTGTAAGCAAACTCCACAAGTGGTAAGTGTTCGTCCCACCTGCCAGCCCAATCTAGTGCACAAGCCCTCAGCATATCCTCTAAGGTTTGAATGGTTCTCTCCGATTGACCATCTGTTTGCGGATGGAATGCTGTGCTGAAACTAAGTTTAGTACCCCATGCCTTTTGAAATCCTTCCCAAAATCGAGATGTAAACCGTGGATCTCTATCTGAAACAATACTAACTGGAACCCCATGTAATCTCATAACCTCATCTCTATAAATTTCAGCCAATTTGTCAACTGAATCAGTTGCCCGAATTGCAAGAAAGTGGGCAGATTTCGTAAGTCGGTCCACGACCACCCAAATAGCATCATGTTTCTTCAATGTTCTAGGTAAATCCATAAGGAAGTCCATGCATATATGTTCCCATTTCCACTCGGGTATCTCCAATGAACGTAATTCCCCACATGGCCTTTGGTGTTCAATCTTGACAAGTTGACAAGTCATACACTTTGACACATAATCAGCAATATCCTTCTTCATGCCACTCCACCAAAAATGATCCTTCATGTCCCTATACATTTTGGTACTGCCGGGATGTACAGAAAATGGTGAGTTATGAGCTTCCGCCAAAAGCTCCTCTCGAATAGCTGACCTTGGAACGCACAATCGACCCAAAAGCCAAACAACGCCACAATCATCCACGTTAAAGTCTGATGGCTTACCATCTTGAATATTTCGAACAATCTCTTGTATCTCTAAGTCCTCCTTATGTGCTTCCTTAATCCTAGAAATCAATGTCGGTTCCATTTGCAAATTAGCCAACACACCAGCCACACCTCGCACACCAAGAGCCAACCCCATTCTTTGTACTTCTTCTTGCAATTCATTAGGTAATGCAAACAAGAAAGAAAGCTGACCAGAATTTTTGCGACTGAGTGCATCTGCAACAACATTAGCCTTACCAGGCTTATACTGAATCTGCACATCGTAGTCCTTAATCAACTCGAGCCATCTCCGTTGCCTCATATTCAGCTCCTTCTGGGTGAAGATGTA
This sequence comes from Saposhnikovia divaricata, assembly GCA_036435485.1. Taxonomy (NCBI): domain Eukaryota; kingdom Viridiplantae; phylum Streptophyta; class Magnoliopsida; order Apiales; family Apiaceae; genus Saposhnikovia; species Saposhnikovia divaricata. The sequence continues at coordinate 81,401,449 of CM071598.1, forward strand.
TTTAAGACTTTGGTGATCAGACCAAATCTCGCAAGAAACCCCATACAAATAATGTCGCCATAACTTTAGAGCAAACACGACGGCTGCCAACTCTAAGTCATGAGTCGGGTAATATTCCTCATGTGTCTTCAACTGTCCAGATGCATATGCAATCACCTTACCATGCTGCATTAAAACCGCTCCTAACCCCTTTCTTGAAGCGTAACTATAAATAACAAATCCCTCAGACCCTGATGGTAGCGTCAATACTGGAGTTGTAGTCAACCTCTTCTTCAATTCCTGAAAACTCTGCTCACACTCATTTGTCCACACAAATCGATTATTCTTCCTCGTCAACCGTGTCAAAGGCATAAAGATAGTAGAAAACCTTCCACAAACCTTCGCTAATACCCAGCTAGACCCAGAAAACTCCTAACCTCTGTCACTGTAGTTGGTCTCGACCATTCTTTCACAGCTGCTATTTTTGACGGGTCCACCTGTATCCCTTCCGCGGAAACAACATGCCCCAAGAATGAAACTTGCCTCAGCCAAAACTCACACTTTGAAAAATTAGCAAACAACTGACGGCTCCTCAAGACCTCCAAAACTACTCGTAGGTGTTCCTCATGCTCTTCTTCAGACCTCGAGTATACAAGAATGTCATCAATGAATACAATAACAAACTTGTCCAAGAAGTCCCTGAAGACCCTATTCATCAAATCCATAAAGACTGATGGAGCATTAGTTAACCCAAATGGCATGACAAGAAACTCATAATGTCCATATCGTGTTCGAAAAGCTGTCTTCGGCACATCCTCATCTCTCACCCGTAACTGATGGTAACCTCATCGTAAATCAATTTTTGAGAAAAATTTGGCCCCTTGTAATTGATCAAACAGGTCATCAATACGTGGTAATGGGTATCTATTACGTACTGTGATCTTATTCAACTCTCTATAATCAATACAAAGTCTCATCGAACCATCCTTCTTCTTCACAAAAAGAACTGGAGCACCCCAAGGAGATACAGTTGGGCGGATAACACCCTTATCAAGTAACTCTTGTAACTGTTCCTTCAACTCCTTTAATTCAGCTGGAGCCATTCGGTAAGGAGCCTTAGAGATCGGCTCGGAACCTGGTACAAGCTCTACAGCAAACTCAACCTCCCTCTGTGGGGTAATCCTGGAAGATCATCCGGAAACACATCACTGAATTCCCTAACCACTGGCACATCCTTTAGTTGCGGTTGTACCGTATTTGTATCAACTATATAAGCAAGATAACCAGAACAACCCTTCTTCTTTGATCTCACAGCCTTCATGACAGATATCATCTTATATAAAGCATTAGGTTTGGACCCATGATATTCGGCTACCAAACTATCACCTAACTTGAACTTCACAATTCTACTCTCACAATCGATAACTGCCCCATACTTTTCCAACCAATCCATGCCTAAAATCACATCAAAATCTCGCATATGTAAAGGTAGCAAACTAGCTGGTAGTATATGATTCCCTACCCTGATAGGACAATTAGGATACTCAACATGCACATCTACACTCATACCTACAGCTGTGCTAATACAAATTGATGGAACTAACTCATATGATTGCACCCCAAGATGTTTAACATAACTAGAAGAAATAACAGAATGTGTAGCACCAGTATCAAATAAAACTCTAGCATCTTTATTGGCAACAAACAAAGTACCAGAAATAATACCCGGGATATTTGCTGCATCCCTAGCTGTGGTGGCATAAACACGGCCGGCATTTCTCTGAACCTGATTGCCTTCCTGCTGATGTTGTGCCTGGCCCGGATTAGCATTAGATGGAGTCTGATGATGCTCCCTACGTTGCACAGTACAGTCTCTAGCAAAATGTCCAGTCCTCCCACATATATAACAAGCTCCTGTCTCCCTAAAACATGGTTTTCCTGGATGGTTACCCCCACAAGTCCTGCATCGGTCCCTTGCCTGTCGGTTTCCTTGAAAGTTCCCTCTATTACCATTATAGATTCCCGGCCTCCTTCCACTACCAATATTTTGCTGACCCCTCTGAAAACCTCGACTCCCTACATTATTTCGGGAGTAAGACGGCCCACTCTGTCGAGACAAGTGATTCCCCTGCTGCTGAGCACCCTGAAACTGATTAACTCGAAAGCTCTGTTGGTTGCGATTAAAACTCTGTGGCTCATCCCTAGCCCTCTTCCTACTGGGATCCTCCTTACCATCTAGAACAGATAACTCCTGATACTTAGCTGCACTAATAGCCTGCTCCATACTCGCAAACCTGGTAGAAATAATGTTATGCCTGTACTCCACCCTAAGACCCCACTTGAACTTGTTAGCCTTATCTTCCTCTGACTTAATCTCTGAAGCTGCAAAACTAGCCAACCTGTTAAACCTGGAGATATACTCTGCCACTGTCTCGGTGTCACCCTGTCTCACTGTCTGATACTCACGTACATACCTCTCCCTATCAGCCACTGGAAAGTACATCTGATTAAAAAGCTCCTCAAACTCATTCCTAGTCACAACATCCATATAGTGCTCCGGTTTGGTGGCAGTTACAGTAGTCCACCATCTATCAGCATCATCCTCCAACTTATATGCAGCAAACCTCGCCATAGTATTTTCAGAACAACCAATCAATCGGAAAATTTTTCTGAGGTGCCCCAACCAGTTCTCAGCTGCTTCCGGTCCTCCTTGCCCATTAAAACTCCTAGGCTTCTGCTTATTAAATCTCTCCAACATAGGAATGTAAGTAGCCTGATTCTGGGGATATTCATATGTATCAACAATTGTATTTTGCTCAACCCCCTGCTGATTATTAGTGTTATTCTGCACCACATTATTAGGTTGCTCCACATTTTGCCCCTGATTCTGACCAACCACATTAGGACTGATAATTCGCTCAAGGGAGCTAACCACTGCCTGACTCACAACATTAGCCAACACATTCGGATCAATAGCTAACTGATTCTGAGGTTGTGCCACTGGTTGCTGAGGTGCTGGCTGCTCATTTTCCCCTAGGACATTTCCCCCTTGCTCAGTTTGAGGCACAGTTTCTGGTTGTGTCGTCGTATTCTGAATAGCACGAGTAGCTCTTCCTCTACCCCTACTAGATGAAGCATATCCTCTACCCCTACGCCCTGGTACAGAGCGGTTAGCCTCACTAGAAGGCTGCTCACCAGAAAGTCGGGTGGATCGTCGAGTAGCCATCCTACAATCACCAATTAATTCAGTTCCACAAGTACCAAAATATAGAGGCCAAATATATATGCAATGCAACGCAGTGAAATAACAAAAAACACAACATATCCTACATCTACCCAATCCTCACAGGTCGAGCCTAATGCAAGTCTACAGAATCATAAAACCTTAGCTCTGATGCCAACTTTAACATCCCAACATTTAGCTTAAAATAATAAACATTTTCAAGTCCACTAAATTCAAATTCTCCAAGAAATAACCAATCCAAACAATACCAATCTCCAACTTACAGTCCATAAAATAAAGCTTAAACTTATAGTGTCCAACTCCAAAATCCTTCTCCCAATTAGATTGTATTACCCATCTCTTTCTCTTCCTCCTTCTCTTTCTCCTCCCACTTTTCCTTCTTCCCCTCTGAAAAAAATAACGTAAGTTTAACTATCCCCCTTTTTTTTGTAACGTCTTTTCTTTTCTTTTTTCTTTTTTTTTTCTTTTTCTTTTTCCCAATAAATTAATTTATATTTAGTATTTAATCATATAAAATTATTAAATTCTCGGGGTCTTACAACAAGCATCAAAATCACAATCACAACACTAAAACTCTAGATCCATATCATCCATCACTTGAACATCCAAGATTAACACATTATATACATGGATCTATCATTGAACATCATAAACATTACATGGCCAAAAGGGGTTATGATTTTTATACCTTCTTGAGTACCTAGGAGCCTTGGGTAAGCCTTACAAAACTCAAGAACACCTTGAATGATCTCCTACAACCCTTATAATCCAAGATCTAAAAGAAAAACTAAACATGGTTACTATTCACAATATCTATAACAATTAATATCTTGAAATTGAATGGATGAAAGGGCTTGAAACTCTTAGTATACCTTTCTTAGATGATGGTGAGAGCCTAGGAATTATGCCTTGATTTATGAGTGAGGAGAAATGGAGGAAGAAGAAATTTTCTTCTCCTTTTTGAAGCTTGGCCGAGAGCACTAGTTCAAGGGGGGGGGGAGAACTTTTGTGTTTTTGATTTTTGTTGTTTGGTTGAATAATTGATAAAGTAGTGATTGGGTGATACATATTGGTGTAAGTATATGCATGGTACTAACCTTGGTATGGCCTCATGTACTTCTTGTCTCCTCCTTGGAAAAAGCAATGTAACTAGTTACTATTCCTCTTCCATTTGGTTAACTAGTTTGCTTATTCCTAACCACTTGGTTGCATGGGACTTGCATGCAATACTACTCCTTGTATCATTATTCTTCCACCAATGCTTGTCATTTAATCTTTAATTCGTATCGTATCTTAATTAATCTCTCGTAATAATATTTTGTCGCGTAGAGATTTCCCTCGTAATCCCTTAAGTACTTAATTGTGTAAGTTCCTCGAATATCCATAATTCCTCGTCATAATCCTTAATAAATCTTTTAATACTCTAATCATTCTCAAATCCCAAATTTTATAAATCTTACTAACAATAAGACTCTTGCCCTCAACAATCTTCCTTTTATCTTACATAGTGAATGCAACAACATAGTTTCTCAGACAATCAATTCCATTAAACAACAGGGATGACTAGAAAGGTTCCAAATTGACAATGTCACATGATATTAAATAAAAGAAAATATTGCAAAAATTAGGGTTCTTACACTTATGAAGTGATATCTGATGTCAATGTGCTTTGTCCTAGAATGATTGACAGGATTGGAGACTATAGAGATTGCACTTGTGTTGTCACACATGATTGGAATTCTTTCCAACACAAGTCCATAATCTCTAAGTTGGTTTCTAATCCAAAGCACTTGAGCACAGCAACTTCCAGCAGCTATGTACTCAGCTTCAGCTGTGGAAGTTGACACAGATTGTTGTTTCTTGCTGTACCAAGAGACTAACCTTTGTCCAAGAAACTGGCAGCTACCTGAGGTGCTTTTCCTATCCACTCTGCATCCAGCATAATCAGCATCAGAATAACCAACCAGATTGAACCCTGTGTCCTTAGGATACCATAACCCCAAGTTTGGTGTGCCCTTCAGATACCTGAAAATCCTCTTTATTGCTATCATATGTGATTCCTTTGGATTTGATTGAAACCTTGCACACAAGCATGTTGCAAACATGATGTCTGGCCTACTAGCAGTGAGGTAGAGTAGAGAACCAACCATGCCTCTGTAGATTGAGATATCTACCTTCTTGCCCTTACCATCTTCATCTAACTTGGTGGCAGTGGCCATGGGTGTCTTTGTAGGTGAGCATTCTTCTAAGTCAAATTTCTTCAATAGATCCTTGATGTATTTGGTTTGACTTATAAAAATGCCATCCTTCCTTTGACTCACTTGCAGCCCAAGAAAGAATGTTAATTCTCCCATCATACTGATCTCATATCTGCTCTGCATGAGCTTAGAGAATTTCTCGCACAACTTCTCATTTGTAGAGCCAAATATGATATCATCCACATAGATTTGAACTAAGATAATATCATCACCATGTTTCTTGTAAAACAGTGTCTTGTCCAGTGTGCCTCTAGTGAATTGATTCTCCAATAGAAATTGTGATAATGTGTCATACCATGCCCTAGGAGCTTGCTTAAGTCCATACAATGCTTTAAGCAATCTGTAGACAAAGTGAGGGAATTGTGGATCCTCAAAGCCAGGTGGCTGTTGCACATATACTTCTTCTTCCAACTCCCCATTCAGAAATGCACTCTTGACATCCATTTGATAAACCTTGAAATTAGAATGTGCAGCAAATGCCAAGAAATTCTGATGGCCTCTAGTCTAGCAACAGGGGCAAAAGTCTCATCATAGTCAATGCCTTCCTGTTGAGAGTATTCTTTAGCAACCAACCTTGCTTTGTTTCTTATGACTACACCATTTTCATCCATCTTATTCCTTAGAACCCATTTTGTTCCGACAATGGTTCTATCCTTTGGTGCAGGCACAAGTTCCCATACTTTGCTTCTTTCAAATTGGATTAGCTCCTCTTGCATAGCAATTATCCAATCAGGATCCAAAAATGCATCATCAAGTTTCTTAGGCTCAACTTGGGATAGAAAGCAACCATAGAGACATTCATTTAGAGTTGCTCTCCTTGTCCTCACTCCTGTATTTGGATCTCCAATTATCTGATCTGCAGTATGTGATCTATCCCATTTCCTTGTATGTTCAGATTGATTTCTCAGCCTTGATGTTGCTTCATCATCCAGATCATGATCATTTACATTTCCTCCCCCTGTGAAGTTGCCACTAATCACAGGTGTGTCTTGGATGCTTGTTTCTTCATTGTTGGTTGACACAGGTTCTTCATTCACTTGAGTTTGTTGGATTGTGGGCTCAAATTCAGTTTCAATCTCCTCATCAGAATCATCTAGATTGTCAAACTTCAAAGGATCTTTATCTTCATCATTGGCTTCTTCTAATCCAGGTAGTTTGCTGTCATCAAATGTCACATCTGTGCTTTCCATAGCTTTCTTTTGAGTGATGACATAAACTTTGTATGCAATTCTTTCCATAGAGTAGCCAAGAAAAATTCCTTCAAATGCTTTTGCATCAAACTTTCCAACATATTCTGAATTGTCTTTTAACACAAAGCATTTGCTTCCAAAAGTATGAACATACTTTAGAGTGGGCTTCTTTCCAGTCATCAAGTTGTAAGGTGTCTTTCCAGTGTTTTTGTTGATGAGGGTTCTGTTTTGGATATAGCATGTAGTGCTCACAGCCTCATCCCAAAAACATGTAGGCATCTTTGCATCAAGTAACATTGTTCTAGCAGCCTCAATCAGAGTTCTATTCTTTCTCTCAACAACTCCATTTTGTTGTGGAGTCCTTGGAGCTGAGAATTGTTGAGAAATACCATTCTCTTTCCAGAATGCTTCAAGCATGGCATTTCTGAACTCTGTTCCATTATCACTTCTTAATGCAATCACACTTGCATTGATGGCCTTTGCTTCCTTGTCAATTTTCTTTATATGCTCAATGATTACTTGTGAAGCCTCATCCTTTGATGCCAGAAATTCTACCCATGTATACCTTGTGAAATCATCAACCATCACCAGAGCATACTTTTTCCTTCCTAGTGACATAATATTGACAGGCCCAAACAAGTCCATATGAATTAGTTGTAGGGGCTTGGTTATTGATGTCACTGTCTTTGACTTGTGGCTTGATCTTTTCATTTTTCCCTTTTGACAAGCCTCACACACTCCTTCTTGACAGAATTCAAGTGTGGGCATGCCTCTCACTAACTCCCTTTTGACTAGAGAATTAATGCCTTTGAAGTTCAAGTGTGATAGCTTCTTATGCCACAGCCAACTATCTTCATTTAATGCTTTTGAGTAAAAGCAACAAATTTTGTCCTTGTTTGCAGAGTTCATATTGGCTACAAACAGGCTTCCTTTCCTTACTCCAGATAGAGCAAAGTCACCAGTCTTTTTGTGGGTGATCAAACATTCATCTTTGTCAAAATTCACTTTGAAGCCTCTGTCAGTAAATTGACCAACACTCAGTAGATTGTGCTTGAGTCCCTTGACCAGTGCTACGTTTTCAATGATGACATTTCCAATTTCAAACTTGCCATATCCCAGTGTGTTGCCAATGCTGTCATTTCCAAAAGCAACCATTGGGCCAGCCTTCTACTCATACTGTGATAGCAGGGCCATATCACCAGTCATATGGTTTGAGCATCCACTGTCCAAAATCCACATGACCTTCCTTTCACTTTCTTTGCCCTGCAAACACAAAGGTATTACTTCTCCTTTGGTACCCAAACAAGTTTGGGTCCATGTGGCTTAGCAACAGTTTTATCATAAACAGCATGCTTATCAATTTTCTTGATGTTAGTCTTCTTGTCACTGTTAGAAGTCTTAGAATCAGGGTTCTTAGACTTAGGTGACAGAGGCACCTTCCTAACTTTAGGAGGACTTGAAGACTTTGTTCTTGTGTAGTGTGTGTGAACATTATGACTGATGCAACCTTCCATGAATTGTCTTCTCAAATTAAAACAACTAGTCATTACATTCATGTTACATGGCATACAATCAAATTTATCACAGAAAGGAGAGTCTCTATGTCTTAAAGGCACAAAGCAATCATAGAATGGTTTAGCAACACTACCAGATGGTTTCTTGCATGCATGAGTTAAATGATTAGTGCTAAAACAATTTTTACAAACTTTCCTAGGGGCATTTGGCACATAATCATAATTGTTGTCCTTGTTAATCCCTAATTTGCCATTCCTGTTTTGTTTCTTTTTAGCCACTTTCTTCTCAAACTCATTATTCCCAGCTGAAACAAACTTCACAAATTTCTCAAGTCTAGGTCTACCTCCTACTGACTCCTTGGCTTTGGTTTTGACATTCTCACTCTTAGAGGATGCTTGTTGTTCATTTGATTGTGCCTTATCTTCATCATCCAACATTTGCTTAATGAGTAAGGCATCCTCATCAATCTCAAGTGTTGGTGTTTTAAATATTGGGGTCTCAGCCTTTTTCAAAACCTGAGGCACTTCCTCTTAAACAACAATGTCATCTTCAAAGACTGCATAGCCTTTCCTCTGTTTGAGAGTGTCATAATCAAGTCCAATAGCAGCCTTAGGTCTAGCTAGATTTTTCTCATGGTAGGACTGCAATAGACTATAGGAATTCTTAAATGTTTTCAATTTAAATTCATTTTCAGCTAGTTCATCCCTAAGAGCTTTCTCAACTTGACTAGCACATAGAACCTTGTTCTTTAGATATTCTATTTCTTGTTTAAGGTTTTCTATTTGCATAGCCATTACTTATTTCAATTTTATATATAAAAAGTTCATTTTTTTCATTTTCTTCATTTCTTTTCTATTTTTTCATTTCTTTTCTCTCTCCTTTCAAAATAATAATAATAATAATAATAATAATAATAATAATAATAATAATAATAATAGTAATAGTAATAGTAATAGTAATAGTAATAAAAAAATGTCCTTGCATCACTAGAACTAAATATTATGTCTTTTAAGTAACAACTAGCGTAAATGTTCTGTTGAGTATTGAATACAGTAAAAGAATACAGAGGGGGGGTGAATGGATTCTTGAACTTTTCTTTGTTCTTGAATCTTTGCAACAAGATATGTGTTGAGTGTGTGAGATATGTAAGTACAGATAACAAAGACAAACACAACACAATATCACTTTAATCTAATATTTTATTAGATAAAGATTTTGCTACAATCTGTGAATACAAATGATAGTATTCTCAGCTTCATTTTTCTTAGAGAGATATTTCTTGTGATGTATCTTGAAAAACTTTTTTTCTGCTAAGGAAGTGAGGCTGTATCCTTATAGACATGGATACACCTACTTACTACAAATAAGGTAGGTAAAACAAACTACTTTCCAGTATGTCTAACTCATTTGAGTAAGAGTCCAAACGGCTACAGATTTGACTTTGCAAAGCCTGTTCAGATCCACTTCTTTAGCTCCTTGTCCCTTTGTCTTATCTCTCCAAGCTTCTTTGTAGGCTTTCCAATGTTCTTTATAGTACATAGTCAAATAAAGCGTCTTGGCTTGTTGCAGGTTTCTGACTTGTACAATTCTTCAGTATTTTGTCTCCAAGAATGTATTCGAGAAGTGGCTAAGTGATTGATTCGAGAACTCGAATTGACTTAGTCGATAACTCTGAGTTCTCGAATAGTGTTATATTGACATATCGAATCACTTCTCGAATAGCTCTTTTCTCTGGGACTTCTTGAGATATCGAATAGAGCATTTTGACACATCGAATCCCTGAGATGTCGAATAGCTTCTTTAGTCCTTGAGATATCGAATAGAGCATTGACTTGTTGACTCTTAGAGAACTCAAATGATGCTTTGACTTGTTGACTCCATGAGTTCTCGAATAGAGTAATAGACATATCGAATCTTTGAGATATCGAATGAGATATCGAACAGTGTATTCAGAGATATCGAATAGTGTCTTCTGAGATATCGAATCTCTGACTTCTCGAATGCTAGACTTCTCGAATAGACAAATGTACTTCTCGAATTGGTACTTAGGCAAATTCTTCATTTCTTCAAATCCCAACTGTGATTATTTGGCAGTCTTTATCTCCTTGCTTGAGGCATGAACCTTGGAACTTCTTTCAAGCATTATTCTTGACTTTATAAGTACAGTTACACAACTAGGATTTGATGCCTATTACAAGTACAGAACAAATAGAAACTCTACAACTAGAGATTCCCTCAGTTAAGAGGTCATGTAGGTAATGCATAGCATTACACATACTTAGGCTTGTTATTAGATGTATTCAGGCATGCCTCTGTGACTTACATGTTCGTGCAAGGTACGGACAGTGAACTAATTTCTCTTCCGAAATTGTATATATTGTAATAATTTTGTAATTAATAATATGATAAACTATAGGATTTGGATCTATCGAATATTTTTATAGTTATTTTGTAATATTACATGCCAATTTTTTGAACCAAATATTTTATAATTTGATTAGATTTCATAAATTTTGGATAAATATTCATCCGATAATAATCACATAAATACTTATGATTTGAATTTTATCAAATTGAGTATAATATAAATAATTATCTTAATAAAATTGTCCGATTATAATAGAAGCGTATGTAAACTCATTGATTTTGTTGTAAAAAATTGATCGTATATGTAAGACAATATTTTGAGACATATTATAAAATCTCTTAATATTGACAGAAAGTCATCTTATGCTTGTCTCATTCATTTTTTCTAAACATATATATATTTATACACTTTTAAACTTAAATATTTAGTTTTTGTCTAATCTTTATTTCACTAGAAGTTCATTAAAAAATTGGGTAAATTGAAATATTTTTTACATTATAATTTTGAATTTTTTTAACTTAGTTTTAAAATTTTCTAAAATATTTCATTCGATGAAAAATATGACAACCTTAATGACCCATGCATGTATATAAAATCTAAAATCATTTATTTTATTTTATATTATATTGATCTAAATATATGTTATAAATAAACAATTATATATTATATCATATATTATATTGATCAATATATTAAATAAAAATTCATATGTACCATACTTTATAGTCGGCTTATAATCTAATTGATCATTTTAAATAAATAGTGTACTTTTGTAATATTTATGATTCGAAAATTTAAATCTTTTTTAATTTAATTTGACTGTTAATTATATTATTTTTTTATTTATAACAGAGATCATATTTTTAGTGTTTTCATCTTGTTAACATAATTTTAATTATTTTCCTTATAAATATAAATATTTATGTCTTTAGACCAATTATATATTTAAAGCATGAAAATTTTAAATAGTTGGTCGACCAAAACTCTCTAATATGACTCACATATTTAAAATTTAATATATGTAAATGTTATGTGATGCAATTAATAATTATATATGATTTAATAGCTAAAATCTACATATTTCTTAAAACGAAATCTTATTTTTTATTTAAATAATTTAACATATACTTGGAGACGGATGTAAATAAATCTTTTTTTTGAACTCGGTTATATTGTATATAGTCTAATTTTTTTCTATATCAATTATTTAAAATGACAAAAAAGAATTGTAAAGTATAGTCGATCGACTAAAATATTTTTTATAATTTTATTTATCCAATATATTAGAAATAATACGAACAAACATTTTATTTACTTAAAAAAAATGAGACAAAAAGAGAAAAGACATTATTTATCTTATAGGATTTTTAAACAAAATTCAAAATAACTGTATCACAATTGGTAAAGGCATGAGATTGAGACCTAAAGGTTAGTGGTTTGAATCCCAACACAAGCGTAGTTTCACTATTTTTAAACATAAGTATTGAAGGATGATTATTTTGTAATTTTATAAAATAGGGGTAAAATCGTAATTTCACACTCATTAAAATGGCAAACTTTATCTTGTGTTGAAATTTAATATTTAGTAATAGATTTAGGAGCATCCTTGAAGATGGCGGAGGAGGCGAAAAAAGGAACTCGGGTTTCGGCCAGAATCAACAATCTCAAGCGAAGAAGGCAGAAAACGAATTATTTGAGGAAAAGGAATGGAAGGTAAAAGAAGAAATCTTAAGATATTGGTTTCTCTTGGAATAGGAACTTCGAACCTCAATTTCAAAAGGAAATATGAAGTTTGTAGAATTGGCAAAAGCAAGGATAAACTTTTTGAAGCAGAAGGTGGATCCGGTCCTTCTAGAGGAAGGCCTAAAGGGTAATGAGGAAGCTCTGTGCGACATACACTCTTATCTTCATAATAGTGGTTGGTGGGAGAAAGCTAGAAAGCTAAACATCAGAAAGTTAGGGTTGTCGGAGTTAAAATCAATGTCAGCACAAAACAAGGATGAGGAGGCAATTCTGAATTTCATAATCAGCAAAAAAGAACTCGTTCACCCGAACATTATCAAGGATTTAAACAAGTGAAATGATGAAGATATTCGAATGGCTCTAAATCAAATTCATTATGGTTCTTTAAAAGTGACCCGTGATGTATCAAGGATGAAGGTCAATAGTGAGGAAGAGATGTTGCGCCACAAGCCAAAGGAGTCAAAAGCAGGTTACGGTTTCAGTGGGATATCTTCCTCGTTACCGGTGGTGCTGACTTTATCATTAGTCATAAGGAACTGATCGACCCGAAAGTGTACTCGGAGGCTTTGAACCTAAAGGATGATTCTATTTTGGTTGCGCTTTGGCAATTTCATCATTTATTGTTAAATGAATTTGGCTTTCTTTGCAATCAAAAGTGTGTATCCACAGTCAAGCAGGCTACTTCATATAAACAAGCTCTCTTATCCCCTAGCAATCCCTCATCTGCTGAAAGAACTGCTATTCCTAAGGCCCATAATAAGGTAAAGCCCTCGGTAAGCAATACGATATTTTTTTTCAGGTTTTTCTGAGAATATGTTGGCTAAAGACATCTGGCAATTTTTCAAAAGGGGGGGGGGGGGGGGAATTAAAGACATAATTCTGCCTAAGAAAAGAGATAAGAACAATAACATATATGGGTTTGTTGTTCTGGATAATAGTGAGGATGCATCAATGTTCATGGCTACAATGAAAGGCAAGAAACTTGGAGGGTGTATCATTTATCTAGCTTTCGCTAAAAATCAAAGTAGGCACTCTGTCAAAGTGGATATATATAAGACTGAGGTCTTAACTTCAGAACCTTCTCGACCTTGTAGCAAATGTTCAGATTATCTTTCTCCTAAGGTTAAACCCCCTTCTTAGCCGGGAGTGTAGAAAGTAACTCCAAGCCCTGCGTCTCCTGAAGCCAAGTTTCTCAAATCTTTGCCCCTCAGTGAAGTTTTTTCCAGGGAACTGGAATCATGTCTCTTACTGGAAACTATGCATAAAGAAACATTAGAGTCAGTAGGAATCATTGTTGAAAGCTTGGGCTTTGAGAATGTTGACATTAAAGGAATTTCTTATAAAACATTTCTAGCCTACTTCCCAGATGAAGATATGGATAAGCTAGACATAAGTTTCCTGGAAATTGGTTTTGTTAAGGTAAGGAAAGCAGAGCTAGATGACCTTATTCCGATGAGGAAAACATGGGTGGAATGCAGGGGCTTACCCATAGTAGTCTGGTCTGAGGAGAACTTTATTGAAATTCTTAAAGAATATGGCGAAATCTTACACTTCTCTAAATTTATGGATGAAGAGGGTTTCTTTGTAGTTCTAAAATTCGTAATTGAAACTAGAGAGCAATCAAGAATTGTTAAGGAGGAGGAGCTTCTAATCCTTAATAAGTCTTTTAAGTATAAGCTATTAGAGTGCGAAGGGAGGAGTTGGATTCCTAACTTTCCAAACTGCATGGAAGGGGGTGGTCTGGAAACAGATGGTTATGTTCACGATTCCATACTAAAGGGGGAGCAAAATCAAATCTTGGATAGTGTTTGATAAGTGGATTTTATATCCACTTAGAATGCTTCGTATCGGCTTAAATTGATTAACTTGACCTCAAGTATGTGGTGTTTTTGATGTATTTGCATTGAGTTTTGCAGAACTAATAGCTGGAGGCATTGATAGTGTGTAATGGCATAATTGTGGTGGAATTTAGCTCGAGAGCAGGAGGCTAGAAGAAGGCCAGAGATACGTCAAGAAAAGAAGTATCAAGAAAATATAATAAAGGAAGGCTTGAAGTTTAAATAGCAAGAGTTGGAGGCTAATTTGATTAAAATTTGGATTTTCTGGGTCGGTTGCGCAGTCTTCACTGTTTTGGTCATATCTGGAGTTCTACAAGTCCGATTCTGACGATCTTGCAGCTCACGCGAAGACAACAAAATTTTATACAATCTTGGACAGAAATTTTGTGCGCTGCAGCGCGTGGTAGGGCGCAGGAGCGCGCGGGGAGGCTGTTAGAAATCCTGATTCAACTAAAAAAATGGTTTTTTAGGTATTTTCTTGGAGGACAAGACGCTGGGACTATAAATAAATATCTAGACATCATAAGGAGCACATTTTTAGAGAGAGGGAGAAGAGAGAGACTTGGAGAAGGATTCCTAACGCTCGTGACAAGCAACAGAGATCTAGATCTACATCTTTTCATCCTTCTATTAGGCGTTATTTTGGATTTTGGGGATTTGTTTTCTAAGCCTTATTACTCTAGCACTATTGTTTTTATTTAGATCTTGTTTATTACCATTGTTTCATCAGATCGCATGATGACGAGCGGTTCGATTATGAATTAATCGTTGTCATGGGATTCTTACAGATTTATCTATGTAGTTTAGTAGTTTGATTGCTTTAAAGATTTGTGTTTGATGAGTTCTTGATATCCTTGTATGGTTGTGCTTATTCTTCTTGGATGCATAGCCAACATCTAAGTTGCCTTGTTAATCTCTTGTGAACCGACAGTGGATCTTGAGATTTAGAACTTGCCATGCTAGCATAGGATTTTGTATGTTTTGACGTCATGATTTGTAGCGTAATTTTAACCATCTTATGCTGCCCTATGTGATCTTAATGGATACCTTGTTCTTAAACCATTATGTTTTCAAATCTTATAGACATATAGGGTCTAAACATAATTGGTGTCTACCCATCTTCTATCTCTTTTGTGGATGTATGAGTAGTTTGGTATTCGTATACTGACAGGTAACCTATACTTGTTTCGTGTTGTTCGATCAGATACCATAACCATCACATACTTTGATTAAAGGCATCAACTCTAAGCGAATTATTTAATTAAGTTAGGATCCCATGTTTTAATTCTCATAAGTAATTCGATTTTAATTCTCATTAGTTAAGTAATTCTTAGTTTTGTTAATTCGCTTCTTAGTTAATTTAGATAATCAAAACCCATCTTTGATATTGTCTTAGCAGTGAATAATAATCATACATTGTTGCATAGGTGCATAAATCTGTATTGAACCTAAACCAGTCTCTGTGGGAACGAATTTGGACTTAACCTTATATATTACTTGTGACCGCGTACGCTTGGGTGATTTTGTGCAAACAAGTTTTCGGCACCGCTGCCGGGGACTCGGTGTTGTTTTAATATAGTTTAAGTGCTTGTCATCAGTGGTCGTTAAAGTTCACTGACTCGGATTGTTTACTTACATATCTTGTTTGTTCGGTGTGTTTCAGGTACTTAAGCGTGCATGCGAACACGTTCTCAATCTCATAAACTGGCAGAAGAAAAACTTGAAGCAACAATAGAGATGGGTTATCGAGCAGCAGCAGAAACTAAGGCTTTGAAGGATTATTCTCAACCTAAGATCAATGACATCCAATCTAGCATTGTAAGGCCAGCTATTGCAGCTAACACTTTCGAAATCAAGCCTGGCACGATTCAGATGGTACAGAATTCAGGTCAATTTGGGGGTGCTCCAACGGAAGATCCTAATATGCACATCCGCAACTTCATTGAGATCTGCGACACTTTCAAGTTCAATGGTGTGTCGGAAGATGCTGTCAAATTGAGACTTTTCCCATTCTCTTTGAGGGATAAAGCTAAGGGCTGGTTACACTCTTTACCAGCCGGTTCCATTACTACATGGGAGGATCTTGCTCAGAAATTTCTCACTAAATTTTTCCCCATGACTAAAACAGCAACAATCAGGAACGCTCTTACTCAATTTGTACAGCAATCTGGAGAATCTTTATGTGAAGCTTGGGAACGTTACAAGGAGATGCTTAGGAAGTGTCCTCATCATGGTATGCCTGATTGGATGGTTATCAATGGTTTCTATAATGGGGTGGGAGCACAATCTAGACCTTTGTTAGATGCAGCATCAGGTGGAGCTTTATGGGCAAAGAGCTATGCGGAAGCTTATGATCTTATCGTGATGATGGCAGCAAATGAATATCAGAATCCAACTCATAGAATGCCACAACAAAAGGTGGCAGGAATTCTTGATGTTAATGCAGCCACAGCTTTAGCAGCTCAGCTAGAGGCAATGAATAGGAAAATAGATTCTTTGGTAAATCATGGGATTCGACAGGTAGCTAGTGTTTGTGAGCTATGTGCAGGCGCACATGGGACAAATCAATGTGCCATCTCTACTGAATCAGTCCAGTTTGTGAGCAACTATCAGAATCAGCAACAGCCAGCCCCGAATACTTATCATCCGAGCAATAGAAATCATCCAAATTTTAGCTGGAGCAATAATCAGGGTGGCATGCTACAACCACAACAGCCTTATCAGCAATTTCAAGATCAGCAATATGGAGCTCAGCCTTACAATCCTCAGATTTTTCAGCAGCAGCAAGGGCAGAATTTTCAGCAACAGTATGCCCCTAGGCAATTTCAACCTCTGGGTTTTCAGCAACAACATTCATATGCTGGTTTTGGGCATTCCACTTCTGAAAAATCAGAACTAGAGGAGTTGAGATTGATGTGCAAAAGTCAAGCTGTCTCGCTTAAGACCTTGAAAAATCAGATTGGTCAGATTGCTACTGCTTTGCTAAATAGGCCACAGGGAGTGCTTTCTAGTGACACGGAGGCTAATCCAGGGAAGAAAGTTGTCCATGAACAGGTGAAGGCAGTTACTTTGAGAAGCGAAAGAGTTACAACCGATCAGAAATCAACAGCTAAGGAAGATGAAGAAGTTCATAATCAGCTGGATGAAAAATCTGCGAGGCCCGAAATTGAAAAATCTGATTTGGCAGCTGATCAGTTGGACGGTAAAGTGCAAAAGAGCAAGAAATCTGTTGAATTGTCTACTCCTAATCAGTCTACAGAGAGCACTCAAATCTACCCTCCTCCTCCTTATCCAAAGAGGCTCAAGAAGCAGAAGCTATACAAGCAGTTTTTCAAGTTTCTTGAGGTTTTCAAGAAATTGCACATCAACATACCTTTTGCGGAAGCTCTTGAACAGATGCCGAGCTATGCTAAATTCATGAAGGGTATTCCTCTGATTGGGGATTTTAACTGTGTCTTACATTCTTCGGAAAGGGAGAACTGCACATATAGGCTTTTGGATTCCAAAACTTTTGCAAAGTTCTTAAAGGTGGCAGATCTGTTAGATGTACCTCTTGTAAACTCAAATTTCACCTGGTTCGGGCCAGACAATAAAAAGAGCAAATTAGACAGAGCCCTCATAAACTCTCGATGGGCGTCATTGGATAACTGGGTCATGACATCCCTTCATCGGAAAAATTCTGATCATAAACCAATCAAACTTGCTCCTTCTACAGGGGATTGGGGGCCCAGATCTTTCAAATTTTTTAATTGTTGGTTCGATGATTCAAATCTGATGGCCATCCTGTTAGAAAATTGGAGTTTAGAGCATAAATTAGTTTATGTTCTTGATATTAATTCCGGATTTTAACAATTGTAAAGTGTTCCTTGTTATGGGAACTTAAACTTTGATTTATGGATCTAAGTTATTTACTTAATGAAATCCATTGAGAAATTAAGTTGAAAGTGTTAGCTTATGAAAGCTTGGAAATGAGAATGTGTTGTTTTGTCCCACATTGAGATAAATAAAGGAGGCTATTGGCTTTATATTGTATTACACACAAGGGTAGTGTACAACTACTAGAGTGTGTGATAGTGCATGGTGTTACTGTGTGCTATACGCGCACACACACACACACACGCGCGCGCCGCCGCCGCCTGCCTCGCCTCGCCACGCCACATCACGTCTCGACTCGACTCGGGTCGGGTCGAAGGGCGATTTGGGCGAATGTCTCGGCGTCTCGCGTACGCGAGGCGACCTGGGCGAGGGTTTTATTTATATTTTTAATTAGAATTAATATATATTTATCAAAGTTGGACTGGTTGTACTGTTGGGCTAGATCACTATTGTAAGTGGGCTATTCGGACTTGGACTGGATCACTTGCTAGTGGGAACAGATACATTGAACCTGGACATGTAACTGATATATATATATATATATATATATATATTCTATATTAAAAACGTAATTTAATTGTGAGGAATAAATGGGCTGTTACAATTGATTTAAATTATCAGTTTTGATTTTTTAATTAATTATATAGCAGCTGTTACAATATTCATATATTAAATTGGTGCAACAGTTACACTTAGACTCTCCTATAAATAGAGAGCTAAGCATACACTGAAAACATACACCAGACATTCTCTCTTTCTCTCTATTCTCTCTGCTCTCCCTAAGTTCTGTTCAGCTGTGGTTTTTCCGGCCAACTGAGGTACCAGTCGCTGTTGAGCATCGCCGGTTGCTGTGAACTCTTTGCTCGTTGTTGTTTTATCCTGGGAAAGATATTGCAAGCATCCTAACACACAGTAGGTAAGGGGCAATATACTTTTCAAGAACAGTCAGTGCTTCGTACAAGTGCTGGCGACTCAGCTGTTCGATTTATATATTTTCACCACTGTTCTTAGCATCTTCTCCGATTATGTATTCTGTTCGACCTACAGTTTCTGGTACGCATGTTAATCTTATGTTGTTATTACAGTTTCTAATTTGCATGTGTTTTACCTTCATGATTTGTTTCGCGAATTGTTACTGTGGCCTTGCCTTGTTAAATTTGTTATGTAACTGCCTCGTTATACTTCTTATTTCCAACAATCTTGAAAAGTATATTAGTTACATAATATTTAGAGTAATGACTGGCGCAACTGAAAATCCTGCTAGTGGTGCTACTGGTGCCACTGGTGCTGATGGTAGTTCGAGTGCAACTGTTGGGGTCATTGATTGGACCACGTATAGTTTTCCACAACCAGTTGAGTTAACTGGTCTACCCGAGAAGTTCAACGGTGGCGTTGGCTTCTCTCGTTGGCAGAAGAGGATGAAGCTGTGGTTAACTGTAAAGGGTCTTTGGCCCGTCATGGAGTATGAGAAGCCGGTGGTGATTCAAGGAAATGCTGAAACGGTTAAGGCTTTAGCGAAGTGGGCTGAGAAGGATGGGGTTGCAAGGGCGGCCATTTTGGCTGCTCTAACCAACACATTGTTTGATGTGTATTCTTCTGATGCCTACACCGCAAAACTCTTATGGGAGAAGCTGGACCAAACCCACAATACTGACTCACAAGGTCTGGAAAAGTATTCGGTGGCTAGGTTCCTTGAGTTCAAGCTGGTGGACAACAAGTCGATGACGGAGCAAGTGCATGAGTTCGAGATGTTGGTGCATGCTTTTGAAGGAGTCTGGTATGGACCTCCCTGAAAAGTTCAAGGTTATGAGCGTGATTGAAAAGCTTCCGAAGTCTTGGGAGGAGTTTTCTCTCTCCCTGAAAAGACAGAAAGGAGAGATCACCTGGACCAACCTTATGCTAGACATCTCGGTTCAAGAACAACACAAGTCCAAACAGGGACATGTGATGCCCACTGAGCATGGTAGTTCAAAGGTAAATGTTGCAACTGTAGGTCAGAAACGTAAGAACTTTGCTAAGAAACCTAATAGTAATAAACCTAAGAATGACAAGGACAAGGTCAAGAAACCCAAGGCGAACAAACCATGTTGGTCTTGTGGGCAGGTTGGGCACTGGAGTAAGGACTGCCCTACAAAGAAAGCGAAGAAAACCGAGGTGGTAGCACAAGCGAATGCTGTGCTTGGAACCACAAGTGGGCCTGTAGTGAACATGGTTGTTGGTGAGGTCACGACTTCTGAAACCAACATGGACCGGTATGTATCCTACAACCCTGTAATATTTTCTACATATCTGTCAAATGAATGGTTGATCGATACTGGTGCTAATGTGCATGTTTGTGCTGACATTAGTCTGTTTGTATCTTATCAACAGAGTCATAGCTTGACAGTGACGATGGGGAATGCGAGTGCTGCTCAAGTGCATGGAGTAGGAAACGTGGACCTGAAGTTCCCTTCGGGGCGTGTTCTATCTCTAACTCGAGTGCATCATGTTCCCGACATGCGTAGAAATATAATAAGTGGAAGCTGTTTAGTTTCTAGTGGTTTTGAAATTTCGTTTAAGTGTAATAAAGTAGTTCTTATTCACACTGGTACTTTCTTTGGCAAGGGTTACTTGTCGAATGGTTTATTTGTAATAAATGCTGAACCCGTTTTGGGATCTTTAGTTAATAATATTTCTGTTGTTAACTGTGTTGAATCCGCAAATTTATGGCATGCTAGACTTGGTCACTTAAATTTTGGTGCTCTTAAGAATATGATGAACTTAGAGTTGATTCCAAAACATACCATAGAAAAGAATTCTAAATGTCAAGTATGTGTGTCTGCTAAACAAATAAGGAAACCTTTTCATCACATTGTTAGGGATTCAGACTTGTTAGATTTAGTACACACTGATATTTGTGAATTTAGTGGTGTGTTAACCAAGGACCAGTTTAGATACTTCATTACCTTTATAGATGATTGTAGCAGGTACTGTTATGTTTATTTACTTAGACATAAGGATGAAGCACTTAGTAAATTCATTATATATAAAACTGAAGTAGAAAAACAAAGTCGCAAGGTACTTAAACGATTGAGATCTGATAGAGGTGGTGAGTATACGAGTAACTCCTTTAATGAATTTTGTGCAAACAATGGTATAGTTCATGAAGTTACTCCACCATACACACCTGAATCTAATGGAGTCGCTGAGCGAAAGAACAGAACATTTAAAGATATGATTAATAGTATGCTTATTAACTCTGGGTTGCCTAAGTACATGTGGGGAGAGGCTCTAAATACGGCTTGCCATATTTTGAATAGAGTCCCTCTGAAACACATGGATAAGACACCCTATGAGTTATGGAAAGGCAGGAAAACTAATCCAATGTATCTTCGTGTGTGGGGGTGCCTTGCTAAGGTACTTGTCCCTGAACATAAGAGGAAGAAACTAGGACCAAAGACTGTTGATTGTATCTTTCTGGGCTATCTTGAAACCACTACAGCTATGAGATTTTTAGTATTAAAATCTGACATAGATGGTATAGTGGCAAACACGATAGTTGAGTTTCGTGATGCTACATTCTTCGAGGATGTCTTCCCTATGAAGACTGGTATACCTCTAGTGACTTCTGAGGAAGATCCTACTCACACATCGAGTTCTATTCCTCATCATGTGGAAAAGATGACAAATGTGGGGGTGGAACCAGGTAGTAGCTCTACTCCTAGTGAAGTAGAGGAACCGAGGAGAAGTAAGCGTGCTAAGGTAGTTAAGGACTTTGGAAGTGATTTTATCACTTACAATGTCGAAGACGAACCTTTAACTTTCCGACAAGCTATGAATTCTTCGGAGTCTAGGCACTGGAAGGGCGCTGTGAAGAGTGAAATTGACTCTATTGTTTCTAATGGAACATGGGAGTTGGTTGATCTCCCTCCTGGGTGTTCTACTATCGGGTGCAGGTGGATCTTTAAAAGGAAGCTGAACCCAGATGGATCGATAGATAAGTATAAGGCTAGATTGGTAGCTAAGGGTTTTAGGCAAAGAGAAGGAATTGATTACTTTGACACATACTCTCCTGTTGCAAGAATGACAACAATCCGAATGCTTGTAGCATTGGCTTCTGTAAATCGTCTTATAATCCATCAGATGGATGTAAAGACAGCTTTTCTTCATGGTGATCTTGAAGAAGAGATTTATATGAATCAGCCTGAGGGATTTGTTGCATCTGGCAATGAAAGGAAAGTATGTAAGTTGATCAAGTGCATCTATGGCTTGAAACAAGCTCCCAGGGATTGGCATAAGAAGTTTGATGAAACTGTGTTGCCATTCAGTTATGATATTAATGAAAGTGATAAGTGTGTCTACACCAAAGTTAAAGGTAGTGAGTGTGTGATCATGTGCCTGTATGTGGATGAC
The DNA here is from genome assembly GCA_036435485.1 of Saposhnikovia divaricata. Lineage (NCBI taxonomy): Eukaryota > Viridiplantae > Streptophyta > Magnoliopsida > Apiales > Apiaceae > Saposhnikovia > Saposhnikovia divaricata. Next base: position 81,423,852 of record CM071598.1, read on the forward strand.
ATCTTACTGTTTGGAACCAATATTGAGATTATTAACGAGACAAAAGCTTTCTTGAAAAGGCACTTTGAAATGAAGGATATGGGTGAGGCTAGTGTGATTCTTGGAATCAAACTGATTCAGTCCGCTGAGGGAATAACCTTGACTCAATCTCATTATATAGAGAAATCTATACTTGAGAAATATGGTTATTCACAGTGTAGAATCGCTAGTACACCCTATGATCCTAAAGTTGCCCTTGTCAAGAATACTTCTGGAGTGCCAGTGTCTCAGTTAAGGTATTCTCAGATTATTGGGAGCTTGCAGTATCTTGCTAACTGTACTAGACCAGACATTTCCTATTCTGTGTCTAAGTTGGCTAGATATACAAGCTGTCCAAACAGAACTCATTGGGATGCTCTTGATAGAGTACTTAGATATCTAAAAGGCACAATGTACCTAAGTCTACACTATAGGAGATTTCCTGGTGTACTTGAAGGGTACAGTGATGAAAGTTGGATAGCTAAGAAGTCTGGTTCCAATGGAGTGACTGGATACGTGTTCACCCTGGGTGGTGGAGCGATATCCTGGAGGTCGACTAGACAGACTATTGTGACTCGGTCTACATTTGAGGCTGAGTTGTGTGCACTTGATGCAACAGGGTCGGAGGCTGAATGGTTACACGGACTAATGTCCGCAATACCTGTAGTAAGCAGACCGCTTCCTGCTATTGCTATTCATTGTGATAGTAGAACAACTATCGACAAGATTAGCAGCAAAAAGCATAATGCTAAAACAAAGAGACACATCCAAGTTAGACTGAAGTCTATAAGGGGTTTGGTGTCTGATAGGATTATAGCTATAGAGTTCATAGGAACTCAGAATAATATAGCTGATCCTCTGACTAAGGGACTGGAACCTGCAGTGGTCCTTAAGTCAAGGTTGGGGATGGGACTGTCAACCCATAATAGTTCATCAACAGTGGGAACCCAATACACATGAGAGGAGATCCCTCGAAGTGTATTCAATGTGGTAATAACAAAGCTGTAAGGGTGAATTGGTAGTACTTTTGCTACATAGATGATATTTCAGTATCTGAGTCTATTCCCTGTAAACCTAGAAGGTACTGACACTGCTGGATAGCAAGAGTGTTAAATCTCTGAATGGGGTCAAGTCATTTTGACGAGATGGTAGCAGTACATCTCTGGAGATGCCCAGCTAAGCGAATGTAATTGTGTGGTCGCAATTAGAGGAAAGGGTTATTCCTTGAAGCATTCGACGAACAGGATCGAGACATGACCATTAACGTCTCAAAGCCGTAGATTGGCACCATGGCCGTTGACTTGTCGTCATCTATGGAACATGGTTACACTATACAGATTTAGATTCAAGGTGAAACATTCCATTTGAATCCGGTAGCCATTGAAGTAGAGGACTTAGGAGGGTTCAAACCTGGAAGGGTACCGACTCTGAAAAAACAAGTCATGATGAGAAACCTGAAGCATTTCTGAATGGATTTGTGGGGGATTGTTAGAAAATTGGAGTTTAGAGCATAAATTAGTTTATGTTCTTGATATTAATTCCGGATTTTAACAATTGTAAAGTGTTCCTTGTTATGGGAACTTAAACTTTGATTTATGGATCTAAGTTATTTACTTAGTGAAATCCATTGAGAAATTAAGTTGAAAGTGTTAACTTATGAAAGCTTGGAAATGAGAATGTGTTGTTTTGTCCCACATTGAGATAAATAAAGGAGGCTATTGGCTTTATATTGTATTACACACAAGGGTAGTGTACAACTACTAGAGTGTGTGATAGTGCATGGTGTTACTGTGTGCTATACGCGCGCACACACACACGCGCGCCGCCGCCGCCCGCCTCGCCTCGCCACGTCTCGACTCGGGTCGGGTCGGGTCGAAGGGCGATTTGGGCGAATGTCTCGGCGTCTCGCGTACGCGAGGCGACCTGGGCGAGGGTTTTATTTATATTTTTAATTAGAATTAATATATATATTTATCAAAGTTGGACTGGTTGTACTGTTGGGCTAGATCACTATTGTAAGTGGGCTATTCGGACTTGGACTGGATCACTTGCTAGTGGGAACAGATACATTGAACCTGGACATGTAACTGATATATATATTAAAAACGTAATTTAATTGTGAGGAATAAATGGGCTGTTACAATTGATTTAAATTATCAGTTTTGATTTTTTAATTAATTATATAGCAGCTGTTACAATATTCATATATTAAATTGGTGCAACAGTTACACTTAGACTCTCCTATAAATAGAGAGCTAAGCATACACTGAAAATATACACCAGACATTCTCTCTTTCTCTCTATTCTCTCTGCTCTCCCTAAGTTCTGTTCAGCTGTGGTTTTTCCGGCCAACTGAGGTACCAGTCGCTGTTGAGCATCGCCGGTTGCTGTGAACTCTTTGCTCGTTGCTGTTTTATCCTGGGAAAGATATTGCAAGCATCCTAACATACAGTAGGTAAGGGGCAATATACTTTTCAAGAACAGTCAGTGCTTCGTACAAGTGCTGGCGACTCAGCTGTTCGATTTATATATTTTCACCACTGTTCTTAGCATCTTCTCCGATTATGTATTCTGTTCGACCTACAGTTTCTGGTACGCATGCTAATCTTCTGTTGTTATTACAGTTTCTAATTTGCATGTGTTTTACCTTCATGATTTGTTTCGCGAATTGTTACTGTGGTCTTGCCTTGTTAAATTTGTTATGTAACTGCCTCGTTATACTTCTTATTTCCAACACATCCTGGGGCAAATTTGGAAAGCTTCTCAGCAGAAAAGGAACCTTGGTGTCTGGCTTAAGGACCCCAGAGAGTTCACAAAGTCTTGGAATAAACAACAATTTGGTAATATCCACCAGAAGATCAAAAATGCTGAAGAGGAACAAGAGTTGGCTGATACCTTGAATAAGGACAAATTCCAAAAGCTGGAAATTAAACTTAAACTGGAGGTGCTTTATAAGATAAAGTCCACCATGCTTTGCCAAAAAGCAAGAGTCAATTGGCTTTTAAAAGGTGGGAAAAACACTAAATTCTTTCATAGGGCTATTTTGAAAAGAAATTTCCACAATCAAATCCTGGGCATTCAATTGGGGAATGATTGGTTAACAAGAACGGGGAATATTAAAAAGGCTCTGTTTGATCATTTCAAAAATTTCTAGGAGTTGACCCAAAGGAAAAGGTCTTTGCCTTGGGTGATTTACCTTTAAATGTACTTTCTGTGGAGGATAAAATGATGCTAATTCAGGACTTCACCTTGGAAGAATTAGAAGAGACTTTAAAGAGCACAGAACCCTCAAAAGCCCCTGGTTCGGACGATTTCAATGCAGGAGTTCTTAAGGCCATGTGGCCTCATTTGAAGAATGATTTTTTGAAGTTTCTTAAAGATTTTGGGGATAGTAACTCCATTGCAAGAGGTATCAATGCTTCTTTCATTGCTCTTATCCCTAAGACAGTAGTGCCTACTGCCTAAAACAACTGGTGATTATAGACCGATTAGTCTAATGAATGTTGTGATGAAACTTCTTACAAAGACCCTAGCCACAAGACTAAAGAAAGTGATGAATAATTTAATCTCTGATGTCCAATTAGCATTCATCCAGGGTAGGCAAATTTCTGAGTGCATCCTCATAACAAGTGAAGTCTATCATTGTTTGAAACTCAGAAAATGCCATGGGGTGATCTTCAAAGTAGATTTTGAAAAGGCTTTCGATTGCATTAATTGGGGCTTCCTTTTTGAGGTAATGGAAAAGATGAATTTTGACTCGAAATGGATCAATTGGATCAAAGGTGTGTTCTTCTCGTCGACTATATCAGTGTTGGTGAATGGTTCTCCCTCGGATGAATTCTCTCCTAAATGAGGTCTTAGGCAAAGGGATCCCCTTTCGCCTCTTCTTTTTAACCTTGTAGGAGAGATTCTTTCTAAACTTTTATCAGTGGCCAATTCAGGTGGTGTTTTTGATGGTATATCTCTCTCCCAAATTGTTATTCTCAAGTTACTCACTTGCAATATGTAGATGATGTAATCATTTTTCTTAATAATGATGAGAATTCTATCAAAGGAGCGAAGAGAGTCCTACAATGTTTCGAACTCCTCTTCAGACTTAAAATAAATTATCAGAAAAGTTATCTCTATAGTTTATTTGAGGATGTTGAATTGTCGAGGTTGTTCAGTAGGATCCGGTCCTTTTTAATATCTTGGCACTACAATTGGTTCTTCTCCTCATTCTCTCTCCTATTGGGAACCATTGATTTCGATGATGATTAAAAAATTTAGAACATGGCAAGTATCTAACATTTCTATGGCGGGTCGAGTAACTCTACTCAAATCTTCTCTGGACAGCCTTCCACTTTATTGGTTCAATATTTTCGTAATTCCTTCTGGTATACTAGATAAGCTTGAAAAGATCCATAGGCAATTCCTTTGGGGGGATAACATAAAAATGAAGTACTAGGAAACTTCACCTCCTGAGTTGGAACAGATTGTGTGCTGATAAGGAACTTAAAGGTTTGGGTATTACTCCTTTGAGAATAAAAAACTTGGCTCTTCTAGCAAAATGGTGGTGGAGAGTGTATCTGAAAGACCAAGCTTGTGGAACAAAATTTTAGCTCAAAGATATGGGAATGACTTTCTAATGGACATTTCTTCAGCATCAAATAAGAATGACTGTTCCCCGATAGTAAAGAGTTTCGTCAGTCTTGCACATCATCAAAACTCATACTCATTGCTGAATCTGGACTATTTTAAATGGCATTTAAACAATGGTGAGTCTATTATATTTTGGGAAGAACATTGGATAGGATCTGGGCGGTTATTGTCTTTATTCCCTCGACTCTATAGACTTTCTAAGCTTAAGTTCTGGTCAATAAAATCTGTTTTGTTTCTGTGAAGGGGCCGTAATCCGAATAATGAACAGCTGTGGTCTAGACCTCTGATGAGGAGAGATGAATCTGGTCTACAGAGTTTAGGAGACATTCTTTCGAATGTTACCCTTGGTCCTGGGCAAGATTGTTTATACTGGTCTCCGGGAAGGGTATCTTCTCTTCTAAAAATTCGGCCAATTAATCTCTCACAGGGTTCTACCTCAAGTAGGTTCTATGAAGATTTGGAACCAAATTTGGTCTAGTAAATTCCCTCCGAAAATTGCCATTTTCTTATGGAAAATTCAGTGGGGTGTGCTTCCAATAATTTTTTTTTCTGAGTAAGAGGGTTCCTTCTATTTCCCCACTGTGTGTGTGGTGCAATTGTGAGGAAGAATCTCTAGATCACCTTTTTCACGCATGCATCTTAGCAAATATGGCTTGGGATGTAGGGAACTGGTGGGATATTAAGAATAAACGTGCCTCTATAAATTTGTTCTCACTCATCACCCTTCTAAATTTGCATAACAATAAAGTTCTTTGCAATGTTTGGAATCTGGTAGTAGCAGCCACTCTATGGTCAATCTGGTCATGCAGGAATGAAGCTGTTTTTGACAATATGAGAGTGAATAATAAAATTTTAGAATGCATCATAATGACCCGCATCAGAAAATGGGGAGAAGCTTTAAAAACTATGGATTTTGGTTTAGATCCAATCTGGAGAATAAATCCTCGAGAGGCCATAGCTCTGCACTCTCATTTTGCTGGAATTTTTTTTTGGGATCATAGGAAAATTGGTTATGATCTGGTATGTGCAGTAGATGGAGCATGGGGAAGGTCTTCTAGTGGAAAGTTTACAAGGGGGATTGGAGGAAATATCAAGAATAAGTCTGGTTCTCTAGTGTTTGTTTTCTCAGGTCCATGTCAAGCTTCTAATAGTATCGAAGCTGAACTAGCAGCCATAATATATCTTTTCCAAGCGATACTGATAAGGAGGATTGAGGCTTGCCCAATTGCAGTTTTCTCAGATTTCATGGATGCCATAAATCACTTTAAATCAAATTCAGCACTTGTTCGTAATATAAATTTTCTGGGGATTAATTTGAATGAGCTAATCTCTAAGAAATTTTATTTGAATTTGAATTGGGCCTAGAAAAATTGACTATGAATGAGTTTTGGGTTTAAAAGGCTCAAAGGGCTATAGTTCTAAATGGGCCAGTGGTTTTAATTCCTTCGAGTGGTCCAGTTTTCTTGGTATTTAATTTATTCCTGAGGTAGATAATTATCTTAAGGGTTTGTGTGCCCAAGGGCACATGCTAAGAGCGTGCTTGATGAGTTGTCAAATTTTGATTGATGGATATTTATGTGAATGCAGGGGGCCCATCATTATTAATGAAATCTCCACCAATCAAAATTTGACAACTAAGCTAGCACGGATTCTTAGCATGTGGCCTTGGGCACACACTAGAAAAATCGTTATCTTAATTCTCTTTTAAGATATTGAGTTATCTCATTTTCCAAATTAAATCCTGCTTAGTAGTAACGTCTGTTGTTGGGAATAATATCCCTTTTTATTCTCCCTATGGCATTCTTTCATGTCCAAGAAAGTTTTGCAGCTGTTTTCTCTCTGTATGGATACATCCAACCGCATTTGGCATCGAAAATCCAAAGCATACTCTTTGAGATACGTTTCACCATCTATCTATATACCCATCATCTTGTCCTTTTTCCTCACTTATCATCACCCAGTTGCTTCTTATAATTTTATTTTCTAATGGAAGACTCTTGGTCCCCTCCTGTTGCTCCCTTTGTTAAACTAAATGTGCCCTACATCTCAGTTCCTTACCCTCTACTTAATGGTAATTCAAAGGTGTTGGGATCATAATAAGAGACTCATTGGGCACCAAACTTTGGGGTGATGGGGCCCCTTCATGGCATGAGAGAAGTGAAGGCGTTGTTATGGTGTATCCAGGCGGGTATGGTGGAATCTATAGCCAGGAGTTGGGATTAAACTTACGTTGAAACAGATAGCATGGAAGTTTATGATATAATCAGAAAAGCAGAAGATCTAATCATTGCAGAGGACCTCAGGGAAGTGGTGACAAAATTCCACTCTCTTTACGCAAATTACTTCAAGGAAGGTGAAACATTGCGTCGAATCTCTCATATTCCGATAGAGATGAATAGGACTGCGGAGTATATGGCACAGTACGGATTGAAGAGAATGCCTGCCTTTGCAGTTGCTCCAGGTATCTTTGGAGAGCTTCTCACGTTCCTGAAAAATGACATGGGTTTTGGGCTCCCTTTCCAGTTGGAACCAAACTTTGGAGAAGATGAAGTAATAGATGCGTCCCCGCCCCCCTCCCCAGTAATAGATCCTCAAGGTCCAGCTCCGGAGACGGTACTGCTAGCTAATAATGTGCGGAATGAAGGTCAGTTCCGTCCCCCAACCCATCCAGTGTTTATCTTCAATCCTTTCTCGGTTGTGAACATCCAAGAGGTAACCAATGTATCTGTTGGGGTCAACTTAAACCAGGAGGTTAACGATGGTTGTGTTAAGGATAATGCTTCTGGGTCTTTCGACAATACCCATGGCTCTGTTGATAAGGTAATCTCCAAAGGGAAAGAAAAAGTGCTGCATGGTTATGCTTTTAATAATGATGATTTGTTGAGCCAGGATGCGATTAAAATTCTGGATAGTGGCTGCCTGATAGAAATCTTAGAGCTGTTTGGAAGGGCAGAGATTGACATGGATGCACCGGTCTTTGAGGGAGTTTATGTTAAAGATATTCTCCATATTGCAGTGTCTGCGGATCTTGGAGAGATATTGGCTAAAGTAAAAAAGCACAAATGCGATGGTAAAGGGTTAAACCTTTCGCCTCATGCTCAAGGCTTCGGTGTAGAGGGGATCGTGCAGCTGGAACCAACTGACGATATCATGGAGGTAGAGGAAGTTCTTGTCTAGATGGCAATGCTTCAGGAATGGGAATAAGGAGTTCCTTTTTAGCTAGGTTTATGTCCCAGATGTTTTAGGTCGTAATTCATTTGCATGGTTCCAGTTTTCTTTTGCCTTAGCTGCTTAGGTTGTGTTTGGTTGGGGAGAATGGAATGGAATGAATAGAAATTAAAGGAACACATTTAACATGAGAGGTAAGATTTAAAAAAAAGTGAGTGGGTGCAAATTTTGTATGATAGGATTTGGGAAGAAAATAGGTTGGAGGGAGAATGGATCATTCTGTTTCAAGTTGGTGTGTTTAAATTTTAGCTTAAGTGATTAGGAATGGAATGATGTAAGGAATGAAATTTTTAAACATTTAACTATATTCTTATTCAAATTCCATTCCATTCTCTCCAATTTGATTCACCCCAACCAAACACAACATTAGAATTTCAACATTGTCTCTTTATGTTTTTATTCCTAAGGTTATTGTCTTTGTATAAGTCTAGATTCAGTTCTGGGTTCTTGGTTTCTGTTGTGGTTGTAATGTCCCAAGGCTTGGCCTTTTTTTATTTTTAATTTCATCGCTCTGTTCATAAAAAAAAAAAAAAGATTTGCTTTTAGTATCTTTTTTATACCATTTTTCGCGGGTTAATAAGACGTTATATATCTTTTTTAATTTCATTGCTCCGTTCATCAAAAAAATGGTAGAGGTACCAAATTGGGTACCAAAAATTGTTACAAAATGACGTGGCGTTGTTTTAATTGGTTATAACTGTAATGGACCCGCCAGGGTCATCCAATTAAAACATCCCAAAATGCTAAGTAATTAATGCCATGTCATTTAGTAATAAATTTTGATACCCAATTTGGTACCTCTAGCACTACTCTATTTTTTTTTTTTTTTTGTTGCTCGGCGATGGTGCTTAGTGTTTTTAATGGGTTGGGTTGTAAGTGTTTTTACAATCCGTTTCAATTAAATTAGTTTCAAATTATTAATTCAATCACAAAAATAAATTTTCAGTTCAATTACAAAAAATCGTTTTGGGTCGGATTAGCTTGAATGGGTGGAATGGTTTTATGAAAAAATCATGACTATATATCGTTCATTTTGAAATTTAATAAAACTAAAATATGTATAATTTACTTATATTTTATTTTTTTTAATTTAACCAATATATATTATGTCATAAGTCATATATACATGCACCAAATGTAATTAAAATTTATAAATTATAGTATATTGGTTTAAAATCTATGCGATGCATAAATGTTCTTTAATATAATTCAGCGAACAGAAAGCAAAGTATCCATACCAACATTGAAGGCTTCGAAGCTATCCAGAAGATATCCTTAATCTATAGGGTGCTAGCGCTTGACTAATGGAATAGAAAGTATAGGCTCTTCTTCTGTTTTTTTTACGAATCTAACTAATCTATACTATTACTAACTATAGTCAGACTAGGTCTTCTAGAGTGAACTAGCATAGTAGAGTTTCTATATTTTGTGCTACTAGAACCATAAGCCGCACTATACTATAACTTTTATTCTATTTTGAATTAAAAATTTTAAGACATGAATTTTGCAGGCTTAAAATTTTAAATGATATGATTCAATAATAATTATATATATGTTGTCCGTGATATTTTTAGAAAGGGATGAATTTTAGTTTGAAAATATAGAAAATATGATATGTTTTAGCTGAAAAATGAAATCGGTTAGTTATTAGTTATTGTAATATTATTTTATTTTACTTAATTAAGTAATGTTTAATGTAGTGATTGTTTAATAATTTTTTTCCAATTACAATTATGCAGAAATAAAAAAGAGAAGAAATGACGAATTTTTACGTTAAAATTTCTATTCGATTTATGAAATATACTTATATTTCGTTTTAATTATCAAAATACACTTCCTATTATTTTAGAAGATAGCTCTAATAACAACCATATATAGTTTTAATAATAAGTATAAGAGTGATTTTGTCCAAAACTTTGGTAGTCGGTATTATTCAGTACGACAAAATAAATAAGAATCGTTAGATCATAAAATAAATAGATGAAAAACGATGGACCTAGCATCAAAAATATTTTATTTTTTAACCTGAAACTAAAAAGTGTATTTATATAGAAATACAAAAAAGTGTATGTCAATGATTTTAATCATATAATTTGGTTTTCTACATTGAATATGATTATCAATGTAAGTATTCTACAATAAATAGGATTAATGTAAAAATTTGTAGTTATATTTCTCTTGATATGAGTGTCCATTTCGATAATAATTGTTAAATCATCATCAAATGAAAGATAATTTTATGAGTTTCGAGTGGGCCGTAAAATTATACAAATATGATTTCTAGATCTCATGATAGAGCTCAAATAGTAAATATTAACCTTTTTAATATTAATAAAATAAATAAATAAATTCAATTATATTCTTTTTTAATTATATCCTTTTCATATTATAATTTTTTTTTTAAAATTAAATTCTAATACAAATGTTTTTAATTATATCTTTTTTAGATTATAATTTTCCTTTTCAATATGATATAATCTTGATCGTCTATTTTTAAAAATTTTATATTCAACGGTTGACATTATTTTGGAAGTACAGTGACCAAACCAAAAGATCAAACCAAAATTATGGATAAGATCTCTCTTACGCTTATTATATATAAGGATATAATAGTATAAATTATATTATTTTATATTATATACAAAAATATATACATATATATATATATATATATATATATATATATATATATATATATATATAACATATGGATATATTGCTTAGAACCTTATGCTAAATTAGAATTAAGAATAATCTATATCGTAGATTTTGTGCTTTCAACGACTAAATTATATTTGTTTTGATGCAGTACAAGATATTTCAATTTTGATTTAGCACACGATACAATTATAGAGTATGATGAACTTATGTAGTGCAAAATAATTTTTTTTCTTAAAATACATAATATTTTTATAGAGTACATTTCTTTCCACGTTCAACTTGCGTTTTATCATTATCATATGTTTTTTAAAAAGTAATTATGCCAAAAGATAATTGGTAGTAATTAAAATATTATAAAAATGTATAACATTCTGCATCATTACATAATATTAATGGTTATAAGATTTTAATATTAAAGTGGTTTATGTGGAATCAGACTCATGTATTTGAATTATCAGCAGTAATTTAAATCGTATTGGGTTGGGTTAATTCAAAAAATATGAGATCCGGATTCAACCAATTTTATTTGATTTAAAATTTTTTAACCTCATTGAATTTTGAGGTTTTTTAATTAATTTGTTCAACGAAAAAGAAGTTCGGATTGAGTCGATTTGTTCGGAACGAAGACAAGATAACGGTTGATGCTACGATCTTTTCTGAGTACTCAAAGTATGGAATTGGCATGTTAGCTCGGGATGAGATGGGAGAGGTGATAAGGGGGCGCTCAGAGGTGTATAATGGAGTGGTTTAGCCGGAGTTCGCAGAGGCTATAGCAGTGAAGGAGGCTTTAAGCTGGGTTAAGGAAAGTGATTGGAGGGAGGTAGTGATCGAGACAGATTGTTTAGCAGTGGTTCAAGCCATCAGGAGTCGTGTTAACATGATCTCTCCTTTTGGTAGCATAATTATGGACTGTCGTAGGTTGATGGTAGAGTTAAATATTGAAGTGTTTTTTATTAAACGATCTGCTAATATGGTTGCTCACTGTTTAGCGAGTCGAGTTTTCGATAGGAGGTCTGTTCCTATTGAAGTGAAAGCCGTTTGTATGACTGATTTATTTGATTAATAAAATCCATGTTTCGTTAAAAAAAAAATGAAGCCATGAGCACCCTTCGAGTGAGTCTCAGATATATGAATTCTATTTCTTTGTAAAATGTAAACAATTCGCATTCCTTGCTTGTGATACTTTGTAAATTCATATGTAAATCAACTGTATTCGTATCATATTTTGTTTATAAGGGAACTCCTTAAAACATCTTTGGAAGAGTTCCCTCAATTTGTTATCAAAAATATAATAAATATTAAAGTTTCCTAAATTTATGTAAATAAAAAGTTATTTTATTTATTTCATTAAGAGCATCTCCAATGCATGCTTGTGCTTAGCTAAAATGCTTAGGCATATATTTAGTCAACTCTTCCATTGGTTATATTTGTACAATATGTAAATATTTACATAAGCTCTAAATTGAACACATCATCAATCTTTTATATTTTTAAACTATGACCCACCATTTACATAATTTTTTTGGAGTACATCCCTCTGCCAGTTCAATAAATTTTACATAATCATCTTTTTACATACTCCCTCCGTCCCTTTTTAGTTGGCACATTTCCATATATACCCCTTTATTTCTAATAACAATATTTGACTTTACATTTAATATACATACCCATAACTCATCATTTAATGTTAATATTAAGGACAAATATGGAAACAAATTATATAATTAAAACTTTCTTAATATGTGTGTTTTTTGCAAATGTACCAACTAAAAAGGAACGGAGGGAGTAATATCATTGGAGATCGCTCTAATATTACATTACATTTATTTATTATCTGTATCTCTAATGTAATTAAAATTATAGCTATGTTTCTTATATATATTCAAACAAACAACAAGGTTGGAGATATCATGATTGATTACCTAGATATGAGGATGAATTTTATCTCACCAAAAAATTTTAGGTGATGGGGAAGATAGTTGGAATAAGGAATTTTGACCAATCATATTTTGTTTGTTTAGTGTTTCATTGTGTTGGTAAAGTGTTGCTCAATTCATACCGGGTGCGAATTATGAGTTTACGAGGAGGAAATTCGATACTTGGCAAGTTTTCGGGATTCCCGATGCCATGATTTACATGGGAGGTTGTTGATTCACACATACAGTGAAAGGCGGAATAGTTTTAAACTGGACTTCCGCTATTTATATCTTTTTTGCGTTTATTTGTTTCTTTCATTCACCGTTAAACACTTATTATGTTATTGGCACACATAATTTACACACAATATTGTTTTATAATATATTGATCTGATCGCAGATTGTTTTAAAACATAGAAGAAAGGAAAAAATACCAATAATCTTACCGGGGGTTTTGAGGATGCGAGATATACTAATAAATAATGCGTAAGGTGATGCGCACTGTGGCAGCTGCAATAGGCATCGAAAATGGGGGCTGATGCATGCGCAATATCCGTTTGTTAAAACCCGATGGTTATAGGTATTTACCAACGGAACGACTTTTTCCTGTCTAGTCGAAATCTGGAAACGTATTATATTCACATACCCCAATAACACTTTACTTGTTGTGTACATGAGTATGTATTCAGAATCAAAATATCTGACTCTACTGTCTCATATCATATCTACCCACTCCTTGTACTCTGTTTTCTCTCCCTAAGAAATACAGAGATTGACGGATTTGATGGTCACTATGAGTCTGTCCAAAAATCAACATATATATATATATATATATATATATATATATATATATATATATATATATATATGTCCATTGTTTTGTAGAAAACCATCTTATATGAAGAACCGTAGAGAACCACTAACTTTTGATTATATAGTAGAATCAAAGTTCTAATTTTTTGAACGTGGCAGATGGCGTGGCAGTGCCATGTCATCAGTGATGACGCGGCAGCAGCAGATTTTTTTTTTCGTTTTTGGAAAAAAAATTTGAAACTAAATTTTAAAAAAAATCGGTTCTGCTATAGAATCAGAAAAAATTAGATGATTCTCCATGGTTCTCTATATAAGATGTAAGATGATTCTTTCTGGGTCTTACTCTAATAGAAACCACTCTTAGACTTGAAACTAGAAACTAAATAAAAAAATTCTAAATCGCGTCAGAATATAGCACATATGTTATGCAAACTGATCGTTGGAAGATGGAGAAAAATATAGTGAAGTCGAATTTCAAAAACAACTCACCGATTGACGGGAAAAATTAAATTAAAAATGGAGGGGATTAGTTGGGATTGTGTATATGAGGGTGTATTGGATTTGTGTGCGGTGCCCCTAGCGGGGCCATTAGATTAGATATGATCTAATGGATAAGATTATTTTCTAGTTTCTATTTTATTTTTGGTTTCTATTTGATCACTTGAATATATATATATATATATATATATATAAGTTGCACTATATAAAAAATACCTTATATAAAGAACAATAAATAACACCATCATAAAACTTTATATTTTATAAAAATTGATTTCTTATGATAAGAATCAAAAATTTTAACGACAATTAAATTTCACATATCGAATCTAACGTAGAATCTCATCTAAATTTAAAAATCAAATATTACATAGAATCCAGTATATAGTCTTATATATATTTTTGTAACAATAAAATTATGTGTAATCATGTTATATTTGATCCTAATTTTTTGTTAAATTCTATTTTTATTCATAAACTTCATTTTTGATGTAAAAATTAGAATCTAAATGCGATTTTATGTAAGATTCTGTAGTGTTCTTTATTGTTTTTTATATAAATGTGTTATTCATGGAGCAATCGCTATATATATATATATATATATATATATATATATATATATATATATATATATATATATATATATGAATAATGGTAACAGTATTCTACAAACATGTACTCTGCACTTAAGTATGTATATGTGCATCATTGCATGTATGTATAATTCATCCATGTTAGCCGGTATATGAAATTGACCTACATGTGTATCCAAAAGCTAGTGCATGAGTCGAGGAGGAGGAGGATATACGGGATAATTGTCGCAACATACTTTTACAAGGAAAAGAGTTAAATGCACTATAGTTATACCTTACCATATTTAATATGTACAATAAGTTATGCTGCAAACCTTAATAGTACTAATACTAATAATACCTATATATATGGAGTTGATCAAGTTGGGCAAGTGAAGTAGTAGGGAAGGACTTGAATCTTGATACGAACTCTACAGAGTAGTCTTTATTTGGTTTATGAATGAGCAGGCCATGATACAACAGGATGTTCTTTATATTACTGAAACATTTAATGTAACAAAGGAACACAAACATGGTGAAGACTGAAGAATGATTACATGCGAAAATCTTACACAATTGTATTCTTTGTTTCTTTTGACTTGCACTATAGACTGTTAGATACAGAACTGACACTTGTATTTATTGTGATTAAACTGTTCTATATATAAACTAAGATATACACCCTCTCCACCTCTCTCTATGAATGGAAGCACAACTATATTTTTACTTAGACAAGGTTGTTTATAAACTAAGCTAAGTCCATCTCTCTAGTTTAGAGGACTGCCAGCGAACTTTTTTTGCTGTTTTTATTCAAGCCTATCCCTGCCTTGGCCTTCCACTTTGTGTTTTCTTTCTACAGAATATGCATACTAGATAACATTTGAATGAAACTGAGATACTATTGTTTTAGTAGCTCCAAATTTGGTGTTTAACATATTAATGTGCATATGATATCAAAAATTATATAGTACATATATATATATATATATATATATATATATATATATATATATATATATATATATATATATATATGCTGTAGTTTACACTTTTACACTCAGACTTGGTGGATTCTCTAATTTCTATCATTTTCCGATAACAAAAGGCAAAATGCTAAAGACACGATTTTGCGAGTATTTCAATTTTGGTGATCAACTATTATCGAAACAATGAACATTGATTAAAAATTTAAAGAAGTTACTGATAAATGGATTTTATATCCATTTAGAGCGTTCCATATCGGCTTAAATTGATTCACTTGGCCTCAAGTTTGATGTAGTTTTGATGTGTTTTGTTTAAATGTGCAGGTTTGTAGAAATGTCGATTAGGGTCAACGTTTCCGTCAAATTTGGAGTTGATTTGTGCAATGGAATGGAGTATGGGGTCAAGCTTTAAGATCTTATGAAGATTCCAAGAAAAGAGATTTGACTACGGAAGCAATTGCAAAAAGAATGGATGAAAACTGTGAAGAAACGAAGAAATTAAGGCTGGAAAAATCATCCTAACAGCAAGCAGAGCGCTGGCAGGGCGCAGGCAGCACGCCAGAGTAGTCCAGGATAGAGAAGGAAGCGCTGGCAGCGCTGTGGGAGCGCAGGCAGCGCGCTCTCAGCCACAAAATTGCTGAAAAAATTCCTGTTTTGCCCTATTCGAATTCTAATTGTATTTTTGGTAGTTTATTCGAATTATAATTGTATTGTAGGGTATTTTTTCTTGCTTGGCAAGATATTTAGGGCTATATAAACACATTCTACCTTTTTAAATTGAATTATTACATATTGTAACATAGAATTACAAGGGAGAAAAGTGGAGAAAGGTTCAACGCTCGGTGACAAGCACGGATCTAGATCTACTTCATCTTTTGTATACGTTGGATCATAGATTTGTTTTCTCAACTCTTAGTTTTAATAATATTATTGCTTCTTCCTTTTATACCTTGTTTAATATCATGTTTTCATCAAATCCCATGGTGACGAACAGTTCAATTATGAACTAATCGTTGTCATGGGATTCTAACGGATTTAATTATGTAGTTTAGTATCTTGATGCTTAAAGATCTGTGTGTGACGTATATCTGATATCCTCGTATGGTTATGCTTAATTTTTAGATGCGTCGCGAACATCTAATCTGTTAATCTCTTGTGAAGTGAAAGTGGATCTTGAGGTTTAGAACTTGCCATGCTAGCATAGAATTATGCATGTTTTGACATCATAATTTGTAGTATAAGATGAAAATACTTATATTGCCCTATGTGATCAATATGGATAACTTGTTCCTCAACCGTTATGTTTTCAAATTCTATAGACATATAGGGTCTAAGCATAATTGGTGTCTATTCATCTTCTATCTCTTTTGTGGATGTATGGGTAGTTTGGTATACGTATACTGACAGGTAGCGTGTACTTATTTCGTGTTGTCCGATCAGATATCAAAACCGTTGCATGCAGTGATTAAAAGTGTCAGATCTAGGCGAAGTAATTAATGAAGTTAGGATCCCATGTTTTCTTGCATATAAGTAATTCGATATTCAATTCTCGTAATTAGTTAATTCGTAATATTGTTAATTTGCATAGTAGCTAATTAGTTAAACAAAACCCCAATTTGTTATTTGTCTAGGCAGTGAAATATAATCATACATTGGTGCATAGGTGCATTAATCTACTAAACAAAACCAAAACCAGTCTCTGTGGGAACGAACTTAATTTTATTCTATATTACTTGTGACCGCGTACGCTTGCGTGTATTAGTGATAACAAGTTTTTGGCGCCGCTGCCGGGGACTCGGTGTTTTGTTTTATTAGTTTATGTGCTTGTCATTAGTGGTCGTTAGAGTTCACTGACTTGGATTGGTTACTTACACATCTTGTTTGTTGGTGTGATTTTCAGGTACTTGAGCGTGTATGCGAACACGTTCGCAAAGTCGTAGGGATAATTTGGAAGACGTTGATTTAGTTGCAGATAATAAAGGAGAGGAAGAACTTAAAATAACATTTGAGATGGGTGATCGAATAGCAACCGCAGAGGTGAATAAGGCTTTGAAGGATTATTCTCAGCCAAAGATCATTGACATCCAATCTAGCATTGTCAGACCGGCTATCACAACAAACAATTTCGAAATCAATCCTGGTACTATTCAGATGATTCAGAATTCAGTCCAGTTTGGGGGTGATCCTACGGAAGATCCTAATATCCACATCCAGGATTTTATCGAGATCTGTGACACCTTCAAGTTTAATGGTGTGTCTGAAAATGCCGTAAAGCTGAGGCTTTTCCCATTCTCTCTCAAGGACAAGGCTAAGGCCGGGTTGCATTCTCTACCAGCAGGTTCTATCACTACGTGGGATGATCTTGCTCAGAAGTTTCTTGTCAAATTCTTTCCAATGGCTAAAACTGCAACAATCAGGAATGCTCTTACTCAGTTTGCACAACAGTCTGGTGAAACTTTGTGTGAAGCTTGGGAACGATATAAGGAGATGCTGCGAAAGTGCCCTCATCATGGTATGCCTGATTGGATGGTGATTAATTGTTTCTACAATGGGTTGGGAGCACAGACTAGACCCATGCTTGATGCAGCTTCTGGCGGAGCTCTATGGGCGAAGAGTTATAACGAGGCGTATGAGTTGATTGAGATGATGGCTGCGAATGAATATCAGAATCCAACCCAGAGACTATCTCAAGGCAAGGTAGCAGGTATTTTTGAAGTGGATACAGCTTCAGCTATTGCAGCTCAGTTGAAGGCTTTGACTATGAAGGTGGATTCTCTTGCAAATTATGGAGTTCAGCAGGTTGCTAATGTTTGTGAGCTATGTGCGGGCGCACATGAGACAAATCAGTGTGCTATCTCCTCTGAATCAACACAGTTTGTGAGTAATTTCCAAAGACCTGCTGCACCAGTCCCAGCCACTTATCATCCTAATAATCGGAATCATCCCAATTTCAGCTGGAGTAATACTCAAGGTTCTCAACAACAACAACCTTATCAGCAGCAGTTTCAGGGACAGCAAGCGAAGCCATTCAATCAGGGCTATCAACAGCAGTATGCTCCAAGGCAAACATATCAGCCTCCGATATTTCAGCAGCAACAGCCCCAGGCTAATGCGGGGCAATCTTCTAATGAAAAATCAGAAATGGATGAGTTGAGGATGATGGTTAAAAGCCAGGCAGTTGCTCTCAAGACATTGGAGAACCAGATGCGACAGCTTGCAAGTGCTTTACTTATTAGGCAACAAGGAACTCTTCCTAGTGATACGGAGGCAAATCCAGGTAAGAGGGAAAGCAGAGAGCAGGCCAAGGCAGTAACCTTGAGATCAGGAAAGGTTACAACAGATCCAAAATCAGCAGCTGAGGAAGATGAAGAAGTGCAGAATCAGCAAGTAGAAAATTCTGCAGTACCCGAAATTGAAAAATCTGACTTGGTGGCTGATCAGCCAGTTGGTGAAGTGGTAAAGAGCAAGGAACCTGTTGTTAAAGCTTCTCCGGAGCAGTCTACGAAAAATACTCAGATCTATCCTCCTCCTCCTCCATATCCTAGAAGACTCCAGAAGCAGAATTTGGATAAGAAGTTTGCTAAGTTTTTAAAGGTGTTCAAGAAGTTGCAGATTAACATTCCTTTTGCGGAAACTTTTGAACAGATGCCGAGCTATGCCAAGTTCATGAAGGGTATTCTTCTCGTAAGTTGAAGCTCGAGGAATTAGAGAACGTTGCTCTAACGGAAGAGTGCAGTGCTGTGCTGCAACAGAAATTGCCTCCAAAACTAAAGGATCCTGGTAGCTTTACTATTCCATGCACTGTTGGTAATTTGTCTTTTGAGAAGTGCTTGTGTGACTTGGGAGCTAGCATCAATCTCATGCCCTTGTCAGTTTACATGCAACTTGGTCTACTGGATTCGAAGCCAACCAACATCTCTTTGCAGTTGGTTGATCGATCAGTTACATATCCTAGAGGCGTAGTGGAGGATGTTTTGGTGAAAGTTGATAAACTTATATTTCCTGCGGATTTTGTTATCTTGGATTTCGAGGAGGATAAGAAGATTCCCATAATCTTGGGAAGACCATTCTTGGCTACGGGAAGAACCTTGATCGATGTGCAGAAAGGGGAACTCACCATGAGGGTGCAAGACCAGAATGTCACTTTTAATGTGTTCAATGCAAAGAAATTTCCCACGGATGAAGAAGAATTCTTGAAGGTGGATTTGGTTGATTCTGCGGTTACTACGGAGATTGATCAATTGCTTAAGTCAGATTCTTTGGAGAGAGTGTTAGTCGGGAATTCTGATTTTGAAGATGAGGAAGTAGCCGAGCAACTTCAGAAGCTAAATTCAGCTCCTTGGAAAAGGAGATTTGACTTGCCTTTTGAATCTCTTGGGTTAGCGGAACTTAAAAATTCGGAGGGGCGTCTTAAACCATCTATTGAAGAGGCTCCTACACTTGAACTCAAACCACTTCCGGAGCACTTGAGGTATGCTTTTCTTGGTGATGCATCTACATTACCTGTTATTATTGCTTCTAACTTGTCAGCTAGTGCGGAAGAAAAGCTCTTGCGAATTCTGAGGGAGTTCAAGTCAGCAATTGGTTGGACCATAGCAGATATCAAGGGAATCAGCCCTTCTTATTGCATGCACAAAATTCTGCTAGAGGAAGGAGCTAAGCCTACTGTTGAACATCAGCGAAGACTCAATCCTATTATGAAAGAGGTGGTGAAGAAGGAAATTCTAAAGTGGTTAGATGCGGGTATTATCTATCCTATCTCAGACAGTTCTTGGGTGAGTCCAGTTCAATGTGTGCCTAAGAAAGGAGGCATGACATTTGTTCCTAATGAGAAGAATGAGCTCATCCCTACTCGGACAGTCACGGGGTGGGGAGTTTGCATGGACTATCGGAAGCTCAACAAAGCCACGAGAAAAGACAACTTTCCTCTTCCATTCATTGATCAGATGTTAGACAGGTTGGCGGGACACGAGTATTATTGTTTACTTGATGGTTATTCGGGTTATAATCAGATTTGCATTGCTCCGGAAGATCAAGAGAAGACCACATTCACATGTCCTTTTGGCACTTTTGCTTTTCGTCGAGTTTCTTTCGGACTTTGTGGTGCTCCGGCCACTTTTCAAAAGTGCATGATGGCTATTTTCTCGGACATGATTGGCACGAATGTGGAAGTTTTCATGGATGATTTTTCAGTTTTTGGTACTTCGTATGATGAGTGCTTGCATAATCTTAGCTTGGTATTGAAGCGTTGTGTGGAGACCAATTTGGTGCTTAATTGGGAGAAGTGTCACTTTATGGTGCATAGGTGCATTATTCTACTAAACAAAACCAAAACTAGTCTCTGTGGGATCGAACTCATCTTATTCATAAATTACTTATGACCACATACACTTGCGTGATTTAGCGTAACAGTATAAAATTTGTTATAACACTTCAAATGGAAGTGTCATAGTGGTGTTAAAATTTGTCATAACAGTTCAAATGGAAGTGTCATATTCAAGTTTTTGCTGAAAACATGATAATAAACAAACAAATATGACAAGTATCTGGTAAGGGCAACAGATTTGATGGGGCGTCTCATAAACTTGTTACGCTAAATCACGCAAGTGTATGTGGTCACAAGTAATATATGAATAAGATGAGTTCGATCCCACAGAGACTAGTTTTGGTTTTGTTTAGTAGAATAATGCACCTAATCACCAATGTATGATTATACTTCACTGCTTAGACAAATAACAAATTGGGGTTTTGTTTAACTAATTAGCTACTATGCAAATTAACAATATTACGATTTAACTAATTACGAGAAGTACACGCTACCTGTCTGTATACGTATACCAAACTACCCATACATCCACAAAAGAGATAGAAGATGAATAGTCATCAATTATGCTTAGACCCTATATGTCTATAGAATTTGAAAACATAACGGTTGAGGAGCAAGTTATCCAATTGGATCACATAGGGAAATATAAGTATTTTCATCTTATACTACAAATTACGATGTCAAAACATGCATAATCCTATGCTAGCATGGCAAGTTCTAAACCTCAAGATCCACTTTCACTTCACAAGAGATTAACAGATTAGATGTTCGTGACGCATCTAACAATTAAGCTTATCCATACGAGGATATCAGATATACGTCACACACAGATCTTTAAGCATCAAGATACTAAACTACATAATTAAATCCGTTAGAATCCCATGACAACGATTAGTTCATAATTGAACTGCTCATCACCATGGGATTTGATGAAAACATGATATTAAACAAGGTATAAAAGGAAGAAGCAATAATATTATTAAAACTAAGAGTTCAGAAAACAAATCTATGATCCAACGTATACAAAAGATTAAGTAGATCTAGATCCGTGCTTGTCACCGAGCGTTGAACCTTTCTCCACTTTTCTTCCTTGCAATTCTATGTTACAATATGTAATAATTCAATTTACAAAGGTAGAATGTGTTTATATAGCCCTAATATCTTGCCAAGCAAGAAAAATACCCTAAAATAAAATTATAATTCGAATAAAATACCAAAAATACAATTAGAATTCGAATAGGGCAAAATAGGAATTTTTTCAGCAATTTTCTGGCTGAGAGCGCGCTGCCTGCGCTCCCACAGCGCTGCCTGCGCCCTGCAAGCGCTTCCAGCGCTCTGCAAGCGCTTCCAGCGCTCTGCTTGCTGTCAGGATGATTTTTCTGCCTTAATTTCTTCGTTTCTTCACAGTTTTCTTCCATTCTTTTTGCAATTGCTTCCGTAGTCAATTCTCTTTTCTTGGAATCTTCGTAAGATCTTAAAGCTTGACTCCATACTCCATTCCATTGCACAAATCAACTCCAAATTTGACGAAAACGTTGACCCTAATCGACATTTCTACAAACCTGCACATTTAAACAAAACACATCAAAACTACAACAAACTTGAGGCCAAGTGAATCAATTTAAGCTGATATGGAACGCTCTAAATGGATATAAAATCCATTTATCACACCCCCAAAAACTTGTTACGCTAAATCACGCAAGTGTACGTGGTCACAAGTAATATATGAATAAGATGAGTTCGATCCCACAGAGACTAGTTTTGGTTTTGTTTAGTAGAATAATGCACCTATGCACCAATGTATGATTACACTTCACTCCTTAGACAAATAACAAATTGGGGTTTTGTTTAACTAATTAGCTACTATGCAAATTAACAATATTACGATTTAACTAATTACGAGAATTGAATATCGAATTACTTATATGCAAGAAAACATGGGATCCTAAGTTCATTAATTACTTCGCCTAGATCTGACACTTTTAATCACTGCATGCAACGGTTTTGATATCTGATCGGACAACACGAAATAAGTACACGCTACCTGTCAGTATACGTATACCAAACTACCCATACATCCACAAAAGAGATAGAAGATGAATAGATACCAATTATGCTTAGACCCTATATGTCTATAGAATTTGAAAACATAACGGTTGAGGAGCAAGTTATCCATATTGATCACATAGGGCAATGTAAGTATTTTCATCTTATACCACAAATTACGATGTCAAAACATGCATAATCCTATGCTAGCATGGCAAGTTCTAAACCTCAAGATCCACTTTCACTTCATAAGAGATTAACAGATTAGATGTTCGCGACGCATCTAACAATTAAGCATAACCATACGAGGATATCAGATATACGTCACACACAGATCTTTAAGCATCAAGATACTAAACTACATAATTAAATCCTTTAGAATCCCATGACAACGATTAGTTCATAATTGAACTGCTCGTCACCATGGGAATTGCTGAAAACATGATAATAAACAAAATATGAAAGAACGTTGTAATTAAATTAAAAGAATAAAGTTAAGAAAACAAATCTAGAATTTAAAATAACGCCTGAGAAAGAATACAAAAGATGTAGTAGATCTTGATCCGTTGCTTGTCACGAGCTTGAATCTTTCTCCACTTTTCACCGTTACAAATCTACGTAACAATATGTAATAATCAATTTACAAAGGTAGAGTGTGTTTATATAGCCCTGAATATCTTGCAAAGCAAGAAAAAAACCCTACAATACAATTATAATTCGAATAAACTACCAAAAATACAATTAGAATTCGAATAGGGCAAAATCGAAATTTTTTCAGCAATTTTCTGGCTACGCGCGCAGTGCCTGCGCTCCCACAGCGCTGCCAGCGCTTCCTTCTCTATCCTGGATTGCTCTGGCATGCTGCCTGCGCCCTGCAAGCGCTGCCAGCGCTCTACTTGCTGTCAGGATGATTTTTCTGCCTTAATTTCTTCGTTTCTTCACAGTTTTCTTCCATTCTTTTTGCAATTGCTTCCATAGTCAATTCTATTTCCTTGGAATCTTCGTAAGATCTTAAAGCTTGACTCCATACTCCATTCCATTGCACAAATCAACTCCAAATTTGACGGAAACGTTAACCCTAATCGACATTTCTACAAACCTGTACATTTAAACAAAATACATCAAAACTACAACAAACTTGAGTCCAAGACAGTCAATTTAAGCTGATATGGAACGTTCCAAGTGGATATAAAATCCACTTAGCACACCCCCAAACTTAAACCGATGCTTGTCCTCAAGCTTAAACAACTAAACGCTACCTAATTAGTACCACTTCCGTAGGTGATCACGGTTGCATTTGACATATGTAACAAGCCCTTTAAACCCCTAGGCAGCCCTAGTGGACGAGTATGGTCTCGTGAGGGCCTATAGCGAATGTACCCACAAAATCCATCTAACTAAACAATGCAATAACAAATGCATTGCATGAATGCAACTAAATGAAAATGCAATGATCCCCTTCAAACTTACCAAAACCAACTAACAAGCAAACATTTCAAAGAATGCAAATAACTCCAAGCAGAGCTCGACTAAGTCCCCGTGTACTAACAATACATGACAGAAATGTGCGTGTGTGCAATGCTCATCATAAATACTCCCAACACTAGGTCAAAAATCATACCTATTCTTTGCCAAGACAATCACAGGTTTATAAATAGAATAGACTGTAGACACTTCATAACCTAGAAACACCTCCATCCTTATTCAAGTTAGCCAGGAATTCATGCTTTATTACTACACTATGACACATAATACTATATACAATATGCATGCTTATTTAACCGTGCAATGAATGAGACCCCAAAAGGCTTATACAATAATACCCATGTAGCGAGTGTTAGGTCAGCAATCCCAAATCACAAGGGCTTTAGGTTACTAGGACTAAGTCCCCTCAAACTTAATTACTCGAGTATTAAAGAGCTCACTCGTGGTTAATTTTAACAATTGACTTTTGACTCTTTTTTTTTCTTCTTTTCTTTTTTTTTTTCTTGATTTTTTTTATGCAATCTGGAATGAGAATTCTCATATCCAACCCTAGACTACTCATATAAATATGAGCCAGCTACTAGCCATTTGACACCTAGCCATTATTGACAATTAATTACAACTAGCAAGAAATCCCTGGTTTCCCCCAAACTTAGACTTTAGTGCTCCTATGCCATTAAGGGAATAAGGAAAATTCTAAATATAATCAAGTGATTAAATCTCAAAACATCCAAACAGGCATGACCCTAACCTAGCCCAAAAGCACCCAATGAGACTGTGTAAAAGTTTTGTTCCCGTAACATGCAAGTCAATTTCGTAGGAACTATAAATCATCCCTCTACTCATCATTACCACACTCAATTAGATATCTACCTACCAATCAGAATCAGCTTGTCCTAAGGGATCATGAAAAATGCATGCCATGAAAATGCAACTAAAATGAACTCACATGGTATACGAAAATTAAAAAAAAACAGAATGAAATGTCCTATATGAAACAAACATAGATAACACAACAAGCATGCATGAATTACCACTACTATGCAAAACATGTTATCCGATATGAACATATAATACAACAACAAGTACTAATCCCCCAAACCACCCCCATACTTGAAATATTCAATGTCTGCATTGAATGGAAGTAAATACGTGGGATAGTAAAAAACATACCTACTCATCAGAATCATCACCCTCCTCGAATGAATCAGGTGGTGGATACTGCGTACGAGATCCATAAACTGGCCACTGAACTGTAATTCCCGTGGACTGAAAAGCTGTGCTCAAAGCTGCTGTCATATCCTCAACATACTCTCTGTTACTCGCGTGCATCGCATCAATACGCCTGTTAAGGCACCGGAAGTGAGTATCAAGTGCTGACATGTCCATCATACCCTGCTGTGGACCAACTCTCAGAACTCTCTGTTAAATATAATTGATATGGTTAATATCAGTGTTTAAGTGTTACAGGGAAAAACAGAGTTTAACTTGAAACAGGAAGCAGTCAGAGTTTAGTTAAACTCTGACAGTTGGAAGC
Organism: Saposhnikovia divaricata; assembly: GCA_036435485.1. Lineage (NCBI taxonomy): Eukaryota > Viridiplantae > Streptophyta > Magnoliopsida > Apiales > Apiaceae > Saposhnikovia > Saposhnikovia divaricata. The sequence goes on from CM071598.1 coordinate 81,449,576, forward strand.
TCGACAGAGTTTGCTATACGCTGACAAGAGGAAGCAGCTAAACTCTGTTGAACAGAAGCGTTTGCTGGTCAGTAACAGAATTATTGAAGATAATTATGGAAGCAATATCTTTGAGGATTGGATAGCTGTCAAAGGAAGTCGTGCTGACTAGAAAGACGTGTAGCAATCATAATTGATAATATTTGTATGGTTGATTTATAGGAGAATCAATTATCGATTGTACGTAGCTGTATATCTTTATAAATACAGTTAGGTTAACCCTAGAAGGGTATCGATCGTGTAACACAATATCTTTTCATTATAACCTAAGCAGCTCTCTGTGATATTTTACATCACTGAGAGAGGAGTTAATTCCATACAGTTTTTAAAGTCTTTTAAGAACTTATTGTTATTCTCTCATACTTATTTGATTATAATCTGTGTATTCGGCCTAACAATTGGTATCAGAGCTGAATCTGTTAATTTAATACAGTTTAAGATCCACACACACAAAACTATAATCAATGGCAGAAATTCCTCCTCCAACAACAGGCTCTAGTGCTGAGAAGGCTCAACCTGCAACTGTGAGCCGATATGAGACAATCAGGGTTCCTATTCTCAAGCCAGCAGAATACTCAACCTGGAAGGTGAAAATGGCTATGTTTCTGGAGGGTACAGATCCAGAATATCTTGACAGAATTTATGAAGGCCCTCATAAGCCTACAAAATTATCTGTTGTTACTGCTGGACAGGAAGCTAAATCTATTCCAAAGGAGAAGAAAGATTTGACTCCTGAGGACATTTCATCCATTGGTAAGGATGCAAAGGTTAGACATCTGCTTCATAGTTCATTAGATAATGTTATGTCTAATAAAGTGATCAATTGTAAAACTGCAAGAGAGATCTGGGATGCCCTGGAGGTTAGATGTCAGGGAACTGCTGCAATCAAGAAGAATAGAAGGAACATACTCACACAGGAGTATGAACACTTTGAGGCTAAATCTGAAGAATCAATGACAGAAACCTTTGACAGATTCTGTAAGCTACTTAATGATCTGTCACTGGTTAATAAAGAATATGATCTAGAAGATTCAAATCTCAAGTTTCTTTTTTCTCTACCTGAAAAGTGGGATGTTAAGACAACCACTATTAGAGACAACTATGATCTGGCTGATACTGATATTGATGAGATCTATGGGTTGCTCAAGACTCATGAACTGGAAATGGAACAGAGATGCAGAAGATCAGGCAGAAAGTCAAAGTCTGTTGCTCTAAGAGTTGAAGAAAGACCCTCAAAGAAGGAAGCATCAAGGAAGAAAGCAAAAGGAAAAGCTTTGGTCATTCATTCTGAAAGTGAGTCATCAAACTTTGATGTTGACTCAAACACAGATGGATCATCTGATTCTGAAGATGATGAGGAAATGATGCAAATGGCTGCTTTGATGGTAAAGACCTTCAAGAAGATGGGATTCAAGAACTTCAAGAAAGGGAAGAGATTCTCCAAGAATGATTCAAAGTCTGACAGGAAGAATTTCATCAAATCTGAGAGAAAGGATACCAAATCTGGGAAAAGAGACAAGTCTGAGATTCAATGCTACAAGTGTAAGGAGATGGGTCACTATGCTCCTGAGTGCAAGAAGGGTAAAACTGAGAAGGCACTCTTCACTAAAGGCAGAGATTGGGCAGACACCTCTGACTCAGATGAGGATGTGAACTATGCTCTCATGGCTACTACTGTTGATGAAGCTGAATATTTTGAAAACAAGGTACCTCTAACTACCTATGCTTATAATACTGATGATATAACTGAATTAAGAATATATCTTAAGGCTTTGCATATCAGTTATAGGGATCAGACTTTAGAGAATGAGAGAATCAAAACTGAGAATTCTGAACTCAAAAAGAGAAATAAGGTTGTAGAAGAGAAACTTGCTAACATGCAGCAAGTTCAAAAGGAGAGAGATGATGCTGTCTATCTTGAACAAGAGTTGTTAAGTAAGTATAAACAACTAGAATCTGAATTGGAGAAGGCAAATCACATTATTAAAACTTGGACTCACTCTGGAAAAGACACTCAAGAAGTTTTTCAATCTGACACTGTAGGTCTAGGTTATTCTGAGGAAGATGAACTTAGGTTTCAGAATACAGTCAAGATTAGACCACCTCTTCCACCTAAGAAATTTGGAACATTTGTTCATGGAATAAGTGAACCTAGGTTTGAATGTGGAAAAGAAGCTGTTAAGAAAGAACCAGTAAAAACTAGTCTTAAACAGGTTAATATTGGTTTAATGACAGATAAACAACTTAAGCATAAGCTTAAGGAGTTAAAATCTGTTAAGAAACAGAAATTGCCTAGAAAGAACAGAAATGGTAAAGTAGGCATCACTCAAGGTAATTATCCAATGCTTGCTACTTTAGCTCCAAGAAAGACATGTCATAACTGTGGTAGCACTAACCATCTTGCTAGCTTTTGTAGGAAGAACAAAAACATTAATTCTTTACCTTCCAAGTCTAAAGTAAAGAAAGATAATGTTAGAACTAGACCACAGACTTTATGCAAACACTATTGAAGCACTTGGCATTCTATTTATAGTTGCAGAAATTATCATGCTATTTATCATAATTACTATGAATTGAAACCTAATCTGAAATGGGTTAGGGTTAATTCTGCAAGTGTAAACTCTGATAAAGTTAGCTTAAACTCTGATAGTGTAAATTCCGCTGCTAAACCTAACAAAAATAAGATAGCCAAAGGATCCAAGCAAGTCTGGATCCTTAAATCTAATCTTCAGTAATTGTTTGTGATTGCAGGGCATAAAGGAGAGTATCCTAGTCGTGGACAGTGGATGTTCAGGACACATGACTGGAAATAAAGCCCTGCTATCAGAGTATGTAGAGAAGGCTGGCCCAAAACTTTCCTATGGAGATGGCAACATAGGACATACTCTGGGATATGGCAATATTAATCTTGGAAGTGTCCTCATCACAAATGTAGCTCTGGTTCCAGAACTCAAGCATGATCTGCTATCTGTGAGTCAAATCTGTGATAGAGGTTTTCATGTAGATTTTCAACCTGAATACTGTGAGGTTATCAGCAAAACCATAGGGAAAGTTGTTTTAGTTGGACAAAGGCGCAAAAATATCTATGAAGCAAGCTTGTTGACAAACTCTAATGGAAAAACTATGTGCCTGTCAACAAGAATGTCCAATGAAGAGAGTTGGAAGTGGGATAAGAAACTCTCTCATTTGAATCTGAACAACATCAATGAGCTGATAAGAAAGGATCTTGTTAGAGGACTTCTAAAGTCTTTGTTAAATGTTGATGGTCTGTGTGATTCATGTCAAAAGGCCAAACAGAGGAAGACTTCTTTCAAGAGCAAGTCTGAATCTTCAATTGTTGATCCATATCATCTTCTACATGTTGATCTCTTTGGACCAGTGAATGTCTTGTCAATTGGAAGGAAGAAATATGCTCTAGTCATTGTTGATGAATATACCAGATACACTTGGGTGTATTTTCTAGCAAAGAAGGATGAAACTGCATTAACTCTGATGGAGCATGTAAAGCTGCTGGACAAAGGATCAAAACACAAAGTCAAGATAATCAGAAGTGATAATGGAACTGAATTCAGGAATGCAACAATGGAAGAATTCTGCAAGAACAGAGGATTGAAGCAAGAGTTTTCTGCACTTGGTACACCACAGTAAAATGGTGTAGTTGAGAGGAAGAACAGAACCTTGATAGAAGCTGCCAGAACTATGCTTGATGAAGCAAAATTGCCAACCTATTTCTGGGCAGAAGCAGTTCAAACTGCCTGTTTTACTCAAAATGCCACACTGATCAACAAGCATGGAAAAACACCATATGAGATGGTGAGGGAGAAGAAGCCAAACCTGAAATATTTTCATATTTTTGGGTGCAAATGCTTTGTGTTGAAAACTCATCCTGAACAGTTGACCAAATTTTAGTTGAAAGCAGATGAAGGAATTTTTGTTGGCTATCCAGTGTCAACCAATGCATTCAGAGTTTATAATCTGAGAACAAAGGTGATTATGGAATCTATTCATGTGTCATTTGATGACAAGAAAATCACTGGACTTGAAGATGTTGATGAACATGATCAGTTGCATTTCGAAAATGAAGATCTAATCTCTGATGAAATAAACTTTGATGAAACCAGTCCAACAAACTCTGTTGATGCAAACTCTGAACCTCTACTGGTACACACAGAAGAAATAGTACAGCCAGAACAAAGAGGAGAATCAGTTGAGGGGGAGCATGATAATAGTGATGACTTAAATTCTGATAGTAAGTCAATTGAAAAATCTGGATCAAACTCAAACTCTGAAAGTCCAAATTCTGACAGTTCAAACTCTGAGCGATCAAATTCAGGGGGAGCCTCAGAGAATGAAGAAAGGCAACAATATAATCAGGAGAACATTGATCAAGGGGGAGGATCAACTATTTACAGAAGTCATTTACCTTCAACTAGGAAATGGACAAAATCTCATACACCTGATCTAATAATTGGAGATCCAGATGCAAAAGTCAGGACAAGAAGTGCTACAACAAATGAATGTCTGTTTCATGCATTTATATCCAAATCTGAACCAAAGAAAGTGGAAGAACCTCTTCAAGATGCTGACTGGATAACAGCAATGCAGGAGGAGTTAAATGAATTTGAGAGAAATGAAGTATGGACCCTTGTACCTAGATCAAAGAATAGATCTGTTGTTGGTACTAGATGGGTTTTCAGAAACAAAACTGACAGTGATGGGGTTGTTACAAGAAACAAGGCTAGACTTGTGGCCAAAGGCTATTCACAGCAAGAAGGCATAGACTATGATGAAAGTTTTGCTCTAGTTGCAAGATTGGAGGCAATAAGAATCTTTCTAGCATATGCTTCTCACAAGAAATTCAAGGTTTTTCAGATGGATGTGAAAAGTGCTTTTCTGAATGGAAAACTTGAAGAAGAAGTGTTTGTTGAACAACCACCAGGATTTGTAGATCCCAAGTATCCAGATTATGTCTACAGGCTTGACAAGGCACTCTATGGACTTAAGCAGGCACCAAGAGCATGGTATGAAACTCTGGCTCAATTTCTTTTAGAAAGTGGGTTCAACAGAGGTACAATTGATAAAACCTTGTTCTACTTCAATCTTGGTAGTGATCTGTTATTAGTTCAAATATATGCAGATGACATAATCTTTGGATCTACTAATGATAAACTCTATAAGAAGTTTGCCAAGCTCATGCAGTCAAGGTATCAAATGAGCATGATGGGAGAGCTTAGTTATTTTCTAGGGCTACAGGTGAAGCAAACAGATGATGGAATCTTTATCAATCAAGCAAAATATACCAGAAATCTTCTCAAGAAATTTGGCATGCTTGACTGCTCATCTGCAACAACTCCCATGGCAACAGCAACAAAGTTGGATAAAGAAACAGGTTCACCAGTGGATATGACAAGCTACAGAGGGATGATTGGGTCTTTTCTTTATCTAACAGCAAGCAGACCTGACATCATGTATGCAACATGTCTTTGTGCAAGATTTCAGGCAGATCCAAGAGAACCACATCTAACAGCTGTGAAGAGAATTTTCAAATATCTTAAGGGAACCATAACTTTAGGTTTGTGGTATCTAAGAGAATCAGACTTCAAGCTACTTGGTTACTCTGATGCAGACTTTGCAGGCTGTAAGATAGACAGAAAAAGTACCAGTGGAAGTTGTCAATTTCTTGGTGATAGACTTGTTTCTTGGTACAGCAAGAAACAGAAATCAATCTCTACATCTACAGCTGAAGCAGAGTATATTGCTGCTGGTAGCTGTTGTGCACAGATTCTGTGGATGAAGAATCAATTACTGGATTATGGATTGAGGTACAGTAAAATACCTATTTACTGTGATAATCAAAGTGCTATTGCTATGACAGGTAATCCAGTACAGCATTCAATGACCAAGCACATCAGCATAAGGTACCATTTTATCAGAGAACATGTAGAGGAAGGGAATATTGAGCTTCATTTTGTGTCTACAGAACAACAGCTTGCAGATATCTTCAGCAAGCCATTGAGTGAAGCTGTATTTACAAGGCTGGTAAATGAATTAGGGATGGTCTCTGGCTTTGACTAGAGATATTGGTTAGACTCAAAATTCTACTTATGTACTGTGTTGCTCATATTTCTGTGGTATGTTAAACTCTGCTATGCAAACTCTGCTCAATGACTGTTAAACTCTGTTAGCATGCTCTGTAAGTCATACACTGTTGACATGTTGGATAAACTCTACTCTGATAATGTTTTTGTCTGAATGTTAATACCAATGAAGAAATCTGTATGAAGCATAATTCTCAGTAATTAATCATGAATCCTTCTGAGTTATTTGTGATCTAATCTTAGATTGTGCAGAAAATTAACACAGCATGATACTGTTTCATATTTATAGCATCTCTCAGTTTATTTATCCTAAACTCTGAGTCTGTAATACTGTGTGCATTGCCTCTCATGAATAATTTTTGATGTTGATGAGCTCTAAACTCTGTTAGTTATGCACTGTTAAATTAGATTCTGTTAATTAGAACACCCCCAAGCTTATGTATATAGACTGTTAGAACTCCTTTGAGATCATGTTTGTAATTAGGACGACCCAGGAACTTACTGGTATATAGTAAGGGCTAAAATTCTCTAATTTTTGGTGACTAGTCGAAGACTAGGAAGAACCAAGAACTTATCAAACTGATAAGGGCTAAAATTATAGGATTTTTGGTGACTAGTTACAACCTCTGATTACTGGAGAAATTTCAAAAAAAATAGGGGGTTATAAATTAATTAAATATTACTCTATATAAATCGTTTACTACAGAGTTTAGCATTCATCATACATTCAGTGTTTACTATGAGAGTTTGTGCATCCAGTGTTTACTGATTTATTTTATGGATTTTATGAAATACTAGATGCTCTAAATACTGATTTAGTAAACTCTCCTATACACACACTCATATTCACAACTGTGCAGTGTTTGAAAGGATAACAGTAATAAAAATGGAGAATTGATAAACACTGTTGGATTCTGTTGAGTACTATAAGGTAATATTTTATTTCAGACAAAGCATATACTTGGAGTACAAAAAGAGTTTTTGAAATTTGCATGTGATACGTGCCAACTGTTTAATGGTGTCAGACAGTTAAAGCGTATTGGTAATAGGAGAGAGAATAGAAGTAATAATAGGCATTATTACTACGCGTGTACATGACTGTTCCACTATTTACGTGACACGTGTCCCACTCACACACTTAACAAGAAATTGGTTGCGTGTTTAATGTCTAAAACGATTGGGTTTTTAATTTTCAATTACAGATCTAATCAAACTCGGTTCATTATTCACTTTTTCACTTTTACACCCACGAACACACAACATTACACACAATTTCTCTGTTATTTTCACTTAAGCATTTTCACAAACACTTTTCTACACATTCACTTTTCTCACAATTTCTAAACTGTTCTAATGGCATCCAAGACTTTTGTTGCTCAGGGATTATCTTTTGTTCCTAACAACTATGCAGCAATATTAAACACTGATAAAGCCCCAGAACCATTTCATTTGATTCAGAACTTCTTAAGAGATTCTGAAATTGGTCAAGCTCTTGTTCAACCAGCAAAACTCTCTGCCACACAGATCTCTACTTTCTGGCGAAACTCTGTTTATGATGATGGTGGAGAGAATGGGACTCCATCCATTGTGTTTACTCATGAAGACCAAGAGTTTGTAATCACTCCGGCAACTGTTTGAGATGTTATGGATTTTGACACTCACACCTCATATGCTGTGTCTGGTGAGAATGAACTGAAGGAAATGTTACAACAGCTGCGGTTTTCTGGCCCTTTGGATAAGCTCGGGAATGTTAAAAGGCCAGGGCTCAGGAAAGAGTGGAGCTTTTTCTTTGACTGCATCACTAGAGCATCTGGAAAGAAAGTCACCAACTGGGATGCAATTCCCACTGATAGTCTTCAAATCGGGTATTCTCTTCTCAATGGGAGTAACTTTGATTTTGGTAGATTAGTTCTTATGAATCTAGGTGAAAAACTAGCAGAGTCTAATACAACTGTCTATTTCTCACATTTTTGTCGATGTTTATTCTCTGCTTGTTTGCCTAATTTGGTAATTTCTGATGAGGATGTCATCCAACCTTTTCAAGTCCATAAGAGAATGTTCTCTGACTTGATAAATAAAGATGCCAACAAGGATCAAGTTCCAGAGTTTATTTATCCTCTTGCCCTCAGAAACTTTCTCAATCAACCACAAGAACCACAAGCACCAGCACCCGAACCTGTACTTGAACCTCTACAGCCAAATCCTCAACCTACAAACACTGAACCTCACATAACCATAAACACTGAACCACCATCTAAACCCACATCTACATCCACTCCATCTACTGTTCCTACTACTTCAAAACCTCAATCTCCATATCAACCATAACCTCAACCTCAACCACAATCTAAAAAGCCAAGGAAACAAAAGGCTATTAGACCACCAAGAAAGCACAGAGTCAACATGACTGTTGAAGCTCCTAGGCCAAAGAGAGCTAGGAAGGAAAGAGCAAATAGACCTCAATCTCCATCTACTCTAGATTATTCTATTTCAGAAGAAGAACGAACAGAAGTGCCTCAAGTTAAAAGGAGGAGACTTATTATTGAAGAGTCTGATGAAGAAGTGAATGTTGAAGCTCCAGAGGATATCTCTAAGAAGACTCCTACTGTTGAGACAGCTATTAACTCAGAACCTACTATAGCAGAACATGAACTCAGAGTTGATGAACCAGTACTTGCTGAGGTTCCAGTTGAAAATGATGATAGAACTGAGTTTCCTGCAAGGGAAGAGTTTGATGAAAATTTCATGTCATTCTCTGTTGAAATTGAAGATCCAACACCCATGGCTGCAAACTCTGCTGAAACTGGTGTTACAGATCAACCTACTGTGGTACTAGAAGAAACAGAGGTTGCTTCTCACACAGAGTTATTCTCTGATGCACATCAAATCTCAGACCATGGTGAGGAAATTGATCAGCCTGCTAAAGATGTTTCCTCAGATATTGTCTAGACAAACTCTGCTAATCCAGAAAAACAGATTGCTCAAGAAGAATCTATTCCTGCATTTAATGAAGAAACTGCCTCAGTTGCAGATGCTGATGATTCTGAACATGATCCCTCTAAAGAAGAGAGTGCAGAAGCTGGATTTGCTCCAAATGTTGAAGTTCAAACTGATGGACTAAAAATAGGGGAGAAGCCAGACTTTGCTGGACCTTCTGCAAGAGAAATTGAAAATGATTTCATGGCAAAACAAACTGCAGACTGGTACAAGGAAGATTGCATATTTCCTACTAGAAGAGCAGCTGAGTTTCTCAGGCATAATTCTAAGAAGATTTCAAATCCAGAGATTCTGACATGCTTGTAAGGCACAGTGATTCAGGTTAAGGCCTTGAATACAGATTTAATGAAAATCAGGAGTCAATTATAGCTCTGAGAAATGAAGTTGTAAGTAGAAAGATGAGTCTATAGAGAGACAATAACAAAATGTTTCAAAATTTCTCAAAAGCTCAAGAGACTGTACTTCAGAGATTAGGCAAAGTTGAAGAAAATCAGACTTTGATGGCTGACAAGATTGAATCCATTGCCAACTCTCTTGAGTTAATTACTTCCATCTTGATCCCTGATGATGTCAAAAAGGGGGAGAGAGTTGCTAGAGTTACTAAATCCAAGTGTAAGCAGCAGTCTCAAACTCAGTCAAAAAGAGATGATCTTGATGATGAAGGAACTAATCCAGAGAAAAGGTTAAGATCAAGGTCTGATGTTCATTTAAAAGCTGGCAAGTCTACAAAATCAAGTTTAGCAGTGGATACAAATGTACAAAGTACTTCAAAGCAAAGGGATTTGTTATTCTCTGACAATCCACAAACTGATGAAGAGCTTGCTGCTAAGATGTTTTTTGAAGAGAATGAAAAGGGAGTTACACTTGCAGATGTTCAAGCTCAAGAGCAAATGTTTCTAGCAGAACATCAGAAAGCTTTGAAATCTAGGAAGTCTAAGAAAAATGAGAAAGCTACTAAGCCTGTTCTTAAAGGCATTGAAATCAAAGAACAAGTTGGTGCTGATCAAAGGATGCAGATATTCAGAAAACCAACAGATGCAGATTCTAAGCAAAAGCTGAAAGGCATTACTGAAGAAGAACGAATTTCGAAGAAGGCAAGTACAACCTCTGTTTCTGCACAAGTTGTACAGAAGAAAGAAAACACAACCTCTGTTGCTACACAAGTTGTGTCTAGACCTCTATCTTCTCAGTTGAAGTCAGTCTTTAGAAAAGGAACACTTCATGATCCAAATCTAGTATCTGGAGCTCCTATGGATTTTACTGATGGAAGAGCCTTATCTGGTAAGATTGGAAACAATAAAGCTGGCCTAGGCTCATACAGAGATAAAAGGCAACATACTGGTCCTAGAGATCCTTCTTCACTGGCTGTTCCAGGTCGTGGTGTCACTCAAGAGAGTTTGGACAGACTGGAATCAGTACAGTTAGTTTATCAGAAGAGTTTAAAGAAAGATTTTCTCTTATACTTTATGGCTGATGGGACAGTATTTAAAATTGGTGAGCATGATATTGGTTTGAAATATTGGGAAGAATTAGAATATGTTCTGTATCTTTTCAAGGTGAATAATCGAAGGACTCAATCGGTTGCAAATGTGCTCAGACAGAAAATGCTTCAAAATTTGGCAATTAGAGGAATGAAGTGTAACAGCAGATATGTTCCTAAGTACATAGACTGGAATGGAAATATCATTGAAATGAAGAAGGGTACTGCAAAGCTGAAAATTGATCTGGGAATCACAGTTCTTGATTTCAACTCACAGTCAAAGGAAGTAAAATTTATCAGACTGGGAAATGATATGAGGAGGAACAAAATCTATGATCTAAGATCTGCTATTTATCAGACTGATGAGAGTGATCCTCAGTTGAGAGAGATCAAGGAAGCTATGAAGATTAAACTTGAAAATGCAGAGAGAAGATTGCTCATAGATTATCTCAGAGAAACACCAGATCTTGAGGAGATTAGAGATTGAAGTCTGTAAGAATTTTCTTGTTTTTTGTAAATTTTGTTAAGTCAAGATTAAACTCTGCTTATTTGAATAAACAATATGTTTGTATAAAATTGTTTTGACATCATCAATTACTTTTAACTTGTGCATTTTTACTAATGAACAAGTTGGGGGAGATTGTTAAATATAATTGATATGGTTAATATCAGTGTTTAAGTTTTGCAGGGAAAAATAGAGTTTAACTTGAAACAGGAAGCAGTCAGAGTTTAGTTAAACTCTGACAGTTGGAAGCTCGACAGAGTTTGCTGTACACTGACAAGAAGAAGCAGCTAAACTTTGTTGAACAGAAGCGTTTGCTGGTCAGTAACAGAATTATTGAAGATAATTATGGAAGCGATATCATTGAAGATTGGATAGCTGTCAAAGGAAGTCGTGCTGACTAGAAAGACGTGTAGCAATCATATTTGATAATATTTGTATAGCTGGTTTATAGGAGAATCAATTATCGATTATACGTAGCTGTATATCTTTATAAATACAGTTAGGTTAACCCTAGAAGGGTATCGATCGTGTAACACAATATCTTTTCATTGTAACCTAAGCAGCTCTCTGTGATATTTTACATCACTGAGAGAGGAGTTAATTCCAAACAGTTTTTAAAGTCTTTTAAGAACTTATTGTTATTCTCTCATACTTATTTGATTATAATCTATGTATTATAATCTATGTATTATAATCTATGTATTGTACATCACTGAGAGAGGAGTCAAAGGAAGGCCCGCTCCCTGACCACCAGCACCAGCACCACCAACCTCATAACCTAGCTCCCTCGGATGTGGAATGCCGCCTGACCATTCCGTCATCCGATCAAAAGTAGCCTCATCTATAGGAGGACCAGCCATCTACATCTCCTCATCATCACCTCATCTAACTCTCACCGCCTCGCACAATCCAGTGATAACCGAAGCATGAGGCATACCACCTGAAGTACCACCTCTCAAAAACCTCAGTATACTCTGATGAAGCAGCTGACCTAGATCAATATACTTGCCCTGAAGAATGCCCCATAACAACATGGCCCTATCAACTGTGACATCCGTCGTATGAGAAGACGGAATGAGGTTCGCACAAACAAACAACTACCACATACGAGCCACCTTATTCATTCAGTACACTGAGGGATTTCAAAAGATTAGATGTTAAAAACTTACGTGTACGGAATCAACATCTAAATCACACAAGTATCTGGTAAGGGCAAACAGATTTTATGATCGTGATTTGGGCACAAGGTATCTGGTAAGAGGCTTGAAGTTGATAAGGATAAGGTGGAGACTATTGAAAATCTTCCTCCTCCTATCTCTGTTAAAGGAATTCGCAGTTTCTTGGTCATGCGGGGTTCTATCGGCGATTCATTCAAGACTTCTCAAAAATCTCTAAACCTTTGTGTAACTTGTTGGAGAAGGATGTTCCTTTCAAGTTTGATGATGAGTGCCTTGCAGCTTTTGAGCTCTTGAAAAGGAAGTTGACTACTACACCGGTCATTACCGCACCTAATTGGGAGGAACCTTTCGAGCTAATGTGTGATGCTAGTGACTATGCTGTTGGAGCTGTGCTTGGGCAAAGGAAGGATAAAGTTTTTCATGTGGTTTACTATGCTAGTAAAATTCTCAATGATGCACAGCTTAACTACACCACTACGGAGAAGGAGTTGCTAGCAGTTGTCTATGGTTTCGAGAAATTCAGGTCTTATTTGCTTGGAACCAAGGTGATTGTGTACACGGATCATGCTGTTATTCGATATCTCATGTCGAAGAAGGATTCAAAGCCTAGATTGATTCGTTGGGTGCTTTTATTGCAAGAGTTTGATGTGAAAATCAAAGATAGGAAGGGCACGGAAAATCAAGTAGCAGATCATCTATCACGCTTGGAGGACCACAGTAAGGATTCGCATAACAAAGCTCTTATTAATGAATCTTTTCCAGATGAGCAGCTTTTTGGAGTGAAAGATGAAGAACCATGGTTTGCAGATTTTGTGAACTATTTTGTGAGCAATGTGATTCCTCCAGATCTTTCGAGTGCTCAAAAGAAGAAGTTTCTACATGATGTGAAGTGGTACCATTGGGATGAGCCGTTTCTGTTTAGACAAGGAGCATATCAGATGATCAGACGTTGCATTCCGTATAGTAAGACAGAGAGTGTTTTGAGAGATTGCCACTCAACCATTTATGGTGGCCATTATGGTGGAGAAAAGACAGCAGCTCGTGTGCTTCAGGCAGGTTTCTATTGGCCTACCTTGTTTAAGGATGCTCATCGGTTTGTAATGAGTTATGATCGATGTCAAAGGGTTGGCAATATATCTAGTAGGAACGAGATGCCTCTAAACATGCTTCTTGAGGTGCATATCTTTGATGTTTGGGGAATTGACTTCATGGGACCTTTTATTTCTTCATGCAATAATCAGTACATCTTGCTAGCTGTGGATTACGTGTCTAAATGGGTCGAGGTTAAGGCGTTGCCGACCAATGATTCAATGGTGGTATTGAATTTCTTGCATAAGCAAATTTTCACGCGTTTCGGAACACCATGTGCTGTAATAAGTGATGAGAGAACTCACTTCTACAATCGCCAGTTTACGTCATTGATAGTAAAGTATAATGTGACGCATCGTGTTGCTACAGCCTATCACCCTTAAACGAATGGTCAAGCTGAAGTTTCTAACAGGGAGATCAAGCGAATTTTAGAAAAAGTGGTGAATCTGTCTCGTAAGGATTGGTCATTGAAGTTGGATGAAGCTGTATGGGCTTACAGGACAGCTTATAAGACACCCCTAGGTATGTCTCCATTTCAGTTAGTTTATGGGAAAGCATGTCATTTACCTGTAGAATTAGACCACAAGGCATATTGGGCATTGAAGAAGTTGAACTTGGATATCAAGGCTGCGGGTGAGAAACGGTTGCTCCAATTGAATGAACTTGAGGAATTTCGTGAGCAAGCTTACGAAAATAACAAAATGTATAAGGAGAAAGTCAAGAGGTGGCATGATAAAAGGTTGGTACCAAAAGCATTCTTGCCAGGTCAACAGGTGTTGCTATTTAATTCTCGCCTCAAACTTTTTCCGGGAAAACTCAAGTCGAGATGGTCGGGTCCATTTATTGTTAAGACGGTGTTTCCACATGGAGCTGTTGAAATTTTTGAAACAACACCGGATCATGCTTTCAAAGTGAATGGACAGCGGTTGAAGCATTATTATGAAGAGTCGTTTCAACACGAGAAGGTTTCCGCCATTTTGGCGTCGACTTGAATTCAAGGAAGAATGTCAAGCTAATGACATTAAAAGAGCGCTTCCTGGGAGGCAACCTAAGACTTGTTGTATACTTTATTATTGTTTTCTTTTTTAAAAAAAAAATTGTGAAGTGAACAGTGACCCACGCGTTGGCAGCGCTTGGAGCGCGCTGGCAGCGCCCTCATTCCTGCCCAGGTACGATTTTTGTGTTAAAAACACAATTTTTCATCCCCATTCTCTCTTATTTTCACAACTCCATCTCCTAATTCATACCTAGTTCGAATTATTAACCCTAAAAACTTTCAAATCCTATCCTAAATCCAATTCCAAATTCCTACATCCTATATCTCTATCTATACACATACACCCCCAACCCATATATCATCTTTATATCTCAACTTTCATCCATTGCAAGCTTTAAGGAAGGATAGTTCGAATTTTGGAGGATTAATATTGCAAGTGCACCTCTTGGATTCGAGTAGGTATTGTTCTTAACTCATCTTGTTATTTATTCCGAATTTGTGTTCTTGCTAAATTAGGGTTTTGAGAAAATTCGAATTTTGGGGGTTTTGTTGCTTGTTATTGATATTGTTATGGCTCCTAAAAGGCAACGAGTTGTGGGTAATAGTAGTGGTACTCGTCCATCTTCGGACGAAGATTCGAGTTCGGTCGGTGAGGTGGAGAGATTTGTTTCTCCGGAGGCTCAAACGGAATATGAGAGATTAATGTCGAAAGCGGTGCTTAAAGAGAGGAATTTGTTGCCCACTTATCAGTTTGGGATGATAGACATGATTAGTGAGCGAGGTTGAGGTTGGCCTACTTTTTATGAGATGTCAAGGATGGTTCCATTGAGTGTGGTGCGAGAATTTTATGCGAACACCAAGATGGAACAAGATAGTTATACTGTAGTAAGGGGGATGACTGTGGATGACACACCCCGGGCTATTCGGAGGCTTATTAAGCAGGCTGCTAGGCCTAGGGGAGAGGAGGATTGGATGCAGCGGTCTAGGCCAGATGTTGATTTAGATGAGATCGTGGCAGTGTTATATGTTCCAGGGACGGTTTGGAAGTATAAGGTTGGTACTATAGAGCATCTCCACTTCCCTTCTAATAAGATGAATAAGGTGGCTCGTATGTGGTATTTGTTTATTTGTGCGAACCTCATTCCGTCTTCTCATACGACGGATGTCACAGTTGATAGGGCCATGTTGTTATGGGGCATCCTTCAGGGCAAGTATATTGATCTAGGTCAGCTGCTTCATCAGAGTATACTGAGGTTTTTGAGAGGTGGTACTTCAGGTGGTATGCCTCATGCTTCGGTTATCACTGGATTGTGCGAGGCGGTGAGAGTTAGATGGGGTGATGATGAGAAGATGCAGACGGTCGGTCCTCCTATAGATGAGGTTACTTTTGATCGGATGACGGAATGGTCAGGCGGCATTCCACATCCGAGGGGGCTAGGTTATGATGTTGGTGGTGCTGGTACTAGTGGTCAGGGAGCGGGCGCTCCGCCACAGGTTCCGAGAGTTCCGAGAGTTGGTCCACAGCAGGGTATGATGGACATGTCAGCACTTGATACTCACTTCCGGTGCCTTAACAGGCGTATTGATGCGATGCACGCGAGTAACAGGGAGTATGCTGAGGATATGACAACAGCTTTGAGCACAGCTTTTCAGTCCACGGGAATTACAATTCAGTGGCTAGTTTATAGAGCTCGTACGCAGTATCCACCACCTGATTCACCCGAGGAGGGTGACGATTCTGATGAGTCGGTATGTTTTCTACTATCCTTCGTATTTACTTCCATTCAATGCGGACATTGAATCTTTCAAGTTTGGGGGTGGTTTGGGGGATAAGTAGTGTTGTTTGTTGTATTAGTATGTCATTATATTCATATAGGAAATCATGTTTTGCATGTTTATATTTTGCATGTTTGTTTCATTTAGGACATTCTGTTATTTTGTTTTTGTTTACTATGTGAGTTCATTCTAGTTGCATCTTCATAGCATGCATATTTCATGATCCCTTAGGACGAGCTAATTCTGATTAGTGGGTAGATGTTTTATTGACTGTGGTATTGATGAATACAGGGCTGATTTATAGTTTCTAGGAATTGACTTGCATGTTATGGAAACAAAATTTTTACACAAGTCTCATTAGGTTGCTTTTTGGCTAGGTTGAAATTATGCTTGTCTGGTTGTTTTAGATTTAATCACCTGATTATATTTAGAATTTTCGTTATTCCCTTGATGGCGTAGGATCACTAAAGTCTAAGTTTGGGGGAAACCAGGGATTTTATGCTAATTGTTAATGTTGTCAATAATGGCTAGGTGTCAAATGGCTAGTAGCCGGCTCATGTTTATGAGTAGTCTAGGGTTGGAAATGAGAATTCTCATTCCAGATTGCATTGAAAGAAAAAAAGAAAAAAAAAGAGTCAAAATAAATGCAAAATTAACCACGAGTGAGCTCTTTAATACTCGAGTAATTAAGCCTGAGGGGACTTAGTCCTAGTAACCTAAAGCCCTTGTGGTTTGGGATTGCTGACCTAACACTCGCTACATGGGTATTATTGTATAAGCCTTTTGGGGTCTCATTCATTGCACGGTTAAATAAGCATTCGTATTGTATATAGTATTATGTGTCATAATTGTTAGTAATAAAGCGTGAATTCCTGTCTAACTTAGAGGAGGATTGAGGTGTTCCTAGGTTATGAAGTGTTTACCGTCTATTCTATTTATAGACCTGTGATTGTCTTGACGGAGAGCATGCATGATTTTTAATCTACTTTTAGGAGTATATCTGACGAGCACCGCACACATGCACGTTTCTGTTCATGTATTGTTAGTATACGGGGACTTAGTCGAGCTCTATTTGGATGTATTGCATTCTTTGAGATGTTTGCTTGTTAGTTGGTTTTGGTAAGTTTGAAGGGGATCATTGCATTTTCATTTAGTTGCATTCATACATTGCATTTGTTATTGCATTGTTTAGTTAGATGGATTTTGTGGGTACATTCGCTATAGGCCCTCACGAGACCTTACTCGTCCACTAGGGCTGCCTAGGGGTTTAAAGGGCTTGTTGCATATGCCAAATGCAACCGTGATCACCTACGGAAGTGGTACTAGTTAGTTAGATAGTTTTTAACTGATTATGCTTGAGGACAAGCATCAGTTTAAGTTTGGGGGTGTGATAAATGGATTTTATATCCATTTAGAGCGTTCCATATCGGCTTAAATTGATTCACTTGGCCTCAAGTTTATTGTAGTTTTGATGTGTTTTGTTAAAATGTGCAGGTTTGTAGAAATGTCGATTAGGGTCAACGTTTCCGTCAAATTTGGAGTTGATTTGTGCAATGGAATGGAGTATGGAGTCAAGCTTTAAGATCTTACGAAGATTCCAAGAAAAGAGAATTGACTACGGAAGCAATTGCAAAAAAAAAAATGGAAGAAAACTGTGAAGAAACGAAGAAATTAAGGCAGAAAAATCATCCTGACAGCAAGCAGAGCGCTGGCAGCGCTTGCAGGGCGCAGGCAGTGTGCCAGAGTAGTCCAGGACAGAGAAGGAAGCGCTGGCAGCACGGTGGGAGCGCAGGCAGCGCGCTCTCAGCCTGAAAATTGCTGAAAAAATTCCTGTTTTGCCCTATTCGAATTCTAATTGTATTTTTTGTAGTTTATTCGAATTATAATTGTATTGTAGGGTATTTTTTCTTGCTTGGCAAGATATTTAGGGCTATATAAACACATTCTACCTTTGTAAATTGAATTATTACATATTGTAACATAGAATTGCAAGGGAGAAAAGTGGAGAAAGGTTCAACGCTCGGTGACAAGCACGGATCTAGATCTACTTCATCTTTTGTATACGTTGGATCATAGATTTGTTTTCTCAACTCTTAGTTTTAATAATATTATTGCTTCTTCCTTTTATACCTTGTTTAATATCATGTTTTCATCAAATCCCATGGTGACGAGCAGTTCAATTATGAACTAATCGTTGTCGTGGGATTCTAACGGATTTAATTATGTAGTTTAGTATCTTGATGCTTAAAGATCTGTATGTAACGTATATCTGATATCCTCGTATGGTTATGCTTAATTGTTAGATGCGTCACGAACATCTAATCTGTTAATCTCTTGTGAAGTGAAAGTGGATCTTGAGGTTTAGAACTTGCCATGCTAGCATAGGATTATGCATGTCTTGACATCATAATTTGTAGTATAAGATGAAAATACTTATATTGCCCTATGTGATCAATATGGATAACTTGTTCCTCAAACGTTTTGTTTTCAAATTCTATAGACATATAGGGTCTAAGCATAATTGGTGTCTATTCATCTTCTATCTCTTTTGTGGATGTATGGGTATTTTGGTATGCATATACTGACAGGTAGCGTGTGCTTATTTCGTGTTGTCCGATCAGATATCAAAACCGTTGCATGCAGTGATTAAAAGTGTCAGATCTAGGTGAAGTAATTAACGAAGTTAGGATCCCATGTTTTCTTGCATATAAGTAATTCGATATTCAATTCTCGTAATTAGTTAATTCGTAATATTATTAATTTGCATAGTAGCTAATTAGTTAAACAAAACCCCAATTTGTTATTTGTCTAGGCAGTGAAGTATAATCATACATTGGTGCATAGGTGCATTAATCTACTAAACAAAACCAAAACCAGTCTCTGTGGGAACGAACTTAATTTTATTCTATATTACTTGTGACCGCGTACGCTTGCGTGTATTAGTGATAACAGTTACCATTCATACAAGAACATCTAAAATTTTAACCAATTAGAGGGAGTGTACATAAATGTATGTATGCCAGTATGTGTTGCAAGACATTAGTTTGGTAATTTTAAAACCCAAATGTGCAGTATACTGTCAGTATTCTCATACATGTGTATTCTCATACTGTCCGTTAAGATTATAGAAGGGGGGGTTGAATACAATCTATACCTTTTTATCTAAATTTTTCCCGTTAAATAAAATTTAGTTTAGACAACTTCACGCGGAATTAAGTGAAATAATATTCAATTTAAATATAACGATATATTAAAGTTGAGGGTTGTTACAAATTCAGTACAGAGTTATATCAAGCTAATAAAAACAAATTAGAAAATTCGACATGAATTTATCTAGATTTGTTAATAAAAATCAAGATACGAACTAGGAATATAAATTCGCTAGTAGTA
This sequence comes from Saposhnikovia divaricata, assembly GCA_036435485.1. NCBI lineage: Eukaryota > Viridiplantae > Streptophyta > Magnoliopsida > Apiales > Apiaceae > Saposhnikovia > Saposhnikovia divaricata. The sequence continues at coordinate 81,469,125 of CM071598.1, forward strand.
AGAGAGTCACAAATAATTTAGTTCTAACGGATACAATCTTTGAAACAAAGAACTCAAGAATTTATGGCAATTTAATTCTCCTTGGTTGAGCTTTAAAGATGAGAGAGATATGAGCTTTTTAAGTCTTTTGTCTTTTTTGTTTGTGTATGTTTGTTTGTCTATTCACTGTCTTCTGTCTCTTTATACACAGAACTGTCCTTGAATTTGTCAACTGTCATATTGTTCTCTTTTAACACCACTATGACACTTCCATTTGAACTGTTATGACAAATTTTATATTGATATGATAGTTTATTATGACTATCGGTATGACAGTATACTAAACTATTACAACAGTCTTCAAATAGCTGATATGATTGTCGGTATGACACTTGCAGAGGCTGTTATGACATTCGGTATTACTCTTCATCATGACAGTTAAACAGCTGCTGTGACAGTTCTCTCAAAATCAATATTACTCTCGGTATGACAGTTTTAACTGTCATATTAGAACAAAATTTTCAACCTTATTTAATTAAGTGATTTTAACAAATCATTTAATTAAATTTCTTTTATATAACAATTCTAATTTAATTAATCTAATAATCAATTTAAGGAAAAAATTAATTCTTAGAGAATTAATTTATTAATTTAATTAATTATTTAATTTAGCTAATTAAAGGAGAATTAATATACAACTTTTTAAGAGCCAAATCTGTTCTTTATACCACTAAAGATAACAAAGACCTTCCATTAAATTTATGTTGATGCTCGATGCACTGTCTAGTTCATGAACGACTAACTCCAATGTAGGTTCTTCATTTTGACTTTATGTTGTGGTATGATTACTTTTTCAATTTTCTTCAACTCTTCTGTACTGATACTGTCTTCAAAAGAAATCTCTGTCACTCCAAATAAATCCACTTGCTTCAATGACACACCGAGGCTTGATCAGCTGAATGAATCTTCTTCCAGTGTAAAACATCAAAACTATAGATTGACTTTCTTCTTTCTTCTGACAGATAATACTATCTGAGATTCCTGTGACAGTTTATATGATTATTTACTTATTACAAACTGATTTAAGTTGATTAGGATCCTCGAACTACAAACAGGCTTAGTCCTATGCTTTCAATCTCCCCCTATTTGTTTGTTAGACAATAACAAGCAAATACCTAGAGGATACCTCAACTAATCCAACTTAAATAAGTAACTGATAAGACATTAAGTGCAAAGTAAATAATGAAAAAGTTCTGGTTTATATTAACATTTTCCAGATTCAAACATAAAAAGGTAAATACAAGATAGATGATCCTCTAGACTGATCATATAATACATTTTTATATCTTGATCTACCTAAGCTCTAAAAATCTAACAAGTAGAGCTAGTCTTCACTTTGATGTTTCTTCCTCCCTTATCTCTCCAGTTTCCATTTCTTCCTCCATCTTCTTGAACATTTCTGCATCGTAGACAAGATCTCATTATGATGTTAAACCTTCAGGATAGATTGGTTGAAGTCTGAGTTGTTTTCTCAATTTATTCTTGAAGTTTTCATACTTACCAATCCTTTGTTGTGCATAATATTGAACATGATCTGCAGCTTCACTTTTTGCTTGAGATGCAAATCCATGATTTCTGAGAATATACTCTATCCAAACCAAGTGCTTGGCAGTATACGCATACAATGATTCTGTATCAAAATGGCATGTCCGAAGAATGTTTCCTTTTAGAAACTTTACTTGACTAGGTTATAATATTACTTCTGGACCAGCTCTTTCAGCATACTCTTTAAGTTTCTCATTGAGCAACACACCCAGTTCAGAAGATGTGCTTACCTTTGGCCTAAGAACCCAAAGCTCAGTCAGTGATCTATTTTGAAAGAACTGAAGAGATACTCTGTACGATCCAGCTATCTTACAGTTAACGAAAATCATTAACTCCTTGCTAACCCTGTCATACTTAGCAGATATTCTTACAATTTCATGATTCAAAACATCTATGTACAACTGGTTCACTGGATTGACATCCTTGAACTGATCAAAGATAGCAAGTAGGTGACGATTTTCATATTCAGCAATTTGAGGTGTGTCTATTACTTCTTTAGCAAAATCCCATTTATCACCAAGTTTATATTGAATATACCTTTTTCTTTCTTGTACCTTGATGGCATGTACACGTTGCATTTCTGCATCTTTTGCTTTCTGAAGCTCTAATTTCTGTTCAGTTAGCTGAGTTATCTTCTAAAGCTTGTCCTCTCTCATTCTTTGAGCAGCTTGCTCTTTTGCCAGTGTTGCTTCAAATTCAGGATCCACTGGCACTTCCTCTTCCAGTTGCTAAGATCATCTTCAGGTTCCACTTCAACCTCACCAGGGAATTTTGTATCATTAATATCAACAAAAACATCAAAAGCATCAGGTTAACCTGTGTAGTAATCTTCAGTGGTGACTTCTGGCATACTTGCAATAGCCTTAGCTTTTCCCTTGTCCTTTCCACTTTGCTGTCCACCCTTATTACTCCTATCTACACCTTGATCATCTTTAGATTTATCTCCTCCCCCTCTTGATTTCTTCCCCTTAGTTGAGGGATCCTCTAAAGATTTATCAGATTGACCATCTCCAGGGTCTCGCTCATCACCATCTCCACATTTTCCTTCAAAGAATTCCTTCTCTACTACTGTGGGTGTGTGAGTTCAACTAATGATATTATACAAATGCCTGAGCCCCTCTCCTTGATGTGCATTCTGTTTCTCAATCTGACTAAGATGATGTTCACTGGATAATTGGTTTGTATGTACTTCTATTTGAAGGTCTTCAACTCTATTTAAGATATCAGTTATGAATTGATCTTGAGTTATCGTGACATCTGCATAGTCAGAAACTGCCTGTTGCTGAGAGAATTTGAGAGTGTTGATCTTGGTGTTGAATACTGTCTTCATGTTCTCAATGTCATTCTTCATCATTACAAGCTGATTATTGACAGAGGTGGATGAGGAAGACCGTTCACCCACTTGTGCTCAAAGTAATTATGTTTCAGCTTTACTTTGTTCAAGTTCCTTTCCTAGAGATGCTATCTTGTTAAGTAAAGAGAGAGTGTATGTGTCAGTGTGTGTTCTCACCTGAATGTTACTCTGAGGTGTTTCACTCAACTGAAGTGCATGTGTTTCACTCATTTTGGTGGTGATCCTCACATCTCTCCTCTCAAGTTCCTTAGCTGCTCCAGAAATTGTACCTGCATATAAAATCACCCTAGCCTCCTCTAGGAAGGTCAGTGGTGGTGCAATGGGAGTTTACAATTCCCAATCCTTAGTCATTTTTATCATCTCATTTGGATTTGATGGCTGAATTACTTCAGAGATAGAAAGACCGAGTTGCATTCCAATTTCTCCAGTCGAGACTGTGAGTGGAAAATCCCTTGAGGGAGCCAGGAGTGTTTGTCCTGGGAGGGGAGATGATGATTCAATTAAAAGTGGTAAAGAATCAAGATTTCCCTCTAAAACCTGTGAGGGTTCATCTGTCGTAATTATGGCAGGCACAATAACCATCCTAGTGTGTTTTCCTCTCGTAGTGTCCCTAGGTTCATCCATATCTACATGTTCTCCCATTCTTAGTAATAATAGTGGGATTGTGCTTGACACATTATAGGATGCCATGGCTCGGTGGCGAGTTTCAATAGATTCACCCTATTAAGAGGATGAATCTAGTAATTATGTATTGGCAGTTTCAAAGTCCATATCCTTTTAGGAGGATAAGAATGGATTAACAGTTGCCTCAGATATATTTCTACTCTTCTTTAGTAGAGGCAGAGCTGTGGGATCACTCGATTCAATACTACTTCTTGCTGTTCTTTTAATAGGTAACCTTTTCTCGGATTGATAGGTTAGGATAGTGTTTGACCTTGTGTTTGGCTCTCTGATTTGGGTTAGAGGTTGTGGTTCTAGAACCCCTTGGTCAGCCCTTACAACCCTTTGGGTTTGAGAAGCAGATAATGATAAAGATTGAGAAGTAGTTTGAGAAATAGAAGGCAACACCTGATTAGCAGTTGATGCCACAATCCCAGCCGGAGTGGATTAAACCACTGAAGGTTGAATTTTTTATTCAGGGATAGGTGCAATTGGTTCAATGACCAATTCTGGTTGCTCAGGAGGAGGTAAGGGCATAACATTTGGAAAGTTTATGAAATTGGCCATGTATGGTGTTATGACCACTGGAACATTTCTGGTAGGCATGTGAAGTGTCTAACCTGGTATATAGTACCTTGCTTGGTTTACCAGGCACTTGGGTTCGATCATTTTGAAAAAGAGCATGAAGTGCAGATGGGACAAGGTGGTTAAAAATCAATGTCAAGAAACGAGGGTAATAGCAACTCACCTTACTGCCTGCATCAAACTCCCTTTTGGACTTGGTTACAAGATGTAGAATGACAATGAAAAGTGTATTACCAATATTGATTCTTTGATTATTAAGCAATCGCAAAATCAATATTTTGCAACATAGTAGTTATGACACTATTGTTACTCTTTGTGGAGTTGGCAAACACTTTTGCGATAGTTTCAAAGAAAATGTTCCATTCCTGAACCAAAAACTTCTTGTTAATTTTGTTTAGATCTACCTCTTCTTGATAATTAATACTCCTGAAGAAATGTACCAAGGTATCATTAGAAGGTTGGCCTACAAAGTTGTCAGTTGGAAGATTTAAGGCAGCATTGATAGTTGATTCGTCCACTGTATATGTTGTTTCATTAAAAATGAAAGAAAAAGATCTTCCATTCTCAGCCACAACAGTAGTGGAACAAATCACCCAAAGAGGACCAAATTTTAAAGGGGCATTAGCAGTTAAAGCAGTACGACAGATAGAATGCTCATTTAAAAATCTTATCCAGGGCTTAAATCGTTCAACCGAACAATCTTCGGGATTAAAATATCAAACAAAATTATGCTTAACAAGATCAAAATTGTCATAAACACCAACCATTTTTATCATAACTTATATCCTTGAAAATCTTAGATTTTAGCAAATTAACAAATTAAATTGAATGTTTTGAAATTAAAAATCACTTAAAATTCGAAATATTCAAGGGTTCTTCAAAAATTTTGAAAAATTTAGGAGATGATCTTAATAACCACAAAAACATTGTGGTATTTTTAGATTTGAAATATTCAAGTTCAATCAGTCAATTTTTACATCTGCGAAGTGGGTTATGAAAGACTAAAAACCCTCAAAACTGAACCAAAACTAGATTTACAGCCTTCAAAATTCTGAGAATATGCCTAGGATTCAATCAGTACTGATAGCTTTTTATTTTGATTGAGTTTCGTTGGTGAAAATTGGACAGTAATTCGACTCAAGAGCGTGTGTATTTTATGTATATGTTTAACAATGCTTGGTGTGAAAACACGCAAGAGAGACAAAGCACTATTATGACAGTTGAACATGACAGTTTGATTAAATAGTTGTGGCTCGGTATGCCACTTTGTAAGGAGTGTCATACCGAGTGTCATAATAGAATAAAAGCTATTATGACATATTGGTTAACGTAGATGTAACACTCAGAGAACGCTGTTATTACAGTCCTGTTATGACACTAATGTGAAATAATATAAAAGAAATAAATAAACACACTAAAATGACTTACAACAATTTACATAGATATGACAGTTCTGTTATGACACGAATGTTATTACACTAGAGTAATAATAAAATAAAAACAATTATTATTATTAAGTATAACAATTTACAAGAGTACACTATTATACAAGAGTACACTATTGTGACACTTAGTGGTATTATGACTGTTGTTATGAAACTTGAACAAACAAATTAGGTTAAGTAATATTATGACTCGATGTGACACTTTGTAAAAAGTGTCGTATCGAGTGTCATAACAGAGCAAAACCTGTTAAGATACAAAATTAACACAATTATGGCACTAGATTAATAATAATAAAATATGTATTATTACAGTTACACTATTATGACAGTTTGGTTTAAAATTACACTGATATGACACTTAGTGGTGTCATATTAGTGTAAAACTACCATATTAGTATTAAGGAAATCATATCAGATGGTATTATTACACTTCTACTTAAAAATAGAAAAATCGAATTAAAAAAAAGTAATTTACAAAGTTTGAATTATAAAGCTTATAATACTTTACAGAATATTCAAGTTATATTTAATTAATACCAAGTTAAGTAAATACTATAGAAACATTAATAAGATTATAGGTTGCCCTTTCAACACACATAAAAAATTTATCAAACGACAAACACTACAAAACATAAAATTAAAATAATAATGTATAATCATAAAAGTATTTATAGTAAGTTAATAAATCTATATATTTTCTAATAAAATAACTTTTTAACAACAAATTATTTAGAGAGAAAATATGATTTACTAAAATATCATAAATATACAAAAGTACTTTTAAAATAATGAAAGTTTCAACAAAAATAGATTTCTCACAAATTTCAACTTGCAAAATTTGAGAAAAATATGTTTAGAGAATAAAAATTATTCTAAAATATAAGAAGTAGGTAGAGAAATATTAGGAAGATTATGGCAATAATTTAAGAATTAACAAACAAGAAATTAAGTTGATAAAATAATTATACAAGTGATTTTAGTAATAATTGCTAAAAAAATATTCATTCATACATTATTAAAGAGCAAGCCTCGGATATTAACTAGTTTAATTACTAGGACTATTCAACATGCCAAATTCACCAACTAATCTGCTAAATGTGGATTCGTCAAGAGTCTTAGTAAAAATATCTGCTGTTTGTTCTTCCGTGGGTACAAAATGTAACTCCACGGTACCATTCATGACATGCTCTCGGATAAAGTGATACCTTATGTCAATGTGCTTGGTCCTCGTGTGCTGTACGGATTGTTGGAGATAGCTATGGCACTTGTATTGTCACACAAGATAGGAATCTTGTCAAGTACAAAGCCGTAGTCACGTAGCTGATTCCTAATCCACAAGATTTGAGCGCAACAGCTTCCAGCAGTTATGTATTCAGCTTCGGCTGTTGAGTTGGAAACCGTTTAATGTTTCTTGCTATACTAGGAAACCAGTCTTCCACTAAGGAATTGATAACTCCTGGAGGTGCTTTTCCTATCTACCACACTTCCTGCATAATCTGAATCTGTACAGCCAACAAGGCTAAAATTAGATTCTTTAGGGTACCAAATACCTAGGTTGGGGGTACCATTAAGATATGTAAAGATTCGTTTAACTATAACGAGATGCACATCTCTAGGATCCGCTTGGAATCTTGCACACAAATATATAGCATACATAATATCTGGTCTACTTGTAGTAAGATAAAGTAATGAACCAATCATACCTCTGTAGCTTGAGACATCTACCTTTACAGAATTTTCACATGCCCCAAACTTAACAGCTGTAGATGATGGTGTCCTTGCTAAAGATGAATCCTCCATTTGATATCTCTTGAGGAGTTCTTTAACATACTTGGATTGACAAATAAATATTCCATTTGTCTTTTGACTTACTTGTAATCCAAGAAAGAACTTCAGCTCACCCATTAGGCTCATATCAAATTTACCCTGCATTAGCTTAGCAAATTTATTGCACAAAATGTCATTAGTAGACCAAAATATTATATCATCCACATAGACTTGGACAAGTATAGTATCATTCTTATGTTTTTTTGTAAAGAGAGTTTTGTCTATGACACCTCTAACAAAACCATTTTCAAGTAAGAGTTCAGAAAGAGTGTCATACCATTTTTTTGGCGCTTGCTTAAGACCATAGATAGCCTTGAAGAAAAAGTAGACATAGTCCAAAAATTCTGGATCTTCAAAGCTAGGGGGCTGTTCTACATACACCTCTTCATCCAGCTTACCAATCAGGAAAGCACTCTTGACATCCATTTGATAAACTTTGAAGTTTGAGAATGCTGCGATTGCCAAGAATAACTTGATGGCCTTAAGTCTAACTACTGGTGCATAGGTTTCATTATAATCAATTCCTTCAGCTTGTGAATAACCTTTTACAACCATCCTTGCTTTGTTTCTAGTCAAAGTGCCATCCTCATCCATCTTGTTTCTGAATATCCACCTAGTATCAACCACTTTATTGTCCTTAGGTTTGGTTGGGTACCAGCTTCCACACTTCTTGTTTGAATTAATTGATTTCATCTTGCATAGCAATCACCCAATCAGGATCAGAAAAAGCTTCCTCAGTTTTCTTAGGTTCCATTTCAGACAGAAACCCTGAATAACTACATTGATTCTGATAAGCCCTTCTAGTTCTTACACCAACATCTTGATCACCAATGATTAGCTTAAAAGGGCGAGCTCTATTCCAAACAGTCTATCTGGGAAGATTAGATCTAGATGATTCGCCTTGTTCTTCATTGTGATGTTGAGTATGACTAGTTGATCCTCCATTGTCTCCCCCTGGGTTGTTGCCAGATTCACTTGATGATTGTTCAGGAGTGTCAGTGGTATCTTCAAAATTATTATTATTTTCACCACCATCACCCTGATCATTGTCATCGTTAATATTGTTGTCATCAGCAACAACCTCAGGTTGTTTGTCATCATCTGATTCTGACATGTCATCGAACGTTAACTTTTCAGATGAATTTTTGGTTTGGATACTCGTTAGTTTAGTGTCATCAAATGTTACATTGACACTTTCAAGAACTTTCTGTTGATCAATTACATACACCCTATAAACTCTTCTAGAATAGCCAATAAATATTGCTTCATGTGCTTTGGCCTCGAATTATCCACCATGATCATCTCCATCTTTGAGCACAAAGTATTTTGCTCCAAATACATGAAAGTACTTGAATGTTGGTTTCTTTTCATTCATTATTTCATAGGGAGTCTTCATTAAGGCTTTATCGATAAGAGTTCGATTCTGGGTATAACATGCAGTGTTGACAACATCAGCCCAAAAATATATAGGAAGCCTTGATTCACTTAACATTGTACGTGCAGCTTCAAACAAGGTTCTATTCTTTCTTTCTACTACCCCATTTTGCTGAGGAGTTTTTGGAGCTAAGTACTGTCTTGTTATGCCTTTGTCAGCACAAAAGTCATTTAGAACTGCATTCTTGAATTCAGTTCCGCTGTCTGACCTTATAGCTCTTACTGGATACTTTGAATCCAGCTCATTCAACTTGATGTGATCAATTACCATTTGTGGAGTTTCATCTTTGGAATTTAGGAATAAAACCCAAGTGTACTTTGAAAAGTCATTAACGATCACGGGAGCATACCTTTTCTTAACCATGGACATCACATTAACTGGACCAAAAAGATCCATATGTAATAATTGCAGAGGTTCAGTTATTGATGATGTGTCAGTGCTCTTGTGAGTTGTTGTTTTCAATTTCCCTTTTTGACAGGCATCACAGAGTCCTTCCTATGTAAATTCCATTGAATACAAACCTCTCACCAATTCTCTTTTAACTAGAGAGTTCATTGTCTTGAAGTTAAGGTGAGAAAGTTTCTTGTGCCATAACCAACTCTCATCTGTAGATGCTTTTGAGTAGAAGCATTTGATTTCATTAGTGCTTCCAGAGTTCATGTTGGTTATGTAAAGATTGCCTTTTCTAACTCCTACCAGAGAGGGTTGTTCAAATCTCTTGTGTGAGATCAGACAATTCTTCTTATTGAAGTAAACCTCTAATCCCTTGTCACAGAATTGACTAACACTGAGTAAATTATGTTTAAGTCCTTCCACAAATGATACGTCATCAATGATAACATTTCCAGCTTCCAATCTACCATATCCATCAGTTTTACCCTTGCTATTAGCTCCAAAGGTAACCACTGGGCCGGCTTTCTCCACCACATTTGTCAGCAGGGCTCTATCTCCGATCATATGCCTTGAACATCCACTATCCAAGATCCACATGACACGATTCACCTGTTCAACACCCTACAATGACAAATAGGTTAAACTTTCTTCGGAACCCAAATCTGATTGGGTCCAGAGTACTTAAAGAATTGGCCTTTATCAGGCAAAACTACATTCAGAATCTTTACACCAACGTCTTGCTTAATGATTGGACACTTAACCCTATAAATAGATTTAACCATCATTAGTTTCATCTTGGGTATCCATGTTTCTTTACCAACAACAACATTCTGAGCATTGACAGGACATTTGGCTTTGTAAACAAACTTGGTCAAACTTTGGTTAGGCTTTGGTACAAATGTCTCTCTCCTAACATTAGGAGTACTAGCAGTCTTAAATCTAACATATTTATTTCTATTTACATGTTGTCGAGGAGCAGTCTTATTAGCACATGCATGATTACCATTAAAGTAAGCAGACATAACATTAAATGCACAAGACATGCGATTCACAACTCCACATGCTTTATGAGAAGAATCAATGATAGGCATGGTAGGCATGTTAAACATGTTGTTATTGTTCACTTTATTATAACTTAATCCAGTCTTCAAAGAACTAGTTGAATTAACAATCTTGACTGGAACCTTAGGTACACCTTGTTTAGAACAGACATTCTTGGACTTAATGCCCTCAACCAATTTTACATTAATCTGGACATTTCCATTAGCAATGTCCTCAGTTCTCAACTCTTCCTGAATGATTAAAGAAGTAGTATCTAAAGATTCTGCAATACACTTCTTAAAGAGAGGGTTCTTGACACCCTTAAGCACATGTGGTATTCCCCTTTCTTCAGCACTAAATGGATTAGGGGAATTTATGCCTAACATTCCAACAGCTTCATTGTAACCAAACCCTATTCCTACGGTTTGCACAATAGCTTGTCTGTTGAAAATCTCTTTAGCCACTTTACAAGAATTATAGTAAGCCCTAAACTTAGTTTCAAGTTCACTAATCTTAGCAAGTTGTTTAGACACTACTTCCACTAAGGACTTCTCCCTTTTATTAAGTAGTTCTATTTCCTCTTTTTGCTTATCCTGATTATTATGCATATTTTTTAATTCTAACACTTGATTTTCAAGATTAGTGTTCAACAGAATTATTCTAGCATTTTCTCTTTTAGCACAATCCAAGGTACTACCAAGATGATGGATTAACTCAACGTCAGTAAATTTTACCTGAGAGGTAGAACCATTGGTGTTGTTAGAATCTGCCATCAATGCAAGATTACCAACTTCTTCATCTTCACTATCTGTGTCATCCCAACTCTTACCAACAACCACATAGGCCTTTCCAGCCTTCTTCTTTTCAGGAGCATAATCTCTCCTCTGGCCTTGTTTGGGTTTCTGACACTCAGTTGCAGAGTGTCCCAGTTCATTGTAGTTGAAGCAACGAATCTTGCTTCTTTCAACAACTCTAGTTTTGTAGCCACCCCTGCTACTAGAGGATGAAGAACCTCCTCTCTGGAAACTGTTGTTGTTAGACTTAAATCTAAACTTGGGATTTGTTCTGAATCTAAAATTGCTGAAGTGCCTCACCAATCATTGCCATCGATTCATCTTCTAATTGATCCAGCTCTTCTAATGAATAGAACTCTCCACCATCCTGATTGACATGTGTTTGACCATGTTCCACCTTAATCTGATCCCTATATGAGCTGTAAGGTTGAACAACCTTAGCTTTCACTTCCCTTGGAGTCTCAACCACTAAAGCTGTAGATGTGCTCACAACTCTGCCTTTACCATAAATTTCTTTCTGTTGAGCTTGATCCAATTCGTAGGTTTTTAGAATGCCGAAGAGTCTTTCAAGAGAAACTTCATTCATATCCCTGGCCTAATGGCAGTAATCCTGTGTTCTAGATGAGTAGGCATTGTTAGAAGGAACTTTCTGTTAATCTCTTTGAGTGTATAATACTTGCCATGCAAATGCAAGTTGTTGACAAGCTTGTTATACCTTTCAAACACTTCTTGAATACCTTCATTAGTGCCTGATCTGAACTGTTCATACTCAGAGGTTAAGATCTCTAATCCGTTCTCCCTAACTTCATATGTTCTTTCATTAATAGTTTCAATTGTTTCCTAGATGTGTTTAGCACTTTTGCAGTTAACAACATGACTATACATTACTGGGTCCAGGGATCCACTAAAATGAGTCTTAGATTTATATCAAGTCCAGCATCCTCCTTTTCATCAGGAGTATAGGAACCAGGGTCCTTTTGATAAACCCTTCCAATAGTAACAACAACTCGTTCAACAACTACTTCTTGTTCTTAGACCATAGAAATTTTTGGTCCATTTTTCAACACACCCAAATATTTGGGATTGGCAACTTGAAGAAAAAGCATCATCTTATTCTTCCACAAATCATAATTGTTTTTATCAAATATGGGTATCTTAACAGTACCAACTTTTGATGACATGATAAATTTTTAAGTGAGTTAAAAATGCGGGTTTGATTTTTAATTGAGTAAAAGTAGGATCTTGATTTGTACTTCAATCAAACGGCTCGGATACCAATTGTTAGGTCCGTTAAGATTGTAGAAGGGGGGTTGAATACAATCTATATCTTTTTATATAAATTTGTCAGTTAAATAAAATTTAGTTTAGACAACTTCGTGTGGAATTAATTGAAACAATATTCAAGTTAAATATAACGATATATTAAATTTGAGGGTTGTTACAAATTATGTACAAAGTTATATCAAGCTAATAAAAACAAATAAGAAAATTCGACATGAATTTATTTAGATTTATTAATAAAAAACAAGATACGAACTAGGAATATAAATTCGCTAGTAGTAAGAGAGTCACAAATAATTAAGTTCTAACGGATACAATCTTTGAAATAAAGAACTCAAGAATTTATGGCAATTTAATTCTCCTTGGTTGAGCTTTAAAGATGAGAGAGATATGAGCTTTTTAAGTCTTTTGTCTTTTTTTGTTCGTGTATGTCTGTCTGTCACTGTCTTCTGTCTCTCCATACACAGAACTGTCCTTGAATTTGTTAACTATCATATTGTTCTCTTTTAACACCACTATGACACTTCCATTTGAACTGTTATGATAGATTTTATACTGATATGACAGTTTATTATGACTATCGGTGTGACAGTATACTAAACTGTTATAACAGTCTTCAAATAGCTGATATGATTGTCGGTATGACACTTGCAGAGGCTGTTATGACATTCGGTATTACTCTTCATCGTGACATTTAAACAACAACTATGACAGTTCTCTTAAAATCAATATTACTCTCGGTATGACAGTTTTAACTATCATATTAGAACAGATTTTTCAGCCTTGTTTAATTAAGTGATTTTAACAAATCATTTAATTAAATTTCTTTTATATAATAATTCTTAATCTAATAATCATTTTAAGGAATAAATTAATTCTTAGAAAATTAATTAATTAATTAATTAATTGATTGATTTAACTAATTAAAGGAGAATTAATATATAACTTTTTAAGAGCCAAATCTGTTCTTTATACCACTGAAGATAACAAAGACCTTCCATTAAATTTCTGTTGAGGCTCGATACACTGTCAGGTTCATGAACGACTAACTCCAATGTAGGTTCTTCATTTTGACTTTATGTTGTGGTATGATTACTTTTTCAACTTTCTTCAACTCTTCTGTACTGATATTGTCTTCAGAAGAAATCTCTGTCACTCCAAATAAATCCACTTGTTTCAGTGACACACTAAGGCTTGATCAGCTGACTGAATCTTCTTCCAGTGTAAAACAGCAAAACTATAGATTGACTTTCTTCTTTCTTCTGATAGATAATACTATCTGAGATTCCAGTGACAGTTTTTATATGATTATTTACTTATTACAATCTAATTTAAGTTGATTAGGATCCTCGAACTACAAATAGGCTTAGTCATATGCCTTTCATAAAGGCAAGAAAGATATGACTAAAGTTTTAAATGCATCTGCAATTGGCAGTTTGATGTGTGCTATGGTGTGTACAAGGCCAGACATTGCTCATGTAGTGGGAGTTGTTAGCAGGTTCATGTCTAATCCAGGAAAAGAGCATTGAAAAGCAATCAAGTGGTGGTTATGCTACTTGAAAGGCACATCCAAGGTTGCGTTATGTTTCAACAAGAAAGATGTTGTCTTGGTGTCTAATCGAGGAAAAGAGCACTGAAAAGCAGTTAAGTGATTGTTACGCTACTTGAAAGGCACATCCAAGGTTACGTTATGTTTAAGCAAGAAAGTTGTTGTCTTGGAAGGGTTCTCTGATGCAAATTTAGGTGGATACTTGGATATAGGAAAAAGTACTACGGGATAAATTTTCATTCTGGGTGGCACAGCAGTTAGTTGGATGTCTTGACCACGGAAGCAGAATATATGGCTATCTCTGAAGCTAGCAAGGAAACAATTTGGTTGAAAAATTTTCTTGAGGAGTTGGGTAAGAAACAAGAGGACAGTGCTTTGTATAGCGACAATCAAAGTGTCATTCATCTTGCGAAGAATCCCGGGTTTCATGCTAGGACGAAGCATATTCGACTAAAATATCACTTTACAAGAGAATTCATTAACAATGGTACTTTGTCCTTGAAGAAAACCATTGGTTCAACGAATCTTGCAGATATGTTGACTAAGATGGTTACTAATGAAAAGTTGAAGTTTTGCATAGTTTCAGGCCTTCGGAATGAATTGATTGATGTTAAAGCGCTTCACTAGTTAGAGTTATTGATTGAAGTATTGGGTGTTACTAGATTTACATGAGTGAAGTGAAGATATGGTCAAACTCCAAGTAGGAGATTGTTGGGTTTGTGGAGTCTATCATGTTTCAGAATGGGATCAGATTTTTGGACTCTAATTAGAGTTAGGAATTTAAGAATTAGACTCTGATTTGTTTAGACCTAGTTTATTCTATTATAAAAATTCTCATGTAATTGTAAAACACAACACAATTGTGAGAGATCAATACAATATTAATGCGGCATGTGGAGTAAGTATTTTTAACCACGTAAATATTTGTCTTGTATGATTGTCGTTTATTTTATTATTATTGTTTATTCGTTTTGGGTTTTGGTTTCGTTGTAACTCACCATGATATTCACTCTTTCTAGTTCAAAATAGCACTACTAACTTCTTAAACTAGTGAAAATCGTTGCTGACACAAGCTTTATATTTCTTTTAGCCAAGTGCTCCTTGCCTAAATAATAACCTGCAGGGCGAGATTGAGTGTTGGAAAACAGGAGGTTCTATTACTGATAACTCTGATATGTATTATTATTTCATTATACATTATTAAAGTAAAACTTAATAACTCAAAACTTGTACATGATATAGCCAATTTAGACAAACTAATGAATTTTGATATTACTTTATTAAGCAACATTGTACATGGATTAAGATTAGACCAGTGAATTTCATAGTTCACTTAAAACTGCTGATCCGGTCACTTTTCTCCCGTCTCATCACCCAAACCTACACAAGCGAAAACTAAAGTGAAAGTAATCATAGTCTGCAATTATATTAACCTTCCCAATTTCCCATTTCATCAAATACAGCTACCATACTCAGTTAGTTGCACCGTTAAGAACATCCATCCATATAAATTTTATGGGTCAAGAACATCCATCTAAATCTCATGGGTTCAGTATACAAGTCAGATGTTGCATCAACATAAAAGATGATGGCAGAGATTTATACACATAAAGTCATTTGCCATGATATAACGATATATCCTTAAAAGGATTAGCAGCATGGTATAGTTCTACATGGCATTTCTTTTATAGAAAGGTTATTTTTTCCTAAACACAAAACCATATAATATGTCTAGGCTTATAGCCATGAGACCAATAGAGTCCATTAATCATGTCATGGAAGCACATGAGAAGAAAATGAAGCATCTTGACTTTGGCTCAGACATAGTGTAAGCAAGGCGAGAGAGTGAAGTCGAAGGAGCTTTAAAACGATTACGGGCTGACCGTCTGCAGTAAAAATGTGAACTTCGAAGCAAAATTTCAATATGCGGAAGAACTTGGACTGGGAAAGAAGATAAAAATAGTGCCACGAGAAGGTATCAGGTCATTACAAAATACAAAGCAAATACTGAAGAACTAAGATAAAATAAGATTCACATCCTAAAGCAGCTTCCCAGCTAAGTTGCTTCTTTATGTTGTGGATTCAAGAAAGGTAAGTAATCCAAGTTTTGCAAGTTTCTAGCCAGTTTGAATAATGGAATTCAATCCACAGCTAGAGGCCAAGGCTGTATAACTTGCTCCACATGGCGTATAGTGTTTCCTAATGGATAATTAGGATAAATGTGTTCCTGCTTTTCTCAGATTAATATGAGAAAAAAAAAAAAAAGGGATTATAAGTACACCGCAAGAAGCTTACACTGTAGCAAAAATAATAAGCTACACATGATCATGTTCATCTCAGTGGCAAGTTATTACATTGCAATAAGTAAATTTGGGACAACAAGGCTGAATCTTAGATACTAATTGGGGACATTAGCCACAAAATAAAACACATGCTTTCTGTCAGACAAGTTACGTATCAGAAAGGTTTTGGTTCATTCACCATGTTAAAATCATCAATAACTGTAAACTGTCACAAGAAACTTTAAGCACATATATGAATATGTCTTAACTACACAGAAACATTATCTTTCACCCAAAAAGATTTAAAATATTGATGTAAAATTATCAGCTCTCACCGCCATATGTATCGTCTGTAATCTCACAACTCGGAATACAGGGGCTACTACATCTTCTATATCAGCACATTATTTTAGTAGCATGCTCCTCAACTATCCTTTTTAGAGTCAGATGAATCTACAGAATCATTGGGAATGACTGCAGTATCTGATTCAATTACCTTACCATCATGAGGCACCAGATGCGGGATCCCGTCCACTATCTATCACACAGATAAATAATGAAAATGTCAATAAGAACTGAAAGCCACCCAAACAAATCATGATATTTTAAATGTTCAATCGTAAATAAAGATATCTATTTAACTTTAGGATGCACATCCAGGTACACACAACTCTCATATACGTATGTTGGAAACGCAAATGTGTATTTGATGTGTTAATAGTAATTTGGGCCCTCCTAGAATTGTGAAATTCAGATTACGTTTATTAAAATTGTGGTATTGTAGGCATTATTATTTCTTAATAATGTACATTCTTCATGTAGCACATTACTTGCATCTCTAACAAAAATCACTCACATTACAGTAAAATTCATAAAATATACTCCAATATATGTACGGAAAACAGATTGGAAAATCAATCATTTATTCAATGAAGCTAAATGATACACACTAAATTACTTCAACATCGTATTGCAATTAAAGGGCCGGCAGAGAAGAACTCACAGGATAACACACACCAATAGCATCACTGATGAGTGAATTTGATTTCTCACAGAATCTACATCAACAAAACATAGCCAAAATACAATCTTTAAAATTCAAGAAAATAATGTAGAAACAATAAAAAGCTTGAAATCGCAAGTAATTAAACTGACCTTAATGGCTGTTTGGAAAGAGGGCAGACCAATATTTCAACAAGTGTCTTGCTGATTCCATTTTTCAAAAGAATTTCGCTTCCTCTAACCATTTCGCACTGGCTTTTATTTTAGGGTTCTTGAAACATAATTTTTAATTATTTTTTGCAACTTGATTCTTCGTGTTTTGGGTACTCTATAGTCTATCACTTTGACTGCATTTGTTTATTATTATTTTTTTTTTTGTTTGTTTCTACTAATCCTAGCTTACACTTTATGCAAAACACAGGTTTACATTTAATTTTTTATAATTTATTTATATGATATTATAAATATTAATTTTAATATGTTATCAGAAGAATTCAAACCTTTAGCCAAATATAACATAAATGTTTGTTTATTATAATTTTGTGTTAAATATAAATTAATATGTTGTTAATAGACTTCTGTATATAACAATTTTTAATATTCTTATATCTAACGATCATGATCTATTAAAATAATTTTAATATGTTATTGGAAGAATTCGAACCTTAAATTTTTATATATAATAAAATTTAGTATTAAATATAAATTATTATGTTGTTGGCGGGAATCGAACTTGTATATGACAATTTAGTATTGTTATATCTAACGATCATGATCTATTTGAATTGAAAATCTAATGGTTATGAATAAGGAATAACCAAAAAATAACCAAATACCAAAAATATAAATTATACCCCTTTCACTTATTATAATCTATACTATACTATTATATAAAAGCCGAAACATTAAAAGTTTGGTTGGTCGATCAGTCGGTCGGTCGGTACGGTACCTGTTGAATTTACATATTTACCCTTACTCAATTACAGATCTACCAACTAATCAATTTCCTTCTTGAGGTTAAACATATTATTTTTTCTATTTTTCATGAACTAAATAATTTCCTTTTTCAGGTAAAATACAATATCCTTTTATATTTTATCTAACTAAAATTTCCCCATTACTAATTAATTTCCTTTTTCAGGTTAAACATATTACCTTTTCTATTTTTCAATAACTAAATAATTTCCCTTTTTCAGGTAAAATAGAATATCTTTTATATTTTATTTAACTAAAATTTCTCTTTTTTTTTAAAATAAATAGTACGAGCAGTTTTGTTTAATAAAATAACATAATTAAATTATAATTACTATCAACTAATAATTACCTTTTTCACCCAAAACACGTTACCTTTTCTCTTTTCTCTAACTAACATCTCTCTTTTTCCAATTATATCATGGACAATTACCTTTTCAGCCAAAACACGTTACCTTTTTTCTTTTCTCCTACTAAAACCTCTCTTTTTTTAATTATATCACAGACGTTTCTATTTAATAAAAATAAAATAATAATATTATAATACTAATAATTAACCGATTACCTTTTCAGATAAAACATATCATCTTTTCTATTTTTTCTAATTAAATTCCTTTTTTTTCTAGAAATATCAACGGCAACATTAATTTCTCATTTTCTAAAACTATGAGCAATTTTATTTAGTAAAATGATATAATTAAATTATAATTATTATAAACTAATCAATTACCTTTTTCACATAAATCATGTCATCTTTTTAATTTTCACGTTATCTTTCTATTTTTTTAGCTAAAATCTCTCTTTTTTCAATTATATCAAGGGCAGTTCTATTTAATAAAATAAATAAATAATATTTTAAAATTAATAATTAATCGATTACCTTTTTCAGCTAAAACGTATCATCTTTTCTATATTTTTTTAACTAAAATCTTTCTTCTAATATAAATATCACGAACAATTTTTATTTCTCATTTTCTAAAAAAATTACGTGCAATTGTATTTAGTAAAATAACGTAATTAAATTATAATTACTATAAACTAATCAATTACCTTTTTCACCTAAAACATGTTACCTTTTTAATTTTCTCTTACTAAATCCTATCTTTTTCTAATCATATCACGGGCATTCTATTTAATAAAATAAAATAATAATTTTATAATCACCAATAATTAACCGATTAACTTTTTCAACTAAAACCTATCATATTTTCTATATTTTTTTAACTAAAATCCCTCCATTTCTAGAAGTATCACGGATAAAATTTATATAATTATTATCGATTCATCTCATATAAAATGTAAGCCTCCAAAATTCATGTTTTAGAATATTAATTTAAATAATGAAAAAATTCATATAATATTAAAATAAACAAAATCCGTGCATCGCACTGGTTTTAAGCTAGTATAGTATTGCTTATTGTAGTATAGTATACATATAGATTACAACATAAATTTACTATATATAGATATATAAATATGTCTCTACAACGTGTACATTTTATTATTAAAACTAGGATTATAAGCTTTAAAAATTATTCAATTATTTTTACTTCATTTGTATTGTAATCTATTGGATTTTTTTCAAAACAATAATCTATTTTAATTTTAATTTTATAAAATTTTACTAATATCTTAAGTTGAAAACATATATTTCTTTTACATATATACTATTTTAGTTTATGTTATATTATTGGAATGACATATAATCCTATTTTTTTAAATCATAGTATATCGTAGATTTTTAATTATAGTATGTTTACTTGAGTATTCTAACTTCACTTATTTTATTTATATCCTAGATTTTTCCTAATAATATTTTGTACATAGCAAATCAGTTTTTATTGACTTTTGAATAATTAAAACTAATGGTATTTATTAATATATGTAAAGTTTTTAGTTTATTAAATGTTACTTTTTAAAGAAAATATTTTGTTTTATATTAAAAACCATATTACAGTTTATTAAACATTACTTTTTTAAAAAGAATTATATTCTTATTTTGTGAAATTTTTTTATGTTGATATAAAAAATATCAATAATATTATATTTTTATATATAACATAATTCTCTATCTTTTCTTATCTTTTAGCTAAATATTAATCCTAATTTTCTTTTTTGAATATAAACTTTAAGATCAGCTTTCCTGTTAATCTTCATTATAAATGATTATAATTTTACTTTTTATTTTAGTATTTTTTGTTAAAAAATATTTAAAATTTGTTTTAAATACCGTCTTATTCCATTGATTATGCTAAGGATTGTCTTGTAGATTTACACTAATTATACATGAGGATTTATTGTTTTTATTAATTTAGTTAATGTTTAAGGTACCGTGTTATGCAATGGGTGATTGCCCTTTCTACCCACTTTTTAATCTTTTCTAACCAAAATACCCACCGCGCGGAAGACCTGCACAAAATGTCCAGCACATACACCTCTTGTAGAGGTGTAGCTTCTATAACGCCTACCCAACTAACGTATCAGGAGGATACGTCACTTAATTCATTAAAAATTGTACTGTATACGCCTACCCAACTAACGTAACAGGAGATACGCATTTTGAAACGGCGTGGCTAACGTACGTCAGCATACGCATCTGAAACATGCGTATCAGCACATACGCATGTGCAAACGGCGTATCTCACGTCTGTTCGTCGTCTCCAGAGCATCCGACGAAGACGATTCCGGCGTAATTTTTGTACCCATTCATCTGTCCATACCACAAACTTTCCATTAACGTTCTATATACCAATAGAATCGCAATTCGATTCTCTACACATCTATACTAATTTTATCACGTTTGTTTTGTCGGATTAGAAACACCCAATTCACCTCCTTTTCCGATTCGTTTATTCCGACTACCTTCGTACACACCCCTACGGGGCCGCCGGAGAGAAACTTATCAAGGGAGGATGACGTAGATGAGCAGCTGATCATGTGGTGGTGTTTTGGAGTGTGGAGAGTTGCAAAAGAGAGAGATCGAGGGAGGCGAACAAATCGGCAAAAGTCGCCGGCAAGGAAGAGATCTCGTTTTCTGGCGAGTTCGTGGTTTTTCTGGCGTGCTACAGTATCTCGGATACGCCGATTGGAACGGCGTATCCTGTAGGTAGTCTGGGCGGAATTTTGAAAATCGGGTATTGTGATAGTGGGTAGGGGAAAATTGGGTATTTTTGGCATTCTTTCTTATGGGATATCTTAGCCTATGCTGTAAATCTTCATTATAAATAATTACAATTTTACTCTTTGTTTTAATACTTTTTGTTAAATAATATTTAAAAATTGTTTTAAATACCGTGTTATTTCTATTGATTATGTAAAGGATTGTCTTGTACATTTACACTGATTATATATGAGGATTTATTGTTTTTATTGTTTTAGTTATTGTTTAAGGTACCGTGTCATTCAATATCTCTGGCTATTATGGAAATAACGACCAAATCATACCACAATAAATGCTTTACACCAATTACATATAAAAATATAATATAATTGACATACTGGACGACTTAAAATGTTAAAATCTAAAAATATATTTAGCATTAATAATGGAGCAAATATGCAAATAAAGACACATAAATAGAATAAATATTTGATTCACAATACATACATGAAATTTATGCTGGAAAGCCGTCTAAAAGATGGCAAAAAGAATAGTAACAATATATAAAAGAAGACATAACCAAAACACCTAGATTAAATTAAATAACGGATAAAATAAAATCTAACAAAAAGGGGACAGAAGTGACACAATGAAACAAATATTACTCAGACCAAAAAATATGTGATGCTTGATACAAAAATAAGTTAAGTCACAAACAAAAATCAATAATATTGAAAATAGTATGAAATTAAGATGTATCTTTTTTTTGTCGTAGAGATATCATAAGTTTTTTGGGTGAAAGCTCTTTTTACCCATTATTGGACTACAACTTGCTGAAATACCCAGTGGTGGGAAGGGACGCCCTAAATGCCCACTGCATACGCCTTAAGCTAGGGCGTATGATATGGTCACGCCAAAACAAATCACAAAGCTTGTGTATATAAGATTACTGGTTGTTAGATACGCC
This sequence comes from Saposhnikovia divaricata, assembly GCA_036435485.1. NCBI lineage: Eukaryota > Viridiplantae > Streptophyta > Magnoliopsida > Apiales > Apiaceae > Saposhnikovia > Saposhnikovia divaricata. The sequence continues at coordinate 81,491,396 of CM071598.1, forward strand.
TTTGTGTAAGCAGTTACGATTGACTACGCCCAAGCAATAGTCGTATACTCTTGATACGCCAAAATTTTGGAAAAGATTTGAAAAAGGCACGGGAAGAAGCACACAACCTGTGTATCCATTAAACACGCCGCTTCCATAGTAATGTCGCATGGATACGCCAAGGGCTGACAATAAACAACTGGATACATACGCCTGTGTATAAAACGTATGAATTGGCTACGCCTGAGGAGATCGAATATTAGATGAAACATATGAATTGGCTACGCCTGATGAGATCGAATATTAGATGAATAAGCCGTATAGAAACTAGTATCAACTGGATACGCATAAATTTCAGTGCGGGGGTTGCAAGGGTTACACGATTACGCCTATGTTAAACACATATCATCTTTGGATACGCCTTCTGGTAAGAAGTGCCAAATCATCAGGTGGTGGGTACAGCGATTGCAGGGGTTACACGTTTACACCTAGGTTAAACACGTATCAGCTGGAAAGATGTATTACCTGGATACGCCAACTTTGCCGTAGTATCACTTGGATACGACTATTCTTTACCTGGCACAGGCTTTCAAGTTTGCAGGTGTTACGCCTACATGTCATCCGTGTCAGCTGGCCTTTCCGTAAGCTGTTACCAATGGATACGTCACTAGAACTACGAGAACGATGGCACCGTGGAGGGTAAATGATGGTAGACCGATCTCCAACAACATCAATGGTGGGTAAGTGATAGGTAAGAAACAGCAGCTCGAAGAGGATATTTGATAATATGTTGTAATGCAGATACGCTATAGAAAAGAGCGTATCAGGTGGGTAAAAAGGTTGGGGTTACCGACATTGGGTAATTTAGGATGTACAATGCAGAATTTTAGATATTTTGGTCAATTTTTCAATTTTTTTCACATAGTTTGGAATCATTGATCTCCTCTACATCAAAATTAAACCAATATGAATTTAGACCTCATAATTAAGCAATATTAATATTAACCCAAAAGGTATAACATGACAATATTGAGGGCGAAAAAAATAAATATCGGAAGACAAATATTAGGTGATTTGTATAGGCAGAGAGACTTGATATCCATGCAAAATCATATATTTAGTTATAATTATGGATACTTCCGATTGTTATAATTATAATAGCTAGGACCTAAAAAAGCAAGCTTTGATATTTTAATTATAAAAATTTGTTATCCAATTTTAAAAAGATTTCTATTTTTTTATCTAAAAAGTATAATATAAAAAGAGAAGTTGTATTCATTAATACTAAAAATTCGAAAAATTAAAAGGAAATAACAATTTTTAACATTAAAAATTGCAAAAATCTATAAAATTAAGAAAAATTGATCGGAGCGATTTGTGAGCGCCACTTCACTGCCCCGTCTTCTCCTTTATATAATAGTACTAGTTGACTAAGCCGCGATTCGCGGCGGTCTTTGTAATATTTTTTTAAAAAAAATCCAGAATATAAATTTAAGAAAGAAATCAAAATGAAACATCTTTAAATAAATTAATGAACAAAGTATTGTACAAATTTTAATATATGTAGACAACTAATTAAACTATGTACTTATTATTTTTGTCAATTTTGTATCACGTTTCTTTGGCCGATACCCGTTGTAATAAATACATACAAGCCACGTTTCACGGCGGCCCTTTAATATTTTTAATTTTTTTTTCAAAATATAGACTATTTAAGAAAGAAATCAAAAAGAAAATATTTATAAATAAATTAGTGAACACAAAATTGTACAAATTTTAATATATATATATATATATATATACATATTTATATAGACAACAAAATCAATGGTTTAATTTTTCTATGTCGATTTTGTGTCACGTTTTTTTAGGCTGACACCCGTTGTAATAAATACATATATATATATATATATATATATATATATATATATATATATATATATATATATATATATATATATAAGCAAATTTGATTGAATTAATAAAAAGAAGACGTTGAAATATTATAATCAAGAACAATTAGAAGATAATAATGACAAATTAACAATTAATAGTAAATAAATAAAGAGGGAATGGTAATAGTTCAAACTTTTTGTGCAAAGTTTCTCTAGTACTTCTACTTCTCAAACAGTGAAAGATTTACTAATTCTTATTCACACGATCAGGTGTTTATGTACCGAGATCACTAACAAAAAAAATATAAAATCCAAAGCAAAGAACAACAAATTGTTACTAATAATCCATAATTATAACTAAAATAATAACTTGATGATAATATTTGATTGATATTCTCTTTATACAGGATTATACACATAGTTGATGAGTACAAAATTCGATTAGATTTATAATTTTTGAAAAATTTTATATAAAAATTACCTTTGCGAATTGGAGTTATAAAAGGAAACTTTAGCATCTATTATTCAATTTTAAAATGGTTTCAATTTTCTTTTCTAAAAAAAGAGGACCAAAAGAAGGAAATTTAGTTTTAATTATTTAAAATAGAGGAACTCTAGATAGAAAAATAGATAAATATGAATCGAGCGATTCTAGAGCTTCCAGGGGATTTCCTTTATACATATAAAATATTGATCGATGATTGACACTAGTTTAAGATTGAGTGAGGACCTTGAATTACTTTGGATAAAATGAAACTCTCACTTTTTGTACCTATTACACAAACATAAAAACTAGTAAGATTAAAAAAAGGAAAACGATTGCACGACATAGAAATTTAAAGTACAAAACACAAAAAGTTGGTTTGTATTTTGTGGGGGTAATAATGCTGATAGTGTTAATGCCTTAGAGACAATGTTATTGTACTTCTAAAAAAGACTATTTTGTTATTTAAATGATTATGTTCTATCGATTATTCTACATTAATTTATTATATCTTTATTTACTGCGATATAAATGTTAGAGTAATAAATGTCCTTGGAATATGTAACACGTATTCTATATCTTTAAGTACGTGACTTAAAAATGAGATTATATGAATATTGTTTATATTTCTAAATATCTCTAATCGAGCATTGTTAATATGGAACAATTATAATGCATACAAATTAGTATGCAGGGCCGGCCCTAGGGTAAGGCGACCAAGGCGAACACCTAGGGCACCACCCGAACGAGGGGCACCAAAAATTTTATGCAAACATATATATATATATATATATATATATATATATATATAGTATAATTAAAAAATTTATGAATTCATAAAAAGAAATTAAAGAGTTGGAGGGCACCAAATTCTTTATATATATTTTAGATTCTAAGTTAAAATTTTTTGAAAAGAAATAATGATCATTTTGTAAGTACAATGAGTGCTTGGATTGAGTTAGAAGTGCATATGGAGAAGAATGAAACAATTAATAGGATTGAACAACGGATCAAATAAGAAATAGAAGTTGGTAAAGGTCCTAGTCATAGAAATTGCAATTGTAAACCCTTTCTTGCAATAATTTAGCATTTCATGGAAATTCCAAATAAAAGTTGAAGAGTTTTATACACAATTTGTGATAGGTAAGGATACCAAATACACAAAATTTGTGATAGTTAAGAATATAAAAGGATTTGAACTCTTTAGCAAGCTTGAAGCAGTTCTTAGTGATCTCGGAATTGATGTTGACAATGTTAGAGGACAAGCATATTTCATGATTTTTGGGTGCTTATCAATTTCTTTAAATTTGCCGCTAGAAAGAAAAAAGGGAAATGAGAAATTTTGCAACTTCATTTACAATGACATGTTGCTAGTGACATGTTCTGTACTTGAAGTTGGTTACTATAGTTAATCATATTCGGTCGTAGCCTAACTAGGTGATTAAATGTGGTATGTTAGCATATACTTTCTTTGGCTATCAAAGAAGATACTAGCTACAAAATGTATTGTTGTGCCCAATTTAGTTTAAAATGATGGCTAGCCGGAGGAATTATTGACAGAAGTGTGCCATGTTGTGCCCAATTTAGTTTAAAATGATGGCTAGCCAGAGGAATTATTGACAGAAGTGTGCAATTTTTTTACGATGTTATATTCTTAACTTTAAGTTCAAGTTTTTATTTCATCACTATTATTTCTAGGGGTTACTACTCATAAACACTGCTATGATTACTATTTTATTGAGTAAAGGCACGTATTGTTACTATCTTTTAATATTTAACATAGATGTATATGGGGCACTATTTTATATTTAACATAATATGCATAAAAGTCAAAGAACGATATTTGAAGTAAATTCCAAGACCTTTCTAACAAATGGTAAACCACAATATTTCAACAAATAATGAATCAACTATGGAGTTTATACCAGACCAGTTTTAACAATCTGCGCACACTATACTAAAATAATCATAACTAATAGCTCGTTAATCAAACTACTATAAATCTTTCGCGTAATAAAACTAGACTCCGAGAAGAACAAAATCACAGAGGAATCAGGCACTAGACTCCACTAAAACAAGCCCAGAATTGAGCTCCAAAACAGAACAGTTGCACTAGAATTTTGAACTCGAATTTCTTACCATCAAACCTTAAGATTTCTTCACCTAATGAAATGAAATCACCAAGACCATATTAACAACAAAACTTCAGTTATAAATAAACACACATAAACATTGTTATTAGCACTACAAACCTCATCTAACTCATAATTTAATTAACAATAAATTAAATAATTCATATTGTAAATGGAAGTTTTCGAATTAAGCTCAAATGCAAAAACAAGAAACATGCAACAGGAATTAGCCAACAATAAATACTCTAGAGCAGTTAATCATCTTATACAACTCCAGAACCACCACCTGACTACCACTACCACCGTCCGGTCACCGGAAAAGCTTCACCGGCGGTGGGGTTTTGGTCAAAAACTCGAGACCAGCCCAAACTTAATCAAAAACTTGATTTTTAGATGCTACAACCTCTATACAATCTTAAGAACAACAACCCAGGACTCAACAGCCCTTGCATGTCAAGATTCAAGTGAATACATACATACATATATATATAATTCTTTTAAAAACTTAACCAAATCAACAACCAATTAAAAGGGCATGTTATAAGTAATTAAAACGAGATTTAAACATGATTTTGGAGCTTGAAATCAAAGAGGAATGAAGAGAGGAAGAAGGATATACCCAGCAGCTGAAAACCTCAAGAAAGAAGAAGAATGAGGCGGTGGGTACTGATACATAGAGGCAGGGGTAAATCTGTCATTTTCCAAATGCTGAAAAATCTATTTTCTTTTAAAAACTAATTTTAATCCTTTAAAAATTGAAATAAAATAGGAAATTAGTAGGAAAATAAATTTTAAAATTCTAAAATGAAGTTTATGAAATTACAAACCTCCCCATATTTTTCAAATAATTTTAGGATCAAAAATGAATTTTATATGAATATTTGAAATAAAGAACCTTTAAAAGAAATAAAGCTTTTTAAATCGTTTTAAAATACTAAAACACACAATTAAATACTCCCACTAATTTTAGAAACTAAATCATATCACAAAGATGATAATGCAAAAGATTTCATGATTTAAAACAACTCCAATGATTTTATAAGCTTTTTGGAAGATTAAAAAAATGCACTTTAAAAATACTTTAAGTACTCTAAAAATACAAATAAAATTCCACGAGCATATACGACACATACCAACCATCACATAATCACATAAACATGATTTTCACACATACCTTGACTTCACAAAATATATCTATCATTTAATTCACATATTTTTCTTTTAACTAAATAAACACTTATAAAAGCGAGAAAATTTCTAGGTCGTTATAGCCTTCCCCCCTTAAAAGGATTCTGTCCGGGATTCTATCCCCTGAATCTCACCTAAGTAAACAGATGAAGAGACTTGGCAAGCATCTCACTCTCAAGCTCCCAAGTTGATTCTTCAACTTTAGGATTCTTCCACAAAACCTTAACCAAACTTACAGTCTTATACCTAAGCTTTCTATCAGTCCTATCTTGAATCTCTATCGGTTGTTCCTCGTACGATAAATCTGAATGTATCTCGATAGGTTCATACTTGATTAAATGACTCACATCTGGATTATATCTCTTGAGCATAAATACGTGAAAAATGTTATGAATGTGATACATGTGCGGTGGCAATGCTAATTCGTAAGCAACCTTCCCAACTCGTCTCAAAATCTAAAATAGTCCTACATACCTCGATCTCAACTTTCTTTTCTTACCAAATCTTGTCACTCCTTTCCATCATGATACTTTTAGCAATACTTGATCTCCTACCTCAAAACTCATATCCTTCCTGGCTTGATCTGCATATTTCCTTTGTCGATCATGAGCAATAACCAATCTCTTTTGAATAATATCAATCTTTTCCTTCGTTTGCTGAAACAACTCTGGTCCTAATATCTTCCTTTCACCAACTTCTTCTCAATACACAGGTGATCTACACTTTGTTCCATACCGAGCTTCATACGGTGGCATTCCTATACTCGCGTGATAACTATTGTTATACGAAAACTCAACCAATGGTAAATGTTCATCCCAACTTCCCTTGAAATCCAACGCGCAATCTCTAAGCATATCCTCTTAGAAAATCTTAAAATCCCTTGATCATCCTTCTGTGTACCAATTTCCTCTCCAGTCAACGTATTCATCTCGCAACTCATAACTTCCTCTTGACATCTTCGAATCTTCTCTAACAACTCTAGTTGAAAAGTCATCATATTAAGAAACTCATCAGCATCATTTGAATCATACACTCAACGCATCATATTCAGTCTCTCTTTCCTACTCAATGCATCAACCACTACATTCGCTTTACCTGAGTGATAACTTAACGTGCAATCATTATCCTTAATCAAATCCAACCATCTCATTTACCTCATATTAGGCTCCTTTTGGGTGAATATATACTTCAAGCTTTTATGATCCGTGAAAATCTCACACTTCTCTCCATGCAGATAATGTCCTCAAATCTTCAGTGCGAACACAATTGCAGTTAACTCCAAATCATATGTCGGATACTTCTGCTCGTGAGGTTTAAGTTATCTCGAGGTGTACGTGATAACGTTGCCGTGTTGCATCAAAACGCATCATAATCCTTTATGTGAAGCATCGCTGTAGATAACAAAATTTCCTTTATCATCGGGCAATACTAACACTGGTGCTGAAACCAATCTCATCTTCAATTCTTGGAAACTCTATTCACACTTATCACTCCAAATAAACTTCTCATTCTTCCGGATCAACTTAGTCAAAGGCATGGCTATCTTCGAAAAATCTTGAACAAATCTTCGGTAATAACCGACCAATCCTAGAAAACTTCTTACCTTAGTAGGAGTCTTGGGTCTACTCCAATCCACTACAGCTTCAATCTTTGCAGGATCCACTCTAATTCCTTCCTTACTAATCAGATGTCCTAAGAATTGAACATCTTCCAACCAAAATTCACACTTGGAAAACTTAGCATATAACCTCTCTTTCCTTAGGGTTCTCGAATATATCAAAATGTCATCAATAAATACAATTATAAACTTGTCTAAATACTTCTTGAACACTCATTTCATTAAATCCATGAACACAGCTGGCGCATTCGTCAATCCAAAAGCCATCACTAGAAACTCATAATGTCCATATCTCGTGCGAAAAGTAGTCTTCGAAATATCCTCGGGCTTAATCTTCAACTGATGATGATCTCAAATCAATCTTAGAAAAGTAAACAGCTCATTTGAGTTGATCAAACAAATCTATCCTCGGTAGTGGATACTTATGTTGGGACAATCAGATCTTGGCACTGCGATTTTTGATAAAATAAATTAACGAGTACGAATAGAAAAGTCACCTTGTTAACGGTTGATTCCACGCTCTTCTGTTGTATTCCCAAATTCCCTTGAGCGAAGTGTGGCCTTCGTCTTCTCAAGTTAACCTCTCTTCTTGCTCCTGGGTGGCTACAAAATTTTTTCGACCAACCCTAGCAAGAAGAGAATAAGAATATATATAGGGCTACAATAGGGATCATGGATAATTAGGTTAGGTCTCCCAATGACATTCCGAGCCCAGCCCAATGTCATTTAATATTAATTCAATCCACTAAAGAATTGATATTTGCACTACCTTTCCTAATACCGTAATTTAATTAATTAATTCGGTTCCAATATTATTTGCTTATTAAATTCCCCATGTTTAAAATATCGCATGTCCATTAATTAAATAAATTACTGATAATTCATTTAATTAATATCTTTTATCCTTGATCATCCACTCAACCTTTATTTAATTATGCCGGAATAAATCCACCTGCAGGGTTTCACATAATTAAATCTTTTTGAGCTTTCAAGGGGACATCATTAACCTGAATATTATCAGGACATGGATTCCTTCTATAAATAATATTCACCATATATATTATTTCATCACCCAAAATATAATGAAATAAATCAAAAGAATTATTTCATATATAAATCAAAGCATGTAAATAATATACACGTGTCAATTACTATATCTGGATTAAGAACCTAAGCATTAATAATAACATAGAATCTTAGTTCTCCTTTGATATGGGCTGAAAATGAGCCTTAAAGACACATTTAATGTGGCATTAACTAGGCCGAAATTAGTCCAAACGTGGGGCCCACCAGCTGGGCCCAAAACCCTGATTATAGTATTAATTTCGTAATTAATATTAAGGGTAATAAACAGCTCAGCAAATAAGAGTTGGATAAGGATAATATCCCCTTCAGACTTATCCAATAAGGCATCCAATTCAATATGGAAACTGATTCCTACAAGGAATAGATCTAGAACATTCCTCAAAGACTTGCCCACCAAGTCTCCAAATCCTACCATAATTCTAAGGCTTCTCAGCCTATATAAAGGGTCAGACCCCTCACCTCAGAACTACGTTTTATTGGCTTGATTCTCTAATTTACAGAGATACGTATGCATTCTGTGAGGACCGTTTAAGTCTCGAACGCAGAAGCAGCCATTAAAGCACGAAGCTCACGAACCCTAGCATTAAATATACAAACCCCCAGCCGCAATAATTTCAACCTAGTTTTTATTCCACAACATTTGGCGCCGTCTGTGGGAAAGGACATCAACCATGGTTACCACTCGAAGAACAACACCGGTCTCAACCGAGGCTACCTCTGGAACCATCGTTCCACCAATCGCTGCTCCTCCTGTTGGTACAGGGCCAGGGTCTGTACCCCCATTGACGGAAACAAACCCTCGTAGTTAGGCCTCTCAACCACAAGGGACGGATTCCCCCGCTGAAAGATCTCAACCTGTAATCATCCCTCTAGGACAGGAGACTAACCCGCTCCAGATGGTGGTCTCTCCTCTCCCTCTGAGCAGCCGCCCGCCGCTTCACAGTCTCTCCACTTCTTCGCTCCCTGTCAACACCAACCCAATGTATGGGCTGCCTAATTACCCCCAAGATCCAAGGGATCCAGGACCAAGCGGTCATGCTCGGCTGATCCATGGGCAACAACAATCCCCTTATCTTAGAGGCCCGGCCCCTCCTGAACCAGGATACTATGATTACTCTGGTCCTTATACCGGAGACTCGTCATCTGAAGACGATGATCGAGACGAAGCCCCAAGGAGGCGACGCGCTAGTAAGGAACCTCTGAGGAGGAATCCATCAAACCGAGATGGTCCTTTAACAATTGCAGAGAAAATTAAGGCTTATGAAGCCGAGATTCAGAAGCTGAAGGACGACCAAGCAAGGGAGCTAGAGAGACAGAACCCTGATCAGACTCGACCTCCTCCGACTTCAGGAGGGATTCCCTTCATAGATCTGGAGAGGTCTTCAAGGAGACACCGAAGGGCTGAAGCCCCAACCAGAGGAACTACCAGGGTGGAACTCCCCAAGAATAATCCTAGAGATTTGATGCTACAAGGAGATCTGGATGATCCGACCCCTCCATTCACTGAGGAGGTGATGAATGCACATATCTCCCGAAAGTTTAAGATGCCCACGATCAAAGCTTACGATGGAACGGGGGATCCCGAAACTCATGTGAGAACGTTTACAAGCGCATTGTTACTGCAGCCTGCTAACGATGCCCTTAAGTGTAGGGCGTTCCCCCAAACCCTGTCGGGCATGGCGCAACGTTGGTATAGTCGTTTACCTCCAAACTCGATTAGCTCTTTCAAGGAGTTGAGTACCACTTTTGTCAGTCAATTCATTAGCGGAAGAATTCACGAGAAAAGCTCCGCATCCCTTATGTATGTAACACAGGGAAAGAATGAGAACTTAAGAGATTACATCAAGCGATTCACTAAGGAAACCCTGAATATCACCGATTTGGAAAATAAGGTGGCCATGGTAGCCTTGCAGCATGGAACCACGGATCTCTTTTTTAAGAGGTCGTTGGCAAAACACCCCCCTGAAAGCATGGATGAACTTCAACGAAGGGCGGACAAGTATATAAAAGCTGAGGACAGCATCAAGAAAGAAGCCGCGTTGGGCAATGGAGGGAACAAGCGGAAGCAAGAACAAGAGTACGATGCTAGGGACAAGTATCCCCGAGCTAGCAGAGACTCTGAATCTGCTCCAAAAAAGAACTCGGGTCCAAGGTTTTCCGAGTATGCTAGACTTAATGCTCCAAGAAGCCAGATCCTGTTGGACATTGAAAAGGAAAAGGACTTCCGATGGCCGAAGCCACTTAGAGGAGACCCAGCTAAGCGAAATAAGGAGCAATACTGCAGGTTCCACAAAGATGTGGGACATGACACCGACGATTGTAGGCAACTCAAGGATGAGATTGAGTTCTTGATACGAAGAGGAAAACTAAGTCAGTTCACCAAGGGTGATGACCGTGGGAACCAGAGAAGGGACAATGACAGAAGGGACAATGAAAGGAGAGATAATAATAGGAGGGATGACAACCATGATCGCAATCCACAGCCCCGAATGGCAGTTATCAATATGATCTGGGGAGGTCCGACAGCAGCTGGCACGACTAAGAATTCTCGAAAGGCTTATGCTAGAGAAGTAATGCACATTGTGGGAGAAGCCCCGAAGCGTGCTAAAACCGAGATGGTAATTGGTTTCGATGATTCAGACTTGGAATGGGTGAAATTCCCCCATGACGACCCGCTGGTCATAACTCCTGTGATTGGAAACTCAGAAGTAAAACGAGTCTTGATAGACAATGGGGCTTCTGTGGATATTTTATTTTATGATGCATTTGTAAAGATGGGTTACAACGACTCTCAACTGACCCCTACAAACATGCCTATATACGGGTTTAACGGAGTGGAGTCCAACGTTGAAGGGACTATTCAGCTACCCGTGACTATTGGGCAGGAGCCTAAAGAGGCGACTCAGATGTTGAATTTCTTGGTGATCAAGGCAGCATCAACATACAACGCAATCCTTGGAAGGACTGGACTTCATGCGTTTAAGGCTGTGGCCTCTTCCTATCATATGAAAATTAAGTTTCCGACACGGAATGGTGTCGGAGAACAAAAGGGTGATCAGAAGATGGCAAGAAGTTGCTATGTGGCCGCACTGAGGGCCGATGGAGTCGGGGGGCAGGTCCTTCCGATTGAAGACATGGATGTCCGCGATGATGAAGAGCATAGAGGGAAGCCAGCAGAGGATTTGATTCCCGTACCTCTAGAACCTAATGATCATGAAAAAGTTACTTATGTTGGAGCATCTCTGAAAGAACCCCTAAAGGGCAAGTTAATAGAATTCTTACAGAAGAATAGCGACGTGTTCGCTTGGACAGCAGCCGATATGCCAGGGATTGACCCCCAACTCATAACTCATAAGTTAAATGTTGATCCCAAAAGGAAGGCAATAAAGCAGAAGAAGAGAAACTTTGCTCCGGAAAGGCAAGAGGCCATTAGGCAAGAAGTGAATAAGCTCTTGGAAGCTGGTGTTATTGAAGAGATTCAGTTTCCTGAATGGTTAGCGAACCCAGTCATGGTCAAGAAAGCAAATGGGAAGTGGAGAATGTGTATAGACTTCACTGACCTGAATGATGCATGCCCAAAAGATTGTTTTCCCCTGCCGAGGATTGATATGTTGATAGATGCCACAGCTGGACATGAGATGTTAAGCTTCATGGATGGATTTAGCGGCTATAATCAGATTAAGATGCACAAGGATGACATACCTAATGTATCTTTCATAACTGACTTTGGTGTCTTCTGTTATCTTGTCATGGCTTTTGGTCTAAAGAATGCAGGAGCTACTTACCAACGATTGGTGAATAAGATATTCGCCCATCTGATTGGAAAAACCATGGAGGTATATGTTGATGACATGTTAGTCAAGAGCCTACTTAAGGCTGATCATATCAAGCACCTCGGAGAGGCATTTGAAGTGCTGAGGCACCATAAGATGATGTTGAATCCCGCCAAGTGTGCTTTTGGCGTTGGATCTGGGAAGTTTTTAGGGCTGATGGTTTCAAAAAGAGGCATTGAGGCCAATCCTGACAAGATCAAGGCGATTTTAGACATGGAGCCACCACGCTCTATAAGAGATGTGCAGAGATTGACAGGTCGAGTTGCAGCTTTAGGAAGATTCATCTCCAAGTCTGGAGACAAATGCTTGCCTTTCTTCCAAGCGTTAAAAAAGGTGAAAAATTTTGAGTGGACACCTGAGAGCCAAGAGGCCTTTGAGCAACTGAAGAAGTACATGGTTGAAGCCCCGTTGTTGACCAAACCAAGTCCTGGGGAGATTCTTAGTTTATACCTGGCGGTATCCGAACAAGCCCTGAGTGCTGTCCTTATTCGGGAAGAGGAGAAGGTCCAGAAACCTATCTACTATGTGAGCAAAGTGTTGCATGGGGCTGAGTTGAATTACTCACCCATAGAAAAGTTTGCTTTGGCATTAGTAACTGCCTCAAGAAAGCTGCGGCCTTACTTTCAGGCACATAAGATTCAAGTTCTGACAAACCAGCAGTTGAGGAACATATTGCATAGCCCAAAGGCCAGTGGAAGGCTAATCAAATGGGCGATTGAGTTAGGAGAGTTTGACATCACATACAAGCCTCGGACAGCTATCAAAGCTCAGGCATTAGCTGACTTCGTGGTTGAATGCACTATTAACAACCAAGAAGTCGGGGGGCAAGAGATAATGACTACCCCTGGGCAAGAGGAAAAAGAAGAAAAACTTACACCCGATCTGAAGGAATATTGGGTGCTCTATTTTGATGGAGCATCAAAAACAAAATCTAGTGGTACAGGTTTGGTTTTGCAAAGCCCCGATGGGTTCACAGTTGAGTACGCTTTAAAGTTGGATTTCCCTACTACCAACAACGAGGCGGAGTATGAGGCATTGATAGCTGGTTTGGGCTTGGCCAGAATCATGAGGGTCAAGAATCTCAAAGTTTGTGGAGATTCAAGGCTTGTGGTATCACAAGTAAATGGTGAATTCGAGGCTAAGGATGAGACTATGGCAAAATACTTGAGAGTAGTAAAGGCTGTTATGTCCCAGTTTGAGGAGTGCTATGTTGAGCACATTCCAAGAGAGGAAAACATTAAGGCCAATGCCCTATCTAAATTTGCTTCTTCCGAGATAGAAAATTATGCTGGGAGTGTCTATTTTCAGGTCTTGAAGGCCCCGACCGTTAATTCAAAGTTATTGGCACCAATCGATATAGGAGGCTCTTGGATAGACCCTATCAAGGCACACCTTGAGACCGGATGGCTCCCAGACAATGCCTTTGAGGCACGAAAACTTTCAGTAAGAGCATTGAGATACACTTTGATTGAAGGCATTTTGTATAAGAGGTCGTTTGTCATCCCATACTTGAAATGTTTCAGGCCTCAAGAGGCAAGAGAAGCATTGGAAGAAGTTCATGAAGGGATTTGTGGCCAACACTTGGGGGCAGAGCCCTAGCTCACAAGATAATTCGTTTAGGGTTCTATTGGCCGGAGATGTTGGCTGATGCACAAAACTATGTCAAGAGATGCGAGAGATGCCAGAAGCATGCCCCAATTGTGAGGCAACCGCCTGAGATCTTAACTTCAATTAACTCTCCCATTCCATTTGCAATGTGGGGAATGGATATACTTGGGCCTTTTCCCATGGCTTCTGCGCAAAGGAAATTCCTAATAGTGGCCATCGATTACTTCACTAAGTGGATTGAGGCTAAACCTCTGGCTAAGATAACCACCAAGCAAGTTTCCCAGTTCTTTTGGGAGAACATAATTTGCAGATACGGAATCCCACGAATCCTTGTAACAGACAATGGGACACAGTTCAATAATGAAGAGTTCAAGAAGTATTGTGAAGAGAATGCGATTGAGCTCCGTTTTACCTCGGTGGCACACCCTCAAGCCAATGGGCAAGCTGAGGTAGCTAATCGAATTATCCTTGATGGACTGAAAAAGAGGGTCGAACGCTCTAAGAATACTTGGGTAGATGAATTGTTGCCCATACTTTGGGCATATCGTACCACTTGTAAGGTAACGACTGGAGCAACCCCATTTTTGCTGGCTTATGGAGCCGAGGCAGTTGTGCCTTTAGAGATCATGCAAGCATCACCTCGAGTTGAGGCATATGAGCCAGAAACTAATGACGAAGGAATGAGACTTGCCCTTGACTTAATTGATGAGGTTAGAGATGGAGCTAATGCAAAGAATGCTGAATATCAGAAGAGAGCATCTTTTCACTACAACCAGAGAGTTAAAGAAAGATTCTTTCGACAAGGTGACATGGTTTTAAGGAAGATTGAAGCCTCAGGAGTTGGCCAGAAAGGAAAGTTAGCACCAAACTGGGAAGGGCCATATCTAGTCAGAAAGGTGTTAGGGCAAGGATCCTACAAGTTAGAAACCTTGGACGGGGTTGAGGTGCCCCGAACTTGGCATGCTGTGAACCTCAAAGTTTATTATGTCTAAGTCCTTTTGACAAAGGCTTGGACTTTTACCTATTTATTAAGAATACGGTTCGAATGAAACCATTTTAGAGCATGTTGCTCCCAGTAGAAGATAGAATATTTATGTAAGGGTTGAACACATTCTATTGATATCTTTTGACAGCATAATGGAATTTATACTGTTTTCTCTATGAGTTATTTCTCTTTGTTAAAATAAACACGAAAGGCAAATGTTGGACTAGCTTGTGAGTTTAGTACCAGCCAGGAGGCCAAGTACTTGAGAAATTCTAAAAGTTTAACGAACTATAAAAAAATGAGAATGTGGAAACAAAAGAAACTACTACATAAATAAGTTAAGTCATAAGCCCCGAAGGGCAAAAGTTCAGAATAAATAAAGACAAACAGAAATAAGCCACGCAGGGCCATCTATGCATCTAAGTCCTCAATAACAACATCTCCCTGGGTAGAAGAAGGATCTGCTGTCTCTACTCCAGGAGAAGAAGGTGGATCCTGAGTGGGTTGAGAGTCCCCATCTACTGCTGTCTCAGTAGCAACCTCCAGAGTATCTGTCAATCCAGGGATAGCAGGTACCGGGAACTTCTCCAGGGATACCCCCTCGATCTTCCCACTCAGCTCCTCGATGATCCCCTCCCAACACTCCTTGAAGGTGCCAGGAAAGTTTGCATCATACTCGGCATTCAGGACATCTTGGAAGTCCTTAGAAGCCTTGTAATCAGCAATGATGTGTTCCCTGTTCTGCTGCACCTCCAGCTGTAGCTTCCTGTTCTTCTCCTTCTCAGCAGCCAACTCCTTCTCCACCTCCCTAAAACGAGCAAAGTTTGCCTCGGAGGCATCAAAGTATCTGTCTCTGTCCCTCTCAGCAATGGTCTTATCAGCACGCACCTCCTTCAGGTTATGAACAGCGGCCTGAAGGTAGGCGTTCATCTGCAAAGGAAACAAGTGAATAAGGGAAAAGTAAATGCAATTAAATTAAAGAAGTTGAATAAGAAATTACCGAAGCAACAGCTTGAGCCCCAAGAAGCTCAATCTGCAAGTCATCAGAGGACTCCACAATGTGAATCCTATCTCGTGGAGTGACCACGCTCCTGGACCACTCAGCTGCAGCCCTAGAATCACCTACGGCTGTGTCCCTATTGCATAAACCCCATCCCACCGTAAAGGGAGTGAGGTCTTCCTCAATAGGAACTGGCTTTTCTTGAAGAAAAGCAGGAACACGCTCCACCACGGGAGAAGCCTCATCTGTCCTGGCCCTTTTGGCCCTAGGGTTCTCTGTTACCACCCTAGTAGTGGCAGCAGTCTCCCTCTGCCTAAAAATTGCTCCCAGAGCAGTTTTGGCTGCAAAATGATTACAAGAAAGTTAGAAAATTATATCTAGCATAAAATGTTAACAAAGCAAGAGGTGAGAATTACCCTCAGGGCCCAAATCGCTTAGCCCGTGGGCCTGCAACGAATCTTCAGAAATCAAATTTGCACATTGATGCAAATTATCGGATGTTAACAAAGTTATGGCGGCCTCTTCTTCCACGCCCAATTTTAAACTCCTAACAGGCCCATCAACGGCTCTGCAGAAGTTGGGCCGAAAATAGTTGTCCCAGTCATCCCCATCCAAAAAGATATAAAACCATTCCCTCTTCCAATTAGGAAGGGAATCATGAGCGGAATCCGAAACAAAACAAGAACGGGCTAAGGAACGGTGTTGGATTTTGACCCAGCCCGAATTGTCAGAAGAATTGACAAATTTGAATAAATATCGAAAAACAGAAATACTGGGCTCAAGCCCATGTTTCTTACATTGGACCAAGAAACAATAGATAAAACGCCATGCATTTGGCATAAGTTGGGTTGGACAAACCCGGGCTTCGGCCAAAAGACGATAAACAAGAGGAGGAGGAGGTAGGCGAAAACCAGCATAAAAAGTCTCTTTATAAATCCTAATGGCCCCAGGCTTTGGGTGACAAGCCCTTTCGTTTGAGGCCGGAACAACGGCCCTATAAGGCCCATTAATATGAAAAAGTTGGGCTAGAATGTCTACCCTATGTTGTTTGTATTTCGATTTATACTCATAAGCATCTAAATGAAGCATATTTGGAAAAGCTTGACCAAACTCATTTAAAAGATCTCTAAGGGAAAAAACACTGGCATGGACAAGAGATGTTTTAGGGTTCTTACCCCTTGAAAGCCGTGGAGCGGTGGTAGAAGTGTTAGCAAGTTGAGACTGGCCTGAAGAGCTAGAGTCCTCCATTGATATGCTTCCCTTGAAGGCTTGAAACCCAGAAATGTTGAAAAAAGAGGGTGAAGAAGATGAAGATTCAACAATCTTCAAACAGAAACTGGAAAACAGGGCGGAGGAAAGACGCCGGAAATCGCCTCACGACAGAACCCTAGCAGAGCTTTTTTGAAAAGTATTTGTGATAAGGGAGAGATAATTTTTGCTGAATAGTGAAATGAGAAATGAGGGATGCACACTACTCTTTTATAGAGTTCACGGTTGGTCACTCAACCGGTTATATCCAGTAAATGGGCTATCAACAGGTGACTGGGCCTTTGAATAGGCGGGAAGCCCATGAAATTCAAATTTTAAAAATAATTCTAGAATGTTCTACGACATTCTTAGAAAATAGGATAAAAGCCCATCAGAATTTAAAGGCAGGAGGCCCAATTAAAAGGACATGCCCACGCCCAGGAGACCAAACCTCCTAGGCGTGCCTAAGGAAGGTGTCTCCTTGGCGGGGGTACCCACGCCTAACTCGACTTTCCTTAAAGAAGGCTCTACCCACGCCCAGGAGACCAAACCTCCTAGGCGTGCCTAAGGAAGGTGTCTCCTTGGCGGGGGTACCCACGCCTAACTCGACTTTCCTTAAAGAAGGCTCTACCCACGCCCAGGAGACCAAACCTCCTAGGCGTGCCTAAGGAAGGTGTCTCCTTGGCGGGGGTACCCATGCCCAGCTCGATTTTCTTTAAAGAAGGTGCACCCACGCCCAGGAGACCAAACTTCCTAGGCGTGCCTAAGGAAAGTGTCTCCTTGGCGGGGGTACCCACGCCCAGAAAGCATTTCAAGGAACGAAGGTGCACTCACGCCCAGGAGACCAAACTTCCTAGGCGTGCCTAAGGAAAGTGTCTCCTTGGCGGGGGTACCCACGCCCAGAAAGCATTTCAAGGAACGAAGGTGCACCCACGCCCAGGAGACCAAACTTCCTAGGCGTGCCTAAGGAAAGTGTCTCCTTGGCGGGGGTACCCACGCCCAGAAAGCATTTCAAGGAACGAAGGTGCACCCACGCCCAGGAGACCAAACTTCCTAGGCGTGCCTAAGGAAAGTGTCTCCTTGGCGGGGGTACCCACGCCCAGGAAGCATTTCTTGCCAGAATGACTTTTTTAAAGTTAATCCTTTAAAAATTTTGAAAATAATGTTGGGAAATTGAAAAATAATTTCAAAAAAGAAAAAAAAAATAAATTATAAAAATACCTGTTGGTACATATAAATTCCTAAATTATTAGGAAAAATTATAAAAATACCTGTTGGTACATATAAATTCCTAAATTATTAGGAAAAATTATAAAAAATACCTGTTGGTACATAAAAATTCCTAAAATATTAGGAAAAGTACAGAAAAATACGAGGAAAATTATTGAAATATTTTCTTGACAAATTGAGCAATAATTTATACTAATAACGCATGAAAACTCTATGAAAGTGCCGAAATTGCTAAAAGCAAGCACAAATTAAAGCCTCGAATAAGGCAAATCGTCGTAAATGTGTAGGTCGCTCCACACTTTACAACCAAGACGATACTTGTGAAACACTAGTGTAAACCAAAATTCCCATATAAGGGTAATTAAGAAGTCCCAGGTAAGGGATAAAAACGACCCCGAGTCTCGATTAAGGCAAATATAACTTCTATGAAAACCTGATCAGTTTTCCTTAGAAGTTGGGGGGCAAATGATATGGGCTGAAAATGAGCCTTAAAGACACATTTAATGTGGCATTAACTAGGCCGAAATTAGTCCAAACGTGGGGCCCACCAGCTGGGCCCAAAACCCTGATTATAGTATTAATTTCGTAATTAATATTAAGGGTAATAAACAGCTCAGCAAATAAGAGTTGGATAAGGATAATATCCCCTTCAGACTTATCCAATAAGGCATCCAATTCAATATGGAAACTGATTCCTACAAGGAATAGATCTAGAACATTCCTCAAAGACTTGCCCACCAAGTCTCCAAATCCTACCATAATTCTAAGGCTTCTCAGCCTATATAAAGGGTCAGACCCCTCACCTCAGAACTACGTTTTATTGGCTTGATTCTATAATTTACAGAGATACGTAGGCATTCTGTGAGGACCGTTTAAGTCTCGAACGCAGAAGCAGCCATTAAAGCACGAAGCTCACGAACCCTAGCATTAAATATACAAACCCCCAGCCGCAATAATTTCAACCTAGTTTTTATTCCACAACATCCTTCTTAATCAGTATAAGGGAACAATTCTAAATTTGATCCTGTTCAATATACACAAAGTATACTAGTATTATTTATTAGTCAATATAAACTAATCTAAATAATACTACAGCCATTCCAGTGGATTGTCTAACTCCACCTGTGCTGTGAACCTTATTATATTATATAAACCGTATTTAACAATCTAATATTCTGTATCCCATTTGATACTAGATTGTCCACAATATATAATATTAGACAGCATGTAAACATTTAAATGATTCTCAATAAAACTGGGCCAGAAATAAATGTATATACTTTAAATAAATATTTTAAGTATACACCAACAATCTCCCACTTATACTAAAAATATTCTATGAGTATATCATTGTTTATTTAATCCACTATTACACAAAAAACTATGTGTCCATCCATCTGACTCCTATCGCTTCCACATGCCTGTCAAAAACCTTGGCTGGAAAGCTCTTTGTGAAAGGATCTGCCCGGTGGTCTTCTGATGATATGTGAGCCACAACTATATCTCCTCGCTTTACGATTCCTCGTATGAGATGATACTTACGTTCAATATGTTTAGCTGCTTTGTGATCTTGCGGTTCCTTCGAATTTGCCACAGCACTAGTGTTATGACAATACACTGTCAAGCTCCTAGGCAAATTAGGTACCACATCCAAGTCCAAAAGGAAGTTCCTGAACCATACAGCCTCCTTTGCAGCCTCAGAGGCCGCCACGTACTCGGCTTCCATGGTAGAGTCTGCAATGCATTTCTGCTTTATACTCCTCCATATAACGGCTCCACCTCCCAAAGTAAAAACATATCCCGAGGTTGATTTCCTATTATCCCTATCTGATTGGAAATCTGAATCAGTATATCCAAAGGAAATAGATCTGAGGCCATGTAAATTAACATATACTCCTTAGTCCTTCTCAGGTACTTGAGTATAGTTTTTACTGCACTCCAATGTTCCTGACCTGGGTTCGACTGATATCTACTAACCATGCCTACAGCAAAGCAGATGTCAGGCCTCGTACATAACATAGCATACATTAAGCTTCCACATGCCGAAGCATAAGGAACTGCTTTCATGCTCTCTATATCCTTAGGTGTCGAAGGACACTGCTCCTTGGATAGAGCCACTCCATGCTTAAAAGGTAGAAAACCTTTCTTAGAGTTCTGCATGTTAAAACGAGCTAATACTTCATCAATGTAGGGCTCTTGAGATAAAGCCAACATCCTTTTCTTGCGATCCCTTATTACTTTGATCCCAAGGATGTATGCCGCTTCACCTAAGTCCTTCATTTCAAATTGTTTGAACAACCATGCCTTTACTGATGACAACATCTTAACATTGTTTCCAATGAGTAAAATGTCATCTACATGCAGTACTAGAAAAACCACTGCATCACCCTCACTTCTCTTATACACACATGATTCGCTTGGACTTTGATCAAATCCATATGACTGGACTGCCTGATCAAAACGAATATTCCAGTCCCTAGAAGCTTGCTTTAGTCCATAAATAGACCTCTTAAGCTTACAAACAAGATGCTCTTGGCCTTCTTTAATGAATCCTTTTGGTTGTTGCATATAGATGGTTTCCTCAAGGCTTCCATTAAGGAAAACTGTCTTGACATCCATTTGCCAAATCTCATAATCGAGATGAGCTGCTATAGATAAAAGAATACGGATCGACTTAAGCATAACAACCGGCGAAAAGGTTTCCTCATAATCGATCCCTTCTTTCTGAGTATACCCTTTTGCAACAAGTCGTGCTTTCCAGGCTTTCACCTTTTTGTCAGATCCTCTTTTCTTCTTGTAGATCCACATACATCCAATGGGTTTTACACCTTTGGGTGGTTCCACGAGCTCCCAAACTTGATTTCAATACATAGATTCCATCTCAGATTCCATTTCCTTTTGCCATAGATCTGCATCTTTATCTAGAATTGCCTCTTCGTATGTCCTGGGATCCTCATCTTGTTCACCAGGGTCCAAGTCCGAGGATTCTCCCAAAAACATGAATCTATCTGATTGTTGAACAACCCTCCCACTACGACGAGGCACTGGTGCAGTATTAGTGTTAAGTTGTGCATTTTCTTGTGGCTGTTCTTCTTGTACTATTGGCACTTGGGGATTATCTGTCCCTCCCACTAGTTCCTCTAAAACGATACTACTCATGGGTTTATGGTTCATTATATAGTCTTCTTCTAAGAATCTAGCATTGGTGCTAACAATGATATCTCGATCCCAAGGACTATAAAATGAATAACCTTTCGTTCCCATGGGATAGCCTACAAACAGCCTTACTTCTGTATGAGATTCTAACTTGGTCACGTTCTTGTTCAGCAAATGTGCTGGACAACCCCAAATCCGAATATGTCTTAGACTTGGTTTGCTACCAGTCCACAATTCTATTGGAGTCTTGGGAACCGACTTAGAAGGTACCAAGTTTAGAAGGTAAGCCGCTGTTTCTATAGCATATCACCAGAACGACTTGGGTAAATCTGAATAACTCATCATCGATCTAACACTCTCTAAAAGAGTCTGATTCCTTCTCTCTGCTACACCATTCTGCTGAGGTGTGCCAGGTGCAGACAACAGGGATGCAATCCCATTTTCTGATAAATATTCCCTAAATTCTCCAAGCAAGTATTCGCCACCACGATCTGATCGTAGTGACTTGATACATTTTCCAAGATGTCGCTTCTCCGCACTTGCTTCGTACTCTTTGAATTTTTCAAAGCACTCAGACTTACGGCGCAACAAATAAATGTACCCATATCTAGAATAATCGTCAATAAAAGCGACAAAATACTCATAACCTCCTCTTGCTTGGATACTCATAGGTCCACATAAATCAGTATGAACCAATTCTAACACTTCTTTTGCTCTATTCCCCTTTGCTTTAAAAGGCCTATTAGTCATTTTACCTTCCAAGCAGGATTCACAAACTGGAAATGGCTCCACTGCCAACGAGCCTAATGGCCCATCTACTACCAGTCTTTGAATCCTCCTCAAGTTAATATGACCTAATCTTAAGTGCCAAAGATATGTTTGGTTCAATTCAGAAGGTTTCTTTCTTTTATTTAAGCTAGAAAGAATGTTATTAGTTTCCTTTTGTTGCAGCATTGGTTGGACAGGATTAATAATATATAAATTATCTTGCAACGTACCAGAACATATAACTCGTTTATTCATCATAATAGAAATATTCCGATCCAAACAAACATTATAACCATCCATGACAAGTTTAGAAACCGAAATTAAATTCCTTCTAAACGAAGGTACATAAAGACAATTGTTCAAAACCAAAATCCTATCATTGCCAAAAGATAAAGTAATTATTCCAACTGCAACTACTGTTACTATCGTAGCATCTCCCATGAACACATATATCTCGCCATCTCTAAGCATTCTGGATTGCTGGAACCCCTGCAATGAGTTACAAACATGGTCAGTGGCTCCTGTATCTACACACCAAGTGCTCGTAGATATAGCCGCTATGTATGTTTCCGTAACTAGAGAAAGAGACATACCAGTATTGTTTGTCTTCTTAGGAAGAGGACAATCCTGTTTCCAGTGACCTGACTGCTTGCACCTGAAGCACTTGCCCTTAGGCTTTTTCACACCACCTTGAACTCCCACTGCAATAGCAACCTTTTCAGCTTTCTGTGTCTGAGTCTTTTTCTTCTTCTTACCTCTCGGCTTAGATGAAGAAGCTTTCTCAGCCACATTCACTTGAACATTCTGCTTAAAGAGTCCTTCAGCTGCCTGAAGTTCTGTCAGAAGTTCCGCGAGACTATACATCCTTTTGTTCATGGTGTAATTCAAGCGGAACTGCTCAAAACTTTTGGGCAGACTCATAAGGATGATATCGATCTGGGTTTCCCCATCAATATCAGCACCAAGGATCTCCATCTCATTCAGATGAGACATCATCCTGAGAACATGATCCCTTACAGGTGTTCCTTCAACCATCTGAGTGTTCATTTAAGCCTTCATCGCTACTTGCCTAGCAGCCCTATTCTATTCTCCAAAAAGTTCCTTGAGATTAAAGAGCATATCTGAAGCAGTGGCCATAGCCTGATGCTGATGCTGCAAAACACCCGACATTGCTGCCAGAATGTAACATCGCGACATCTCATCAGCCTTAACCCACCGCTTATAATACTCCTTCTCACTTTCAGGAGCATCTTCAGCAGGCTCATCTGGCTTGGGTTCATAAGTACAAAATTTGTACTCCTCAGCAGTCAACACTATGTCCAAATTACGTTTCCATTCAATATAGTTCGGTCCAGTTTGTTATTCTTAAGTATGGTGAATAGTGGATTAAAGCCCATAATGATCTAATCCTGAGAATCATACATGTAACACATAATCAGAGAGTTGCACAAATCTTAAAACCTATTGGTTTCCTCTAACAATTAATTAAAATTAATGCACTAATATTTAAACACCATAAGTATCTGGTATGCCACGATGGGTGACATATATACCACTTAAATTCGTTTAAATATTACTTCGGTCCTATTACTAAATAATATGCCACGTTAGGGTGGACTATATATTATTTTTCATAGCTAAGTGTGTACCATTATTAAATCTTAAATTACTTAAAACCGAATACATCCGTTTGATATATTAATGGATAATTCTCAGGTCTCGGAGGAGTCACAACGGCCTCGCTTAATACCCGATTCCTAGACAGAATTTTCCATAGTCAACATCAAAAGAGTATTCAATTTTCGTTACGAATTCTATGAAACTTGGTACGTCACGTTAGGGTGATCTATATACCTTTCAATATTCGTAAAATTTCTACAACCTTTTAAAATACCGTAAATAGTACGCCACGTTAGGTGATTATATATACCATCTACATTATTTAAAAGGTTATATTACATACAAAATAATGGATACCGTGGGATTTAATTCCTAATTAATTCCCATCACCCACTTAGAATTTTTATTTAAAAAATTGAGGAATTTTATCTAGCATGCATCGCCTTATGTTATTTAATCGCAGTCCACATGTATCAAAATACACAAAACACATAACATAACAGCATGCTATTCATGATTAAAGCATAATAAATAAATACTATGTCCATGTCGTCCTAATTATGTTAAACATGCAATTAAAAAATAATTACACACATAATTAACAACACACATAACATAATTAATTAAATCAATAATCAAAATCAGTGGAAAAAATTAAAATAAAATTTTCCACTATTATGGCCCCTTGAAAAAAATTTCCAGCCCTGTATTCTACTGTAAAAAAAAAATCTGCCAAAAACTGCTGTTGCGCAACTCCTGCCTGCGTTACAGCCCTCCAGTGTCTGTTGCGCTGGCGCTTCCTGCGTTACAGAGTAGTTTGCACATGTAACGCAAGTCCGACCTGCGTTACAGCTTTTCACTAGATTTTTCAGCGCCTGTTTCCTTCGGCTGTTGCTGTTGCTTGTCGTTCCATCAACAGTAAATCACCAACAACATTATTCAATCGCAGCCCCATCAATTTCGCAGCGGAATAAAATTATTGTCTCCGTTTCGATTTTCGATCGCATGTAATTGTTACAAAATACCCGGATCTTAATAAAATCCAACAAACAATTACAAAAAAATAGATCTAATACAAAACTAATTTTGTAAATCTATTCTAACACGATCAACCCTCGTGTTTTACAACCACAATAAACCACGTGGAAACCAAACAAAAATTAACCACGATTAAACCACGTGGGATCCAAACACATAATTAAATATACATGGCCATAATAGTGGATAACAACCTGCAAAATAGAATTATACAAGCCTACCACTATATACATGCATATATAATTACGACATGGACATCGTATCAAAAATCGTAGAACCATTGAACCTAGCTCTTGATGCCAATTGTTGGGACAATCAGATCAATTAGGTTAGGCCTCCCAATGACATTCCAAGCCCAGCCCAATGTCATTTAATATTAATTCAATCCACTAAAGAATTAATATTTGCACTACCTTTCCTAATACCATAATTTAATTAATTAATTCGGTTCCAATATTATTTGCTTATTAAATTCCCCATGTTAAAAATATCGCATGTCCAATAATTAAATAAATTACTGATAATTCATTTAATTAATATCTTTTATCCTTGATCATCCACTCAACCTTTATTTAATTATGCTGGAATAAATCCACCTGCAGGGTTTCACATAATTAAATCTTTTTGAGCTTTCAAGGGGACATCATTAACCTGAATATTATCAGGACATGGATTCCTTCTATAAATAATATTCACCATATATATTATTCCATCACCCAAAATATAATGAAATAAATCAAAAGAATTATTTCATATATAAATCAAAGCATGTAAATTATATACATATGTCAATTACTATATCTGGATTAAGAACCTAAGCATTAATAATAACATAGAATCTTAGTTCTCCTTCTTAATCAGTATAAGGGAACAATTCTAAATTTGATCATGTTCAATATACACAAAGTATACTAGTATTATTTATTAGTCAATATAAACTAATCTAAATAATACTACAGCCATTCCAGTGGATTGTCTAACTCCACCTGTGTTGTGAACCTTATTATATTATATAAACCGTATTTAACAATCTAATATTCTGTATCCCATTTGATACTAGATTGTCCACAATATATAATATTAGGCAGCATGTAAACATTTAAATGATTCTCAATAAAACTGGGCCAGAAATAAATGTATATACTTTAAATAAATATTTTAAGTATACACCAACAACTTATTCCTAATAGTTAACATATTTAAGCTCTCGACAATCAATGTATAATCTCATGCTTCCATCCTTCTTAATAAACAACACTGGTGCTCCCCATTGGGACACACTAGGCCTTATAACTCCTTTATCCAAAAGATCTTGTAATTACATAATTAACTCCTTCATCTCCGCAGCCTTGTCAAAGTAACCATCTTGATTTCATGAACGTCAAATTTCTTATCTTGCTTTTAACCTTTAACTTAACCTTCCTTATCATTCTTAATTCTTAATCACTCATATTTCTTTCTATGTCCCGATCTCTGCATCATAATCAACCAACCATCCCATATCCTTAATAGCTTCATTCATAACCATTCGTATGTATATATAATATTAAAACGAAACCTGCCTCGACTTGCAGTAAACATGTAAATAATTAAATAAGTCTTTAATAAAATCCACTCTCCTACTCATGACCATACTCCATCAGATAAAGCTTTGAGAAAAATAATATCAAGAAATTTCCCGATCATTCGTACTCCACTTTCAATATATATATATATATATATATATATATATATATATATATATATATATATATATATATATATATATATATATATTATTCACAATACAAACTATCCTGGGGTCATAGCCCTCCAATACCATACTCAACATCAATTAAGCTCCAATAATTCCAATATGCACTAATATCAAAACTCGACTTAGCATACGTCAACTCAAATAAAATTCACCAATTATTAACTTACCACCTTCAAAATTTATTTAAACTTCACTGCATTCCCAAGAATCAACTTCCGAAACATTACTCTGCATACTCTACAAATCCTCAATTTTAGACTCTGCACATAATAACTCCAACATTTATCAATAATTAAAATACACTTCCACCACTCATCTCCTTTAACTATTCCCTTCTTCTACAATCAACTCATTCAAATTCTGCTTCAGTCAACTCATCTTGGTACTTCTCAATTTCCTCTAATAATTCATTCTAAATTTGGTAATATTCCATCTACTATATCCAAAGTGAAACATGTAATAGTCCGGTGTTTATAAATGTTCCTTTATCAACAACCATTAGCACAAACTAAATGTCCATCATCACTCTATTTTTGACGTAACAAAATTAATAATCTTGTAACCTTATTACCTTCTCCTTATATTTACTCAATTCTCTAAAATATCAAATCTTGTGCACGTATTATAAATCCAATAAGCAAACCGACTTAATATTCAGTCCTTATCGTAATATCATCCTCTCAAACTTGCTCAACCAATTCTCCAGTAACGTATATGTAACCTTGACTACTTAGGATGTCATCATATCTAATTTTGCTACTACTGATCACTGACAGCTTTACAAATCGTAAGGGTTTCTAGCAAAATGAATCAATAAATTGAGTAGGTATCAACATGTGTGAATATAGGTTGAATCTTGTTTAGAAGAAATTTCCATAAAAGAATTTAATCGAGAGATTAATATGATCATTGAACTTTTATCAGGTTGCATTTGTCAATTAGGTAAACCGCCCTAGTACAAAAAGGTGGTCAACCTTTAGTACTTTCATGACAAACACAATTAGTGGCATCCCACTAGACTTCTATCACAAAGATAGGATGTCCCTGAATCCCCTATTTACATAAGGTTTTTCATCCCAGTTTGATTACAAGAGATCATGTTTGGGCAAAATTTAGAAAATGGTTCAAGGATGTCAAAAGTTTATATGAAAAATGTTGATTCAAATAACCCCTGGAAAATAGAGGTATCTCTGAAAGAATAGAAATGTGTTTAGGTAAATTTGATATATAAGGTTCATCATCAACTGAAATATAGTTGACTACCCAATGTAATATTAAACAAAGAAAATAGAAAAGAAGATTGAATCTCCTCAAACGATAAATTAAATGAAATCATTGGCTGGTAGTGAATAACCATGCCTATACTACAAACAATTGTCGTTAATCTCGTTTTATATCGTGCTTATCGTCCTTTAGTATTCTATATAACATTCGCGATGTAGCTAAAGTCACAGAAGGAATTCTAAAAAGTATACGAGATTCTCCAGACGATGTCTTCCAAACTTGTAGCTCCGAATTAGTTACCTCGTCCATAGTCGGTCCTTCGGATGAATTGATCTCCTACTCGCGCGATATGTCAAAATACCAAATAAAGTCGCAACACTCATCTTAAAATCCTAAGACGATCCTTATCTTAAATCATTCTACTTAACGTCTAGCTTAAATACTTACTCATAATTGTCTTATCTTGTTTTAGTGACCATAACCTGTCGCTCTGATACCAACCTGTGACGCCCCAAATCCGGGGTCCAGATTTGGTGCCACAACCAATACAATTAAGTATAACTTAATTATACAGACGACCCCTTAACAAGGATCGATCTCAGGGTATAGTATGAAACAAGAATCTAAATTACAATAACTATTATAACTACTATAACTTCTTATCAGAAGCGTAGTAAAATACTGTATGAGTCCATGCTGATTCTGAAATCTAACTTGAATAGAACGCCTTGCCACACTCATTTGAATTATAAGACGTCAGGTAGACCATTCTTAAGTCTAGCTGAAAGGTTAGATGAATAAAACAAGAGTGAGCCAACAACGCTCAGCAAGTGAGTAGTGAAGAAAACTGACAACAAACATAAAGCTGGCTTCCAACAATAATAAGATGGTAGAATGATATGACTGGAAGCAATAGAATAATACTGACGTTTGATAACAACAGGATATCAACTGAAAGGCAAAGCAACAGCTGATAATAAAATATGTGCAAGGCAATTGACATTTCCAATAATAAACCAATTTCATTTCACAGTCTTATAAATAAAACATTTTAAAAGTGATTGGAGGTTTTTATTTCATAACAGACAATACGGGTAATCGGCCCATAAAGTCCCCATACCGGACACAAAGTCCCTCTGGACATTAATCCTCTCATTAGGATAGCTTGGGTTCCAAAGAGGCAACACATTGGCCTACAAGGGTGTTGGACTGGACAGACCAGAACTACACCAATAATACACACAAACAGGTCGGACCGGTATTACCCGATCACTAACCTCTCCAATTGTTAGGAATCCTTAGAAACCATTTTGACAGAGTTCCTAACATTTTATAAAATCACATTCTGAAGACATTAAGGTTTAGAAAACCCCTTTTTAAATTTGTAAAACATTTTAATACTTAAATCCTTTCAAAAACCTTTACTCCGAAGCACCTTCGACTCACTGATAACAAATCAGCCCAGTCTAAGTAACTTCAAAGTATTTTAAGAAAATAACTCATTTTGATTTGCAATGATAAAAGTCAAAGGTTTGACTAAGTTCACTAACATCAAGAGAATAGGGATACAAGTCTGAATCAAGAAGATATAAACTCAAAAGAAATCAAGACTTTGATCAGAGTACAAGGAAGAAAATCTAAGTCAAAGGGCAAAGATGTTTATCATGACTAGTTTTAGGGCAATTAACACAGTTTAAAAGGTAATGAATATCAAGAACGGTAATCAAGTCTTTAGGTTAGTGGTTTGATCAACACTGTAATATATAGAGTTTTAAAACATTAAAGTAGGGCAACAAATCAATTTATTGTGATAAAGGTCTTGTATTCATGAAATAATGATTAGACAGGGTATAGTTAAATAAGTCTCATTTTTCTAAATCAAGGTTCTTTTGATTACGAGTTTTAAAACAGGCTTTAATAACATATAGTCTATTAAAACAAGGTTCTGTTGAAATAAGGTTCATTGAAAGTCAAGTTCAGTAAAAATATCATTCCTTAAAACAAGGTTCGTTAAAACCTGGTTCTTTAAAACAATGTTCAGTAGGATAAAAGTTAAGAAAACATGTGTAAGTAATAATGGAGTTAATAAAACATGGTTTGCTAGACTGGAAGATAGTTATCAATCAAGAAATATTACAACAGGTGTTAAGTTTTAGAAATCGTATTTAAGATTTGAAAGCCCAATTGGGTTCAAAGGATATGAGATGGTAGCCATAATAAAGGTCCAAGTTTAAAACAAAGAACAGATTATAGAATCAAAGTTCACTGTTAATCTAAAGAAGGGTAGTCATAAGGTGCATAACAATCAATGTATATCTAAGGATAATTCACAAGATAACTCAATGGAAGGGTACAATAAGGTACTGATTACTTGCAAGCTGATTTGAAAGAACATTTGATAATTAACAAAAGCAGATATACTTCACTTGAACAATAAGTGAGGAATAGAAACACTTGCCTCAATATACGTAGTTCTATTTCCAACACATCGATTCGTTACTCACTTAGCCTCAGTCTCTACTCCTTTATATGACGGTCTCTAATCGACTATACATCCATCTTTCTTCTGTAATTCATCCGTCCCGATATCAATATACTTGTCAACTCCAATAAATATCCTTGTTCTTGAAATTCCATTTACACGCATAATGAATTCTTATCGGCTTCTTACTTGCACCTATAATAAGGTAAAGTACTATTTCAGTACACTATAATCCTCAATCGTCTAACTTTATTATACCCAAATGGTTCATATAATGTTTAACAACTTAACATACATAACACGTACGAGTTATACTTGCCAGACAATCTAGTACAATCAGATAAGTACTTAAGCATATAACACATAGCTCTCATTAGTCATGCAAATCACTTAAACACTTAGCAATTAAAACATGCATTTACATATGTCACTTAAATACTTAACACATAACATCACCTTGACTTATAATCAACTTATAGACTTTATGACTTATAATTCTAATAAAATTCGGGCAGAGTTTCCTTTATAAACTAGACTATCCCGTCGGAACATAACCGACTCAAATCATAATAAAACCAATCCGATGGATTACAAATCCACCTACAAGCCCAAACATAATCTACTTATAACTAATACCATACTTATACTTAACCATTTCACCAATACGACAAATCTCAAATATCTTACAAATAGCCTGTCAAAGATAAAATCTTAACCGATCAGTCCCAATAAATGCCACTTTACTGCATAAAGATGAATTCAAATGAAAAAGTACAGAACATGAAACTTGAAGACAATTACGAGACCTTTCCAGAATGGTAAGGCTCGTTAGAAATGACCAAGTAACGAATTCAGAAACTTTAAAACAAGAAGCTGCATAAGCAGACTCAGCCCTGTTTTCGTAAATAACTTAGCATTTGAGACTTTTAAATCACAGAATTTGTTAATGGAATGTAAACAACAGTTGTAGAGCTCATATCTAGACCCGGAAAATTTTCACACGACACGAAAACACGATACGAAATGACACGAAAATTTAGTGTTTGGGTTTGCATTTTTAGTACACGAACACGAAAGTACACGATCGAGATTTAGTGTTGGGTTTGGGTTTACCCTTCAAGTACACGACACGACACGAAGTACACGAAATAAATAAATAAATAAAATAATAATTTATAATATATTATAATATATTATAATAATATAATTTATAGTATGCAATTTAATGCTAATAGTTGATTTTTATAAATAAAAATATATAATATCAATTAGTATGTATAAATTAATTAATTATTAATATTTAAAAATAATAAAAATTAGTTAATATTTTATTTTTTTCGTTTCGTGTACATTTCGTGTACTTTTCGTGTACATTCGTGTCGTGTATTTTTGTGCCCATGAAAAATTTCGTGTACTTTCGTGTCGTTTCGTGTTTTTACCAGTTCGTATTCGTGTCCAGATTTGGGTACACGAAATGATTTCGTGTCGTGTTCGTGTCAGCCACCCGTGTACACGAAACACGAAATGACACGACACGAAACCACCCACCCACCCGTTTTGCCAGGTCTACTCATATCCCAAGAAATGAATTTACTATGAAATTTTAAAGAACAGGGTACCGTTTTCGAAATCTAGGACATACTTGACAAAATCATGAAAATACAAATATTTTGAGACTGAATTGCATAAAAGTCAAAGAACGATATTTGAAGTAAATTCCAAGACCTTTCTAACAAATGGTAAACCATAATATTTCGACAAATAATGAATCAACTATGGAGTTTATACCAAACCAGTTTTATCAATCTGCACACACTATACCAAAATAATCATAACTAATAGCTCGTTAATCAAACTACTACAAGTCTTTCGCGTAATAAAACTAGACTCCGGGAAGAACAAAATCACAGAGGAATCAGGCACTAGACTCCATTAAAACAAGCCTTAAAATTTCTGAACATAATGAAATGAAATCACCAAGCTAGGGCTGGCAATTTTGAACCCGTGACATAAACCCGACACAAACCCAACCCGCATGGGTCGGTTTCGGGTTTATATATATATATATATATATATATATATATATATATATATATATATATATATATATATATATATTAAAAGTATATATATATATATAATATGTATATATATATTAAAAATAATATATATATATATATATTATTTTTAATATATATATATATACTTTTAATATATATATATATATATATATATATATATATATATAATTTTTAATATATATGTATATCTATACTATTATATAAAAGCCGAAACATTAAAAGTTTGGTCGGTCGGTACGGTACCTGTTGATTTTACTTATTTACCCTTATTTAATTATAGATAAAATCAAAATTTGAAAAGGTAATAACTTGAAAAAGAAGTAAAAAAGCCAAGTTTTGGAAAGAATATATTTTAGTTATAAAAGATAATAGTCGAAAAAGAAGTAAAAAAGTTAAGTTTGAAAATGAGATATTTTAGTTTAAAATTATAGAAAGGATATTACCTTTTAGCTGAAAAAGGTAATCAGTTAGTTATTAATAATTATACTATTATTAGTTTATTTCATTAAATAGAATGACCCATGTTATTTTTGGAAAGAAAAGATTTTAGTTTGAAAATATACAAAAGATAATAACTGAAAAAGGTAATTGGTTACTTATTAAGAAATATAAAATAGGTAAAGAATACTAAGTAAGAGTAGCTGAAAAAGAAGTAAAAAAAGCAAGTTTGAAAACGAGATATTTTAGTTATAAAATATAGAAAAGATATTACCTTTTAGCTGGAAAAAAAGTAATCAGTTAGTTATTAGTAATTATAATATTATTAATTTATTTCATTAAATCAGACGACCCATGATATTTTATCTAACTAAAATTTCTCCTTTTTTAAAAAAATAATACCACCAATTTTGTTTAATATAATTACTATTAATTAATCGATCAATTACCTTTTTCAACCAAAATATGTTACCTTTTTTCTTTTTCTAACTAAAATCTCTCTTTTCAGCTAAAACGTATCATCTTTTCTATATTTTCTAACTAAAATCCCTCTTTTTCTAGAAATTTCACGGGCAACATTAATTTCTCATTTTCAAAAAAAACTACGAACAATTTTATTTAGTAAAATAACGTAATTAAATTATAATTACTATAAACTAATCAATTACCTTTTTCACCTAAAACATGCGCAAGATATTTTATCTAACTAATATTTATCCTTTTTTAAAAACACTACAAGCAATTTTGTTTAATATAATTACTATTAATTAATCGATCAGTTACCCTTTTCAACCAAAATATGTTACATTTTTTCTTTTCTCTAACTAAAATCTCTTTTTTCAGCTAAAACGTATCATCTTTTCTATATTTTCTAACTAATATCCCTCTTTTTCTAGAAATATCACGGGTAACATTAATTTATCCTTTTCTAAAAAAACTATGAGCAATTTTATTTATTAAAGTAACATAACTAAATTATAATTACTATAAACTAATCAATTACCTTTTTCATCTAAAACATGTCAACTTTTTAATTTTCACGTTACCTTTCTATTTTCAAGTAACTAAAATCTCACTTTTTCCAATTATATCACGGGCGATTCTATTTAATAAAATAAAATAATAAAATTATAATACTAATAATTTATCGATTACTTTTTTCAGCTAAAACGTTTAATCTTTTCTATCTTTTTTAATCCCTCTTTTTCTAGACATATCACGCGCAACATTAATTTCTCCTTTTCTAAAAACAATACGAGCAATTTTATTTAGTAAAATAACATAATTAAATTATAATTACTATAAATTAATTAATTACTTTTTTCACCTAAAACATGTCACCTTTTAAATTTTTACCTTACATTTTTTATTTTCTCTAACTAAAATCTCTCCTTTTCCAATTATATCACGTGCGGTTCTATTTAATAAAATAAAATAATAGTATTATAATACTAATAATTAACCGATTACCTTTTTCAAATAAAACCTATCATCTTTTCTATATTTTCTAACTACAATCCCCCTTTTTTAGAAATATCACGGATAACATTTATATAATTATTATGAAATCATCTCATTGAAAAATTTAAGTCATTCATGTTTTTAAAAAATTAATTCAAATTAATGGAAAAGTATTCATATTATATTAAAAAAATTCCATGCATCGCACGAGTTTTAAGCTAGTATATATTATTTTTAAAATTTTAAAAAATTAAATTTTCAGGTCGGGTTACCCGAAACCCATTCGTGTCGGGTTCGGGTTGAGCACCTGGACCCATTAAATTTACGGGTCGGGTTCTGGTTGGGTCAAATTTGCGACCCGTGTCTGCTAACCCGACACGAACCCAACCCGAAACCCGAAATTGCCAGCCCTACACCAAGCCCATATAAACAACAAAACTTCGGTTATAAATAAACACACATGAACATTGTTATTAGCACTACAAACCTCATCTAACTCATAATTTAATAAAACAATAAATCAAATAATTCATATTGTAAATGGAAGTTTCTGAATTAAGCTCAAATGCATAAACAAGAAACATGCAACAGGAATTAGCCAACAATAAACACTCTAAAGCAGTTAATCATCTCATACGACTCCAGAACCACCACCTGACTACCACTACCACCGTCCGGTCACCGGAAAAGCTTCACCGGCGGTGGGGTTTTGGTCAAAAACTCGAGACCAGCCCAAACTTAATCAAAAACTTGATTTTTAGATGCTACAACCTCTATACAATCTTAAGAACAACAACCCATGACTCAACATCCCTTGCATGTCATGATTCAAGTGAATACATACATACATATACATATAATTCTTTTAAAAACTTAACCAAATCAACAACCAATTACAAGGACATGTTATAAGTAGACCTGGCAAATTGGGTCTGTATTCGAAAAACCGATACGAAATTAATGGAACCGAGATCCGATTTTATGTCCGAAATAGATTAACCGAAATTTAACCAAATCCGAAATAATTCGATCTGAACCGAAATCCGATCCAATATAGTCAAATCCGATTATTGTCCGAAAACCGATCTCATCCGATCTGAAAATTACCCGAACCGAATATCTAACCGAAAATAATCCGAAATACTTGATCCGATGATGATCCGAAACCGATCAAATACGACAACTAAAACTCAAATTCCGATCAACCAAACATTTTCCGACAAGTCAAAACAAATTTGAAAAAATCTCAATTTAATATATATATACACGAGCATGCGACGATATATACAATAGTCAAAACATAAATTAAAAAGAAATTATATTAACCGATACAGGCAACCTCAGGAATTTTCCGACGAAATAAAAAGTACCCAAAAAATAATGAAATTAATACCTAAGCATAAATAAATATCAATATACAACCTTGCAGGCTCAAAATCATCAAAAACTCCATCAAACCTTCAAATTGAATTAAACTCCAAATATTACCAAAAAAAATATTTCTTCGAAATAAGAAAATATTTATATCAATGTATAGAGCTCGATTTGTAGAACACACATATGTAAATCATTAATTTTGGATGAGTAGATTGAGAGATATAAATTTTTGAAGATTAAATTTTTATGTACATGTGAGAGAGAGATAGAATTGCTGCTTAGGTGGAGTGAGCTGCGGAACGGGGGTTACGTATGGGGGAGTGGCAACGTGTGGGGGATATCTCGTGCAGAAAATATACTTAAAATATATATAAATTAATATAAAAATTTCTAGAAAATTCTCAAATATTCAGAAAAATATTCTTTACTAGATTATGATTTTCTTAAATATTTATTATCAAACAATAATTTTGCAAAAATTCTAAATGACTTTAAATATTTAAAATAATATCTAATTTTGTAGAATTCATTCGTATTTTTCATTTTTTTGATGATTTATTCATATCGATAATAATATCGTATCTTATTAAATTATCATAGTAATATTTTTTTGATGATTGAACAGAGAAATTAGTAGTCAACTATTGATTTGACTAGTACTACTAACTAGTACTTTGTCACAAATTGTTATTTCTATTTTTTAAAAATATTTATCTACAATCCAACTGTACGGTTGTCAATATATATCTAATTTAGTGACATTCCCAAAATTTTAAAAAATAAAAAATTAATTTGGATAGTAAAATTAGTAGTCAACTATTGATTTGACTAATACTATTAACTAGTACTTTGTCCCATATTGTTGTTTATATTTTTTTAAAAATATTTTTCATAGATCCAACCGCACGGATGATAATATCTAATGATTTTAGTAATGTGCATATTTTTTTTTTATAAAATTTTAAATTAATCTTGTATGATTTTTTTAAAATAAACCACTTTTATTCTCCCTCACTCTTAATCTCGTTAATGTACCAAGTTGAGAAGAATTATTTTTTCTAATCATAATTACTCTTCCAAATATTTTTATTACATGTAATATGTCATCCTAAAATACACATATTTTTTTATATTTTTTAAAAATTAGTAGACATTTATTTTATATTTCCGAAACTATTAAATAAATGAAAAATTCGATGTTTTCTTATTATATTTAACATTTCTTGATAATTTTTAAATAAATTAAAATTTAACTTGTAATAAACTTTATACTTGTATGTTTACATTTTTTGATTATGTATAAAGATTTTTATATGATTAATTAATTATTTTTGAAATTTTCTAAAAATATGAATTCAACCGAAATCGGTCAAATTTATCAAAAACAACTTAAGTCGATCAAAAATATACTTGAATGCTTTGACCAAAAAATAGACGGCAAATTTCCCTCCAAATAGGTTAAATTCGACCGACCCCAAATTCAACCGATATCGGTCAAATTTATAAAGTACTAGTTACTGGTACTAGTCAATTTAGTTGTTTATTGCTAATATCCCAAAACAAAATAATCTTTTATTTTTTTTTTTTTAAATTTGGGAACATCAATAAATTAGATATATATTAACACTAGTGTTTTACCCGTGCTACGCACCGACCGGTAAAATGTATTATTTAGTTAATATAAATATATTATTTAAAAAAAATTATTAGAATATAAATTAACTTAAGTGTAAAATTACTTATCCGTCAATTCATATCAATTGTATTAATATTAATATCATCATCCAAACACCGAAACATTTACAACCCCCGCTGAATGTTAAAAGCCCTCTTTATTGTTTTTTCTTAATTTTAGTTTTCATTTAATTTCTCTCCTTTTTGAGAATATTTCTACCAATTTAATAAAATTTTACCCATTTTTGGGTTTTGTTCTTTTGGAAATTTGGTATATTTAAATGTTCAGTATCGTGAATCCCTATAATATTTATATAAATTCATTGAAAATATTTGTATGGGTCGTGATCAATTTTTCGAATACATATTAAAACATACTTATTTCTCACTATCGCAATAAATCATTAGATCATCTCTAAAAAAAGATTGTATGTTTCAACGATATGAGAAAGGATCTCTACTTCTACTACGACTGTGCAAAATCAATGAAACGAACGTAATTATGACAAAGCAAACTTTCGTGTAATCTAGTTTATTATGTATTTGTTTCATATCACTTTTATAAATTATGTCCTTTTTATAAGTGAATTGATTTATAACAGAAAAATAAATATTATCAATCAACCAAACAAATCCAATATATCGTGCTCTTAAAGTAAGATATGCCTATTATAGTTTATGGTGATTACACTCAGATTGTTCGTAATAACAACTTAAAATGTATATTTTCAGTTTGGGAGTTTGTATGTTGGATTATTCTTTTTCTATTAGAACATGGTATATAAAATTTTAGTTTTCTTTTACTCGTAAAATAAGACATTTGAAAATGAGTATCACCTATCTTTTTTCTATTTAACTAACTTGTTAAAATAAAATACTACCTATAAAATTGAAATCAAGTATGTAATATATAAACACGTAATTACATTATTATACATGCGTCCTTGTAATTTAATTATCAGGTAAATAACATGAAATTCATTTTCCTTTAACAATGAGTATATTTTTTCAACATATATCATGAGAAAACGCTTACGTAGACTTAACAAATCATTTGTATTATGTACATTCATGTCATGTACTTTACGGTCTTGCACGAAATGACATGAAATTAAATCGTGTACCCGAAATTCGAATACAAAATGACACTAAACTACATGAATTTTTTTCGTGTACACGAAAAGAAATAAAATACGCGAATAGAAAAACAATGACAATTACATGAATATTATTATGTATCCAAGTTATGTAAATATGTAACTATGTAATTGAGAACAACAATGAGATGCTACAAAATAAAACAAGGTGTAAAGTCTCGAACCCTCCTATTTTTTTATTTTTTCTTAATTTTCTTTCATCTTAATAAGTATCTCTCTTTGTGTTGAATTTTTTGTTAGGCCGAATACACACTTATAATCAACTAAGTATGAGAGAATAACAATAAGTTCTTTTAAAAACTTTAAAAACTGTTTTGAATTAACTTCTCTCTCAGTGATGTAAATTATCACAGAGAGCTGCTTAGGTTACAATGAAAGATATTGTATTACACGATCGATACCCTTCTATGGTTAACCTAACTGTATTTATAAAATATACAGCTGCTATACAATCGATAATTGATACTCCTATAAATTAGCTATACAATTGATATCAATTACGATTGCTACTCGTCTCCTTAGTCAACTCAATCTCTTTGACAGCTATCCAATCTTCAAAGATATTGCTTCCATAATTATCTTCAATAATTCTTCAAACACTGTCGACAAGTAGACGCTTCCTCCAGACAGAGTTTAACAAACTCTGTCGAGCTTCCAACTGTCAACGTATAACAAACTCTGTTCAGCTTCTAACTGTCAGAGTTTAACTAAACTCTGACTGCTTCCTGTTTAAACTCTGTTTTTCCCTGCAAAACTTAAACACTGATATTAACCATATCAATTATATTTAACAATCTCCCCCAACTTGTTCATTAGTAAAAATGCACAAGTTAACAATAATTGATGATGTCAAAACAATTTCATACAAACACAGTGTTTATTAAAATAAGCAGAGTTTAAACTTGACTTAACAAAAGTCTACAGATAACAAGAAAATTCTTACAGACTTTAATCTCTAATCTCCTCAAGATCTGGCGTTGTTCTGAGATAATCTATGAGCAATCTTCTCTCTGGATTTTCAAGCTCAATCTTCATAGCTTCTTTAATCTCTCTTAACTGAGGATCACTCTCATCCGTCTGATAGATAGCAGATCTAAGAACATAGATTTTGTTTCTCCTCATCTCATTTCCCAGCCTAATAAATTTGACTTCTTCTGACTGTGAATTGAAGTCAAGTACTGTGATTCCCAAATCAGTCTTTAATTTTGCAGTACCCTTCTTCATTTCAATAAGATTTCCATTCCAATATCTGTACTTAGGAACATATCTGCTATTGCACTTCATCCCTCTGATTGCCAAATTTTGGAGCATTTTCTTTCTGAGCACATTTGCAACTGATTGAGTCCTTTGACTATTCACCTTGAAAAGATATAGAACATATTCTAATTCTTCCCAATATTTCAAGCTAATATCATTCTCACCAATCCTAAATACTGTCCCATCAACCATGAAGTACAAGAGAAAATCCTTCTTTAAACTCTTCTGATAAACTAACTGTACTGATTCCAGTCTGTCCAAACTCTCTTGAGTGAGACCACGACCTGGAACAGCCATTGAAGAAGGATCTCTAGGACCAGTATATTGCCTTTTGTCTTTGTGTAAGCCTAGACCACCCTTATTATTTCCAACCTTACCAGACAAGGCTCTTCCATCAGAAAAATCCATAGAAACTCCGGATAATAGATTTGGATCATGAAGTGTTCCTTTTCCAAAAACTGATTGCAACTGAGAAGATAAAGTTCTAGACACAACTTGTGTAGCAACAGAGGTTGTAACTTTCTTCTGTGAAATTTCTCCTTCAATGCCTTTCAGCTTGAGTTTAGCTTCTGCTGTCGTTGATTTCTTTGATAACTGTGATCTTTGACTAACATCATCACTTTCCTTGATCACAATGCCTTTAAGAACAGGCCTAGGAGCTTTTCCTTTCTTTAACTTTCCAGACTTTAAAGCCTTGAGATGTTCTTCCTGTAAACTCTTTTCTTCAGCTTTAATGTCTTCAATTGTAACTCCTTCCTCATTTTCTTCAATAAACAACTTAGCAGCCAACTC
Organism: Saposhnikovia divaricata; assembly: GCA_036435485.1. NCBI lineage: Eukaryota > Viridiplantae > Streptophyta > Magnoliopsida > Apiales > Apiaceae > Saposhnikovia > Saposhnikovia divaricata. The sequence continues at coordinate 81,531,963 of CM071598.1, forward strand.
TTCATCAGTCTGTGGATTAGAAGATAATAGCAAACACTTGGTCTTTGAAGTACCTTGAGTATCAGTGTTTATCCCATCAAACTGTGATTTAGAGGACTTGCTAGTTTTCAGAGTTTGAAGTTCTTCAGTTTTGCCCCTTCCTTTATTACTTGCTCCTCCATCTCCAGCATTATCCTTTCTGATCAGAGTTTGAGATTGCTTGCATTTGTCTTTAGCAACTCTCTCCCCCTTTTTGACATCATCAGGCATAAGAATAGATGTGATTAACTCCAAGGAGGTAGCAATAGAATCAATCTTTAAGGACATATCATTCTGATTTGCTTCAACTTTGCTCAGCCTGTGAGACAAAGTTTCTTGATTCTGAGTAAGATAGTGAAATTTATTCTTGTTGTCAAGTTTAATCATATCAGCTCCTCTAACAACATCACCTCGAACATCAGAGATTGCCTTTTGACACAGATCAAACCTAGAGTTGAGAGTCTTCACTTGTACAACTGTAGCCTTGAGACAAGATAGAATCTCTGGATTTGTAATTGTTCTGGAGGTTCTCTTGACAAATTCAGCTGCTCTTGCAGCAGGAAAGATACAAGTGTCCTTGTACCAGTCATTTGAAAATTGTTCAAGGTGTTCTTCTTCAGCATCTGCTTGATTTGAAGGACCGGAAAAATCCTTAACCTTAGCATCAGTCTGGACTGATAAACTCTGAGAAGAGCTTGACTCAGTTTTCCCTTCAGTTTCATCTCCAACCTCAGCTTCAACATGATGAGTGGATTCAGGAATTGGAATAGATGCATCAACAGTTTCAACAACATCCTCTGCAACAGTTTCAGCAGTAGGCTCAACAATAGGATGTATAACAAGCTGTACAACATCCTCTGCAGATTGCACAATAGGCTCAGAGTTTATCTCCTTGGGTGGTTGATCAATTTCCTCACCCTGTTCAACAGATTGATGAGCATCAGAGATTAACTCAGTATGAGAAGCCACTGTTTCTTCATGTACCAAGGTGGTTTGATTGACTGCATCAGTGGCCTCAGAGAATACAGCAGGTGAAGAGATTGGAATTTCCATGTTCTTAGAGAATGGGAACAATGGTTCAAGAATTTCATCCATTTGAGCATCAGCATTTCCATCTCTTTCTACCTCAACAGCAGGTATTTCCTTAGAAATATCCTCTGGAGTTTCAACATTAACATCTTCATCAGATCCATCAATAATTAATCTCCTTCTCTTAGATGGAGGATTCACTTCTGCTCTCTCTTCTGCTGAGACAGAATCATCAGGTATAGAAGGAGATTTAGGTTTGTTAGCCCGTTCCTTATACTTCTTTGGCTTAGAAGCTTCAGCCATCCTTTGTTTTCTTGATGGCCATATAGCCTTGCTTTTCTTTGGTTTCTTAGGTTTTGATTGTGGTTGAGGTTAAGGGTGTGATGAAGATTGTGGTTGTGGAGATGTAGTTGTAGTGATTGGCTCAGTGTTTATGGTTTGAGGTGGGTCAGTGTTTGTGGATTGAGGTGGTGACTGTGGAGGTTCAATGATTGGTTCGTTTTGTGGTTCTTGTTGTTCTTGTGGTTGGTTCAGGAAGTTTCTGAGGCCAAGAGGATAGATAAACTCTAGTATTTGCTATTTGTTAGCATCCTTATTTGTCAAATCAGAAAACATTCTCTTATGACATTGGAAAGGTTGTATAACATCCTCATCAGCAATTGACAAATTTGGTAAACAAGCAGAGAATAAAGATTGACAGAAACGTGAGAAATAAACAGTTGTACTAGACTCTGCAAGTTTTTCACCTAAATTCATAAGTACAAGATGACCAAAATCAAAGTTACTCCCATTAAGAAGAGAATACCCGATTTGAAGACTTTCACCAGGAATTCCATCCCAGTTGGTGACCTTCTTGCCAAATGCGCGAGTAATGCAATCAAAGAAGAAGCTCCACTCCTTCCTGAGCCCTGGCCTTTTGACATCCCCAATCTTATCCAAAGAAGCAGAAAACTGTATTTGTTGTAACATTTCTTTTAATTGACCCACACCAGCCACAGAGTATGAAGTGTGAGTGTCAAAATCCAAAACCTCACGAACAGTTGCAGGAGTTATGACAAACTCTTGATCTTCATAGGTAAACACAATTGATGGAGTCCCATTCTCTGCACCATCATCATAAACCGAGTTTTTCCAGAAGATTGAGATTTGTGTGGCCGAGAGTGTCTCTGGTTGGACAAGAGCCTTACCAATATCAGAGTCTCTTAAGAAGTTTTGAATCAGATGAAATGATACTGGGGCTTTAGCAGTGTCTAGAATTGCAGCATAATTATTGGTAACAAAAGTTAATCCCTGAGCCACAAAGTTCTTGGTTGCCATTAGAACAGTATAAGACAGAAGAGAGTATATGGAAAAGTGTTTGTGAAAATGCTTAAGTGAAAGTAACAGAGAAATTGTGTGTGATGTTGTGTGTTTGTGGTTGTAAAGATGAAAAAGTGAATAATGAAATGATTTTGATTAGATCTGTAATTGAAAATCAAAACCCAATTGTTTTAGACATTAAACACGCAACCAATTTCTTGTTAAGTGTGTGAGTGGGACACGTGTCACATAAATAGTGGAACAGTTATTTACACGCGCAGTAATAATGCCTATTATTACTGCTGTTCTCTCTCCTATTTCCAATAAGTTTTAACTGTCTGACACAATTAAACAACTGGCAAATATTACATGTAAATGTCAAAAAACTCTTTGTGTACTCCAAGTATATATTCTGTCTGAAATAAAATATTACCTTAGAGTACTCAACAAAATCCATCAATGTTTATCAATTCTCCAACTTAATTACTGTTATCCTTTCAAACACTGCACAGTTGTGAATATACGTGTGTGTAGAGCAGAATTTACTAGATTAGTATTTAGAGCATCTAGTATTTCATAAAATCCATAAAATAAATCAGTAAGCACTGGATGCACAAACTCTCATAGTAAACACTGAATATATGCTGAATGCTAAACTCTGTAGTAAACAGTTTATATACAGTAATAATTAACCTATAACCCCCAATTTTTTTTATTTTTTTTACTTTCTCCAGTAATCAGAGGTTGAAACTAGTCACCAAAAATCCTATAATTTTAGCCCTTATCAATTTGATAAGTTCTTGGGTCTTCCTAGCTTTCGACTAGTCACCAAAAATTAGAGAATTTTAGCCCTTACTATGTACCAGTAAGTTCCTGGATCGTCCTAGTTACAAACATGATCTCAAAGGAGTTCTAAAAATCTATATAGTTTAGCTTTGGGGTTATTCTAATAACAGAATCAAATTTAACATCAGAAACGAACAGAGTTTAGAGCTCATCAACATCAGAAATTATTTATGAGAGGCAATGCACACAGTATTTACAGACTCAGAGTTTAGGATAAATAAAGTAAGAGATGCTATAAATATAGAACAGTATCATGCTGTGTTAACTTTCTGCACAGTTTAAGATTAGATCACAGATAACTTAGAAAGATTCATGACTAATTACTGAGAATAATGTTTCATACATGTATCTTCATCGGTGTTTATGTTCAGAAAGAAACATTATCAGAGTTTCTCAGAGTTTATTCAACAATTAACAGTGTATGACCTAAAAGCATGCTACCAGAGTTTAACATTCATTGAGCAGAGTTTGCATATCAGAGATTAACATACCACAGAAATATGAGCAACACAGTGCATAAGTAGAGTTTTGAGTCTAACCAATATCTCTAGTCAAAACTAGAGACCATTCCTAGTTCATTTACCAGCCTTGTAAATACGGCTTCACTCAATAGCTTGGTGAAGATATCTGCAAGCTGTTGTTCTGTAGACACAAAATGAAGCTCAATGTTCCCTTCTTCTACATGTTCTCTGATAAAATGGTACCTTATGCTGATGTGCTTGGTCATTGAAGCTGTACTGGTTACCTGTCATAGCAATAGCACTTTGATTATCACAGTAAATAGGTATTTTACTGTACCTCAATCCATAATCCAGTAATTGATTCTTCATCCACAAAATCTGTGCACAACAACTACCAGCAGCAATATACTCTGCTTCAGCTGTAGATGTAGAAATTGATTTCTGTTTCTTGCTGTACCAAGAAACAATTCTGTCACCAAGAAATTGACAACTTCCACTAGTACTTTTTCTGTCTATCTTACAGCCTGCAAAGTCTGCATCAAAGTAACCAAGAAGCTGGAAGTCTGATTCTCTTGGATACCACAAGCCTAAATTTATGGTTCCCTTAAGATATTTGAAGATTCTCTTCACAGCTATTAGATGTGGTTCTCTTAGATCTGCCTGAAATCTTGCACAAAGACATGTTGCATACATGATGTCAGGTCTGCTAGCTGTTAGATAAAGAAGTGACCCAATCATTCCTCTGTAGTTTGTCATATCCACTGGTGAACCTGTGTCTCTATCCAACTTTGTTGCAGTTGCCATAGGAGTTGTTGAAGATGAGCAGTCAAGCATGCCATATTTCTTTAGAAGATTTCTAGTATATTTTGCTTGATTGATAAAAATTCCATCATCTGTTTGCTTCACCTGTAGCCCTAGAAAATAACTGAGCTCTCCCACATGCTCATTTGATACCTAGACTGCATGAGCTTGGCAAACTTCTTACAGAGTTTATCATTAGTAGATCTAAAGATTATGTCATCTACATATATTTGAACTAATAACAGATCACTTCCAAGATTGAAATAGAACAAGGTTTTATCAATTGTACCTCTGTGGAACCCACTTTCTAAAAGAAATTGAGCTAGAGTTTCATACCATGCTCTTGGTGCCTGTTTAAGTCCATAGAGTGCCTTGTCAAGCCTGTAGACATAATCTGGATACTTGGGATCTACAAATCCTGGTGGTTGTTCAACAAACACTTCTTCTTCAAGTTTTCCATTCAGAAAAGCACTCTTCACATCCATCTGAAAAACTTTGAATTTCTTGTGAGAAGCATATGCTAGAAAGATTCTTATTGCCTCCAATCTTGCAACTGGAGCAAAAGTTTCATCATAGTCTATTCCTTCTTGCTGTGAATAGCCTTTGGCCACAAGTCTGGCTTTGTTTCTTGTAACAACCCCATCACTATCAGTTTTGTTTCTGAAAACCCATCTAGTACCAACAACAGATCTATTCTTTGGTCTAGGAACAAGAGTCCATACTTCATTTCTCTCAAATTCATTTAACTCCTCCTGCATTGCTGTTATCCAGTCAGCATCTTGAAGAGCTTCTTCCACTTTCTTTGGTTCAGATTTGGATAGAAATGCATGGAACAGACATTCATTTGTTGTAGCACTTCTTGTCCTAACTTTTGCATCTGGATCTCCAATAATTAAATCAGGTGTATGTGATTTTGTCCATTTCCTAGCTATAGGTAAATGACTTCTGTCAACAGTTGATCCTCCCCCTTGATCAATGTTCTCCTGATTATCTTGATGCCTTTCTTCATTCTCTGAGGCTCCCCCTGAATTTGATCTCTCAGAGTTTGAACTGTCAGAATTTGGATTTTCAGAGTTTGAGTTATCAGAGTTTGAATTTGATTCAGAATTTTCAGTTGACTCACTATCAGAATTTAAGTCATCACTATGATCATGCTCCCCCTCAACTGGTTTTCCTCTTTGTTCAGACTGTACTATTTCTTCTGTGTGTACCAGTAGAGGTTCAGAGTTTGCAGCAACAGAGTTTGTTGGACTAGTGTCATCAGAGTTTATTTCATCAGAGATTAGATCTTCATTTTCGAAATGCAATTGATCATGTTCATCAACATCTTCAAGTCCAGTGATTTTCCTGTCATCAAATGACACATGAATAGATTCCATAATCACCCTTGTTCTCAGATTATAAACTCTGAATGCCTTGGTTGACACTGGATAGCCAACAAAAATTCCTTCATCTGCTTTCAACTCAAATTTGGTCAACTGTTCAGGATGAGTTTTCAACACAAAGCATTTGCACCCAAAAATGTGAAAATATTTCAGGTTTGGCTTCTTTTCCCTCACCATCTCATATGGTGTTTTTCCATGCTTGTTGATCAGTGTTGCATTTTGAGTAAAACAAGCAGTTTGAACTGCTTTTGCCCAGAAATAGGTTGGCAATTTTGCTTCATCAAGCATAGTTCTGGCAGCTTCTATTAAGGTTCTGTTCTTTCTCTCAACTACACCGTTTTGCTGTGGTGTACCAGGTGCAGAAAATTCTTGCTTCACTCATCTGTTCTTGCAGAATTCTTCCATTGTTGTATTTCTGAATTCAGTTCCATTATCACTTCTGATTATTTTGACTTTGTGTTTTGATCCTTTGTCCAGTAGCTTTACATGCTCCATCAGTGTTAATGCAGTTTCATCCTTCTTTGCTAGAAAATACACCCAAGTGTATCTGGTATATTCATCAACAATAACTAGAGCATATTTCTTTCTTCCAATTGACAAGACATTTACTGGTCCAAAAAGATCAACATGTAACAGATGATATGGATCAATAATTGAAGATTCAGACTTGCTCTTGAAAGAGGTCTTCCTCTGTTTGGCCTTTTGACATGAATCACACAGACCATCAACATTTAGTAAAGACTTTGGAAGTCCTCTAACAAGATCCTTTCTTATCAGCTCATTGATGTTGTTCAGATTCAAATGAGAAAGTTTCTTATGCCAATTCCAACTCTCTTCATTTGACATTCTTGTTGACAGGCACATTGTTTTTCCATCAGAGTTTGTCAACAAGCTTGCTTCATAGATATTGTTGTGTCTTTGTCCAACTAAAACAACTTTCCCTGTGGTTTTGCTGATAACCTCACAGTATTCAGGTTGAAAATCTACATGAAAACCTCTGTCACAGATTTGACTCACAGATAGCAGATCATGCTTGAGTCCTGGAACCAGAGCTACATTTGTGATGATGACACTTCCAAGATTAATATTGCCATATCCCAGAGTATGTCCTATGTTGCCATCTCCATAGGAAATTTTTGGGCCAGCCTTCTCCACATACTCTGATAGCAGGGCTTTATTTCCAGTCATGTGTCCTGAACATCCACTGTCAACTACTAGGATGCAGATTTAAGGATTAGATTTAAGGATCCAGACTTGCTTGGATCCTTTGGCTTTCTTAATTCTGTTAGCTTTAGCAGCGGAATTTTCATTATCAGAGTTTAAGCTAGCTTTATCAGAGTTTACACTTGCAGAATTAACTCTAACCCATTTCAGATTAGGTTTCAGTTCATAGTAATTACGATAAATAGCATGATAATTTCTGCAAGTATAAATAGAATGCCAAGTGCTCCCACAGTGTTTGCATAAAGTCTGTGGTTTAGTTCTAACATTATCTTTCTTTACTTCAGACATGGAAGGTAAAGAATTAATGTCTTTGTTCTTCCTGCAAAAACTAGCAAGATGGTTAGTACTACCACAGTTATGACATGTCTTTCTTGGAGCTAAAGTAGCAAGCATTGGATAGTTGCCTTGAGTAATGCCTACTTTACCATTTCTGTTCTTTCTAGACACTTTCTGTTTCTTAACAGATTTTAACTCCTTAAGCTTATGCTTAAGTTGTTTATCTGTCATTAAACCAATATTAACCTGTTTAACATTAGTTTTTATTGGTTCTTTCTTAACAGCTTCTTTTCCACTTTCAAATCTAGGTTCATTTATTCCATTAACAAATGTTCCAAATTTCTTAGGTGGAAGAGGTGGTCTAATCTTAACTGTATTCTGAAATCTAAGTTCATCTTTCTCAGAATAACCTAGACCTACAGTGTCAGATTGAAAAACTTCTTGAGTGTCTTTTCCTGAGTGAGTCCAAGTTTTAATAATGTGATTTGCCTTTTCCAACTCAGATTCTAGTTGTTTATACTGACTTAACAAATCTTGTTCAAGATAGACAGCATCATCTCTCTCCTTTTGAACTTGCTGCATCTTAACAAGTTTCTCTTCTACAACCTTATTTCTCTCTTTGAGTTCAGAATTCTCAATTTTGATTCTCTCATTCTCTAAAGTCTGATCCCTATAACTGATATGCAAGGACTTAAGATATATTCTTAATTCAGTTATATCATCAATGTTATAAGCATAGGTAGTTAGAGGTACCTTGTTTTCAGAATCTACAGCTTCATCAACAGTAGTAGCCATGAGAGCATAGTTTACATCCTCATCTGAGTCAGAGGTATCTGCCCAATCTCTGCCTTTAGTGAAGAGTACCTTCTCAGTTTACCCTTCTTGCACTCAGGAGCATAATGACCCATCTCCTTACACCTGTAGCATTGAATCTCAGACTTGTCTCTTTTCCCAGATTTGGTATCCTTTCTCTCAGATTTTCTGAAATTCTTCCTGTCAAACTTTGAATCATTCTTGGAGAATTTCTTTCCTTTCTTGAAGTTCTTGAAACCCATCTTCTTGAAAGTCTTTACCATCAAAGCAGCCATTTCCATCATTTCCTCATCATCTTCAGAATCAGATGATTCATCTGCATTTGAGTCAACATCAGAGTTTGATGACTCACTTTCAGAATGAATGACCAAGGCTTTTTCTTTTGCCTTCTTCCTGAATGCTTCCTTCTTTGAGGGTCTTTCTTCAACTCTTAGAGCAACAGATTTTGACTTTCTACCTGATCTTCTGCTTCTCTGTTCCATTTCTAGTTCATGAGTTTTGAGCAGCCCATAGATCTCATCAATATCAGTATCAGCCAGATCATAGTTGTCTCTAATAGTGGTTGTTTTGACATCCCACTTTTCAGGTAGAGAAAGAAGAAAGTTGATATTTGAATCTTCTAGATCATATTGTTTATTAACCAGTGACAGATCATTAAGTAGCTTACAGAATCTGTCAAAGGTTTCTGACATTGATTCTTCAGATTTAGCCTCAAAGTGTTCATACTCCTGTGTGAGTATGTTCCTTCTATTATTCTTAATTGCAGCAGTTCCCTGACATCTAACCTCTAGAGCATCCCAAATCTCTTTTGCAGTTTTACAATTGATCACTTTGTTAGACATAACATTATCCAAAGAGCTATGAAAGAGATGTCTAACCTTTGCATCCTTTCCAATGGATGAAATATCCTCAGGAGTCAAATCTTTCTTCTCCTTTGGAATAGATTTAGCTTCCGGTCCAGCAGCAACAACAGATAATTTTGTAGGCTTATGAGGGCCTTCATAAATTCTGTCAAGATATTCTGGATCTGTAGCTTCGAGAAACATAGCCATTTTCACCTTCCAGGTTGAGTATTCTGCTGGCTTAAGAATAGGAACCCTGATTGTTTCATATCGACTCACAGTTGCAGGTTGAGCCTTCTCAGCACTAGAGCCTGATGTAGGAGGAGGAATTTCTACCATTGATTATAGTTGTGTGTGTGTGTGGATCTTAAACTGTATTAAATTAACAGATTAAGCTCTGATACCAATTGTTAGGCCGAATACACACTTATAATCAACTAAGTATGAGAGAATAACAATAAGTTCTTTTAAAAATTTTAAAAACTGTTTTGAATTAACTTCTCTCTCAGTGATGTAAATTATCACAGAGAGCTGCTTAGGTTACAATGAAAGATATTGTATTACACGATCGATACCCTTCTAGGGTTAACCTAACTGTATTTATAAAATATACAGCTGCTATACAATCGATAATTGATACTCCTATAAATTAGCCATACAATTGATATCAATTACGATTGCTACTCGTCTCCTTAGTCAACGCAATCTCTTTGACAGATATCCAATCTTCACAGATATTGCTTCCATAATTATCTTCAATAATTCTTCAAACACTGTTGACAAGTAGACGCTTCCTCCAGACAGAGTTTAACAAACTCTGTCGAGCTTCCAACTGTCAACGTATAACAAACTCTGTTCAGCTTCTAACTGTCAGAGTTTAACTAAACTCTGACTGCTTCCTGTTTAAACTCTGTTTTTCCCTACAAAACTTAAACACTGATATTAACCATATCAATTGTAACGCCCCCAAATCCGGGGTCAGGGATATGGGTCGCTACCGCGGAAAACCTTAACAACAAAACAATCAACTGCCAATGTTAAATCTAAAACATGACATTCGACCCCTAACTACCAAGAATCTTTTCAGGTTATAGACTTGGAAACAAGAAATCCAAAAACACTTATAATAACTTCTTTTATTAACTTACAACTCTTGGTACAACAATCTCTTATACAATCTTATGTTGTTAGTATCACCTTGACATAAGGTATACAACAACCATAATATTCTAATACAACAAATATTATAACTCAGGAATATGAATACCATTCCAGTCTAACTAAAAATCTAGTAGACAAACTCAAAATACAGAATCACTCTGAGCCGAACATCAACTCGATCCATGACTTGCCCTGCTTCGAGCTAAACTAAGTCAACTGCATCCACTATCTATCTCTGTAAAATAAGATTTAAACAAAAGCAAGAATGAGCGAAAGAGGCGCTCAGCAAGTATATAATAGAGTATACTAAAATACTTTTGGAAAACTTTGAAGGTTTAAAAATCCAACTTTGAGGATGATACCATTCTTGAAATATTCATAACGATAATTTTTCAATAGGAAATAGGTTTACAGATTTCACAAGAAATTCATCTCGACAGCTTTATAAACGATTTTTATATTTATCTCAACAATTTTTATAGCGATTTCCGATAAAAACTTTGAATAACTGAGCAACAGATGCTTCAGCTACTAAGAGACAACATTTAAGAAATTCACGAAGCTACATCAACTCTCAATTAAACAAACATTCAAGAAGTTCTCAATTATTCATAATCTCACTCTTGTCGACTAAGTACTTGCATACTTAGCTACCAGACCGGCCTGACAATAATGAGTTCATGAATAAATAAGAAGATCTCAATTCATTCTCGATTTTTAACAGTCACTGTGCAACAAATGCTTCAACGACAATCTGAATCTCGAATTAATTTAGAACAAATCAAAAAGATTTGATGCTTGATTCTCAACGATAAAAATATGATTTTTCAGAAGGAACAACCCTTAAGGATTGGAACTACGATAAGACGCTACGAGCTAAGCTGGGTGATCAGCTAAGCTGGGTGATCAGCCCATGACAGAGCTCCAATCCCGTTTACTCAATACGGGTTCTCAAATGAAAGGGGATCCCAAGCCAATGCTTATACATCATCAGGCGTCACTGCTACCGATGACGTAAATATAAAAATTGGTGACTGGAGCCTAGTCAAAAGGACGTTCCAATATGATAAGGATATTTAAAAAGGAGAATTCACATTCCCAACAGATATTGAGGTGTGTCATAATCATGACAGAATATAAACAATTCTTATAGGGGTAAAGAACAAATGTAAACTTTTATAACACAATGGATAAAATCACAAGTGGGATAAATTGAAAGCAGTTATAAAACTGATTAAATAGACTTGAACGATTTCTCACGAATTTAAGAGTTTTAAATAAGGCATTTGCAGAACTTTCATTTTTAAGAAAGCATAATATTACACTAGAGCATTCATCATAGATATTTTAAAAACATGCATACTCTGAATGAAAGAGCACGGTTAGTAGACTTGCAATACATGCATCATACTTTCGATATAATATATATACTCTGAACAATAGAGCATAAATTAAATAATTTGCAATTATGGATTTAAATCTAGTTCGCACATTTCATATATTTCAAAATACGAATACTCTGAACGATAGAGTATGCATAGATAAACTTGCCTCTGGTCCTGAGCATAAAGCAGAAAACCGCGAATAAATCCTTCGCACCTTGTCCAAGCAATTCCATGGAGGTAACTTACCTTTCTTCATACGACGCCTCGATCTTTCCTCTTTGATGCACGTCGTTCCAACTTGATTATACCCTAATGGTACTGAAATAGTTACGAGACGTGTCAGTCCTACCTCGTATCTCGAGTAAACACAACTTGGAATTGTCACTAAATCACAGGAATCTCAGGAGGTACTATCTGTCAGAAGAAAAACCCTAAAGTCAATCTATAGTTTTGATGTTTTACACTGGAAGAAGTTCAGATTGCTGATCAAGCCTCAGTATAGCATCAAAGAAGTGGATTTATTTCTAAGACAGAGATTTCTAGAGTGACAGGTTCAGACAGTATACAATGAAGTACAAGAAGGAGAAAGAAATGAGAAGAAAAATGAATCACATTTTTAATGTGAAAATTAAAGGACAGTCATTGAAGTTAGTCGTTCATGAACCAGACAGTACATGGAAGGTCAACAAAATATTCAGTGGTATTCCTTTATTTCTTTCAGTGATTCAGAAAAGAATTGAGACAATCCAAGGATATATAATTATTCTTGTTTAATTAATTTAATCAAGTAGTCAATTTAATTAATTAATTAATACATCTTGAATTAATTCTTTAATTAAATTAATTATTAGATTAATTAAATCTGATTAATTATTTAAGTAAGAATAAATTAAAATGATTATTTATTAATCAATTTTAATTTAATTCTGAAAAAATGAACTAGCAAGACAATCCCTGGTTGTCTTGCCGATTGTCTTGAAGGTTAAAATCAGAATAGCAAGACAATAGGAGATTGTCTTGCCGATTGTATTGAAGAAGAAATCAATAAAGCAAGACAGTTTCTGATTGTCTTGCCGATTGTCTTGATAATGATAATGTCTGAAAAGCTTTTGAAAAGTAGAATAAAAATCTGATTTGATTATCTTGACGATTGTCTTGGCAGTTCAATTTGATTGTCTTGATAATGATCAAAAAGAAAAAGCTTCAGACAGAATGATAATTTTGATAAAGCAAGACAAAGATCTCAGTATTTGATTGTCTTGCCGATTGTCTTGGAAGAACCTGATTGTATTGACGATTGTATTGCCTATTGTCTTGCCAGTACAAAACTGGTTGTCTTGGAAGAAGAAATTGTATTGAAGATTGTCTTGACAGTTGTAATTGAAGATAAAGATGCAGGGATTAATATATATCAAGACATCTCGACAGAAGGAATCAGTAAGCAAAATACAGATCAAAATATAACATTCAAGAACAGATTTCTCTCTTCTCTCTCATCAAGAACACAGCACAAGAAGCAGAAAAATTATATAGAAAATCAAGTTCATCTTATTTTTAATATCTGAGCCGATAGAACTGATTTACTTGATACTCTTGTACTATTAGCGAGTTTTTACTCCTAATCTATATCTTGATTTTTATTAACAAATCTAGAAGAATTCATGTCGAATTTTCTAATTTGTTTTTATTAACTAGATATAAATTTTGTACTGTATTTGTAACAAACCCCTCAAGTTAATATAATTTTATATTCAACTTGAATTTTGTTTCATTTAGTTCTGCTCAAATTTGTCAAAATATAAATTAAATTATCCGGACAAATTTCGATAAAACAGTACTGTTTGTATTCAACCCCCCCTTCTACAAACATATTGGACCTAACAATTGGTATCCGAGCGGATTGATTGATGCACAAATCAAAGATCCCATTTCACTCGATTAAAAATCATCCCCGAATTTTTTAACTCTCTTAAAAAATTCATCATGTCTTCTAAAGTTGGAACTGTGAAAATTCCCATATATGACAAAAACAGTTATGATATGTGGAAGAACAAAATGTTAATGTTCCTCGAGGTTGCAAATCCTAAATACATGAAAGTCTTATCAGAAGGACCAATAATACCTTTTGGATTAATTCCTGAAGTTGTTACTGATGGAAAAGTTATTGCCCCTGCAAGGTTTGTACACAAAGATTCTTCTGAATTCACTCTTGTTGAAAGAGAGGAAGCTGGACTTGACATTAATTTAAGACTGATCTTAATAGATTCTCTAGACTCTGTAATGTACAGTCATGTGATTAACTGCAAGACTGCAAAGCAAATATGGGAAACCATTGAAACTGTGAATGAAGGAACAGAGGAAGTTAGGGAGAATCGACTAGAAATTATGACTTCTGAGTATGAACACTTTCGATCAGCATCCAATGAAAGTATTCAAGATGTGTTTGAAAGATATAACAAACTTGTCAACAATTTACAGATGCATGGCAAGTACTACACTCAGAAAGAGATCAACAGAAAATTTCTACTGTCAATGCCTGTCCATCTAGAACATAGGATTACAGCTATCAGAGAGTCAAGGAATCTAAGTGAAATTACTGTAGAAAGACTCTTTGGTGTTTTAAAAACCTATGAACTGGAACAATCTCAACAAAAAGAGATTTATGGAAAAGGAAGAGTTGCTAATACTTCTACAGCTCTTATTGTTGAGAACAAACAGGAAGTGGAAGATAAGGTTATTCAACCTTGTAATGTTGACAATGGTAAACTTGAAGTTGAAGTTGGTCAAACGAATGCTAGTCCAGATGAAGGAGACTTCTATTCGTTAGAAGAGCTAGATCAGTTGGAAGATGAGTCCATGGCTTTGTTGGTAAGGAAATTCAGTAACTTCAGATTAAGGAAGAATCCCAAGTTCAGGTACAAATCTAATTATAACAGGTTCCAAAGAGGAGGTTCTTCATCCTCAAGTAACAGAGGAGGTTACAAAACTGGAATAGTTGAAAGAAGTAAAATTAGATGCTACAACTGTAATGAACTTGGACATTTCGCTACTGAATGTCAGAAGCCAAAACAAAACCAAAGAAAAGACTTTGGATCTGAGAAGAAGAAGACAGGTAAAGCCTATGTGGCTGCTGGAAAGAGTTGGGATGATACAGACTCTGAAGATGAAGAGTATGGCAATCTTGCCCTGATGGCAAAATCTGATAACTCCAGTGGTACTTCATTTGAGGTATCATGTACTGAAAGTCAATATATCTATCAACTTAGTGATTCACTAGGTTGTGCTAATAGAGAGATTGAAAGGATCAATTTGTTAAATACAGATCTTAGTAATCAATTATCAGAATTACACGATGTAAAAAATTGCCATGATAAATAAAAATCAGAAATAAGAATTCTAAAAGAACTTGAGAGGTCTTTAGCGTTGATAGTGGTTCAACAACGTGATACAATAGCTGAGCTTGAAATAAGGGTTAGTGCTACTTCTAATTCATGTAAAGTGGCTAAAGAGTTGTTTAACCAACAAGCTATTAATCAAACCGTGGGTATTGGGTTTGACTATAATGAAGCTATTGGTCGAAAAAGCATTATTACCCCTAATCGTGTCAGTGCTGTAGATAGGGGTATACCATTAGTGCTTAAGGGTGTTAGTAACCCACTCTTTAAGACATCCATAGCAGAACCGTTGGATACTACATCTTTAATCATTAAGGAAGAGATGCGCATTGAGGATTTAGCTAATGGCGTAGTCTTAGAAAGTAATAAAGTTGTTAAAAATGATGAAGATAGAAAAACTGTGTTTAAGAAAGCAGAAAGAGTTGGTGAGTCTACTAGTTCCTTGAAAACTAGTAGTAGAAGTAACAACATGAATAAATGCAACAACATATCTACCATGCATGCTATTCCTGTTATTGATACTGCTCATAAGAAATGCAATGCTGTTAATTGCATGTCTTGTGCTTTTAATTTAATGTCTGCTTACTTTAACGGTAATCATGCATGTATTGAGAAGAATGTTCCTAGACAGCAAATGAGCAGAAATAAACATGTTAGATCCAGGACTGTAAAATCACCTAATTCTAAAATTAGGACTCCAAGTCCTTCTTAGGATATGGTAAAGACATGGTTACCCAAGCTGAAACAAAAACAAGTTAAAGCTGTTTACAGGGTTAAATGTCCAGTACCTGAAGAAAATGTTGTTAAAATAAAAAGTGTTGCTTTACCTGATAAAGGTCAATTCTTTAAGTACTCCGGACCCAATCAAATTTGGGTTTCGAAGAAAGTCTAACCAATTTGTCATTGCAGGGTTTGAAACAGGTTGAGCGAGTCATGTGGATTCTGGACAGTGGATGTTCAAGGCATATGACCGGAGATAGAGCCCTGCTGACAAATGTGGTGGAGAAGGCCGGCCCAGTCGTTACCTTTGGAGATAACAGCAAAGGTAAAACTGATGGATATGGCAGATTAGAAGCTGGAAATGTTATCGTTGAAGATGTTTCTTTTGTGAACGGCCTTGAGCACAATTTGCTCAGTATTAGTCAATTCTGTGACAAAGGTTAAGAAGTTCATTTCAACAAGAAGAATTGTCTAATATCACACAAGAGAAATGAAAGGCCGCAGTTGACTGGAGTAAGAAAAGGAAACTTGTACATAGCCAATATGAACTCTGGAAGCACAGAAGAAATTAGATGTTTTTATTCAAAGGCATCCACTGATGAAAGTTGGTTATGGCACAAGAAACTTTCTCACCTAAACTTCAAAACAATGAATTCTCTATTGAAAAGAGAGTTGGTGAGAGGTTTACCTTCGATTGAATTTACACAGGAAGGTCTATGTGATGCTTGTCAAAAAAGGAAGTTAAAAAGGGCAACTCATAGGAGCACTAACATATCATCAATAACTGAACCATTACAACTTCTCCATATGGATTTGTTTGGTCCAGTTAGTGTGATGTCTATGTCAAGAAAAAGCTATGCTCTAGTGATTGTTGATGATTTCTCAAAATTCACATGGGTACTATTTCTGAACTCAAAAGATGAAACTCCACAACTGGTAGTTGATCACATTAAGTTAATTGAGCTGGATTCTAATCGTCCAGTTATAGCTATAAGGTCAGACAACGGAACTGAGTTCAAGAATGCAGTTCTGAATGACTTTTGCACTGAAAAGGGTATAACTAGACAGTACTCGGCTCCCAGAACTCCTCAACAAAATGGGGTAGTTGAAAGAAAGAATAGAACCTTGATTGAAGCTGCACGTACAATGCTAAGTGAATCAAGGCTTCCATTGAGCTTTTGGGCTGAAGCTGTCAACACTGCATGCTATACCCAGAATCGAACACTTATCAATAAAGACTTAATGAAGACACCATATGAAGCTCTACATGACAAGAAACCAACTCTCAAGTATTTCCATGTATTTGGGACAAAATGCTTTGTGCTGAAAGAAGGAGATGATCAAGGTGGCAAATTTGAAGAAAAAGCACATGAAGCAATATTTATTGGTTATACTAGAAGAGCCTACAAGGTGTATCTTATTGATCAACAGAAAACTATGGAAAGTGTCAATGTTACATTTGATGACACAAAACTCCCAAGTATCCAAAATGAAGAACCATCTGAAAAGCTTAAGTTTGATGACATGTCAGACTCAGATTCAGATGATGACAATCAACCTGACGTTGTTGCTAATAATAATAATCCAAATGTTGGTGGTAATGATCAAGGTGATGCTGGTGAAAACAATGATAATTTTCAAGACACCACTGATACTCTTGAACCATCAACAAGTCAAACTGGCAATAACTCAGGGGGAGATAATGAAGGGTCAACAAGTCATACTCAACATCATACTGAAGATCAAGGCGAATCATCAAGATCAATTCTTCCCAAACAAACTGTTTGGAATAGAGCTCATCCTTTTTAGCTGATTCTTGGTGATCCAGATGTTGGTGTGAAAACAAGAAGAGCTTATCAGAATCAATGTAACTATTCTGGGTTCCTGTCTGTCATGGAACCTAAGAAAGTAGAAGAAGCTCTATCTGATCCTGATTGGGTGATTGCTATGCAAGATGAACTCAATCAATTTAAGCAACTAGAAGTATAGAAGCTGGCACCCAGACCTAAAGATAGAAAAGTGGTGGACACAAGATGGGTATTCAGAAACAAACTAGATGAAGATGGCACTGTGATAAGAAACAAAGCAAGACTGGTAGCTAAAGGTTATTCTCAAGCTGAAGGCATTGATTATGACGAGACCTATGCTCCAGTGGCAAGACTTGAGGCCATCAGAATATTCTTGGCATTTGCATCCTATTCAAGATTCAAAGTTTATCAAATGGATGTCAAGAGTGCCTTTCTGAATGGTAAGCTAGATGAAGAAGTTTATGTAGAACAGCCCCCTGGTTTTGAAGATCAAGATCATCTGGACTGTGTATACTTTCTTTACAAAGCTATCTATGGTCTTAAGCAAGCCCCAAGAAAATGGTATGACACTCTTTCTGAATTTCTATTAGAAAATGGTTTTATAAGAGGTGTCATAGACAAAACGCTCTTCACTAAAAGACATAAGAATGATATAATACTAGTCCAAGTCTATGTGGACGATATTATATTTGGGTCTACTAATGAGCTTCTATGCAAGAAGTTTTCTAAGTTAATGCAGGGTAGGTTTGAAATGAGCATGATGGGAGAACTGAAATTCTTTCTTGGATTACAAATAAGTCAGAGACAAGATGGAATATTTATTTGTCAATCCAAGTACATCAAGGAACTTCTCAAGAAATATCACATGGAGGAGTGCTCATCAGCAAAGACACCATCAACTATAGCTGTCAAAATTGGTTTATGTGAAAGTTCTGCCAAGGTAGATATCACAGGCTATAGAGGTATGATTGGCTCTTTGCTTTACCTAACTGCTAGTAGACCAGATATAATGTTTGCCACATGCTTGTGTGCAAGGTTCCAAGCGAACCCTAAAGAAATACATCTCACTGCTGTCAAAAGAATTTTAAGATATCTAAAGGGTACGCCTAATTTAGGCATCTGGTACCCTAACGAATCTGGTTTTACTTTAGTAGGATATACAGATTCTGACTATGCAGGAAGTGTTGTAGACAGGAAAAGTACATCTGGGAGTTGTCAATACCTAGGTGGAAGATTGGTATCCTGGTTCAGTAAGAAACAGCAAACAGTTTCCAACTCTACAGCCGAAGCTGAATATATAGCTGCTGGAAGCTGTTGTGCTCAGATCTTATGGATTAGAAATCAATTAATGGACTATGGCATTGTATTGGAAAATATCCCTATTTTATGTGATAATACAAGTGCCATAGCAATCGCCAGCAATCCTGTGCAGCACTCAAGGACAAAGCACATTGACATAAGGTATCATTTTATAAGAGAGCATGTAATGAATGGTACAGTGGAACTACTATTTGTAGGCTCTGGAGATCAAACTGCAGATATTTTTACTAAGTCGCTTAATGAATCCTCATTCACTAGAGTTGTTAGTGAATTGGATATGTTAAACAGTCCTAGTAATTAATACTGTTAATATCTGAAATTTGATCTTTAATAATTTTGCAAGTGATTATTATGTGAATATTTGTTGTTTGAAATCACTTGTATAATTATTTTACCAACTGATTTTCTTACTTGTTTAGTTATCTTTCACTCTGTTTATTCATATTATTTAATACTTCACATTTCTGTATTTTTAGAATATTTGTAAATATTTATTTCTATTTTAATAATTATTTTATTAAATGTTTTGTAGTGTTTGTCCTTTTGTTATTTATATTTGTTCTCGTAAAAAGATTAATCCATGTTTCTGTAAAATATTTACTTATAGTATTTTTAATAATATATTAGAGTGTATTTTAATTGGATTAATTATGTACATTAATTTGTATTTTATTAGCATATTATTAGCAGTTTAATTAATTGTCTTGTTTGTGATTATAATATCAAGACAATCGCCAAGACAATCCACAGATTGTCTTGGAAGGTTATTTTGTTGATAATAAAATATTTTTCAGATTTTTATTCTGTTTTTATTTTGTTTTACTCAAAACAAACGATTGTCTTGATAGTTTTGAACTACCAAGACAATCGGCAAGACAATGATTGTCTTGGAGTGTCTTTTCTATATTTTCAAAATTTTAAAAAAAATGTGTGTTATTTGTTGTTAATCAGTTAAATAATTGATTGTCTTGATAGTATTTATACTACCAAGACAATCGGCAAGACAATCAAACCGATTGTCTTGTAATGTAGTTTTGTACTTAAAAAAAAACACAAAAACAGAAAATCAGATCTCAAACACAGTCAATACAATCTATACTCTCGTGTCTTTACACAGAGCTCTACATATACTTACGATATATACACACATATCAACGAAACGCTGCTCAATTTTTTTCTCAACCAAACTGAAATCCAAGAACAGATTCGAATAGATCGTTTGATTTCCTTTCTTGTGAACCGATCAGTTTCGAATTTTGTTAAAGTTTTTGAAAATCAATTTTTCAAAAGTTTAATCGGGTTTTAGGTGTTTTAAAAGTTCTAGATTTTTTCTGAGAATTCTAAAAATAGATTGAGACTCCTAGTGGTCAAGAGAACATCATATAAATTTTTGGAATTTTTCTGACAAATTTGAATTAATTCGAATTTTTAATTAATTTTAATTAATTATTAATTCTGAAAATTTTCGAATTGTTTTAATTTTCTTAAAATTAAAGTGTATTTTTGTGTTTAAAAATAGCTGATAATTTTGAGATAATGAAACATAATTTGGTTGGCTATTTTAATCCGAACGATTGTCCCTACGATCGATTTAGGCCGATACGATTTTTGAATGACGATTCAATTATCCGAACTGCCATTTCGATTGAAGCCCCAATTAAGATAGGACCACTGAGATTGATTTGCACAGAAGCTGTGGTGTCTGAAGACTTGACCTCATTTTCTTTTGATTTTGATGGTACACACCACGTCGTGACAGAATCAACCCTTACTACTGTATTGGGCCTTCCTGCGGATAATTTTGATCCATTTCCAACCAGTGAACAACTCTATCAATTCTTCATTGATATTAATTATCATGGAGCAATTGATATGAACAACCTGAACAAAAGGAATCTGGTTCAACAATGGGATGCATTCTTCGACACGATCTCCAAGGTATTTGCTAATTCAGCCAGAGGTAATTTTCACTTACTCACCTCTATGTTACAAACTATTGGTTATGCTGTTGCTAACAACCGTAGAATCAATATTGGTAACCTACTTTGGAGTACTATTATTAACAGGATTGTTAAGGCCAGAAGGGATTTTGATGAGGGTAAGAAAGTTCTATGTTATTATTCTAGATTTTTAACTTTGTTATTTAATCATCTTGTTCCTGTTGGTCAACAAACAGTTTTTAGGAATGACAACCCTATGGTATCAGGCAGGCAAACCAAGAAAATATTCACTAGCCTTGATACACATAGAAAGTTGATAAATGTGCCAGTGTATATTACACCATATTTGTCTAACTTCATAAATCTACCTGTCATTCCTCGACTCTTGAATGCACTTGAACCTGAACCTCTAAATGTACCTGTCCCTGAACAATAACATCAAATGGAACAATCTATTCCTTCAGGTACAGCTACTGCATCAATGGAGCAGGTATTGCCTTCTATCTCTCAAAATATTTCTGGAGCCCAAGTGGCTGATAGGTCAGACCAAGAGGTTGTAGAACCACAGCCTCTATCCCAGGTCTTAGAGCCAAACACTGTGTCTAACCAAATCTCTAAACCTAAAGCCAGAAGCAAGTTGTTGACAAAAAGAGCTGATAGAAGAAGTGATAATGTGAGTGATCCCACAGCTCTGCCTCCACCAAAGAAGAGAAGAAACCTATTACTTGAGGCATCTGTTAGCCCATCCATTTCCTCCCAACAGGACTTGGACATTGAAATGGCCGATGAACTGTTACTAATTTCTTCCTCTCAACAGGATGAAATTATTGAAATTCGCCAAAGGGCCGTGGCACCTTGTACAGAGTCAAGCACACCTCTATTACTCACAATGGGGGAAAACATTAACGTAGAATCTAATGTTGCTAAGAACACTGAGCAAGGAGTGCACGATAGGATTGTTACAGTGCCTACCATTGTTACGGTAGAAGAGCCTTCACAGGCTTCAGAGGGAAATCTTGACTCTCTGCCAATTATAATAGAGTCATCATCTCCCCTCCCAGGAGGAACATTCCTGGCTCCTTCAAGGGATTTTTCACTCGCAGATTTATCTGGAGAAAGTGAAAGGCAACTTGGTCATCCTATCACTGAAGAAATTCAGCTATCAAATCCAAATGAATTGATAGAGATGACTGAGGATTGGGAATTGCGAATTCCCATTGCACCACCACTGACCTCTCCAGAAGAGGCTAGGGTGATTTCTTATGCAGGTACAGCTCAAGGAAAGGAGCTAGTGTTGAGTGATGTGAGGACCACCATAAATATGAGTGAAACACATGCACGAAAGGAGAGTGACATATCCTTGAGTGAACATCAGGTGAGCGCACACACTGACACAAACACTTTGTCTCTCATGGATCAAATCAAAGAACTGCAAAAGAAATTGATGGAAACTGAGGCTGAAAAACAAGTTTTAAAAGCACAAGTGGATGGACGGTCTTCTTCTTCCACCTCTGTCAACAATCAGCTCATGATCATTCGTGACGATGTCCACAACATAAAGACTACACTCACTCCAGCAATCAATACATTGATACAATCCAACTCTCAGGCATCTACAGAAAGAACAGATATTCTAAATGCTATTGACAGACTCTCTAATAGGGTGGATGAACTTCAAGTGGAAATGCATGAAACTGCTCAATCATATTCGACAACCTTTACGAATCTTGAAGAAAAGTATGATTACATGTTTGAAGGACTTGATCATCTATACAACATTGTTAAACCTACTCATAATATCACACCAGAACAAAGAGCATATTTTGAAGACTATGATGATGATAATGAAGGGGATAATGATGCAAATAGGGAGCTTGACAGTCAACGTAAGTCTGTAGAGGATTCCTCAACTAAGGGGGAGAAGTTTGGAGATGGAGGAGCAGGTAAGTCTGGAGAAGCAGGAGGAAGTAAGTCAGGAGGTCAAGGGAGGCATAAAGAGAAATCTGAGAAGTCTACCAAGGGAAAAGAAAAAGCTGCTCATGATCAGGATGTATTCAAGTTTGATTTCGATCTCAAGAATAGTAAGTTTGAAGTACAACAATTAAATGATATCGAAGAAGATCTTTCAAACTGGCAAGATGATCCTGAGTTTGAGAAGGAACTGCAAGAGGAGAAAGCTGATCGTCAGATGAGACAAGCTAAGCTTGAAAAGACCAGACAGGTAGTGAATGAAAGATTGAAGCTGAAGCAAGCTGAAGATGCAGAGAAACAGAAGCTACATGCAATCAGTGTACAGGAAAGGAAAAGAGATATTCAGTTGAAGATTGGTCCAAAGTGGGATAGAGCAAGAGAAATTTTTGATTCTATTCAGAACACTGCTAATGATGATGAACGTTTACTCCAGCTACTTCAACAGTTTCAAGAGACCAATCCAGATTACTTGAAATATATGGATGCACTGATGCTGGAAATCTCAAGGATAGTAGCTGGGTTTGACAGATGTGCAGATCAACTGATAATTCAGATTGACTCTCGTACAATGGGTTCTCTCTATGTGTCACTTCAAATCTTTCAACAGAGAAGCTTGATGGAACTATGGATTATGTCCATAAAGGTAAAAAGGTTTTCTGAACTGAATATTTTACTTCATGAAAGACTTTTGGAGTTTGCGCAAAGGAATAGTCCACAAGTTATTCAAACTCCACATCATGTTAAGTTTCTCAAGGGTAATACTCTACACTCTTGTTTCCTTGATTCTTAGTCGATGAAATTATACACTGCATCTCATCTGGTCTGGTTAGAACATATGCTGAGGACTACAGGATTCAAAGATAAAGAAAGTATCTTTGTTGCTGACATTATTCGATCATATTCTTTAACTGGTTTTGAAAAGAAATATTACATTCTTCGGAATCGGCTATGGGGTAACCTTGGAATCTTGCCTAAGAAACCTAAAGGTCTTGTGTCAGATTATGAACGTGTACTTGACAAGGATTTGATCAAAACCTTGGATGATCAAGAACGATTTGACACAGAGAATATCAGAAGATTCCTAGAGCAAGAAGATGAAGTTGAACCTGGAGAGATAAGGGATGAAGAAACTTCAAAGTGAAGAACAGCTCTACATGTGATATCTTTAGAGCTTAGATAGGTCAAGATAGAAAATTGTATTATATGATCAGTCTAGAGGATCATCTATCTTTTATTTATCTTTTATGTTTGAATCTGGACAATGTTAAATATAAACCAGAACTTTTCTTTTATTTACTTTGTGTTTAAAGTTTTATCTTTTACTAATTTAAGTTGAGTTAGTTGAGTAATCCTCTAGGTATTTGCTTGTTATCTTCTAACAAACAAATAGGGGGAGATTGAAAGGCATATGACACAGCCTATTTGTAGTTCGAGGACTCAACTCAACTTAAGCTTAGTTTGTAATAAGTAAATAACTTTAACTGTCACAGGAATCTCAGGAGGTACTATCTGTCAGAAGAAAAACCCTAAAGTCAATCTATAGTTTTGATGTTTTACACTGGAAGAAGTTCAGATTGCTGATCAAGCCTCAGTATAGCATCAAAGAAGTGGATTTATTTCCAAGACAGAGATTTCTAGAGTGACAGGTTCAGACAGTATACAATGAAGTACAAGAAGGAGAAAGAAATGAGAAGAAAAATGAATCACATTTTTAATGTGAAAATTAAAGGACAGTCATTGAAGTTAGTCGTTCATGAACCAGACAGTACATGGAACGTCAACAAAATATTCAGTGGTATTCCTTTATTTCTTTCAGTGATTCAGAAAAGAATTAAGACAATCCAAGGATATATAATTATTCTTGTTTAATTAATTTAAATCAAGTAGTCAATTTAATTAATTAATTAATTCATCTTGAATTAATTCTTTAATTAAATTAATTATTAGATTAATTAAATCTGATTAATTATTTAAGTAAGAATAAATTAAAATGATTATTTATTAATCAATTTTAATTTAATTCTGAAAAAATGAACTAGCAAGACAATCCCTGATTGTCTTGCCGATTGTCTTGAAGGTTAAAATTAGAATAGCAAGACAATAGGAGATTGTCTTGCCGATTGTATTGAAGAAGAAATCAATAAAGCAAGACAATTTCTGATTGTCTTGCCGATTGTCTTGATAATGATAATGTCTGAAAAGCTTTTGAAAAGTAGAATAAAAATCTGATTTGATTGTCTTGACGATTGTCTTGGCAGTTCAATTTGATTGTCTTGATAATGATCAAAAAGAAAAAGCTTCAGACAGAATGATAATTTTGATAAAGCAAGACAAAGATCTCAGTATTTGATTGTCTTGCCGATTGTCTTGGAAGAACCTGATTGTCTTGACGATTGTATTGTCTATTGTCTTGGCAGTACAAAACTGGTTGTCTTGGAAGAAGAAATTGTATTGAAGATTGTCTTGACAGTTGTAATTGAAGATAAAGATGCAGGGATTAATATATATCAAGACATCTCGACAGAAGGAATCAGTAAGAAAAATACAGATCAAAATATAACATTCAAGAACAGATTTCTCTCTTCTCTCTCATCAAGAACACAGCACAAGAAGCAGAAAAATTATATAGAAAATCAAGTTCATCTTATTTTTAATATCTGATCCGATAGAACTGATTTACTTGATACTCTTGTACTATTAGCGAGTTTTTACTCCTAATCTATATCTTGATTTTTATTAACAAATCTAGAAAAATTCATGTCGAATTTTCTAATTTGTTTTTATTAACTAGATATAAATTTTGTACTGTATTTGTAACAAACCCCTCAAGTTAATATAATTTTATATTCAACTTGAATTTTGTTTCATTTAATTCCGCTCAAATTTGTCAAAATATAAATTAAATTATCCGGACAAATTTCGATAAAACAATATTGTTTGTATTCAACCCCCCCTTCTACAAACATATTGGACCTAACACATATACATAAACATTTAGCACCCCAAAACATGCCTTTAGACCATTAAAGTCAAATAAGTTAAATAAATTTAAATGCAGGAGATTTTCAGAAAATTTCGGCATGAAGTATTCGTTTATCGGACTATGGGCACAACCCCCTAATATCAATCATAAACAATTTAACCCTGTTTTTTATAAAAATAAAGCTGCCTCAACTTGCAGCAACATAAAAGTAAACAAGTAAGAAAAGTACCCGCCCAGACATGCGGCACCTAGCACATAAGGAAAAGTATCCGCCTAGACATGCGGCACATAGCACATAATAATTTACATTACACTACTACTTACGCTACACCAATGATCGTATTTCTCACGCATTTTAATGATACACGTGACAATCAATCATTGATGTTCGTAAGCCCTAGGGAACAACCCCTAGCACTAACTATTACTTACGCTATATCGATGATCACACCACTCAAGTATATTAATTATACTCGTGATAGCAAATCATGGATATTCGTAAGCCCGAGGATCTAGTCGAAGAGAATTACACAAGTCCTTAAATATTGACATTTAGAACTCATGATCTCTTTACGACTCCTTGCAGTTAAACATATAACATTAATAATTAGTAAAGCCATCAACTACTACGACTCGCTTTATACCATTTAGCACATAAGCATTTACCATTTAGTCAACTCATATAAACTCCACAAATAATACCGACATCCCCATTAAGCAACCATAATCATTAAATCTGAATATTAATGACACCACCAAAGTGATTCCAATACTGAGTAGTTGACAATTATAACATCCCACAAATACTACAACTCCACTTATAGCACTTTGCACGTAGACAATTACAAATTGACAACTCATATAACCACACATTATGCGACTATAACAATTTGCACTTAGCACTTTAGCAATTAACAATTACAATTGAAAACTAGCACTTAACAATTAGCGATTAGCACTTCACATTTTAACAACCACTAACCCGTACATTTAATCGGACACACAATTAAACCCAACAATAATCCAAATTATTAATACTCCAATATTCTCTAAAAATCCCAATTTGGACTCCCGAAAAATAATAACTAACATATTACAAAGACTCGAGTCCAACTTCGAAAATTAAGATTTAACTATAAATTCCCGAAGTCAACTCTAATGGCCTAACTTTGACCGGCTATAACTCACTCATTTTTAATCCAATTTACATGATTCAAGATTGTATTCATTGTATTTACTCGCAAGGATTCCAAATACGTGATCAATTATAATTAGCAATTATACGCTCCAAATTAAATATGGAAATCTGGATAATAATCATAATTTACCGCATTAATCTAGTTTCCAAGTTTAACAAATAACTCACAATCATTAAACCCAACTATTAAAGAGACCATAAATAATTAAACTTCGATATTCATCAAAATCCCCAAGTTTTAACTCGACTATTACACGACAATAATAATAATAATTAATAATCACAAGACCCGAGCATATTATCGGATTTACAACTAACCTCCACAATATAGTTACCAACATACTTTCCGAATTAAATTTCGGGAATACAACAATGCTCATATTTACAACCTTAAGCTAGTTACGAAAAAATTAACACCATAACGCTCGCACTTTACCACTAATTAAAATTATAAAAATTAAACTACATCATAATTTACAACTAATTAAATTACCGCAATTAAATACATTTAACTCACAATTTAAAACTAATTAAATTCACAACAATTAAACTCGAAATTTAAATATAATCTAACACGGAAATTAAATAATAAACAGGAGAGTATATCATTACGATTCCGATCCGAAATCTCCACCATCTCTCTCTCTCTCTCTCTCTCTCTCTCTCTCTCTCTCTGCAGCATCTCTCCATCCCCTCTCTGTCCTGCCCAGCGACCACCACGCACGACCGCGCCTCCAGCCTTCCGCCGCCGCTGCCGGACTCGTCGCCGCCGTCCTCCGGCGAGCTCAAACCCCCCAAACCCCGTCCTCCTCCTCTGTTGCACACACACACACACAACTCACACACACACCCGCGCACATATACACACACACGCGTATATACACGCACACACACACTCTTACACGAATTATATATATATATATATATATACATGTATGTCTAGCTAATTGATTGCAAAATTGAAAACCCCCAATTATTAAACCCTAATTTTTCCCCTCTTTTTTGATTTCTCTCTCCCCGATTGTGTTTTGTGCGGCTGCTGTGATGTCTCGATGAATGTATATGAGCTGTGTTAGTGTTACAAACCTAATGGGCCTTGGGCCCAATCCAATTTAAAAGTAATACCTATAACTACATATCTCAAATAATATTATGAGTAAATAAATCTAGTTTGTAAAAATAAAATTTCTAGCATAATTAAATACTAGAATATTTTTAAAGATTTACGGAGAATGAATTAGAATTAAATCTCAATTTTCCAATTTAATATGCATTTTACAAATAATAATAATAATTTACAAACACAAATCGTAAAAATAAAATAATAATAATTTATTTGAAAATTCGGGTTGTCACAGTCTTCCCTCCTTAACAGGATTCCGTCCCCGGAATCCGCAGAAGAAAGAACGGGATTCTAAGACGCACCGCTTCCTTCCGACTGAAATTCCCAAGGCATACGACAATCCCCGCAACTTCGCTATCTCGCGACTCAGACGATTCGGTACACACATTTCCAATTCTTCATACCCATAGTGCTTCGGGTTGAACCGTGAAAAGAATTTCGAGAAATCCCTAATAGCCATGATTCCACTTTCAACGTACAATGTCGATCGAGGAACCTAACAATCGGAAGATCTCGATTTATTCCTTATTCAACTATTTACCGAGCAACAACGCTAGAACCCGAACACCATGTCGCCATTCGTTAAGATACAAAAGAATAATGAAAACAACTGAAATGATGAAATCCTTGAATAAAAGAGATTCCTTATCAATCTGAATGTCACACAATGTGATCATGATTAAAAACTTTAGGCAACCATTAAAGGTTACAAAAGAATAACTGAGAGATCAATATGATCCAAGAAACTCAACGTTGCGTGTCTCAGTTAAGACATTACTAAAGGTAATTAGCCTTCTTGTATTGCACAACACACAAGTGATGGCGTCCCATCCAACTTCTATCACACAGACAGATAGTCCTTGTGTCCCCTATATAATAGGGTTGTTTGTCTCAGCTAGAGTAAGGAGTTTTGAAAAGAATTCCTGGTTAAACAATAAATAGCATCTTCTAGCAAGAAACTTTCAAACGTACACCTTGGACAAAACTAAACAAATTCCAAAGGTGTTAATCCCGAAAGAAAGATTTAACGGGAGAGGATACTAGCACATGATGAGCAAGTAGTGCCGTACCACGAATAAAATTTATCCACCATTAGAAAAATTAAGGCGGAAGTTCAATTTGAACAAACCTATCAGGGCTTCAGAAAAACCTGAAAAATAGGTATCATGACAGCCTCTGACACAATCGAAACCCAACATTCGGGTGAATAAAAATGTTTAAAAGAACTATAACTTAGAAGACGGAATATATCTTCTAACACAATCTTCCAGTGAAGGAGTATCAAATAAATTATAGATGAAAAAGAATATTGTCGCGATCTCCACAGATGCATCCTCGGTCGGCTCTTCTGACGAACGATCAATCAATTCTAAACTCTCTTCGCAACGTCTTAAGATACACGATACCCTACATCGATAACAACTCATAGCAGTCTTTAAAGACTCTACTGCCACTATCTCCAATCACAAGGAATTCTACTCGGCTCGGAACCATCATCCTAAGGTAGAATCCTAATCTCGACTTACTCATTGGAATATATCCGATAATCCAACACGAACTCTATGTGAGTTCAGACACCCTCACATAACTATATATATAATCCTACGCTCTCACTTGTTTCTAGTTTCTATAACCTTTGCTCTGATACCATTCTGTAACGCCCCCAAATCCGGGGTCAGGGATATGGGTCGCTACCGCGGAAAACCTTAACAACCAAACAATCAACTGCCAATGTTAAATCTAAAACATGACATTCGACCCCTAACTACCAAGAATATTTTCAGGTTATAGACTTGGAAACAAGAAATCCAAAAACACTTATAATAACTTCTTTTATTAACTTACAACTCTTGGTACAACAATCTCTTATACAATCTTATGTTGTTAGTATCACCTTGACATAAGGTATACAACAACCACAATATTCTAATACAACAAATATTATAACTCAGGAATATGAATACCATACCAGTCTAACTAAACATCTAGTAGACAAACTCAAAATACAGAATCACTCTGAGCCGAACATCAACTCGATCCATGACTTGCCCTGCTTCGAGCTAAACTAAGTCAACTGCATCCACTATCTATCTCTGTAAAATAAGATTTAAACAAAAGCAAGAATGAGCGAAAGAGGCGCTCAGCAAGTATATAATAGAGTATACTAAAATACTTTTGGAAAACTTTGAAGGTTTTAAAATCCAACTTTGAGGATGATACCATTCTTGAAATATTCATAACGATAATTTTTCAATAGGAAATAGGTTTACAGAATTCACAAGAAATTCATCTCGATAGCTTTATAAACGATTTTTATATTTATCTCAACAATTTTTATAGCGATTTCCGATAAAAACTTTGAATAACTGAGCAACAGATGCTTCAGCTACTAAGAGACAACATTTAAGAAATTCACGAAGCTACATCAACTCTCAATTAAACAAACATTCAAGAAGTTCTCAATTATTCATAATCTCACTCTTGTCGACTAAGTACTTGCATACTTAGCTACCAGACCGGCCTGACAATAATGAGTTCATGAATAAATAAGAAGATCTCAATTCATTCTCGATTTTTAACAGTCACTGTGCAACAAATGCTTCAACGACAATCTGAATCTCGAATTAATTTAGAACAAATCAAAAAGATTTGACGCTTGATTCTCAACGATAAAAATATGATTTTTCAGAAGGAACAACCCTTAAAGATTGGGACTACGATAAGACGCTACGAGCTAAGCTGGGTGATCAGCCCATGACAGAGCTCCAATCCCGTTTACTCAATACGGGTTCTCAAATGAAAGGGGATCCCAAGCCAATGCTTATACATCATCAGGCGTCACTGCTACCGATGACGTAAATATAAAAATTGGTGACTGGCCCCTAGTCAAAAGGACGTTCCAATATGATAAGGATATTTAAAAAGGAGAATTCACATTCCCAACAGATATTGAGGTGTGTCATAATCATGACAGAATATAAACAGTTCTTATAGGGGTAAAGAACAAATGTAAACTTTTATAACACAATGGATAAAATCACAAGTGGGATAAATTGAAAGCAGTTATAAAACTGATTAAATAGACTTGAACGATTTCTCACGAATTTAAGAGTTTTAAATAAGGCATTTGCAGAACTTTCATTTTTAAGAAAGCATAATATTACACTAGAGCATTCATCATAGATATTTTAAAAACATGCATACTCTGAATGAAAGAGCACGGTTAGTAGACTTGCAATACATGCATCATACTTTCGATATAATATATATACTCTGAACAATAGAGCATAAATTAAATAATTTGCAATTATGGATTTAAATCTAGTTCGCACATTTCATATATTTCAAAATACGAATACTCTGAACGATAGAGTATGCATAGATAAACTTGCCTCTGGTCCTGAGCATAAAGCAGAAAATCGCGAATAAATCCTTCGCACCTTGTCCAAGCAATTCCATGGAGGTAACTTACCTTTCTTCATACGACGCCTCGATCTTTCCTCTTTGATGCACGTCGTTCCAACTTGATTATACCCTAATGGTACTGAAATAGTTACGAGACGTGTCAGTCCTACCTCGTATCTCGAGTAAACACAACTTGGAATTGTCACTAAATCATATAAAGTCAAACTATAGGTGTCCTCCCTATAGTTGACTATTCTATTATCACTTAGTACACATAACACATTTAGTAAAGAAAAGGAAATGGAAAAGTCCCCCTTTACCAAGTGGACATTTCCTGGAGTTAAACACATCACAATGCTACACAATTATAACACTTAATCAAACTCTACTTAACATATACAACTATAATGCCATTGACATTCTATGACACAAAATACTTAATAGATAATCCTCAAATCACAATTAATCTTCAACAGAGCACATAAATTCTCGAGACAACCATTATCCTCAAATTAATACATAAATAGACAAATTAAACCCCAAGACACAATTAATCCTCGAAATGAATTCCTTGACACATATACATAAACATTTAGCACCCCAAAACATGCCTTTAGACCATTAAAGTCAAATAAGTCAAATAAATTTAAATGCAGGAGATTTTCAGAAAATTTCGGCATGAAGTATTCGTTTATCGGACTATGGGCACAGCCCCCCAATATCAATCATAAACAATTTAACCCTGTTTTTTATAAAAATAAAGCTGCCTCAACTTGCAGCAACATAAAAGTAAACAAGTAAGAAAAGTACCCGCCCAGACATGCGGCACCTAGCACATAAGGAAAAGTATCCCCTAGACATGCGGCACATAGCACATAATAATTTACATTACACTACTACTTACGCTACACCAATGATCGTATTTATCACGCATTTTAATGATACACGTGACAATCAATCATTGATGTTCGTAAGCCCTAGGGAACAACCCCTAGCACTAACTATTACTTACGCTATATCGATGATCACACCACTCAAGTATATTAATTATACTCGTGATAGCAAATCATGGATATTCGTAAGCCCGAGGATCTAGTCGAAGAGAATTACACAAGTCCTTAAATATTGACATTTAGAACTCATGATCTCTTTACGACTCCTCGCAGTTAAACATATAACATTCATAATTAGTAAAGGCATCAACTACTACGACTCGCTTTATACCATTTAGCACATAAGCATTTACCATTTAGTCAACTCATATAAACTCCACAAATAATACCGACATCCCCATTAAGCAACCATAATCATTAAATCTGAATATTAATGACACCACCAAAGTGATTCCAATACTGAGTAGTTGACAATTATAACATCCCACAAATACTACAACTCCACTTATAGCACTTTGCACGTAGACAATTACAAATTGACAACTCATATAACCACACATTATGCGACTATAACAATTTGCACTTAGCACTTTAGCAATTAACAATTACAATTGAAAACTAGCACTTAACAATTAGCGATTAGCACTTCACATTTTAACAACCACTAACCCGTACATTTAATCGGACACACAATTAAACCCAACAATAATCCAAATTATTAATACTCCAATATTCTCTAAAAATCCCAATTTGGACTCCCGAAAAATAATAACTAACATATTACAAAGACTCGAGTCCAACTTCGAAAATTAAGATTTAACTATAAATTCCTGAAGTCAACTCTAATGGCCTAACTTTGACCGG
This sequence comes from Saposhnikovia divaricata, assembly GCA_036435485.1. Classification (NCBI taxonomy): domain Eukaryota; kingdom Viridiplantae; phylum Streptophyta; class Magnoliopsida; order Apiales; family Apiaceae; genus Saposhnikovia; species Saposhnikovia divaricata. The sequence continues at coordinate 81,565,123 of CM071598.1, forward strand.
CTATAACTCACTCATTTTTAATCCAATTTACATGATTCAAGATTGTATTCATTGTATTTACTCGCAAGGATTCCAAATACGTGATCAATTATAATTAGCAATTATACGCTCCAAATTAAATATGGAAATCCGGATAATAATCATAATTTACCGCATTAATCTAGTTTCCAAGTTTAACAAATAACTCACAATCATTAAACCCAATTATTAAAGAGACCATAAATAATTAAATTTCGATATTCATCAAAATCCCCAAGTTTTAACTCGACTATTACACGACAATAATAATAATAATTAATAATCACAAGACCCGAGCATATTATCGGATTTACAACTAACCTCCACAATATAGTTACCAACATACTTTCCGAATTAAATTTCGGGAATACAACAATGCTCATATTTACAACCTTAAGCTAGTTACGAAAAAATTAACACCATAACGCTCGCACTTTACCACTAATTAAAATTATAACAATTAAACTACATCATAATTTACAACTAATTAAATTACCGCAATTAAATACATTTAACTCACAATTTAAAACTAATTAAATTCACAACAATTAAACTCGAAATTTAAATATAATCTAACACGGAAATTAAATAATAAACAGGAGAGTATACCATTACGATTCCGATCCGAAATCTCCACCATATCTCTCTCTCTCTCTCTCTCTCTCTCTCTCTCTCTCTCTCTCTCTCTATCTGGACCATCTCTCCAGCCCCTCTCTGTCCTGCCCAGCGACCACCACGCACGACCGCACCTCCAGCCTTCCGCCGCCGCTGCCGGACTCGTCGCCGCCGTCCTCCGGCGAGCTCAAACCCCCCAAACCCCGTCCTCCTCCTCTGTTTCACACACACACACACAACTCACACACACACCCGCGCACATATACACACACACGCGTATATACACGCACACACACACTCTTACACGAATTGTATATATATATATATATATATATATATATATATATATATATATATATATATATATATATATATATATATATATACACGCGTATATACACGCACACACACACTCTTACACGAATTGTATATATATATATATATATATATATATATATATACATGTATGTCTAGCTAATTGATTGCAAAATTGAAAACCCCCAATTATTAAACCCTAATTTTTCCCCTCTTTTTTGATTCCTCTCTCCCCGATTGTGTTCTGTGCGGCTGCTGTGATGTCTCGATGAATGTATATGAGCTATGTTAGTGTTAGAAACCTAATGGGCCTTGGGCCCAATCCAATTTAAAAGTAATACCTATAACTACATATCTTAAATAATATTATGAGTAAATAAATCTAGTTTGTAAAAATAAAATTTCTAGCATAATTAAATACTAGAATATTTTTAAAGATTTACGGAGAATGAATTAGAATTAAATCTCAATTTTCCAATTTAATATGCATTTTACAAATAATAATAATAATTTACAAACACAAATCGTAAAAATAAAATAATAATAATTTATTTAAAAATTCGGGTTGTCACATCAATTATATTTAACATTTTTATTCCAAGTTAATAATTTCTTATCCATATTTTAGGCTTTGTTAATAAGTATCTCGTTGGTGGGTTGTATTTGCAGATAAATTTGATTTTGTACTATCTTATTGTGAATGATAAGTCCCCTTTTCTTTTTTCTTAATTTACTCTATTTTTCGACAAATATCTCTCTTTATTGAGAGTCTAGTACCCCGTTGGTGGATTTTGTTTACGCATATATTGGATTTTTCTATATTAGTTTATTGATTTGGGTAGTGCAGAATCGCAATTATGATCGGTTACTCGAATACGTTTTGTAAAATCTGATATACATATTCCTCATGATTATAACAAACTGTTAAATTATCTCGCCAAGAAGGGTGAAGGTTGTACATTTCAGTAATATAAGCGAGGTATATACCACAATTGAAGATTTTTTCAACGACTGGATGAAGGAAATCCCGATTTGATCTATTTTACTATGTGTTTGTTCAATTTTGATTATTTTTATAGATGTTGTATGCTCTTTTATTAAGGAATTAATTACCTATAAAAAATGATGATTTAAAGGAAAATTTATTATTTTTATTAGTTTAGTAGATGTCGTATGCCCTTTTATTGATGAATTAATCACGTATAAAAAATGGTAATTTATAAAAAAAAAAATCTACGCTGAGTTGAGTAATTTATTATAGAAATATTCAATAACAATATTTCATTGATTCTGTATTAATTTTTATTTTTTGATTGATAATTTATACATAATTAATGTCTAATTGTCTAATAGTATTTAAGAGTATATTTAATATTTTGCATAATTTAAATATATTATCACATCAATTTGTTTGCCCCATTAGTTATTACATATTAAAAAAATATTCATAAAACATTGAAAGAAAATTGGTTTAAAATTTGTTTTAATATTTTAATTAGAAGAATCTAACTTTCTTATAATTGATTAATTTAAAAGTTAATATAACTTAAATTTTGAAGGCGTAATTAAATCAGTGTGCTATATATTTTTTTAATTTTAAGAAATTTTTAATTCAGTAATAGCAGATTTATAAAATTTGGTTGTACCTTATGATTTTATATTGAGAGTTTGAGATGTTAAAGTATTAATTGTTAAGTACCCACAATAAGTAAAATATGATGACAATGATATTATTGTTTTAATTTTAGTGCTTAATTCTGATTGGCTCTAATATACATTCATGAAAATTAATCCTTAATATATATTAGTGTAATTATGATTAATTGTAAATCAAAATTAGGATAAATTAGTTAATATTTGAAAATCAGTTAATGTTATATTTTTTTAATAATCCTGATTGATTTTAATTTAAAATAGTAATTTAATATAAATATTTTTGACATTAAAAAATATGTAATAAATAGGTATGTTAAATCAAGTAACTACTACATTTAAATTAGAATTAACCAATCATGATTAGTATAGTAAGATGTTAAATCAAGTAACTACTATATTTAAATTAGAATTGCTAACCAACCATGGTTAGTATACTAAGATGAGAATGTTAAATAAGGAATTTTTTTAATATAATATGATTGGTCTAAATTTAAAATTGATCTCTGATTGGTGCTAAAATAATTCATAATTTTCTGACTGGCTAACTAACTCTTAACTGTACATGGGTAGACTCAGGTATTATAATAAAAGATTAGTAAGGTTGGATCGTCGAGAATTATTTTTAAATAAATCGAAATAAAATTCCGTGATAAAGCACTAGTTATTAGTATTAGTCAATTTAGTTGTTTATTGATGAGATCTCAAACCAAAATAATTTTTTATTTTTTTGAAAATTTGGGAACATTAATAAATCATATATAATTTAACATCCATACGGTTGGATCGTCGAGAATTATTTTTAAAAATTTGAAATAATAATCCGTGACAAAGCACTAATTACTCGTACTAGTCAATTTAGTTATTTATTGCTAATATCTCAAACCAAAATAATTTTTAATTTTTGAAAATTTGGGAATATCAATAAATTAAATATATCTTAACATCCGCACGGTTGGATCGTCGAGAATTATTTTTTTAACAAATTGAAAAAAAAGTTTGTGACAAAGTACTAGTTATTAGTACCGATCAATTTAGTTGTTTATTGCTAAAATCTCAAACCGAAAAAATTCTTTATTTTTTGAAAATTTAAAACATCAATAAATTAGATATATCTTAACATCCATACGGTTGGATCATCGAGAATTATTTTAAAAAAATAGAAGAATTATCCGTGACAAAGCACTAGTTACTAGTTATCGTCAATTTAGTTGTTTATTACTAAGATCTCAAAACAAAATAATTTTTTATTTTTTGAAAATTTGGGAACCTTAATAAATTAGATTTATTTTAACATTCGTACGGTTGTATCATCGAGAATTATTTTAAAAATATCAAAACAATAGTCCGTGACAAAGCACTAGTTACTAGTATTAGTCAATTCAGTTGTTTATTACTAAGATCTCAAACCAAAATAATTTTGTATTTGTTAAAAATTTGGGAAAATCACTAAATTAGATATATCTTGACAAATGCGGCCTGAACCGAATTTTCCTACATCCACATAGAATCCGATTCAAAACAGTAAATATTCGAAAAAGAATCGAATCCAATTTGATCCGATCTTAATCTAAAATTAATCCGATTTTAATTCGAATTTGACCCGAACCGAATTAGATCCGCTCCGAACCGAACATTCCCAAAATATACCTTAACCGAAAGTGGATCCGAACCGAATCATATCCGATCCGAACCAAACGGACTCTAAATATATCATAACCGAAAGCGAATTCGATCCGAAACCGGCCCGTTTATCCGATTTGCCAGGTCTAGTTATAAGTAATTACAACGAGATTTAAACATGATTTTGGAGCTTGAAATCAAAGAGGAAATGAAGAGAGGAAGAAGGATATACCCAGCAGCTGAAAACCTCGAGCAAGAAGAAGAATGAGGCGGTGGGTACTGATATATAGAGGCAGGGGTAAATCTGTCATTTGCCAAATGCTGAAAAATCTATTTTCTTTTAAAAATTGATTTTAATCCTTTAAAAATCGAAATAAAATAGGGAATTAGTAGGAAAATAAATTTTAAAATTCTAAAATGAAGTTTATGAAATTAAAACCTCCCAATATTTTTCAAATAATTTTAGGATCAAAAATGAATTTTATATGAATTTTTGAAATAAAGAACCTTTAAAAGAAATAAAGCTTTTTAAATCGTTTTAAAATACTAAAACACACAATTAAATACTCCCACTAATTTTATAAACTAAATCATATCACAAAGATGATAATACAAAAGATTTCATGATTTAAAACAACTCCAATGATTTTATAAGCTTTTTGGAAGATTAAAAAAAATGCACTTTAAAAATACTTTAAATACTCTAAAAATACAAATAAAATTGCACGAGCATATACGACACATACCAACAATCACATAATCACATAAACATGATTTTCACACATACCTTGACTTTACAAAATATATCTATCATTTAGTTCACATAAGTTTCTTTTAACAACTAAATAAACACTTATAAAAGCTAAAGTAAAGAGCAATCACTGGTTATTAATAATCCATAATTATAACTAAAATCATGACATATAATAAATTTAAAAATAAAACGAAGAAAGCAAATATTAAATCAGTAAATTAAAACCTAAAAAAACCAACCAAAAAAAATAAAGCAACCTGAAAATCACCAAACAGAAGCCATGCACATTGTGAATTAAACAAAATAAGAATGAATAAAAAAATTAAAAGAAAATAGATGAAGACAGTAAACAGAAGTAAGAAAAGGGTTACAAACATTGTGATAAAATCTGATCAGTAGAAGCAATGATGTTTGTAAATATATAAGAAAATAAAATTTCTTTTCTATTTGGAATATGTAAATTTGAATTTTTCTTTCCTAAAAATTCAAAAACTTTTTCTATTTCAAAGATGTTAATCTTTTTTTTGACGAAAAAAGATGTTAATCTTAATGTTAAAAAAGGAAATTTTGATTTCTTATCTATAAAATAGGGCCTAAAGAAGGAAGTTGTAATTTTAATATTTAAAATAGAGGAGCTCTAGAAAAATAGATAACTAGGATTCGAGCGATTCTAGAGCTTCTGGGAATTTTCCTTTATATAATACTAGTTGACTAAGCCGCGCTTTGCGGCGGCCTTATAATTTTTTTTAAAGAAATAAAAATATGAATTTAAAAAATAAAGCGAAAAGAAAATATCTATAAATAAATTAATGAACACAATATTGTACAAATTTTAATATATATATATATATGACACTAATAAACTATATACTTATTTTTTATGTTGATTTTGTTTCACGTTTTCTTAGGTCGACACTCGTTGTAATAAATACATATAAGACACGTTTTTCGACGATCTTGTAATATTTTTTAAAAATTTTCAAAATATAGACTGTTTAAGAAAGAAATCAAAAAAAGTATTTATAAATAAATTAGTGAACAAAATATTGTACAAATTTTAATATGTATATAGACAACAAAAAAAACCATATACATACTTTTTACGTCGATTTTGTGTCACGTTTTCTTAGGCCGACACCCGTTGTAATAAATACATGTTGATAAAAGAGTAGATTTGATTGAATTAATTAAAAGAAAACGTTGGAATATTATGATCAAGAATAATGAGAAGATAACAACGACAAATTAACAATTAACAATAAATAAATAAATAGTGAATGGTAAAAGTTCAAACCTTTTGTGCCAAGTTTCTCAAGTGTTTCTACTTCTAAAGATCTCCTAATTCTTGTTCACACGATCAAGTATTTCTGTACCGAGATCACTAACAAAAAAATACAAAATCCAAAGCAAAGCAAAAAAAAAAAAAATAGAAGAAGACAAAAGCAAACAGAAGCAAAAAAAAAAGGTCACAAACAATGTGATAAAATTTGATCGTTATAAGCTATGAATTTATATATATATATATATATATATATATATATATATATATATATATATATATATATATAAGAATATAAAATTTCTTTTCTATTTCAAATATATGTAAGAATATAAATTTCTTTTATATTTCAAATATGTAAATTTAAATTTTTCTTCCATACAAATTCAAAAACCTTTTCTATTTCGAACATGTTAATATAAAAAAAGGAAGTTCTGAATTATATTTTTTTTTCTATTTCGAATATATAAATTTGACTTCTTCTTCCTTATAAATTCGAAAACTTTTTCTATTTCGAAAATGTTAGTGCTGAAAAAAAGGAAGTTTTGATTTCTTTTCTAAAAAATAAGGCCTAAAGAAGGAAGTTTTAATTTTATTATTTAAAATAGAGGAGCTTTAGAAAATTAGAAAAGTTTTATAATGACATACGATTAACAATGAAAATTAGAGACGTTGTGATTGATAAAACTTTGTAGTGTAAATGTAGTGAAAGCAAGATCTGAATAAGATGATAAAAGTTTTATACAATAGTCTATTTTATACAACTTAAAAGAGGTTTTGACTTTTCTTTTATACAATGGTTTATTTTATACAACTTAAAAAAGGTTTTGACTGGGGATTTTCCTTATTTAAAATTGAGGAGTTGTAGTAAATTAGAAAAATACGAATCGAGCGATTCTAGAGCGCCTGTGGATTTTCCTTTATATGTATAATAGATAGATAGATATTAAAGACTAGTTGACTAAGCCGCACTTTGCAGCGGCTTTGTAATATTTTTTAAAAAAATTCAAAATATAAATTTGAGAAAAAAATCGAAAAAAATATCTATAAATAAATTGATGAACTCAATATCGTACAAATTTTCATGTACATAGAAACAACTGAATAAACTATATGCTTATTTTTATATCGATTTTGTATCGCGTTTTTTTAGAGCGACATCCCGTTGTAATAAATACATATAAGCCGCGTTTCGCGGCGGCATTATAATATTTTTTTAAAATTTTTCAAAATATAGACTATTTAACAAAGAAATAAAAAAGAAAATATAAATAAATTAGGGAATAGGTGTTTCTGTACCGAGATCACTAACAAGAAAATACAAAAGCCAAAGTAAAGAACAACCAGTGGTTACTAATAATCCATAATTATAACTAAAATCATAAAGAATCATAAATTTAAAATGAAATGAAGAAAGCAAAAATTAAACAGTAAATTCAAACTTTGAAAACCAACAAAAAAGTAACTTAAAAATCACATAAAACCAGTGACACACACAAACTTATCTATATACATTGAGAATTAAACAAAATAAGAGTGAATTAAAAAATTAAAAGAAAATAGACGAAGATAAAATCAAATAGAAGCAAGAAAAGGGTTACAAACATGGTGATAAAATTTGATCGTTAGAAGCAATGATTATATATATCTCAAAATATAAAATTTCTTTTCTATTTCAAATATGTAAATTTGAATTCTTCCAACCTATAAATTCAAAAAAAAAAAAATCTATTTCGAATATGTTAATATTAAAAAAAAGGAATATTTAAAAACCATTTGTATTTCTAAATTGAAAATTTCTTGTCTAATTTAAAATAAATTTTGATTTTTTTTTTCCTAAAAAATAGGACCTAAAAAAGGAAATTTTCATTTTAATTATTTAAAATAAGGAAAAGAAGCTCAAAAACCTTTTCTATTTCAAATTTAAAAATTTCTTGTTCAATTTAAATAAGGTGTCGATTTCCTTTTGTAAAAAATAGGACTTAAAGAAGAAAATTTTGATTTTAATTATTTAAATAAAGGAGCTCTAAAAAAATATAGAAATATGATTCGAGAGATCTGAGAGCTCCTGAAGGTTCTCCTTTTTATAAAACTAGTCGACTAAGCCGCGCTTCGCGGCGGCCTTATAATTATTTTAAAAAAATTTTAAACAAAGATCATTTCAGAAAAAAAAACGTCAAAAATATTTTATAATATCAATATAAATTGGTGAATGATGTCTTAAAAATAAAGATTTAAATCGCAAGCGCCGATCTCGTTTTAGTATTTATGATTCGTTCCACAGAGACTTTTATTTTCGCAAACTTAATTTTTAATTTAATCGAATTAGGACAAGTGGATTTTTGAGAATTTAATTGGATTTTATACTAATTAATTCCGAAAAGAAAATTTAATCTAATTTTAAAAGAAAATTAAATTTTATTCTAATTCTAAACTAATTAAAAGTAAAATGTGCAAAATTATCCTAACAATTATTAAAAGTAGAAATTTAAATTTAACTAATTTTATTTACACAAAATTCTAACTAAATTTCGACATGACTCGTTCGTAATTAAACTAGCCAAAAATTATCAACCACCCAAAATAACAAATCTTATATTTCGATTAAATCTCAGAATTTGCAGAACAACAAAACAGAAACATAAAATTCGGTATTGAACTCGTCTGCAAAACTTGACTCAAAACGAAACGGACCAAAACAGAAAACAAAACAATTCAATCTAACACAGCAAACCAACAACTCAACCATTACAAGAACTCAACACTACAACTTAACAAAACTCAGAAAACGCAGCATAAAACTCAGTCACGAACTCGCAAAAATGCAACAACAACTCGGTCGACAACTCAGCTAACTCACAAGACTCGAACTCAGTGTAATTAAACTCAGGCGCGAACTTAAACGAAACCAAAACAAAACAATAAAACTCAGAAAAAACCGAGTTAAACTCGGTGACCGCGAATTCAAGAAGCAAGAAGAAGAAAACAGAGGATTTGTGTGTTGTTTACAATGAGGAAGAAACGAATGAAGGAGATGGGTTTTGAAGAAAAAGAAAAACAAAGTAATGGGTTTATTGGTTTTGGATTGAAACGAAGCGGTGGATAGTTGAACTGGGGAGGGGTTTGTTTACAGAAAACGAAGAGAAGAAGGGGAAGGGGATTTTAAACAAAGGGGATTAACAGAGCTGGGTTTGTTGAAATCGAAAGAAGAAGAACAAGAATGGGAGAAAAAGACACAGTTTGGGGAGAAAGAAAAAAAGAAGAAGCAAGCAGCTGGGTTTGTTTGTCTGAGCTTTAACTTAACGAAAACAGAGAACGAAGCATTCGAGAGAGAAAAAACAGGGGAGATTTATTGCTTCGAATTAACACAAAAAATTGAAGAAAACAAGTACCTAAATTAATAAAACTAATATATATATATATATATATATATATATATTTTTTTTTTTTCTTACACTAACGCATCAAACATAAAAATTAAGATCTGTAATTAAAATTGTGAAACCCACAATAAAATTGAAATTGAAAAATGTTCAAATATGATTATTAACTAAAAACAAGAAAATAAAAATCGTTACTTTCAACCCTAAGTGGTTAGCGTTTCGCTACTTTGTCCAATAATCGGATTTACGAAAATAACGAAAACAAAGCTTGTATTAAAATGAGGGAAGTGTTTACAAAGAACAATTACAAAAATGAAGATGGAGGCTACAACTAAATTTTAGGGTAAAGAAAATAAAACTAAGATGGTAGGTGTATGTTAAAAGAAATGAAAGGGGGTATTTATAGGTGAGAATTAGGGTTTTGGGGTGCTTTTTGCAATTTCCCTGTTTGCTCCAAAATCCTAGCTCTTTTTCCTTCTTTCATTTTGGTCCTTTTTCTTTCTCTTTTGCCATTCTTTGCACTTTATTTCTTTATTTTGCCATTTCTTCATTTTTCTCGAATTTCCTGAAATACAACAAAATAAGTTATTAAAATATGAGTTCAAGCAGCAAATAGGTAAAAAAAATATGCAAAAATATGCACTTATCAAATGCCCCTATACCTATCTTTTGCTCGTCCTCGAGTAAAACAACAAACAAAAAAAATGCAAAATGAAAATCCTATACTCACTGTCGTAGGAATCACGGGTAATTTTAGCTTTACCAACCCGTTAAACTCATAGACGATCTCTACAAGAGGAGTGTTGTCTCTTAAGGGTTTACAGAAGATATACCCATAAATCTTTGAGATAAATCAGGAAGTATCCAACTTTCCTCTTTCACTCTAGCTTTCATTGGTGTCAACAAAACAACTTTGTAGGAAAATATATGCCTTAAAGGTTATTATAATAATAGCCAAATTATAGGTTCCCACAATCCACATGATTAGACTCTAAAAATTTACAAAAAAATCCCAAGGTGTGTAGTGAATTTAAGGCCTTTGATGGATAAGTGCATACGAACATTTTCTCCTTTTTTCAACCAATATTGAACTAACCCAATCTCTATCAAAACAAGTATGTAGCCAAACTTCACGTTCTTAGTAGTTAGACCGACCGTGCAATGGTTGAGGTCCCACAAGACTTTTGTATCAATACCCATTTATCGAGTTTTAGGTCAACAATCCCATATCACAAGGGACCTTAGGTTGCTAGGCACAAAGTCCCCTCGGACTTACTTACTCGGGTTATCAATGAGCCCAACCTAGCCGATTTTCCTACTAAGAATTTATTATTACAAAATTTACACTAGCACTCTACAATTACAAACCTTTATTGACTTTTTTTTAACGAAAACACTATAGGAGCCAAATCTCGCAAAGGTTTGATTCGACATTGTTATAACATGTGGGTTCTCTCTCAGGTATCGAATAACATTCCTATACAATTTTTCCATCAAAAGTCTTGTGCAAATGTGTCGTCTTGGGCTTTTAAGCAAAAATTTGTTCGACACAAGTTTCATGAGGAAAAGCCTTACTTGACTACGTTCAAATTATCTAAAGCCATTATACATATAATTTTCGAAAAATAGTCAACACCAACTAGTTCTAAAATTTAAAGAGTGGGAAGGACAACTAAGCTAAAATAACAGGTAATTGGATTTTTTCAATTTATGTATTTACACTAAAACCCCCCATACCTAAATCATGCATTGTCCTCAATGTATGCAAAATGCATGATAAATGACAAGGGAGAATGGTGAGAAAATACCTGATAAGGATGAAAGAGATTTTACAATTACCTACTGAAGAAACTTACTTGAATCATGGATCGATGAGGTGAATAACCTCTTCCTCGGGATCAAGTGGCAGCTCTAAGAATGGTTTGAGTCTTTGTCCATTAACTTTAAATATATCACCATTTTTAAGATTTTCAATTTCAACAGCACGATGAGGAAACACGATCCTAACAATGTAATGACCTTCCCACCTAGATCTCAATTTCCCGGGAAATAAATGAATCCTAGATTTGTATAAAAGACTTACCGGCGGTGGGTAAGTCAAAGTTCAATTCTTTAATGGCCCACAAGGCCCTATGTTCTAGTTCAACGGGCAATTGAAAGGCCTTGCCAAACACAATTCTGTAAGGGGACATGCCCAAAACAGTCTTAAAGGCGGTCCGGTAGGCCCATAAGGCATCTATCAGTTTGATGGACCAATCCTTCCTATTCGAGTTGACAGTCTTTTCTAAAATTTGTTTGATTTGCCTATTCGAGACTTCAACTTGACCACTAGTTTGTGGATGATAAGGGGTGGCCAACCTATGAGTGATTGAGTACTTTTTCAAAAGGGACTCAAATTGATGATTCTTGAGGACGACCATGGTCACTAATGATAGCCCTAGGTGTGCCAAATCGAGAAAAGATATTCTCTTTTAAGAATTTAAGGACGACCTTGTTATCATTGGACTTAGTCGGTATGGCTTCTACCCACTTAGACATATAATCAACCGCTAAGAGAATGTAGAGGTTTCCAAAAGAGTTAGGAAAGGGACCCATAAAATCTATGCCCCACACATCAAAAATTTAGATGACTAGGATGGGACTCATTGGCATCATATTTCTTCTAGTGATCTTTCCTAAGTGTTGACACCTACTACAAGCGGCACAGAATTCTACAGCATCCCCGAACAAACTAGGCCAATAAAACCCGCTTTGGAGGATTTTTAGCCGCTGTTTTCTTAGCACTAAAATGTCCTCCACAAGCTTGGTCATGACAGAAAGAAAGGATATTCTTGAATTCATGGTTTGGGATGCACCTCAGAATGATTTCGTCGGGACAGTATTTAAAGAGATACGGGTCGTCCTAAAAGAATTATTTGACCTGTGAAAAAAATTTCGATCTATCTTGGGTAGACCAATGAGAGGGAATGTCACCAGTTGCAAGATAATTTACAATGTCGGCGAACCAAGGAGGAGTAGAGATGGACAGAAGTTGCTCGTCCGGAAAAGATTCGTTTACAGGGGAGTCGATGGTGGACTCTACTATCAAGCGAGAAAGATGATCGGCGACAACATTCTCAGAACCCTTCTTATCCCTTATTTCTAGGTCAAACTCTTGAAGCAAGAGGATCCACCTAATCAATCGGGCTTTAGAATCTTTCTTAGAGAATAGATAACGAAGATCGGCATGATCGATGTAAACAATAATTTTTGAACCGATAAGATAAGACCGAAACTTGTCGAGAGCAAAGACTACGGCTAGAAGTTCCTTTTCGGTGGTAGAATAATTAATTTAGGAATCATTCAAAGTTTTGCTCGCATAGTAAATGACACGGGGCATCTTATCAATTCGTTTCCCTAAAATGGCTCCTACCGCATAATCAGAAGCATCACACATCAACTCGAATGGGAGATTCCAATCGGGAGATCGAATGATTGGGGCAGAAGTCAATTCTTTCTTAAGGTGCTCAAAAGATTGTAAACAATCACTATTGAAATCGAATTTGACATCTTTCCCGAGAAGAGTGGTTAAGGGTCTAGCCTTCTTGCTAAAATCCTTAATGAAACGCCTATAAAAACCTGCATGGCCTAGGAAAGAACGAATGGCTTTGACCAACTTGGGTGGGGGTAGATTTGCAATGAGGTCAACTTTGGCTTTATCGACTTCTATCCCCTTTTTAGAAATTTTATGACCAAGAACGATTCCTTCTTTAACTATGAAGTAGCATTTTTCCCAATTAAGAACGAGGTTGGTTTCTTTACAACATTTAAGGATTAACACAAGATGACTTAGACATTGAGAAAAAGACGAACCAAAGATTGAAAAGTCATCGATAAAGATCTCGAGAAAATCCCCTACCATGTCAGAAAAGATGCTCATCATGCACCTTTGGAAAGTGGCTGGAGCAGTGGTTAGACCAAAGGCTAAACGTCGGTAGGCAAAAGTTCCAAAGGGACATGTGAAAGTTGTCTTTTCTTGGTCTTCGGGAGCAATGGGAATTTGAAAATAGCCAGAATACCATCTAGAAAACAATAGAACAAATGACCAGCCAACCTTTCTAACATTTTATCGATAAAAGGCAAAGAAAAGTGGTCTTCTCTAGTGGCAGAATTGAGTTTCCTATAGTCTATGCACACCCTCCAATCGGATTGAACATGGGTAGGCACTTGCTCATCATTCTCATTAGTGACAATGGTAATGCCTGACTTCTTCGGAACTACTTGAATGGGGCTGACCCAAGAGCTATCAGAAATGGGATAAATGATCCCATTATCGAGACACTTAAGAATTTCTTTTCGAACGACTTCCATCATGGTGGGGTTCAAACGCCGTTGAGGATCTCGAACGGGTTTCGCATCATCAGCTAAGTGAATCCGATGTTGGACAATGGCCGGACTAATTCCTTTAATATCAGAGATACTCCAACCTATGGCTTCCTTATGTTCTCTAAGCACACTTACGAGCTCATCCTCGTGTGACTTGGTCAAATTAGAGGCAATTATAACGGGAAGAGACTCATTAGTACCTAAAAAGGTATACTTAAGAGTGTCGGGAAGAGGTTTTAGTTCTAAATCGGGTGGCTTCGACTCAACGGGTTCACTAGCTTCGAAAAGTGACAAAGGAATCGATTCACATGCTTGGTTATTTGTAAGAATGGTGGAATCTAACATTGCATTGACCTCACTTGTATATTTGAAAACATCCCAATTTTGACTAAAGTGGTTTAAACAAAAATCAAGAGCATCATTAGGGTTTAAGAATTCTTGATCAACTATTTCATCAATTAAATTGACATCCATAGGTTGATCATAAAAATCATCGGGTTGTTTCCCTACATGGAAAATGTTGAGGTCAATTGTCATGTTCCCAAATGTTAGCTTCATTAATCCATTCCTATAATTAATCAAGGCATTGGAGGTGGTTAGAAATGGCCTTCCTAGGATGATAGGAATCTGATTCTTAGGGTCCTTGACCGGTTCAGTTTCTAGAACGACAAAGTCAACGGGGAATAAAAAATCACCTACTTTAATTAGCACATCTTCAATAATTCCCTTAAGAATTTTGACAGAGCGATCGGCTAATTGAAGCGTAACATTAGTTCTTTGAAGTTCTCCTAAACCTAGGGCTTGATAGACAGAAAAGGGAAGCAAGTTTACACTAGCGCCTAGATCTAGTAAAGCCTTGTCCACAAAAGTATTGCCTATGACACATGAAATTGTAGGACAACCAGGGCCCTTATATTTCAAGGGAATTTGGTTCGAAAGAATTGAACTAACTTGAGAAGTCAAAAAGACTTTCTTAGGGACGTGATTGGTTCGCTTATGAGTGCACAAATCTTTTAGACATTTCGCATAAGAAAGTATTTGTTGAATCGCATCTAAAAGAGGAATGTTGATTTTGACTTGCTTGAAAACTTCTATGATTTTATCTATTTGAGCCGTTTGTTTAGGAGAAATGAGTCTTTGTGGATAAGGAGCTTTCGGCTTAAAGACTCGTTCACCAGGTTCTTCGGGGACGGGTTTCAAGGTTGTCCCACTCGTCGATCCTGGTTCTTTTGAACTTTCGGGTTCAAGACTAGCGTTTGTTTCAGAATTTGACTTGTCTTCTTCGGGAGACTTGTCACCGACATGATTTTCTACTTGCTTACCGGACCTTAGAGAAATGACAGCGTTTACATTGTCATGAGGTGTTTAATTAAGAGGAAATTTAGGATTGACCTTGGGTTGACTTGGAAGCTTGTTCCTCTCGCGCTCACAAATAGTGTTTGCTAGTTGACCTAATTGAACCTCTAACTTAGATATGGCTTGGGTATTAGAATTCAATAATTTCCAATCTTGAGTTATGGTTTGCATGAAGTTGGTTTGAGATTTCACTAAAGCCTCGATACTCTTTTTTAAGGAATTAAGTCGATTATCCGAATCGTTAAACCCGGGGGGGTTCAATGGTGCTTGAATCAGGTTAGGATAATGACCTTGGTTTGGAGTCGGGCAAGAGTTCGGCTTTTGAAAAGAAGGTGGCGGAGGCTGGAAATTTTGACCATGATTCCATGAAAAATTCAGGTGGTTCTTCCACCCGGGATTGTAGGTCGGTGCAAACGGGTCATTCCTAGGCCTAGGTTGGAACATTACATTCACTTGTGTTAGCACAAAATAACTCAAGCGCACATTGTCACAAGTAATATATAAATAAATCAAGTTCGTTCCCACAGAGATCTAGAATGGTGTTCAATTCAATTAATGTACCTATGCACCGATGTTTGGTTTTTATCCACTGCTAAGACAAATAACAAATTGGGTTTTTATTAACTACTAAAATAATTATAAAATTAAAGATTAACTAACTACTGAGATTAAAATCGATTTACTAATATGAGAATAAAACATGGGATCCTAACTTCATTAAATACTTCCTTTAGAGATCATGCCTTTAATCAATATATGTGATGAGTTGATAACTAATCAGATAACACGAAATCAGTACACGCTATCTTTCGACATACGCATACTAAACTACACATCAACCACAAGATAGATAGAAGCTATGTAGACACCAATTATGGTTAGACCCTATATGTCTATAAGATTTGAAAACATAATGGTTAAAGAACAAGTTATCTATTAAGATTACATAAGGTAGTATGAGATAGTTCAAATCACACCACAATCATAAATATAATCCATAAACTTATGCTAGCATGGCAAGTTCTAAATCTCTAGATCCACTTTCGCATTCACTAGAAATTAACAAGGCAACTTAGATGTTCGCGACGCATCAAAGAAGAATAAGCGCAACCATACTAGGATATCAATAATTCATCACACACATATCAATAAGGCAATCAACTACTAAATTCCGTAAATAAATCCATTAGGACCCCATGACAACGATTAGTTCATGATCGAACGTCTCATCGTCACGGGGTTTGATGAAAGCATGATGTAAAACAAAGAAGTAATGGTATGATAATGAATAAGGGTTAAAGGTATAGAGATCAAATCCAAGAGCATCCAAAAGTTACACCAAATTGAAGAATACAAGAAAAAGCTATGTCTAGTTCTTCTTGTCATCACGTTCTTCGCCTTCGATTACTCGATCTCGTGCTCTCAATAATATCTCTGATGTGTTTTGTGGTCGTGGGTTCTGTTTTTGTGCTCCCAAAGATGTGTATTTATAGCCCCAAGTTGCCTCCTTAACAAGCAATTGCCATTCTTGAGTTGGAATAGAAGATCGGCAAATTCCATCTTTAAATGGGATATGATTAGCAATTTCCATGATTACAACTGATTATGGAATGTTCCCGCCGTCCAAAGTGATTGCCATAACAATTAGGATTAGATTACAAAGCAATTTCCCATTCTGAATTGAAAACTGCAAGTTTATGTCGGACATGGGCGCGGCCGCACGGCTCTCCAAAACAATCCAGGCGCGCCCGCGAGCGTTCAATCCTGGGACTTCTGTCAAGCACCCGCGCGCTGCTTTAGTTCATTCTGAGCGTGCCCGCGCGCCTCCTGTTTATGCAGACAGTTTTTTTTCTCTTCTGATTTCTTCTCCAATGCTTTTGCAACTTCAATGACTTGTTCTTTTGCTAAAAACACACTTTAAACAATGAAACCTCCACACCTACATAGAAACCATGTCCTGCACAATCTCCATAAAAACACATTAAAACACACAAATACTTGAGGTACAAGCGATCAATTTAAGCCAAAAATGAAGCGATCCAAGTGGATAAAAATCCACTTATCAACTTGCTCAAAGTTGGGACAATGTTGAGACTCGAAGTTCGAAGGATTATGGTTCGGGTATACGGACGTAGTTGCGGGACCACTAAGAGTTTCTAAAGCTTCAAGTCGTCTAGTAAGAGTAGCTAATTTGGCATCGGTTGCAATCGAATTTCCAATCGAATGCAGACCCCTAGATGTACTAGATGACTCGTTGGACTTATTAGGTTCCCTAGTAGACTCCCACAACATCGTCTTTTCTGCTAATTCCTCGAAAAAGGCCCACCCTTCGCCCACATCTTTTTCCATGAATTTACCTTGGCACATAGACTCTGACAAAGCGGTTGTCGGACTATCTAAGGCCTCGTAAACAATCTTACAAAGTCTCCATTTTTTTATTCCAAGGTAGGGGCATTATGATAATAGACTTTTAAAATGATCGAAATATTTCCAAAAAGACTCCTTTTCCTTTTGATGAAATTGATTTATCTCATTTGTAATCCTTGTAGTCTTGTGATTAGGAAAATATTTTTTTAGAAAAATTACCACAAATCCCTCCTACGTGGAAATAGAATTAACCGGTAGGCTATACAACCATTTTTAGCATTTTTTTAAGCGTAAAATTAATGAGCCGAAGCCTAATTGAGTCCTCGGTTAATTTTTTGAGTTTTTGTAAGGCACAAACCTCCTCGAATTCATGAATAAACAGATAAGGGTCCTCACCATCGCTCCCGGTAAACTTAGGTAACATGCTAATGTGGTGAGCTTTAATCTCAATATTATTACCATTAACCGGGGGAAGAGTGATACACGAAGGTTGGGACGATCGGGTGGGGTAACAACGATCCTTAAGAGACACGGCCATGGTCATTAATGGTTCAGAATTTTCTAAAGACTCGGATTCAGAAGAGGAAGAAATCTCAAATGATCTCACTAGCCTAGCAGAATTATCCCTAATCCAAGTAGTTCGCATAAACCACGAAAGAAACACGTAGCAAATAAGTGCGATAAAATCAACAAATAAAAGAAAGGGTGAAAAAAAATAAAAGAAAAATTCTAGACTTAGGGTTCCTTAATAAAATAAATTAGACCTTGCTCCTAACTTTAAGGACCACCAAAAATTCGGTAAATCAATAATTATTCAAACCGATTTGGCCAGGTAGATGCAAGCATTGCCAAGAGGATAAACACCAGCCTAGACACCAAATCTTAATTGGTCAGGTAAGCTTTCGCTTGCCTAGACACCAAAAAGTCAGAATAATTAAAGATTACGTCCTTTTTTAGGTACCTCCCTAATTGAGCGCGAAATTCCTAGGGGCCATATCTAATGTAATTTTATTAAAGGCTAAGGTATGCAAAATGAGGAATTAATTGTTTTTGGGCTAAGGAAAGAGTGATGAAATCCCTTCCCTTATCTTGCGATTGGGTTTTGCCCTTAAAAATTATTAAAATGATGCAAAACACAACGAGATAAAAAAAACTATAAACAATTATGGATGCTTACACTACGTGTCCTAAATAAAGAAAAGAAGAAATTTAACGTACCTTTGGGTACTCCAGCGATCACTACAATTTATAAGTTAAGAAAAATTAAAACAAGGAAATAAAAATCTAGATGATGTGCCCTAAGTTATTAAATGCATGATGCAACAATTATGTAATTTCTAACTAAATTTTTTTTTGATTTTCTAAAAAATAAATATGCCGAAAAGAGAGAAATACGGGTTACCGAAGCATGTTTCCAAAAATTCCAATTTGTTCCAAGCTCCGTGAGAAGATCCCCGTAATTTTCAACTTTCACAAAAAAAATGATATAAAAATGAGACAAGTAAAACTAATCCGAAAAATTAAAAATTAAGTAGCGAAAAATTATAGTCCCCGGCAGCGACGTCAAAAACTTGATGTCCTAAAAATAAAGATTTAAATTGCAAGCGCACGATCTCGTTTTAGTATTTATGATTCGTTCCACAGAGACTTTTTATTTTCGCAAACTTAATTTTTAATTTAATCGAATTAGGATAAGTGGATTTTTGAGAATTTGATTGGATTTTATACTAACTAATTCCGAAAAGAAAATTTAATCTAATTTTAAAAGAAAATTAAATTTTAATCAAATTCTAAACTAATTAAAAATAAAATGTGCAAAATTATTCTAACAATTATTAAAAGTAGAAATTTAAATTTAACTAATTTTATTTACACAAAATTCTAACTAAATTTCGACATGACTCGTTCGTAATTAAACTAGCCAAAAATTATCAACCACCCAAAATAACAAATCTTATATTTCGATTAAATCTCAGAATTTGCAGAACAACGAAACAGAAACATAAAATTCAGTATTGAACTCGTCTGCAAAACTCAACTCAAAACGAAACGGACCAAAACAGTAAACAAAACAATTCAATCGAACACAGTAAACCAACAACTCAGCCATTACAAGAACTCAACACTACAACTTAACAAAACTCAGAAAACGCAGCACAAAACTCAGTCACGAACTCACAAAAATGCAACAACAACTCAGTCGACAACTCAGCTGACTCACAAGACTCGAACTCAGCATAATTAAACTCAGGCGCGAACTTAAACGAAACCAAAACAAAACTGTTGGGTTTGTTGAAATCGAAAGAAGAAGAACAAGAATGAGAGAAAAAGACAAAGTTTGGGGAGAAAGAAAAAAAAAGAAGCAAGCTGCTGGGTTTGTTTGTCTGAGCTATAGCTTAACGAAAACATAGAACAAAGCATTCGAGAGAAAAAAAAACAGGGGAGATTTATTGCTTCGAATTAACACCAAAAATTGTAGAAAACAAGTACCTAAATTAATAAAACTGATATATATATATATATATATATATATATATATATATATATATATATATATATATATATATATATATATATTCTTACACTAACGCATCAAACATAAAAATTAAGATCTGTAATTAAAATTGTGAAACCCACAATAAAATTGAAATTTAAAAGGGTTCAAATATGATTATTAACTAAAAACAAGAAAATAAAAATCGTTACTTTCAACCCCAAGTGGTTAGCGTTTCGCTACTTTGTCCACTAATCGGATTTACGAAAATAACGAAAACAAAGCTTGTATTAAAATGAGGGAAGTGTTTACAAAGAACAATTACAAAAATGAAGATGGAGGCTACAACTAAATTTTATGGTAAAGAAAATAAAACTAAGATGGTAGGTGTATGTTAAAACAAATGAAGGGGGGGTATTTATAGGTGAGAATTAGGGTTTTGGGGTGCTTTTTGCAATTTCCCTATTTGCTCCAAAATCCTAGCTCTTTTTCCTACTTTCATTTTGGTCCTTTTTCTTTCTCTTTTGCCCTTCTTTGCACTTTATTTCTTTATTTTGCCATTTCTTCATTTTTCTCGAATTTCCTGAAAAACAACAAAATAAGTTATTAAAATATGAGTTCAAGCAGCAAATAGGTAATAAAAATATGCAAAAATATGCACTTATCAGTGAACACAATATTGTATAAATTAAATATACATAGATAATAAGATAAATTATTCATATATTTTTCTATACCGATTTTGTCTTACGATTTTTTAGGCCAACACCCGTTTTATATATTATAAAAATACTAAGCGTACACAATAATTAAAATTTAAATACTAAAATGCTCTTTGACTTTGATTTATCGATTTTGCCTCACAATTTTTAGGCCGACGCCCTTGTATATATTTTAAAATTACTAAGTATATACAATAATAAAAATTTAAATATTAAAGAGGTTCTGGGTTCGATACTCGCTTACCACGAGATTTGTCAATGAACAGATACTCATTGTAAAAAGGCTATAAGCCAAAATATTCAAAAAATTTAAATATTAAAATCCTTTTTTACTTTAATTTCGGTTTAAAAAACATAAAAAGCTATAAGAAAATCAGTGTAATTAGAATTTGAAAGTGCAAAATCATAATAAAGTATGATGCTAACAGTGTTTAAAGAAAAATACACATATAATAACAACTCTTTTAGTGCTTGTATCACCAAAACTCTTTCCACAAACGTATACATATAAATCAAATTTATGATCAAAATAGATAAAAAAACGAAGAGTGGTTAAAAGGAAAGACGAAAAGCAAACATTCAATTGATCATGATCACCTGGCATGATCTCTCTTCTTTTTCTACGTGAAGGTTGACATGGTGAAAACTGTATAGTTCAAACATAAAATTCTAATGCATAAATAAAATTATATAAGTAGTTTTTTTACTGAAATTCAAACCAAAACTTTTGTCATAACAATATATAAAAAAAATAGATGTCGTAAATTCTTAACTTGTAGTGCATAGTAGGACTTGAGGAAACTCCTGAATCAGAATTGACAGGTGCACATCATCATCATGAATCCAGCTTCTTTCTTTAATAATATTAATATCATCAAATTACATCCATCTTCTTTGTATTGCGACAAAACTTTAGCGCCTATTCCTGCATCTTACGAAAAAAAAAAAAAGAACAGCAATCAAGACTAATTGTTTATGTTCAAGAAGATACAGACACTCTAAAAGCAAACATAAATATAAAGAGAACTAATATTTTTGGACTATATAAATTTTTTTATAAATCGAGTAAATATGATTACAAACATGCTGATAAAATTTGATTATTAGAAGTAATGATTATATATATATAAGAATATAATTTTTTTTTTATTTCGAATATATAATATACGAATATAATTTTTTATTTCAAATATATAATTTTTTCTTCCCAACAAATTCGAAAACATTTTCTATTTCGAATTTGCAATTTGAATTCTTCTTCCCTACAAATTCGAGAACCTTTTTTATTTCAAAGATTTTTATGTTAACGTTTATATTAATATTAAAAAAGAAAGTTTTGATTTCTTTTCTAAAAAATAGGGTCTAAAGAAAAAAAAATTAATTTTAATTATTTAAAATAAAGGAGCTCTAGAAAAATAGATAAATATAAATCGAGCGATTTTAGACCTCGATTCACATTCTCTCAAAATAAAAAACATTTTGTTCCCATGTACTCTATTTTATTTCAAAAACATACTGGTAGCTATTGAATCTTCAAAGGCTAATCCCGTGTTAAAAATACAGGACTTCATGCTTGCTAACTGCCGAATTGATAAAAGTGCAAATAGAAACTGTAAAGCATAATGTAATATAATATGTAATAGAGGACATATATAACTCAACTAGGATAAAAGATAAATAATATTAACTCTATACAGGGATCGTGAAATTTGAAGAACAGGCACCGACAAGGATCAAGTCGCTGAAAGAAGTTCATTAACATGATCAAGCCTCAGTGACAGAATAAGATGTATAAATGATTCAGTTGAAGGGCCAAAAGATTCCATGTATTTATATTATTTGAAGATACTGCTGCAGGCTAATCAATTGGAATGTAACGAAGGTGTGAAGATCAAGATCAGTGCCAGTCACTTGTGAACCAGACCAGTGCACTAAGTGTAAGCACATAC
The DNA here is from genome assembly GCA_036435485.1 of Saposhnikovia divaricata. Lineage (NCBI taxonomy): Eukaryota > Viridiplantae > Streptophyta > Magnoliopsida > Apiales > Apiaceae > Saposhnikovia > Saposhnikovia divaricata. The sequence goes on from CM071598.1 coordinate 81,588,016, forward strand.
GAGAAGGATCAACACATTAATTCACAGAAAGAATTGCCAAAGCCTATTGACGATCAAGGACAGACATAATATCTCAAGATATTGTCAAAAATTAATTTACTATGAAAATTAACTAAGTAATAGATTAATTATTTATTTATAATAAATAATTAAATTAATCTGGTACTAAAACTATTTTCTGAGATGAATTAATTCAGTAGAATATTTGAAACAAAAGAGAGAAGCCTAAAAGAAATAGCTAAAAATAGTAATACTATGCAAAGTTACTATGCACGATTACTATGCAAGATTACTATGCGTGGTTACTATGCAGGTACTGTGTAAATAGTGTTATTGTGCAAATAGTGGTTACTGTGCAAATAGTGGTTCTTATGCAGGTGGGGCCCACGTCCAAAATATTTTCAACAGATGGTTGGTGGAATAGTACTATGCAGGTAGGGCCCACGTCCAAAAATTCTCAGCAGACGCGTTTTGGTTGTTGGAATAGTGGTTACTATGCAGGTGGGGCCCACATGAATAGTACAGCATAGTACAACATAGTGACTTTCTAAAACCTATAAATAGGGTTATTGTATTTCATTTCAAAATACACCTCAACACACAACTCTCTCTTCTCTCTCTTATATCTTCTTTGTGTAAGCTGCTAGACAGTCCATCTACTAGGGAAGCCGGCTTAGCCCGCTTTCAGGAAGTGTCGGGTAGAAGGTCCTCGTGCCTAAACTATACTTAGAAGTGTTTTGGTTTTGAAGCTAATCCATTGGATTAGAAGTTGTAACACCCCTTCGAGTTTATTATCAATAAAGGTATATTTTCGGAATTATTTTTTTTGGTAGTATCATATTCAACCCCCCCTTCTACGATACTTTGGGACCTAACAATTGGTATCAGAACAAACTTCTAGCATACAAGAAGTCTAAAGATCAAAACCATTGGAAGGAAGGATACAGGTGTGAAGATTCCAATGCTTGACAAAGATAATTACTTCCACTGGAAAGTAAAAATGCACCTTCATCTCTCAACCATCGATGAAGGCTATGTAGATTGCATAGAGAAAGGACATCATGTTCCAATGAAGTCCAACTCTGGGATTGGTCAAGATACTGGCACTGTAGCTACTGGAAGGCCTATTCCAAAGAATCAAGCTGAGTACACAGATGAAGACATGGAGGAGATTCACAAAGATAGGAAGACCATGAACATTTTGTTCAATGGAATCGATCAAGATATGTTTGATAATGTCATTAACTGCACCACTGCTAAGCAAGTGTGGGACATTATCCAAACCATCTGTGAAGGAACTGAGCAGGTTAGAAAGAACAAGATGCAACTCCTCATACAACAGTATGAACACTTCTACCATAATTCTGGTGAAAATTTAACAAATATATTCAGTAGATTTCAGAAACTACTGAATGGCCTAAAGTTGTATGGGAGAACATATGAAGTCAAAGACTCCAACTTAAAATTCCTGAGATCTCTTCCTAAGGAATGGAAGCCAGTTACAGTCTCGTTGAGAAACTCCCAAGACTACAAAAGTTTTACACTTGAGAGACTATATGGTATCCTAAAAACATATGAGCTTGAAATGCAGCAAGATGAGGAAGTTGAAAAGAGCAAGAAGAAGAGTGGAGCTATAGCCTTGGTGGCCAATATTCCAACAAACCAAGATAGAGAGAAGATGAAGAATGTGGAAGCCACACCAAGTCAAAGAACTTGTGAAGGTGGAGCTGCAACTAGCAAAGGTAAAAGCAAGATGATTGAAGAACCTGATGCATTAATTGAGGATGAAGCTGAAGATCTAGATGAGTATTTGGCATTTCTGTCAAAGAGATTTTCGAAGCTAAGATTCAAGAAGAATCTAGCAGGAGCCGGGAAATTCAAGAAAAGCTATCAACCGAACAAGGATGTGGTTGAAAGATCAAAGATCAAATGTTATAGCTGTGGAATTGCTGGTCACTTTGCCAATGAATGCAGAAAATCAAAAAATGAGAAAGAGAAGAAACAGTTCGAGACTGTTGATTGCAAAAAGAAATACTTTGATCTTCTCAAGCAAAAGGAAAGAGCATTTGTATCTAGAGATGATGATTGGGCAGCTGGAGGAGACTCAAATGCAGAAGAGGAGTTTGTCAATCTTGCACTCGTGGCAAACGAAACTGATGAAGAGGGTAGTTCAGCAAGCAACCAGGTATACTCTACAAACCTAACTGAACTTTCCAAAGATGAATGTGATAATGTTGTTAATGAAATGTCTAATGAATTGTATAACATGCATGTCACATTAAAATCGCTTAACAAGGAGAACAAAAAGATTAAAGATCTTAATGCTAAGATAGGTGATAGGAATACTCTGTTAGAGACCCAACTAATTGATTTTGAAACAATGAAAAGAGATTGCCAGGATGCTAAAAATGAGTTACTTGAGGCTCTGGAAAGAGAAGAGTGTTTAATAAAATAGTTAAAAGAGGAACAAGACTTAATTGCTAAGTGAAAGGGATTGAAGGCTAAAACTGAAGAAATTTATAATATACAAGGAGTTGATTCTTTTCATAAATTAGCAGAAGTAAAGTTAGGAGTTGATGGGGAAACTGCTTCAGACAGTGACTCAATGGATGTGGTATGGCCATTGAAGTTGGAACCTGTCAGCAAAGCAACCTTGATTAAACTAAATAACCAATATGGACCTGTCAGCAAAAACTTTGTAGTTGGAGATGCAGCAAAACCAAATCTGTTGAACAAGGAAACATAGGCCATTTATCCATCAAGAAATTGAAGGATAAATTAGAAAAGACAGAACCAAAGGTTAAGGCTAAAAAGAAGAATAGAAATGGCAAAGTAGGATTTAACAAACACAGCAATTACACACCTGATAAGTATGCTCCTAGGAAAGAATGTGTAAATTATGGTAGTGTTAATCATTTGTCTGTCAACTGTAAAACTGTTAAAGATACTTCTGTGCTAGTATGCCTATATCTGTGCCTATGCCTTCTATGAATGTTACACCTAACATGTTTGTCCAACCTGCTCATGCATCTAGTCAGTATGCAAACATGCCATTCATTCATAATCCATATTACAATACTTTTTACATGCCTCAGTTGCCATGGATGATGAATAACATGTTTGCACAGACTATGCCAAATTATACATCTAGTTTTAATGCATGTGAGCAAGTGAAACAACCTATTTTTCAGAAACCTACACCAAGAGTTAAGGTTGATTTAACTCAATCAGAACCCCTGGGTAGTAAGGGCTTGAAAAATAAGAAAAAGGCTAACATGGCAGGACCCAAGAAAACTTGGGTACCAAAATCAACTTGATTTTGTTTTGATGTGTGCAGGGAAATAGAAAGAATCTTTGGTATCTGGACAGTGGTTGTTCTAGGCATATGACTGGAGATTCTACCCTGCTCACTAAGCTTGAGGAGAGAGCTGGCCCTAGCATTACCTTTGGAGATAATAGCAAATGATATACTAGAGGATATGGCTTGGTTTCACAAGGGAATGTTGTCATTGAAGAAGTAGCACTGGTTGATGGACTTAAGCATAACTTGCTAAGTGTCAGTCAACTGTGTGATAAAGGCCTCAACTGTGTGATAAAGGCCAGAATGTCTGGTTTACATTTGAAGCTTGTGTCATTTTCAAGAAAAGTGACAACAAGGTAGTGTTGACAGGAGATAGAAGAGGAAATGTGTACATTACTGACTTCAATTCAAGAAATGCAAACATGACTACATGTCTTCTCAGCAAGGCAAGTGTAGATGAAGGTTGGCTTTGGCATAAAAGACTGTCACACTTGAGTTTTAAAGCAATGAATGAGTTGGTAAAGAAGGATTTGGTTAGAGGTATTCCAAAATTGGATTACTCGATGGATGGATTGTGTGATGCATTCCAGAAAGGGAAGCAGAAGAAGGCCTCTTTCAAATCAAAGTCAATGTCATCAATTGATCAACCCTTGCAACTACTTCACATGGATCTCTTTGGACCAGTCAATGTGTTGTCAATCTCAAAGAAGAAATATTATCTTGTGATTATTGATGATTTCTCAAAATTCTATTGGACATTCTTTTTGCACTCTAAGGATGAGGCGGGTGAAGTCATTATAAATCACATCAAGATAGTTAACAACAATCCTCTACTCAAAGTAAGGAGAATTAGAAGCGACATAGAACTGAGTTCAAGAATTCAGTAATAAGAGAGTTTTGTGAAGAAGAAGGAATTATCCAAGAATTCTCTGCACCAAGAACTCCTCAACAAAATGGTGTAGTGGAAAGAAAGAACAGAAATCTAATTGAAGCTGCAAGAACAATGCTTGAAGAGTCTAAGCTACCAACATACTTTTGGGCAAAAGCTATAAACACTGCATGCTACACTCAGAATATTTCTTTGGTCAATCAAGCAAAAGGCATGACACCTTATCAACTTTTCAAAGGCAAGAAACCAACAATCAACTTTCTGCATGTCTTTGGATGCAAATTCTTTGTACTAAAAAATCATGGTGAGCATCTTGGAAAATTTGATTCAAAGGCAGAAGAAGCTATCTTTGTTGGATACTCAGCTGGAAAATCCTACAGAGTCTACAACCTCCTAAGACTAAACGTTGTAATGGAGTCCATACATGTTGTCTTTGATGACAAGAAAATATCTGGTCTAGTAGACGAAGGTTTTCATGAGTCTCTCTCATTTGAGAATGAGAGAAGTGGTGAAGAAAGTGAAGATGATGATGGAGAATGGAGATCAAATGGTGTGAGAAACAGATAAGGATCATCAGTTGAAGTGCAGAATGAACCACCTGTTGAAGAGCAACTTACACCATCAGTTGGAAATCAATTTGAAGCATCTGTAGAAAATCAAATAGAAGCATCTGTTGATGAATCTGCAAGAACTCCATCAATCTCAAGGGCCATACACTCAGGGGGAGTTTCTAACAGTCAAAACTCAATAACAAGCCACAATGATCAACACAGAGAAAATGAAGCCACTTCATCAAGGTCAAACTTACCACCATAAAGAAAATGGACCAGGGATCATCCATTTGAGCTGATCATTAGAGATCCTAATGCAAAGGTCCAAACCAGAAGAGCAACTCAAGAAGATTGCTTGTATAGCAGTTTTCTATCCAAAGAGGAACCTAAGAGAGTTGAAGATGCTCTTCTGGATCCAAACTAGGTTTTATCAATGCAAGAAGAGCTAAACCAGTTTGAAAGAAATGAAGTATGGAAACTTGTACCCAAACCTAAAGACAAATCAGTGATTGGCACTAAGTGGGTATTCAAGAACAAGATGGATGAGAATGGCATAGTCACAAGGAATAAAGCTAGATTAGTGGCTAAAGGCTACTGTCAAGAGGAAGGAATTGACTTTGAAGAAACCTTTGCACCAGTGGCAAGGTTAGAAGCAATAAGGATCTTCTTGGCCTATGCAGCGCATGCCAATTTTAAAGTTTATCAAATAGATGTCAAGAGTGCATTTCTGAATGGTATTCTGGAGGAGGAGGTGTATGTTAGTCAACCGCCTGGTTTTGAAGATACAGACTTTCCAGAATATGTGTTCTTTCTACTCAAAGCACTCTATGGCCTGAAGCAAGCACCTAGAGCCTGGTATGACACACTCTCATAGTTCCTTATAGAGAATCACTTCATTCGAGGTACTGTTGATAAAACTCTCTTTTATAAAAATGTCAATGGCTCTATGATACTTGTCCAAATTTATGTAGATGATATAATATTTGGGTCTACAGATGAGAAACTTTGCAAGAGATTTGCCAAACTCATGCAAAGTAGATATGAAATGAGTATGATGGGTGAATTAACTTATTTTCATGGTTTACAAGTTAAACAAGTGAATGAGGGAATTTTTTAAGTCAAACAAAATACATTTATGATCTTTTAAAAAGGTTTGATTTAGCAGATTGCTCTTCTGCAAAAACACCCATGGCCACTGCCACTAAGCTTGAACTGAATTCTAATGAAAAGAAGGTGGACATGACAAGCTATAGGGGCATGGTTGGATCTCTTTTATACTTTTTTTTTGTTTGCTAAATGGAGAAATATATAGAAAGAAAGGATTTACAAAAGAGCGACTACCTTGAAGCAATCTAACAGCAAAGAGTGCAAAAAGGAAGAGGCTTAGACTTGACACGCCGAGCTAAACAAGACCAAATTACAACTGTAAACCAATTAAATGGAATAACAGAAAAATGAAATAACTGGGAAAAATCCTAGCCTGCTAGCCAAGTAATAATATCACGTCTATTACAAATTTTGTTTTTGTACCATTTCAGAGAAGCAATTTTAGCTTTTATGTCCGCACGAATGACAGCAACTAGTTTCTGAGGTGATGAAATGTCTCCGTTGTGATTCCTTGCATTGCGTTCTCGCCATAAAAAATAGGAGAACGTTTGCAATGAAATCAAGCCTGCAAATCGAATTACCGAGTCTTCAATTTGCAGAACTGAGATGAGGAGGTCAGACCAGTGATGTTCTTGAGCAGGAGTGATGTGTAGGGGCGAGAGCAGCTTGTGTATAATGAACGAGGAGAAAGGACAATGCATAAACAGATGAGCGTCCGTTTCTACCCCCCCTGGACAAAGAAAACAACTTGTTAAGATTGAAAGACCAAAGCGGTGTAGCCTAGTCATTGTATAAAGCCGTCCCCAACATAAAAGCCAGTTGTGATGTGCATATCTGGGGATGCACCCCTTAAACCAAACTGCTCCATGCCAGGAATTTTCCATGCCCCTGTTTCTAATAGAGTTCCAAATCCATCTAGTATTGACTTTTGGACAATCATCCCACAGAATTCGATCAGGTTTCGAAGAGTTGATCACTGGATACAAGAAAGATGCAAGCCATCTGTTGAAAGTAGACGATGCACGATGTTGAGACGGATTCGGTTGGGGGATTGACCAAGTGTCGTTCGTTAAAAAGTCCCCCACCTTTGCTGCTGGATTGGAGTTGCAACAACGAATTAAACTGTCATTGTAGGAATTGGCAATAGATTCTTTCTGCCACCAAGGGTCTAACCAAAAAAGAGTTTTCCTTCCATTTCCAATCGAATAGGATATATGGTTTTTTGCAACATCTCGAAGTTTTAACAGATTTCTCCAAAACCAAGAGCAGTCAGTCGGGATGTTAAGGTGCCAGAAACTCTTTTGCTTTAAAGCAGTGCTGGTAGCCCATTTGACCCATAAAGAATCACTTTTCGAAAGCAATCTCCATAGGTGAAATTGCATCTGTGCATTGTTCCAGTCTATCGGACATTTGAGGCCCAAACCGCCCTCTTCCTTAGGAAGGCAAATGGATGACCAAGCCACCTTAGCGCCTCCATTTTTCAAGTAATCACCCTTCCACAGAAAGTGCGTCAGAAGAGAACGCAAATGATTATGGACTGTTCTTGGAAGCACAAAGTGATTAGTCCAAAATGCTTGAATAGCGAACAGGATTGATCTCAAAAGTTGGACACGGCCTGCGAAGGACAGAAGTTTGGACGTCCAGCAGTCCATTCGAGAGGTTATTTTATGTATTAGGGGAGTGCAATCATTTACACTAAGCTCCGAAGAAATTAAAGGAACTCCAAGAAACTTATTTGGAAGGCAGCCGTGAGGAATAGAATAGGTACCATCAAACCAAGAAGTCACCTGCTCTCCACAATTTGACATAAAGCAAGAACTTTTGATAAAACTAGGCATTAACCCACTTAAACTTGTAAACCTCTGGACCGAATTCTTGATGTGCGAAATCGAAGACATGTCACCCCTTGAGAAAAGTAGGACGTCGTCGGCGAAGAACAGATGGGTGATTTTGAGCTCCTTGCACTTCCAATGATATTTGAAGTCAGTAGTGGTGTTGTTCAAAATGGCCGAGAAAACATTCATTACGATTGTGAATAGATACGGGGACAAAGGGTCACCCTGTCTGAGGCCTTGCTTTCCCTGAAAATAACCGTTTAAGGTTCCATTCACCTTTACAGAAAAACGAGTTGTGCAAACACAGGCCCTTATCCAGTCGATGAAGATTTCTGGAAAATTCATATGGTGTAAGACAGCTAGAAGAAAGTCCCACTGAACGGAGTCGAATGCCTTATGTAAATCAAGTTTCAGGGCGCATTTTGGAGTTCCAGAATCTCTGTTATATCCCCTAAACATTTCTTGCGCAAGAATAACATTATCAGATAATAATCTCCCCGGGATGAAGGCAGACTGGGCCTTGTCAATGGTTTTGGGCAGGATTCTCTTGAGACGATCAGCCAGGAGTTTGGAGAGGCATTTGTATGCTGTTGAACATAGAGATATTGGTCGAAACTCCTCCATCTTCGATGGAGATGCATTTTTTGGAATAAGGGCTATGCTCGTGGAGTTTATACTTGGGTGCATTCTTGGCTCTTGGAAGAAATGTAGAATTGCATTGGAAAAGTCTTGTCCAGTAAGGTCCCACGTTGCCAAGAAGAACTCCACATTGAAGCCATCCGGGCCGGGAGCCGACCCCTTTTTCATGTGCTTTAAGGTATGCAAGATTTGAGCAGCTGTGAAAGGACGCACAAGGGCTTCATTCTGCTCCAAATCTAAACAAGGGCAGTCAATTCCCGTGAGGTTTATGTCTCTAGCAGCAGGGGCAGTTCCTAAGAATTCAGAGAAGTAGTCGACAACCACTGAAGCCACAGCAGCATGACCATGAACAAGCGTCCCATGTTTATTTTGAATGGACAAAATCTTGTTCCTGTTCCAATTTTGCTTCACCTGATTGAAAAAAAAAAATTTGTTTCCATCTCCCAGAGCCAACCACTTAACTCTCGATTTTTTCTTTAAAATGGATTCTTCTTTTTGCAATGCATTAGAAAGATTCCGAATAGCATTATGTTCCTGATCAAGTAACAATCTATTCATAGGGTCCTGGGCTAGCTGTTCCTGTAAAACCAATAGACTCGATCGCATAGAGACCACAGAGTCTGGCTGGTGTTCTCTGTTCTTGTTTAGGGCCACAAGAGCATGTTTTACCAACTTCAACTTCCTGCAGAGAACTACCATAGGATTTGCCAGAATAGGGACATTCCAAGCTTCCCTAACAACATCATTAAAACCCTCAAGATCAAGCATGTAATTGAAAATTTGAAAAGGTTTTGAGTATCGTTGAACTTCCATAGGGACCTTTATTAAAATAGGAGAGTGATCCATGATGCCCCTTGGCATAACTATGGCTTCAGAATCTGCAAAAGAGGCAAGCCATGTAGCGTTGCAAACAGACCTATCCAGGCGTCTAAGAATAGGGTTAGATAGACGATTATTTGACCAGGTGAACGGATTTCCCGTAGTGCGAAGAGTAGACAAATGGGAGTTACTTAAGCAATCTTTGAAAGCTTGCATATCCGGAGTCCAGTGTTCACGCCCCCCCTGAATATCTTCAAGACTCGTGACACAATTAAAGTCTCCCACAGCAGTCCAAGGCAGAGAAGTATTAACATTTAACAAATAATTCCAAAGAGAAGTTCTGTCGTATCCTCTGTTGTGAGCATAAACAAAGGTGGCTAGGAAATTTATTTCCTTCTCCTTAAAAGTGACATTGCACGTAATGTGCTGAGCCGAACTGTCTAACATGGTAACCTCCCAAATATTTTCATCCCATCCAACCCAAATACGGCCATTTACGTGGTGATTGTAGTTAAAAAGCCACTGCCACTGAGGAGCAATTTTAGAAGAGACTGCTATGCTATTACCAACCTTAACTTTAGTTTCTAAAAGACCCATAAGAGAAATGTGGTTCATCCTAATAATGTTAAAAACTTCCGATTGGTGGCTCTCAATATTAAGCCCTCGGACATTCCAAGAAATCAAATTCATTAAGACGATTGTTGTTTGGCTGCTTGAGCCTGCAGCCGTAGACTTTTCTTACGTGTCACTGAGTTTGAGCCACCATCCATAGGTCTGGACTGAGGTAAAGGAGGTAGAGAAGCTAAAGTTTCAGCAGGAAGACCAGTAAAAACCTCGAGTTTCAACAATTGAGATGCAGAATGGACCTGGTTGTTATCTTTTAGTGGAGATTTAATTTTATTTCTTTTTCTTTTCTGGGGAGATGCTTGAGGAAAAACTGGTTCATCATCATCTAGATTACTCAGGGATTGAAAAGAATTTTCAACCAAAATAGGCAATCCCAAACTAGTTTCGGTTGTGACAATCTGAAGTTCTGTGTTCACAGCAACCATAGCACTTTCTTTTATGCGGTCTAGACAATCTCGAGTTTCCTCTATTTCCTCGCTATCCAAGTTATCTATGTTAGCATCATGTGTTTGAGCTTGAGCCATAATGTAGTCCTCATCAAGAACCACTGGACTTCCCGCAAATCTTCCCACAATGTATGGTACCATATCCATGTTGCCAACATAATTTTCTCTAGGGATATTTGGTGCACAATCGTGAGTATTGAAATGTGTTTCTTGAGGGTTGGTATCAGTACCTTGTTGATTTTTAGGAGCCTTTTTTGGAGCCTTGTTCTGTTGTTTCACAGCTTCCGGATTGTCTTTGCATCTTGACAAGGAATGGCCAAATGCCCTACATAAGCTACATGAATACGGCAATTGTGAATATTGAATTTCCACCCTTTCTCTTTGTCGAACTCCACTTGTTGTAACTGTGTCTACCCAAACAAAGGGAGGTCGAGGCCCATCGTATGAAATTTCCACTTGCACAGCTACATACTTGATAGGCTCAAATTTTGCTGTGGCCTCATCAAATTTTAACGGTCTCCCAACTGTTTTTGCAAGAGTGGTTATACCTTCGTTTGACCAATACGAAACAGGAATGTCCACAAATCTTATCCAACACGGGACTCTTTTAATCGCATTCTTCTTGAAATCAGAACCATCCGTCCAAGGAGCTAAGTAGAGAGTTTTCCCACCCAGAACAACCGTGTTTAGCTTAAGAATAGCATTTTTTTCATCCTCAGTTGCAAATCGAAAGGTGTAGAATCCTTTGGAGTTGTAAAAAACTCGAGTAAGGCCCTTGTCTTGCCATAGTTTAATAGCTTGCTCTCGAACAAATTTGAAAGCAAAGCCTCCCCCCATGAAATGTCCAATAAGGCTGGTTTCCCATTTTTTATGGGCATTTACAAAGAATTGTTGTGGTGGTTTGATATTGGCAGAGCCGTCTTCGTTATATGTAATACAATTTCCGCAATGAGAATCAGTAGAAGGAACGGCATCCTGAATGTTTTTCTGAGCCAAAGCACTCCAAGTGGGATGAGTAGTAGGAGAGGCCTTATTGTTTTCATCACCAACCACAGTACCCTTTAAGGTGGATGAGGGCATTCCGGCATCTTCACAAACAGTGTGTGTTCTAGTTTGGGTCACATTTTCCTCCTGTAAAGGATGTGAGGCTACAATTGGAACAGCAGTAGGAGAAAAGGAATTAGAGATATTACCCGTAATAGGAGCTGTAGTGGAAGCTGGAAACTCATTAACATGAGTATTGAGGCTGGAAATAACTTCATTTGGCGAGCCACTGTTCTGCGAGCTTGCATTACCCGAAAGAACGGTTTGAATATCGGCTTCCAGCTGATTAGGAATGCCACGGATCCTATCTCTAGCTGGTAGAGCATAGTGATGACCAATAAATTCAGAGAATTCTTCAGAATTCATCGAGCCCGAATGTTCAGAATTGTGAGAACCCATTAACGGAGGAAAGAAGAACTAGAGAAGGGAGAAATGAAAGAGAATAAGCTAGAAGAAAAGGAGATAGAGTATAGAAAGAGATTGATTTAAACGGCAAAGAAGAAAAAAGAGAGAGAGGAAAGGAGGCTAGGAAATGCAATGGAAGCAGGAAACCCTAAATCCCCTGGCAATCGCCAGGAGAGAGAAGAGAGGTTCTCACGCGCTCCACGCGAATCATTTGAATTTTGAGCTTATCCTATCTTTCGATCTCTTTTATACTTAACAGCTAGTAGACCTGATATTATGTTTGCTACATGTTTATGTGCTAGATTTCAAGCTGATCCTAGGGAATCTCACTTAGTAGCTATTAAAAGGATTTTCAGATATCTCAAGGGAACACCGAACCTTGGCATTTGGTACCCTAGAGATTATGGTTTTGATCTAATTGGTTACTCAGATGCAGATTATGCAGGTTGCAAAATGGATAGAAAAATTACCACAGGAACCTGTCAATTCTTGGGAAACAAGCTGGTCTCATGGTTCAGTAAGAAGCAGAACTCAGTATCTACCTCAACTGCAGAGGCTGAATACATAGTAGCTGGGAGTTGTTGTGCACAGATTCTATGGATGAGAAATCAACTACTTGACTATGGAGTTAAAGTTGAAAAGATCCCAATTTTCTGTGACAACACTAGTGCAATTGTAATATCACAGAGTCCAGTGCAGCATTCTAAAACCAAGCACATTGACATCAGATACCATTTCATCAGGGAGCATGTGATGGAAGGCATTGTGGAACTGCATTTTGTTCCTAGTGAAAAATAGTTGGCAGACCTTTTTACTAAAGCTTTGGATGAAGCAACCTTTTCAAGGTTGGTAAGTGAGCTTGGTATGTTAAATTTTTCATGATCTTTTAAAATTTCTGTTCAATTAGTTGCAGCCAGTGAATTTCATTCTCTGGATTTTGTTTTTTTATTTGCTTATCTGCATGATTATTCTGGAGATATCATTGTAGCATATTTAAATAAATATTTTATTGACATATATCAATTAATGATATTTTGTTAATTTTATGTCTATTTAATTGTGAGTTTATCTGATTATTGTGGATTAATTCTTGATTTACTGCGTGATTATTTTTAAATCCATAATAATTAGAAGTATTAAATATGTGTGTGTATATAGGCTGATAGGTTTCGGCGATAAGATGTTTTCGGCTGGTTAGGTTGTTTGGTGAGAATTATTGAGCGGTGATAAATGCATTTAATTTCTTTTCTAACCTAACCTGTCACGCTCTCACCTAACCCACTAAACCTTGAAACCTTATAAATGATGAGTTTTTGTTTGTGTTTAACATCATCATTTTTTAGATATACAGAGCATATACACACAATTGCTGAATATTTCGAGCTTTGATCAGAAAGATCTCTCAATCTAGCTGGTGGTTTTTAGATCGGATTTCATATTCTTGCTTTATACATCATCCTTTATATAAACTAACCCTTGCTTTTGAATTTTCTCAAAGTTTTGAAAATGGCATTGCAGGGAAGCTTTTTAATTGCTAAAGTTAATCCTATTTCCATTTAGCAAATCGAAACCATTCTGGAAGATCAATTTCGGGCTTGGACACAATTTCTGAATGAACATTCATTAATTCGCTATGCTTTAGTTACACCAGTGCAGCTTAACCATGATGCATTGCGTGAACTATATTGCAGTGCGGTTAACACTTCTGGACAGAACGGGGGTGCAATCACATATCGACTGTTTGGTAGGTCGATTAGGGTCACTGAATGAGATGTTAATCGAATTCTTCATTTTCCTATGGAAAATCTTGTTTCTGATCCTACAGCTGAACAGATTGAAATGTTCTTTCGTTTTATAAGGTACCAAGATGGCAATTTCAATACTGGTAATCTTTCTAGAACGTTTCTAACCCAGTACTGGAATTTCTTCTTTCACACTCTTAACCATGTTTTTTCCTCAGATAGAACAAATCAACATCTAATACCTGAATTTATTCAAAAAATAGGGTATACGATCGCCAATAATTTGAGGATTAATTTTGGAAAAATAGTGCTTGGTCAAATCATTTTAAAGATGAAACACTTGGGAAGAAGAGATGTTCGGACTCAAAATGTCAAATGTCTATATCCAAGGTTTCTACAGCTAATATTAAATGATTTTTTGAATGATGAAGACAGGGTACGCTTGGAAAATGGTCAAAAGGTGGAATGTTCTTACATGAAGATGAATGTAATTAATTACATAAGCAAAAAGAACTATACGGATGTGCCTACAGTCCTAACTGAATATCTAAAGATTGTCCCACTTCCGTTGTTACCAAGACTAGTGAGAGCAGGTATACGACAAGGTAATATTTCAATCCCTGCTATTCCAACCTCTGTATTCCCTATTGTGTCATAGGATATACAGTTTCTACAGCCCCTAGTGGCCATCTAACCCGACCAAGAGCAGGAAATCCCACCGACTCTAACACAGGTCGAAGAGCCCATTCTACAAATGCAAACACAAACACAACAAACTCCTACACCTCAATTGTCACTTAAACGACCAGCCATCAACACTTTTGAAGGAGATAGTGCCTCAGCAGCACCACATAAGGAGTTAGTTACATCAGCAGCTCTACCTCATTCTAAAAGAAGTAAACCAAATGAACCTGAGGTAACTGCAACTGTTATTGAAACAATTCTTCCTTGTCAAATTAGTGAAAATGTAAATAAGGTTGAATTGACTGGAGCAACTATCTTGAGTTCCATTTCACGGAACATAAGAGTGGTTGATGATCTTTCTAAAGATCAAATGCCTTCACAGGCATCCGAGGTGGAATTACCTACCTCAATGACTGCTGGTGAATCTTCCATTTTACGGAAAGATCCATCGGTAGGTGGTTCTTTTATGAACCAAGTGTCTTCACAAACATACGAAGGAAACTTGGGTTTTGTGCCATTTAATCGATTCAAGTTTAACCTCCCAGAAGGAAAATCTCTGGATCTCTTTCGAGATTTACCACTCTTTACCAGTGGTCGGCAACTCGCTTCACGCGAGGATGGAAGCTCACGAATTTTCATTGCACCATCCGTGACCTCTGAAAAAGGGGCTAGGATGTTTTCATTTGCAGGTACACATATCGGTGGAAGCTCTTGAGGAGAGTTGAGGGAAACACGAACAGAAAGTGTAAGTGTAACCCAAACCACTAAACCGAGTGAATATAGAGTGTTGAGTGAAACACCTACAGAACGTACGAATAAGCAACCTACTCAACCACATGCACCTGTAACTAGAAAGGAATACAGCAGACTCCTTACACGGGTCCAAACAAAGGAGAAAGAGTTGCCAAATATCTGTAAGTCCATTGCAGAAATCAAAAATTTGCAACTTATTCAACATGATGTATTCCAGGTTCAATTGAATACCATGGCAACCCAGTTAAATGATGCAATCAACTCCTTGGTAAAGCCATCTTCGTCTAATTTACCAACTCCACATCGTACTACTCTGGAGGATAACCCAACTGAGGGGGAGAAGGACCAAGAAATATCTACTAGGCGTAAGGGCAGGGAAAAGGTTGTTGACAAGGAATTAACTTTATTTTGGGAAAGGAAAAGCTAATTAGAGTATTAGTGCTATGTGGAAACAAAGAAAAGGCAAACTTGAAGATTTGTTCAGTCTAAAGGAACAGTTGTCTTGCACTTGGTTAATTTTAGAAATCTGGAAAATGTATATATATGATCCATAATGCACTTTAATATTATTTATCTTTGAACTTTATTTGTTGTTGTATCCGTTGAGTTATCCTCTAGGAATTTGCTTGTCAAACCCTAACAATCAAATAGGGGGAGATTGTAAAGCATAATATAATGTAATATGTAATAGATGACATATATAACTCAACTAGGATAAAAGATAAATAATATTAACTCTATACAGGGAACGTGAAATTTGAAGAACAGGCATCAACAAGGATCAAGTCGATGAAAGAAGTTCATTAACATGATCAAGCCTCAGTGACAGAATAAGATGTACAAATGATTCAGTTGAAGGGCCAAAAGATTGCATGTATTTATAAATTGAAGATACTGCTGCAGGCTAATAAATTGGAATGTAACGAAGGTGTGAAGATCAAGATCAGTGCTAGTCACTTGTGAACCAGACCAGTGCATTAAGTGTCAGCACATACGAGAAGGATCAACACATTAATTCACAGAAAGAATTGCCAAAGCCTATTGACGATCAAGGACAGACGTAATATCTCAAGGTATTGTCAAAAATTAATTTACTCTTAAAATTAACTAACTAACAGATTAATTAATTAATTATAATAAATAATTAAATTAATCTTGTACTTGAACTATTTTCTGAGATGAATTAATTCAGCAGAATATTTGAAACAGAAGAGAGAAGCCCAAAAGAAGCAGCCAAAAATAGTAATACTATGCAAAGTTACTATGCATAGATTACTATGCAAGGTTACTATGCAAGATTACTATGCACGGTTACTATGCAGGTACCGTGCAAATAGTGGTTACTGTGCAAATAGTGGCGGGTACTTTTCAAATAGTGGCTGGTGGGGCCCACGTGAAATGAAAATTTTCAGCAGACGCGGTTTGGTTGGTGGAATAGTGTTACTATGCAGGTGGGCCCACTGGAATAGTACAACATAGTGACTTTCTAAAACCTATAAACAGGTCTGTTGTATTTCATTTCAAAACAAACCTCAACACACAACCCTCTCTTCTCTCTCTTATATCTTCTCTGTGTAAGTTGCTAGACAATCCATCTAGTAGGGAAGGGAAGCCGGCTTAGCCCGCTTTCAGGAAGTGTCGGGTAGAAGTTCCTCGTGCCTAAACTATCCTTAGGAGTGTTCTGGTTTTGAATCTAATCCATTGGATTAGAAGTTGTAACACCCCTTCGAGTTTATTATCAATAAAGATATATTCTCGGAATTATTTATTTTTTGTAGTATCGTATTCAACCCCCCCTTTTACGATATGTCGGGACCTAACATTATGATTTTAATTATTTAAAATAGAGGAGCTTTAGAAAAATAGATAAATAGGATTCGAGCGATTTTAGAGCTCCTTGGAGTTCTCCTTTATATAATATAAAGTTATACTGGTTGACTAAGTCGCGCGTCGCGGCGTCCTTGTAATATTTTTTAAAAAAAATTTCAATATAATTTAAGAAAGAAATCGAAAAGAAAATATTTATAAATAAATTAGTGAACACAATATTGTACAAATTTTAATATTTATAGACAACTTAATAAATTATATGCTTATTTTTTTATGTCCATTTTGTATCACGTTTTCTTAGACCGATACCCGTTGTAATAAATACATATAAGCTGCGTTCCGCGGCGGTCTTGTAATATTTTTTTAATTTTTTTAAAATATAAACTATTTAAGAAAGAAATCAAAAAGAAAATATCTATAAATAAATTAGTAAACAAAATATTGTACAAATTATATATATATATATATATATATATATATATATATATATATATATATATATATATATACAACAAAATAAACCATATACTTATTTTTTACGTCAATTTTGTGTCACGTTTTCTTTGGCCGACACCCATTGTAATAAATACATATCGATAAAAAAGGCATATTTGACTGAATAACAATGAAAAGATAGTAACGACAGATTAACAATTAACAATAAATAAATAAAGAGTGAATGATAAAATTTCATTCCTTTTGTGAAAAGTTTCTCAAGTAATTCTACTTCTCAAACAGAGAAAGATCTCTTAATTCTTTTTCAAACGATTAGGTATTTCTGTACCGAGATCACTAACAAAAAAATACAAAATCCAAAACAAACTACAACCAATGGTTACTAATAATCCATATTTATAACTAAATCATAACAAATTATAAATTTTAAAATATAAAGAAAAAAGCAAATATAAAATCAGTAAATTCAAACCTTAAAAACCAACAAAAAAGAGCAACCTGAAAATCGCAAAAATTAGTGGAGCACACACATAGCCATGTACATTGAAAATTAAACAAAATAAGAATGAATAGAAAGATTAAAAAAAAAGGGAAATTCTCAATGGCACCCTTGTACTTTTGGCTTTTGTCAACGGTACCCTTTTCCCATTGGTACCCTTCATTATTCAACTGACAAGGGTACCCTTCAGGATTTCAGATACTAACATTTTTGTTGATGGAGTGGCATTTCATGGGAAACCAAAAAGTACAAAGATGCCATGGGTAAAAGTCAATAATGTAATGGTACCATTGGCAAAAGCCAATTGTATGAGGGTACCAAAGAGAATATCCCAAAAAAAAAAAGACAAAGACAAAAGCAAACAGAAGCAAGAAAAAGAGTTACAAACATGGTGATAAAATTTGATCGTTAGAAGCAATGATTGTATATATATATAAGAATATAAAATTTCTTTTCTATTTCGAATATGTAAATTTGAATTATTTTACCATAAAAATTTAAAAACGGTTTCTATTTCGAAGATGTTAATGTTATAAAAGGAAGTTCTGAAATATTATTTTCTTTTCTATTTTGAATATATAAATTTGACTTATTCTTCCCTACAAATTCGAAAACCATTGATGTTAATGTTAATGTTAATGTAAAAAAAAAAAAGTTCTGATTTTTTTTCTAAAAATTTGGGCCTAAGGAAGGAAGTTTTGATTTTAATTATTTAAAATAGAGGAGCTTTAGAAAATTAGATAAATAGGATTCGAGCGATTTTAGAGATCCTCGGAGTTCTCCTTTATATAATATAAAGATATACTGGTTGACTAAGCCGCGCGTCGCGACGTCCATGTAATATTTTTTTAAAAAAATTTCAATATAAATTTAATAAAGAAATTGAAAAAAAAATTATAAATAAATTAGTGAACACAATATTGTACAAATTTTAATATATATAGACAACTAAATAAATTATATGCCTATTTTTTATATCCATTTTGTATCATGTTTTTGTTAGGTCCCGTAAGAGGGCTATATTAGGCTAGAAGGGGGGGTTGAATAGGTTAACTACCAATTTTAAAATTATTATGGCGTTTTAAAATAATTTTCCCTTTTTAAAACTTTACCGAGTCGTTTATGCAGTTTATAAGTGGAGAAATAAAAGACAAGGAAAGAAAATACCACACAGGAGATTTTATCCTGGTTCGCGATGGCGCAACCCCTAATGGATTCGCTCACCCCTACTCCAGTCCCCGAGCTCCTCTCCGGACTCGAGATTTCTTCCACTATAAAGAGACTCCTTTATAGTAGGCGGAGAAGCCTTACACAACCTTACAAATATTTATCTTGATACGTAACTACCCGCTACTACCTCAAAATAAATGTAATACCCACAAGACTTGTCTTGGACCGTAACTCCCCGTTACTCCCTCAAAGTCGTTGTGAAACCTACTCAACTTATCTTAGACAGCAACTCCCCGCTACTTCTTCAAAGTTGATGTAGAACCCTTGGTGTAGTCTTTGAATTCCTTGCTTTTGCCGGTCTTGGATCTTAGATGAAAGGTCTTAGGTCTTTCCTCTTCTTCACGGTGCAAAGGCCTAGGACTTGGGTCTTAGAACGAGAATCACCTCACTTCAACTTCATCTCACTGCAAAACTTAGAAAACAATATCTACGAAACAAACCGTGATATAAAAAGAGGTTTGGACTTAATATGTCTTAGGGTAACTATAATATTCTTACACGAATATTAATTATAATTAAGTTCAATAAGCCTTTATTTGCTTATGACTTTATGGTACAATACTCCGTATATTGAGATTTAAATATATCTCGGAGTTTGTGAATGTTGATTATGTCCTTCAAGCTTGAAGGCTTATAAGGTTTATAATCGTATACTTTAGTTCGTCCTTTTTTTTTGTAAAGATCGAAGTATACACGAAATTACTTCTTTATTTGAAAATATGTCTATTTTCGAAGTAATGTATAAATCAAGTCCTTGATACGCTTTATAGCTTAAGGATCTTTGATAAACAACTTCTCGTTCGATATAGTCTTGTTATAGACTATTCGTAATTATATTTAAACGAGAGTGTTACAATTTTTACTTTAACAATTTGCACTTCAATATTAATTTGGCCAAATAAACACCACACACAAATATAACACACACGTGCAGAAAAGTAGCTCGTTTTAACTATAGGAAAAACCGAGGGCCGCTATTATGCGTTAAATTAGTGCGAAAAGTAAAATCATTCACAAGTGTGAGGACGAGAAAAAAAAGATGCGGAAAGTAAAATCACTCACAAGTGTGAGGACGAGCAAAAAAAAATGCGGAAAGTAAAATCACTCACAAGTGTGAGGACGAGTAAAAAAGGTGCGGAAATATATAAATACAAGCTTAATAACTTATTTCCCTCGGAACACTAGAGGTGATAGAAGGGAAACAAATCACGTTTTAGCACAATTATATATATCACAATAATAAAATATTAATGGCCAAAGTAAGTGAGTTAAAGTTTTAATTAAGTGGCTTATAGATTCTTTTCCCTCAGAACACTAAGGTGATAGAAGGGAATTAAATCAAGCTCAATATAATAATTTGACCGTCGTCAAATATAACCTCTTTTTGAGGTGTTGTAATATTTCGAATCGTTGTTCGAATATTAATCCTTGTACGGATTTTTATGGTCTCGTTTCGAGATCCGATATAAGAGCTTAATAAAGAAGATAAAATGAAGATATAGAGCTCTTATATGTATAAAAATATGGTCGGTTAAGACTCGGATATTGAAGCTAAAAATCACCACTTTTGGAGATCGTCGGAAAAAGTTCGTCGGAAAAATTCGCCGGAGGTTCGGCCGGATTTTGGCTTGTGGACGAACTTGGGCAGCCCTTCGGGAGGCCGGATGGTAGTGGTAGAGGAGCTTGCTTGGTGGGAGAGAGCTTGGTTGGATGAACTAAGCTTTATGGAACAAAAACCTTGTATATATTGTAAGTATATATAAGAGATAGAAGGTTTTTGAGATGAAGTGGGTGTAGAGAGTGTTTGGATATATTTAGAGAGCTTCCACTTCAAAAATCCCAGCAAGTATTTGGCTTTTTGTGTGTATATATGGTGTATATATGTATATATTTGTCGATTTTCAAAATCATTTCATTCTAACCTAACTCAGCTGCGATTCATATCGATTCTTGGATTAATCGATATAAACAATGATAGATAGACTCGATTTAGTGTTTAGACACTCTAATTTAGAAGAAAATTAGGGTTTAGATCGCGAGATTTGAAAACGTGGCGAGAGAGAGAGAGAGAGATTAGGGTTTGTGAGAGAGACGAGAGCTCTGCGGCTGAACAGTATACACATACAAATGAAAATTGTGTGTTTAGATAGTTAATATATTTTCTGAATAAACGGCCGAGATTGAATCATCCTTATAACGAACGGTCCAGATCGTAGGGTTTAGTGGATTGGACTGGGTCAGCTGAGTTGGGCTGGGCCAAAAAAAAATACATGGACTGAGTCAAGAATATATTATTAATCTGAAAATAATAAATATATTTTCGAAAATATTTTAATAATAATTATTATATATTAATATAATAATATCTTAAATATGATTAATTATACTAATGTTTTGATTCTTTGTATTTGAGATAAATGTCATTTATTTAGTATCTCAGAAATATTTCCGAAATTAATTCCGATAAATATTTACTCGAATAGTTCTCGATAAAACCCGATCGATAAAGTTTCATATGTTATCATTATCGATGAATCTGAGTTTTAGAGAAACAATTATCCCGAAGGATGTATAATTCGTGAGATGACTGTAAATAATGATAATTTTTCTCACAAGAATATATAAATATTGATAATATTGATATATCAATGTAAACCATTATTTTGGAATTTCCAACATTCCTAAATCCAAGCGGAGTTTAGTGAATCGTTCGGAATTCAATGGTTTCATGAATATGTCTGCGAGATTGTACTCAGTTTCTATATGAGTCAATTTTATATCGCCTTTATTGACATGATCACGTAAGAAATGGTGTCTCACATCTATATGCTTAGATCTTGAGTGTAACACGGGATTTTTGCTAAGATCAATAGCACTCGTGTTATCGCATAAGATTGAGATCACATTAAATTTAGTATTATAGTCGCCTAATGTTTGCTTCATCCATAATATTTGAGCACAACATTTTGCGGCCGCTATATACTCCGCTTCCGTAGTGGAGATAGATACCGAATTTTGTTTCTTGGAAAACCAAGACACTAGGCATCCTCCCAGAAACTGACATGTACCACTTGTACTTTTTCTGTCGACTAAATGCCCAGCATAGTCCGAATCAGAAAAGCATACTAAGTCAAATGGTACTCCTTTTGGATACCATAGACCTACGTCAGTGGTTCCTTTTAAATATCTCAATATCCGTTTTACCGCGGATAAATGAGATTCTTTTGGTGCTACTTGGAATCTAGCACACTTACCAACACTATATTGAATATCGGGACGACTTGCGGTAATATATAGCAAGCTACCAATCATACCTCGATATTTCTTAGTGTCAACGGGTATTCCGTTGGAATCTTCTGTTAATTTTCAGAAGTAGACATATGAGTAGATATGGGTTTTGAATTTTCCATTTTAAATTTCTTGAGCATTTCTTTACAATATTTCGATTGTGAAATATGTATGCCTTCATCTGATTGCCTTATTTGCAATCCTAAGAAGAAATTTAATTCACCCATCATACTCATTTCGAATTCTTTGCTCATATTATGAGAGAATTCTTTACATAGTGCATCATTGGTTGAACCAAAGATGATGTCATCTACGTATATTTGTACAAGCAAGATATCATCTTTTTCTTGTCTTGTAAATAAGGTTTTATCGGCCGTTCCCATTTTAAAGTTATTTTCTAATAGGAACTTGCTCAACCTTTCATACCAAGCTCTTTGAGCTTGTTTTAAGCCGTATAGAGCTTTGTATAATTTGTATACATATTCCGGATGTGTGGCATCTTCAAAACCGGGAGGTTGTTTGACATAAACTTCTTCTTCTAATATCTCGTTTAAGAAGGCCGATTTGGCATCCATTTGGTATACCTTGAAATCTTTATGACATGCGTATGCTAATAGCATTCGAATTGATTCGATTCGTGCTACGGGTGCATAAGTTTCATCAAAGTCTATCCCTTCCATTTGGGTATAGCCTTGAGCGACTAATCTCGCTTTATTTCTAACAACTGTTCCGTTTTCATCTAACTTGTTTCTAAATACCCATTTGGTTCCAATTATGGAAGTATCTTTGGGTTTTGGAACAAGTTCCCACACTTTGCTACGAGTGAGTTGTAGTAATTCATCTTTCATTGCCGAGATCCAATCCTCGTCTAGCAAAGCTTCTTTAGCGGTCTTAAGTTCTATTTGTGATAGAAAACTAAGATGATTCACAACGTTTTGTACTTGTGACCGCGTTTGAACTCCTTTATTCAAGTCTCCAAGAACATTATCTAGTGGATGACTTCTAATAATAGGAATTTCTTTTGGAAGTTCTACTTCCGTTTCGGCTAATTCTAATGGATTTCTTGGGATGGGAGTTCCAAGATCCATATTTTCGAATTGTCGAATAATATTTTCAACATCGTCTTGTTCAACTTTTTCGTTTTCAACAAGATCTTTGTACTTAGATGATGGCTTTCTTTCATCAAATGCAACATTCATAGATTCTTCTACCACAAGTGTTTTAAGATTGAATACTCGATAGGCTTTGCTATTTGTAGAGTATCCAAGAAATATACCTTCATTTGATTTAGGATCAAATTTGGTAAGATAGTCTTTCGAGTTTAATATGAAGCATTTGCAACCAAATACTCGAAAGTAACTAAGCTTCGGTGTTTTGCGAAAATAAAGCTCATAAGGAGTCTTTTGAGATATTGGTCGTAACAAAACCCGATTAAGAATATGACAAGAAGTTGACATTGCTTCGGCCCAAAAATATTTAGGTCGACGATATTCATTAAGCATAGTGCTTGCCATTTCTTGTAATGTTCTATTTTTCCTTTCTACAACTCCATTTGATTGTGGAGTGTATGGTGCGGAAAAATTATGTGTGATTCCATTTTCATCACAAAAGTTCGTAAAACTAGAATTCTCAAATTCTTTACCATGATCCGTCCGTATATAGACGATGGTAGTATTTTGTTGATTTTGAATCTTTTTACATAGAGAAGAGAAAGATTCAAAAGCATCACTTTTTGATTTGAGAAATTCTGTCCACGTGAATCGTGAATAATCATCAACGATTACTAACGTGTATGAACAGCCTCCGAGACTTTGTATTGGAACCGGACCAATAAGATCCATGTGTAAAAGCTCGAGAGGTCTAGAGGTTGATACCATGAATTTCGCTTTGTAAGAGGCTCGAATTTGTTTTCCAATTTCGCAAGCTTCACAAGTATGATCTTTTTGATAATTCAATTTTGGTATACCTCGAACATGATCTTTAGTTGATATATTTTTAATCAACTTCATGTTTGCATGTCCTAATCTTCGATGCCATAACCAAGGGTCATCGTTTGTTGTGATTAGGCATACATTCTCATTCTTGCTCATGTCACATGTGTAGACATTTTTGTTTCGAGGGCAAGTGAGAATCAATTTCCAATCTTTATCCAAAATACAACAATGAGTAGTGTAGAAAATTACCTTGTAATCATTGTCGCAAAGTTGACTTATCGAGAGAAGATTGTACTTTAGTCCCGTGACTAGTTGTACATTTGAAATCTTGAAGCGACTATTCCCGATGTCTCTGATGCCAACAATGATCCCTTTACTACTATCTCCAAATGTGACACTCCCCGCAGTGACCTTTTTAATGTTGTTCAATAGTGACTCATTACCGGTCATGTGTCTCGAACAACCACTATCAAGGTACCACATGTCTTGTTTAGCGGCAAGACACACCTACAAAATAGATCAATTATATTTATAGGTACCCTTTTGTCTTGAGGGTCCTGGGGTTAGTCCATTATAAATAATATTCGATTTTGCATGATAAAATCTAGGTATAGAATAATCATTGTTAGGCAAGTAGATATTTCTAGGTGCATGATGTCTAACATGATGTTGTGGATATCTAGCATTATCATAAAATCTAGAATTAACATGATGCATATTATTTCTAGCATTTGCAAAGTATGGAGTATTTTGAGGATAGAAATCACGAATGGGAGCATGTTGATTTCTAGATGCATACCTACTAGCATTGTTATAGTGCATTGTGTTTCTATTTTGAGACATAATAGGTTGTTGAAACCTTTGTTGCTTTTGACCATTATAGGCAACTTTGTTAAATGGTACTTGTTTTTCAACCTTCTTGTATGGTCTTGATCCTTTACGAATCCATACATGCTTCCCCTCAAATTCACCACTCTTGAATTTGCAATAGAGAACCGAATGTCCATCTTTGTTGCAATAAGTACATTTTAAAGTTTGTGGTATAGGAGGAGCTATTATAGGTTGCACTCTTGGTTGAACAACTTCTCTAGGAGGAGCGTTTCTATCATATCCTATACCTTCACGGTTATAGGAGACCTTTGAGTGTACCATTTTATCTAACATCTCATTGCCTTTAGTGAATCTTTGAACGACCGTTTCAAGATTTTCTTTTTCATCTTGTAAGGCATTAATCTTGTTGTTCAAGAATCTTTCTTGATCCATAACTTGAGATATGAGCTTGAAATTTTCTTCTTTTAATCTTTGAGTTTCTTGTTGTAATTCTTTTTCTTTTAACTCAAGGATTTTTGATAGCTCATTCTCTTTTTCAAGATTGTTTTCATGAGATTTAGATGTTGCACTATTTTGAACTATAGATTCGTTTAGAATCTTTAGGTTCAATAGATCAACATGAAGTTTGTTCATGTCGTCGTTGAGTTGCAACTTTTCATTTTCCAACTCTTCTACTTGAAGTACTAAAGCTATATTTTCTACTTCAAGGTTGAGAGTGCTGTTTTTGAAGTTGTTTATTTCAACTTTCAAGAGATGATTTTGATCATTTAAAAATGTCATTTCATTCTCATTTTGAGTTTGTATATCCATCATCCGAGTGAACTCTTTACTTTGATTGTGATACAATTCTTCGAGTTTCATTTTCTCGGACCATAGTAGATGGAATCTCTTATCAACATCCTTATATTTATTGTTGATACCTACTACAAGCTCAATTAAATCATACTTACTCATATCAACTAGATTCAAATTAGATTCATCCAATTGCAATTTATTTGAGATGTAGTTGAGATTAGAACTTACCTCTTGATGAGAAGTGGAGGCTCCCGTTGAAGTAGCTTCATCCCCGATAGCCATTAAGCACAAGTTGACAACTTCTTCACTAGCTTCCGGAGCTTCTTCATCTTCACTTAAATCCCAACCGTTTTCCGCCACGAGAATTCTTCCTTTAGCAAGCTTTGGACATTCTCTTTTGAAGTGGCCCGGTTGCTTACACTTGAAACACACTTCTTGTGTTTCCTCCGGAGTTTGTTCTTTATATTTTGGAGGATTGTAAGTAGGATTATTATTGTTGTTGGCATTATTATAGGCATTTGTATTTTGAGTGCCTTTGCCTTTATTATAGCTCGTTGTTGTAAAATTACTTTTATAGTTAGGACCATAATTTTGAGAGTAATTAGGTCTTCTTTTAGAGTTAAAAACTCTTTGTTGATTGTTTGATTTAAGGAAGCCTTTTCCGTATCTTTGAGCTTTGCTTTGTAGCACACGACGAAGTTGTCTCGTAAGTAAAGCAATTTCGCTTTCATCGAGATCTTGGAGTTCTTCGTTCAACTCCTCTTCGTTTTCATTTTCATCAATTAATATAGCTTTTAAAGCCATATTTTTCTTTTTGTCTTCCACTTTAGGAATGACTTTATCCGGAATATTGTCTTCTTCGTATGCACGAAGATTTCCGAATAAACTATCAATGTCATAATCATTTAGATTATGCATTTCTTTGATAGTTGTAACTTTAACCTTCCAACTAGGAGGTAAAGATTTAAGAACTCTTCGGTTCTTCTCATTTCGAGAATAACTCTTTCCGAGTTGAGATAATTCATCGATTATACGAGTAAATCTTGTTTCCATATCGATGATATTTTCTCCCTCTTGGAGTTTAAAGTTCTTGTATTCGTGGATTAAAGTATCCATTCGAGAATCTTTTATATCAATGCTTCCTTCGTAGGTAACCACTAATTTGTTCCACATTTCTTGTGCGGACTTGCAATTATTTACTCTTTTATATTCTTTTTCTTCAAGTGCACTTGTGAGAACCATTTCCGCCTTTGCGGCTATATTCATCATATTTTCCTCGGCGAGAGTGTATTCACTAACCTTCTTTTCAACAGTGACACCTTCAACCGTTTCGGTAGGAATAACAACTCCGTCTTTTATGGCCATCCATACTTTGACTCCTTGAGATCTAGCATAGATTCGAAATCTCGTTTTCCATGTTGCAAAGTTGGTGCCATCAAATAGAGGAGGGCGAGAGCTTGATAGGCCTTCACCCAAACCGATGGTATTTAGATACGCCATTTAGGATCACTTTTTGTTGTGCCTGTAAATCTGCAAATCACTTAACAAACACGTTAAAAAGCACCGCTTTGATACCAATTGTTAGGTCCCGTAAGAGGGCTATATTAAGCTAGAAGGGGGGGTTGAATAGCTTAACTACCAATTTTAAAATTATTATGGCATTTTAAAATAATTTTCCCTTTTTAAAACTTTACCGAGTCGTTTATGCAGTTTATAAGTGCAGAAATAAAAGACAAGGAAAGAAAATACCACACAAGAGATTTTATCCTGGTTCGCGATGGCGCAACCCCTAATGGATTCGCTCACCCCTACTCCAGTCCCCGAGCTCCTCTCCGGACTCGAGATTTCTTCCACTATAAAGAGACTCCTTTATAGTAGGCGGAGAATCCTTACACAACCTTACAAATATTTATCTTGATACGTAACTACCCGCTACTACCTCAAAATAAATGTAATACCCACAAGACTTGTCTTGGATCGTAACTCGCCGTTACTCCCTCAAAGTCGTTGTGAAACCTACTCAACTTATCTTAGACAGCAACTCCCCGCTACTTCTTCAAAGTTGATGTAGAACCCTTGGTGTAGTCTTTGAATTCCTTGCTTTTGCCGGTCTTGGATCTTAGATGAAAGGTCTTGGGTCTTTCCTCTTCTTCACGGTGCAAAGGCCACTAACTCCCCGCTAGTGCCTAGGACTTGGGTCTTAGAACGAGAATCACCTCACTTCAACTTCACCTCACTGCAAAACTTAGAAAACAATATCTACGAAACAAACCGTAATATTAAAAGAGGTTTGGACTTAATATGTCCAAGGGTAACTATAATATTCTTACACGAATATTAATTATAATTAAGTTCAATAAGCCTTTATTTGCTTATGACTTTATGATACAATACTCCGTATATTGAGATTTAAATATATCTCGGAGTTTGTGAATGTTAATTATGTCCTTCAAGCTTGAAGGCTTATAAGGTTTATAATCGTATACTTTAGTTCGTCCTTTTTTTTGTAAAGATCGAAGTATACACGAAATTACTTCTTTATTTGAAAATATGTCTATTTTCGAAGTAATGTATAAATCAAGTCCTTGATACGCTTTATAGCTTAAGGATCTTTGATAAACAACTTCTCGTTCGATATAGTCTTGTTAAAGACTATTCGTAATTATATTTAAACGAGAGTGTTACAATTTTTACTTTAACAATTTGCACTTCAATATTAATTTGGCCAAATAAACACCACACACAAATATAACACACACGTGCAGAAAAGTAGCTCGTTTTATCTATAGGACAAATCGAGGGCCGCTATTATGCGTTAAATTAGTGCGAAAAGTAAAATCACTCACAAGTGTGAGGACGAGAAAAAAAAGATGCGGAAAGTAAAATCACTCACAAGTGTGAGGACAAGCAAAAAAAATGCGGAAAGTAAAATCACTCACAAGTGTGAGGACGAGTAAAAAAGGTGCGGAAAATATATAAATACAAGCTTAATAACTTATTTCCCTCGGAACACTAGAGGTGATAGAAGGGAAACAAATCACGTTTTAGCACAATTATATATATCACAATAATAAAATATTAATGGCCAAAGTAAGTTTGTTAAAGTTTTAATTAAGTGGCTTATAGATTCTTTTCCCTCAGAACACTAAGGTGATAGAAGGGAATTAAATCAAGCTCAATATAATAATTTGACCGTCGTCAAATATAACCACTTTTTGAGGTGTTGTAATATTTCGAATCGTTGTTCGAATATTAATCCTTGTACGGATTTTTATGGTCTCGTTTCGAGATCCGATATAAGAGCTTAATAAAGAAGATAAGATGAAGATATAGAGCTCTTATATGTATAAAAATATGGTCGGTTAAGACTCGGATATTGAAGCTAAAAATCACCACTTTTGGAGATCGTCGGAAAAAGTTCGCCGGAAAAATTTGCCGGAGGTTCGGCCGGATTTTGGCTTGTGGACGAACTTGGGCAGCCCTTCGGGAGGTCGGATGGTAGTGGTAGAGGAGCTTGCTTGGTGGGAGAGAGCTTGGTTGGATGAACTAAGCTTTATGGAACAAAAACCTTGTATATATTGTAAGTATATATAAGAGAGAGAAGGTTTTTGAGATGAAGTGGGTGTAGAGAGTGTTTGGATATATTTAGAGAGCTTCCACTTCAAAAATCCCAGCAAGTATTTGGCTTCTTAGCTTGGTAGAAATGGTTGGGGGTGGGGGTTTATTTATAGGAGGAGTTGGGTGGAAGGAAGGGTGGAGATTTAAAGTAAAAGGAGTGGTTGAGATGAAAAGCACTTGGATTGATGAGGTGGAAAGTGGTTTTGTGTTTGTTGGGGGTGGTTTTGTGTTTCTTCCAAGTGGGTTTGGTAAAAAGAAACCAGCTGTGTTTGGGCTCTAATTAATTGTATCGTACTCGTATCAATTAACGATTAAATACGTAACATGTTTCGTTAATTAAATACCCGAAAAATACGAAAATACCCAATAAATAATCCTAAAATTATGGAGCACTAAGAAATATTATAAAATGAAATTCTGGAAGTTTTGGTCAATTTTGGTCAACGTTGACTTGGTCAAACGTGGTCAACTGTGGACCCACTACCTCGATTTACGTGCCCGGACCAAAATTCTCAGAAAATTACGAAAATTTTATCATGCATAGAAAATAACATTTAAGTGATTCATCTCAAGTTTCAAGTCATTCTAGCAAGTGGAAGTATTTTATTTGGATTTAATATGATTAAATCAGCTTTCGGTTCCGAATAAAATACGATTGGTCTTTCTATGAAATAGATGCATCTTTTGACCAATGTTTTGACTTGAATAAATACTTAGAATATATTTCCTAATATATAAAATATATTGAGAGTGTAGGAAATATTTTTGAGTATTTAAAATAATTTTCTCCGAAACTGAAATAAATTTAAGATATGGGAGAAAAATTACTTTAAATATTTCTGGCACGAGATAAAAATGAGTGTTAATATTCTACCACTGAACATTAATATTCTTGAGGATAAAAACATTTTGAGTGCGAAGCGGAATATTTTTAAATAAGAACTGATCGTTTTTAAATATAGCACGAGTTCTCTAAAGAATATTAATCCTCGAATATTCTTTGTTCGAACCTGTCGCCTTATCAATTTTGCAATGGAGATCTAAAAAATATTAAATATCAATATTTCTTTTTCGATCTTATTGCCTTGGTGTAGAGATATATTCCATAAAAATATAATTTTAATTTTTCGCAATAATGGAATATCTCTTATAATTAAAAATAGATATTGGTAGAATTTGACTTTTGACTTTTGACGGAATCAATTAAATTAATGACCTAGTGGAGAGGATAACTAAGTGTAATTAAATTTTATGTTAAATTGTACAAATACCAAAATAAATAATATATCAAAGATATCCTTTCAGTTTTCTTAGACTGATACCTGTTGTAAAAAATACATATAAGCCGCGTTCTGCGTGCCTATTTTGTTTTATTACACTAGGCTGCGTAAAAATGCTTTTTAATCAACACAACTTATAATCTTTAGTTAATAATTAATTAAATTTAATTCAAAAATTATAAAATTATATATTTAATATTAATTAGATATTTATAAAAATAATTTTCTCATTAAATAAAATATTTATTAATATGAATAAATCCTTAAGGTCAAAATTGCGGTCTCCCGAGCGTCTGGAACCGAACTCATTTTACTTAACAAAAAATAATTCAATTCCAACCGGGGTTCCATCTTTACAAATTTATCACTTTGCATTTATTTTGTGATAATTTTTTTTCTTTATAGCTAGTCAGGTCTAAGCTGCGGCCTCCTGAATGTCTGGAACCAAACTCCTTTTGCTTAGCAAAAAAATAAATCAATTCTAACCGGGGTTCCAGGTTTAAGAATATATCACTTTACATTTCTTTTGTGAATTTTTTTTGTTCGTATAGCCAGTCCACTTGAAAGTAAAATTCTTGTGGTTAATGAATTTAGCACTACTGTTTCTTCTACAATGATTTTTCCGTTATACCAGTCTTGATAGCTTGAACCACTGAAGTTAATGATGAATTACCACTACATAATGTTGATACTCGATGTATTGTTTGGTTCATGAGTGACCAACTACAATGACTGTTCTTCATATCTTGTTTCTGAAGCTATGGTTCATATCTTCCAATTCTTCATTCTTTATTCAAACCTCTTCATAAATAGAACCCACTATCTTGATCAAATTAATGAACTTCTTCCAATGTAGTATAACATCAAAACTATAGATTGGCTGTATCTTCTTTCTTTTGACAGTTGAACATTTGAGATCCCTATGACAATATCTCTATCCTATTTATTATTACATTCTTATTTAAATTGAGTTGAATCCTCGATGTTTACAAATAGGTTAGACACAAGACTTTCACCTCACGATTTTAAGTTTTAACTATAGACGACCAACTTATAAAGAAATTTTTTTGGATTTGATAATTGTTATGAAAATTATATCATTTAATTTAGAATTTGGAATGAAATTAATTTTAAAATAGGAAAAATATCAATATCATCCCTCATTTCACGTAAATATATATCGCTCATTGCAAAAATGACTATTCGATTTGGTCACTATTTTTAAAATTTCTCAAGAAGATCATCCGGAAATAACTAAAATGATAATAATTTTTAATTTTTAAATGATTAAGATGATACAAATTTTTAAATTGATAACAAAATTGAGTCATTTTTAGAATAACTCATTTGATATATTTGGATAAAAAAACGATGAACTTGATATTTACCCCATTTTAAAAAATACTAGCCTATAACCCATGCAAAACACGGGTTTTCATTTATTATTATTAATTAATATATTAATTATTTGATTAATATAAAATTTTAATAAAATTTTATTATTAATTTTAAATTTACATATGTTTCATACTTAATTTTATGACATAAATAAATATCAATAATTTAACGTTATTTTTAAATTTATTTTTAAATATCTTAAAAATTCAATAGATATTTTTGAAAATTATTTAGTGTAACCTAAAATCGTAGAAGAAAGAATTGTAGGAAGAAGTAGAGATGTTAAAAAAGCTTGAAGCCCGAAATCTGGCCCGATCCGATCCGCAAAAAACCCGAAAAGCCCGGCCCGTGGGCCTGAGATGGGCCTCCTATTTTTTCTGGAGCCCAGCCCGAAGCCTGAAGCCCGAAAAGCCCGGTTAAAAACCAGGGCTTTTGAAAAGCCCGGATAAAACCGGGCTTTTAAAAAGCCCGAACAAAGCCCGGTTCGGCCGGATAAAAGCCCGGCCTTTTTTAAGAAATCCGGATAATAATTCGATTTTTTATAATTTTAAAATCTAAAAATATAAAATATTTTAAATAAAATTCAAGAATATTAAACTTAGCAGTATGATATGAAGGATCATGAGGCTAGGAAGAATCAACAATATTGAAGACAAATCCTTCTTTCAGAAAGACTTATTGAGTGTAGAGGATGTGCTTCTCGAAATGGGCATATACGAGGAGATTTATACGATGTGCTTCTTATGTATTCTGGATTCTAGAAGTTCAGGAATGTAACTCTTTAGAGATTGTTTCTTTTGTAAAGATTTTTTTTGTATATTAATATATTAGCTTTGCAAAAAAAGACAAAAATTACGTATATATAAACTAAAAAAAAATCTGGATAAAAGCCCGGCCCGAGGGCCTAAAACGGGCCTCGTATTTTAGAGAAACCCGGCCCGATTATTAAAAAGCCCGGATAAAGCCCGGCCCAAAGGGCTTTTTGTGCATCTCTAGGAAGTAGTGTGTGCGAGCGATGATTCCAATCGGGATATAATTGAAAACGTTTATAATTCTATAAAACATGTGGTTTTTTTTAATAAATTATATACTCCCTCTGTCCCATTTATATTAGTCACAATTCCTTTTTTGCATGTCCCAAAAATATTGATCATTTTTCCTTAATGAAACAAATTAAGGGTTAGATATGTTAATTTTTTCTAAATAAGTAAACAATTGAGAGCAAGTTCGATAGTTTTCACTTGATTGCTCAATAACTGTTTTTTGATTGATGACCAATATAAACGGGATGGAGGGAGTATATTTTAACTAAATTTGGAATTTTTAACACGTTTTTTAAATTTTTTTAAAAATGTACTTTTGTGCTTTATTGGTAAATCTTGTTGTTTATAATAAATAAATTAATATTTTTAATATAATTTTTTTTACTTGTTATTTTTAGGAAGGTGTTAACAATTTTTGGAAGGTGTTAACCAACCAACCAACCAAATATACTTTGATTTGCTTATAATAGTATAGTATAGATGTAAACGGGAATTGAATTTGGAATTTTTAACATGTTTTTTTAATTTTTTAAAAATGTACTTTTGTGCCTTACTGGTATATTTTGTTGTTTATAATAAATAAATTAATATTTTTAATAAAAACTTATTATTTTTAAGAAGGTGTTAACAATTTTTTTGGAAGGTGTTAACCAACCAACTAACCAAATATACCTTGCTTTGGTTATAAGAGAAAAATGGGTCAGGGGATGATCACAGGTAACTCCCGTATAGGGATGGGCGTCGGGTCACTTCGGGGTCGGGGAATGCAATCCCCGCCCCCGATCCCCGAACCCCTACCCGCTCCCCGAACCCGCCCCTATCCCCATACGGGGAATATTTTATTCCCCGATTTCCGTCCCGAACGGGGAGCAAGGATCCCCGCGGGGAATCGGAGATTTTTATATTTATTAAAGTAAATAAATTTTATACATTTTCTAACAAATTCATAATAAAATTAATTTGTTAAATTATGATATTATATATATATATATATATATATATATATATATATATATATATATATATATATATATATATATATATTAAATTCAATGATCTATTCTAAAAAATATTTCGAATTAATTTTAATTTGTACTAAAAGATATAACTAAATTAAATTTTACTATTAATCTTTTGAATATGTGAAATAAAATTAAAAAATTTAAGCACTAATATATTTAATTATAATAATTTATACCGAGGATCGGGGTTGGGATCCCCTAATCCCCGAATTCTTTTTAAAATATTCTCCGCTCTCCGCCCCGATCCCGAAAAATTTCCCGAATCCCGGATCCGAACGAGACGGGGATCGGATTGGGATCGAGCGGGGCGGGTGAAATACCCATCCCTACTCTCCTAAAGTTATATCCTTCTCTCATATATATACTAGCCTATAACCCGTGCAACGCACGACTTTCTTAAAATTAAATTATTTTTTATTTATATTTTAATAATTTTTTATCTTATATATATTACTTAATATAATATTGGCATAATATATATTATTAAATAATAATGGTTTAATTATATGATATATTATTCGAATTATGACTAAATTTTGTCAAAATAATATAAATATAAATGGAAGTATCGTATATACTTACATTCAAACTTTTGTTGATATTATAATATTCAAATTATGATTCCATAATAATGCATAAGGTAATACTCCGTATTTGTTTAAAATAGAATTTAATATTAATTTGTAATTGTGTAAAACTTTTATTGTTTATTATATAGTTTTAGTTTGTTTTCGCTTCGTTGATTTATAATTTGTTGTAAATTTGTTAATAAATATGTGATATTAAAATTATTAAAAATGATTTTGAAAATATTTGGTTTTCAAGTAATTAAAAAAGTCTAAAAAAGTTGGGTGTAGCTGAAGAATTTTAACTCAAAATATAACCAAAAGAGTATGTAACTGAATATTAATTGGAGTGTAATTAAAAGAGTTTGTTATTAAGTTAAATATGTGGTTTATCTTTTGTAAAATTACATTTTATATGTATTTTAATTTATTTTTTCATTTTTGGAAGGCGTTAGCAAAATTTTTGGAAGGTGTTAACCGACCGACCAACCAACCAATTATACCCTATTTCGTTTATAATTGTATAGTATAGATACGGATCTTCCTTTTTTATTGGAGTTGATTTTGGTAGATTTGGGTAGTTGCTTTGATTTGGGTTGCAAGGCCACGTAGGGGCACTCAGAACTCTTTATTTCTTACAGTTGTAATTGAATGCAACCACATGCAACCACATATGTAACTAAAAACTGAAAGTTAAATTTCCATTTTTTGCCAACTTCTAGTTATATATAAGGGCTGCGCAACAACAAAAAATGAAAATTCAATTTTAAGTTTTCAGTTACATTTAGTTGCATATGCAAGCTATGCAACTGAATGCAACTGAAAACTGAAAGTTAAATTTCCATTTTTTGCTGCTACGCCCTTATATACAACTGGAAGTTGGTAAAAAAATAAAAATTCAACTTGCGAATTTCAGTTGCATATGCAACCACATATGCAACTGAATGCAACCTGCTGCGCAACCATTACAAATAAGATAATATTTTTGCAAATAAGATGGTATTATTAGATATAATATTACTTAATATAATATTATTAAATATAATATATATTACTTAATATAATATTGGCATAATATATATTATTAAATAATAATGGTTTACTTATATGATATATTATTCGAATTATGACTAAATTTTTTCAAAATAATATAAATATAAATGGAAGTATCGTATATACTTACATTCAAACTTTTGTTGATATTATAATATTCAAATTATGATTCCATAATAATGCATAAGGTAATACTCAGTATTTGTTTAAAATAGAATTTAATATTAATTTGTAATTGTGTAAAACTTTTATTGTTTATTATATAGTTTTAGTTTGTTTTCGCTTCGTTGATTTATAATTTGTTGTAAATTTGTTAATAAATATGTGATATTAAAATTATTAAAAATGATTTTGAAAATATTTGGTTTTCAAGTAATTAAAAAAGTCTAAAAAAGTTGGGTGTAGCTGAAGAATTTTAACTCAAAATATAACCAAAAGAGTATGTAACTGAATATTAATTGGAGTGTAATTAAAAGAGTTTGTTATTAAGTTAAATATGTGGTTTATCTTTTGTAAAATTACATTTTATATGTATTTTAATTTATTTTTTCATTTTTGGAAGGTGTTAGCAAAATTTTTGGAATGTGTTAACCGACCGACCAACCAATTATATCCTATTTCACTTATAATAGTATAGTATAAATGACATTTTTGTAAATACTTATCCGTGCACCCTAATGTCAACCCTAGGTCAACAAGGACGTTACTCTTCGTTATAGTATAGTATAGATAAGTTGAAGATGCAAAATGCAATAACCACACGAAGTGAAAAATGAGTGATATTGAGTATTGAGCATTGCTGGCGAAAGCTGCAGATGAATGGCAAGAGCCTCCACCACTCTGAAAGATCTCCTTAGATTAACAACCCATCATTCTCTTCTCTCTCATTCTAAACCCACTCTCTCTCTTTCCTTAACAACCCCATCTTCATTCTCTTCTTCTTCTTTCACTCTTTACAACACTACTCCCTCAATTAATCATTTATTACACCTCCTCAAAACATGTCAAAACATGACCCATCTGTATCAAATCCAAGCCCACTTAACAACTTCATCTCTCCTTCAAAACCCATCTTTTTCTGCTAGAATCTTGAAGCTTTCTGCAGACTATGGTCAAATTGATTATACATTGTTGTTGTTTAAGTGCATTTCTTTTCCTGATACTTTTTGTTATAATATTGTTGTAAAGGCTTGTGCTTTGAGTTGTGTGCCTCGCAAAGCTGTGCTTTTTTACTTTGTTATGCTTAAAAATGGAATCTTGCCTAATAGTTATACTTTTGTTTCACTTTTTAAAGCTTGTGTTCAGATGGGGTGTGTGGAAATTGGGCTTAAATGTCATGGGCAGGCTGTTAAGAATGGGGTTGATGGTGTTTTGCAAGTTGAGAATTCTTTGATTCATATGTATGGTTGTTTTGGGTTTATTGATGTTGCTCAGAAGTTGTTTGTTGAAATGTTTGTGAGAGACTTGGTGTCGTGGAATAGTCTGGTTGATGCTTTTGTGAAAGTTAGTGATTTGAGTAGTGCTCATAAACTGTTTGATTTGATGCCTTATAAAAATGTGATTTCTTGGAATGTTTTGATTTCGGGTTATTTGAGTGATGGAAATCCAGGGTGTGGGTTGAAGTTGTTTCGGGAAATGGTGGGGATGAGATTTAAAGGTAATGATACGACTATGGTGAGTGTTGTTACTGCTTGTGGCAGATCGGCTAGACTTAAAGAAGGAAAATCTGTTCATGGATATCTTATTAGGACATTTGTGTGGTTGAGTCTAATTATTAATACGGCCTTGATAGATATGTACAGTAAGTGTCGAAGAACAGACATTGCTCGTAAAGTGTTTGAAAGTTTACATACTAGAAATTTGGTTTGCTGGAATGCAATGACTTTGGGACATTGTCTTCATGGGAATCCAAGAGACGGGCTTCAGTTATTTGCTCAAATGCACCCTAAAACTAGGCTAATAGATAGTGAAATTGATTATGATAATACTATAGAGCTAGGTGAATGGGTGCTTCCTGATGAAGTTACGTACATAGGAGTTTTATGCGCTTGCCTGCGGGAAGGGCTTCTGACACAAGGAATAAAATACTTCAACCAAATGACAGATGTTTTTGGTGTTAAGCCAAATTTCGCACATTATTGGTGCATGGCAAATATTCTCGCTAGTTTTGGTCTAATACAAGAGGCGATGGAATCCTTAAGAAATATGCCATCATTTGCAGAATCACCTCCAGAGTCGTCATTGTGGGCTGCGGTACTTGGTTTATGCCGTTTTAAGGGCAACATAGTATTAGGAGAACAAATTGCAAAAGCTTTGATTGATCAAGATCCGCTGAATCAATCATATCATGCACTGCTAGTGACTGTATATGCTGTGGCCGGGCAATGGGATAATGTTGTTCGGACAAATGAAACAATGAAAAAAAGAGGGTTTAAGAGAATGCCAGGTTATACTCTTGCAGATTTGAAGTTTATTGTCCACAACCTTGAGGTGGGAAATGAACTACACAATAAATATAGACACCATGTCAACTTGGAAATTGACCTGTAATTCTCCACAGAAATAACACTCCACAAGGAAATCTCCTATTTGGGAACTCCTCCACTCAAGAACGAAGGATAATGAAGGATCGGGACCTCTCTTTTTTTTTCTGAATTGCACCTTGATTGCAGGTGTAAAAGTTTAAAGCTTCGTAGTGTTTTCTGAATGTTAAGATTTTCGTAACATGCAAATGAATTTTTTTTTTAAGTGAGACCTATAGAAATAGAATCGAACAGTTACTGTTGTCCATTAATTTTGCTTGATGAATTGGGGAATAAATAATCTGGCGGAGAAAGATGACTCATGGCGGAGAAAGATGACTGGCTAACAACCAAAGTTTAGAATTTGTTCAGCATTTCATAGCTATTGATACACAAATAAGGATGACTGAAGCTAGTTTCTTGTACATGGTGCCAATGGCTAGAACCGACTGTAAACTAACAGCTCCTGGAACCCAATCGGTGGAGATATCTCATTCCACGGTTACCATGCATTCTTAAACAAGACCATTGTCTTTGGGTACTAGTATCTTGTTTTGAGATATTGAAAGTGTCGATTCAGAGAAAAGATACGGCACATCATTTACAATCTCGGACAGGGCCGGCCCTTGGGTAAGGTGATCAACGCGATCGCCTAGTAGGGCACCACTTGGCACCAAAATTTTCAGATAATATGTATATATATTTATATAGGTTCAATTTTTATTAAATAAAAATAAATAAATATATGAATATATTTTAATATTTGAGGCACCCATTTAATTTAAAAGTTAATTTGGGCACTTTTTAAAACTAAAAACCATTTAATTTTAAAATATAAAACTTATTAAAAAATAAGGATCAATTTTAATAACCCGCCTAATTTACCGAAGCACATAATTAAACATTCAAAATAGAACATAGAAAACAATCAAAATAGTTATTAGTCACATGATAGAGTCTGTCATCAAATTAAAATAGGGCAAACCATAATTCACACATAAGTACCCAATACACTATCGTTATTCTGTTCATTGTGGAGATCAGGGTCAGGAGATTGAAATTATCAATAAAGATTGAATTATCAAGATTGTCATCTACTCTACAATCGTGACACAAGTTTGTTTTCTTAGCCCTCTAATTCTTTATCTTTATAAATTGCAATTATTCATCATAATTTTTTACAACTTAGAGATTTGATGAATCACTTTAGTATTTAGGGGTTAATTGAGGTTTTGTTACTTGGAACAAGTATTCTCATAGTATGTTATATGTGCAATAAACTTGTATGTTTAATAAATTGCATTTTTTTTGTTCAATGACTAGATTATTTGAAAATGAAGCGTCATCAATTATCAGGACATGAAAGGCTTATGACTCAGCCTATTTGTAGTTAGAGGATCCTAATCAACTTAAACCAAATTGTAATAAGTAAATATACATATGAACTGTCACAGGAATCTCAAGAAGTATTATCTGTCAGAAGAAAGAAGAAAAGTCAATCTATAGTTTTGATGTCGTACACTGGAAGACGATTCAGTTATCTGATCAAGCCCCAGTATAGCATTGAAGCGAATGGATTCATTTGAACAGTGACAGAGATTTTTCGAATGATAGTTTGAATGTCAGTTACAGTACAAGAGAATTGAGAGAAGAAACAAACCACAACCTAAAGTCAAAAGTGAAGAAGCATCATTGAAGTTAGTCGTTCATGAACCAGACAGTACATCGAACGTCAACACAAGTCAGTGGTAATTCTTTACTACCTTCAGTGGTTTGTAAGAATTAAATTAATTATTTATTGATTTAATTAAATTCATTTATAATTGATATAAATCATTTAGTTGATTTAATTAAATGAATTAATTCTAGAAGAATTAATTTATTTATTAAATTAATTATTGTATCAATTAAATGTGAATTGGATAATCATTAATTAATTAAATGGATCAATATGACTTAAGAGGAAAAGGATTGGATTATGTCTTGGTGAAGACAAAATCGGTATGACCTAAATTATGTCTTACCGAGAAACTTCAACATTATGTCTTACCGAGAAGCTTCTGGATTATGTCATACCGACTAAAGATTGCAGTTTAGGTTATACCGAGAAATTTCAGATTATGTCATACCGAGCCAAAATATCCTGATTAAGTCATACCGACCACCTGCCAGCTGTTTTAGGTCATACCGAACTTTTATTAAGTCATACCGACCAGGTTTATGTCTTAATGGAGGTTTGTGTAAGTCTTAATGAAGAAAAATTAAGTCTTGGAAGCAGATTAAGTCATGCTGAAGCAGTTAAATATCATACAAAAAGCTAGCAAGACTTATTGCTGATATAAAAGAACCAAAGACAGCAGATTATGTCATAACTGAGAAACACAGCAGAATATAATTCCATCCAGCAGATTTTCTCTCAAGAAACTCAAGAACACCAAAGCCTAAACAATTCCTAGAAATTCAAGTTCTTCATCTTTGTAATATTCTATCCGATAGAACTTGATTACTTGTGATTCTTGTACTACTAGCGAATTAAGTTTCCTAGTTCTTATCTTGATCATTATTAACTAAATTAGAAAAGTTCATGTCGAATTTTCTAATTAGTTATTAACATCTTGATAAGTTGTTATACTGATTTTGTAACACCACATCAAGTTAATATACAGTTATATTCAACTTGAAAAATTATGTTAAGTAATTCCGCACAAATTTGTCTTTGCTAAAATATTATCTAACGGACAAATTTCGATAAAAT
This sequence comes from Saposhnikovia divaricata, assembly GCA_036435485.1. NCBI lineage: Eukaryota > Viridiplantae > Streptophyta > Magnoliopsida > Apiales > Apiaceae > Saposhnikovia > Saposhnikovia divaricata. Next base: position 81,628,978 of record CM071598.1, read on the forward strand.
TGTAAAGATTGTATTCAACCCCCCCTTCTACAATCTTATCGGACCTAACAATTGGTATCAGAGCCGATTGATTGATACACAAATCAAAGATCCCATTTTACTCGATTAAAAATCATCCCCGAATTTTTTAACTCTCTTAAAAAATTCATCATGTCTTCTAAAGTTGGAACTGTGAAAATTCCCATATATGACAAAAACAGTTATGATATGTGGAAGAACAAAATGTTAATGTTCCTCGAGGTTGCAAATCCTAAATACATGAAAGTCTTATCAGAAGGACCAATAATACCTTTTGGATTAATTCCTGAAGTTGTTACTGATGGAAAAGTTGTTGCCCCTGCAAGGTTTGTACACAAAGATTCTTCTGAATACACTCTTGTTGAAAGAGAGGAAGCTGGACTTGACATTAATTTAAGACTGATCTTAATAGATTCTCTAGACTCTGTAATGTACAGTCATGTGATTAACTGCAAGACTGCAAAGCACATGTGGGAAACCATTGAAACTGTGAATGAAGGAACAGAGGAAGTTAGGGAGAATCGTTTAGAAATTCTGACATCTGAGTATGAACACTTTCGATCAGCATCCAATGAAAGTATTCAAGATGTGTTTGAAAGATATAACAAACTTGTCAACAATTTACAGATGCATGGCAAGTACTACACTCAGAAAGAGATCAACAGAAAATTTCTACTGTCAATGCCTGTTCATCTAGAACATAGGATTACAGCTATTAGAGAGTCGAGGAATCTAAATGAAATTACTGTAGAAAGACTCTTTGGCGTTTTAAAAACCTATGAACTGGAACAATCTCAACAAAAGGAGATTTATGGAAAAGGAAGAGTTGCTAATACTTCTACAGCTCTTATTGTTGAGAACAAATAGGAAGTGGAAGATAAGGTTATTAAATCTTGTAGTGTTGACAGTGGCAAGCTTGAAGTTGAAGTTGATCAAACGAATGCTAGTCCAGATGAAGGAGACTTCTATTCGTTAGAAGAGCTAGATCAGTTGGAAGATGAGTCCATGGCTTTGTTGGTAAGGAAATTCAGTAACTTCAGATTCAGGAAGAATCCCAAGTTCAGGTACAAATCTAACTATAACAGGTTCCAGAGAGGAGGTTCTTCATCCTCAAGTAACAGAGGAGGTTACAAAACTGGAACAGTTGAAAGAAGTAAAATTAGATGCTACAACTGTAATGAACTTGGACATTTCGCTACTGAATGTCAGAAGCCAAAACAAAACCAAAGAAAAGACTTTGGATCTGAGAAGAAGAAGACAGGTAAAGCCTATGTGGCTGCTGGAAAGAGTTGGGATGATACAGACTCTGAAGAAGAAGAGTATGGCAATCTTGCCCTGATGGCAAAATCTGATAACTCCAGTGGTACTTCATCTGAGGTATCATGTTCTGAAAGTCAATATATTTATCAACTTAGTGATTCACTAGGTTATGCTAATAGAGAGATTGAAAGGATCAATTTGTAAAATACAGATCATAGAAATCAATTATCAGAATTACACGATGCACAAAATTGCCATGATAAACAAAAATCAGAAATAAGAATTCTAAAAGAACTTGAGAGGTCTCTAGCGTTGATAGTGGTTCAACAACGTGAGACAATAACTGAACTAGAAATAAAGGTTAGTGCTACTTCTAATTCATGTAAAGTGGCTAAAGAGTTGTTCAACCAACAAGCTATTAATCAAACCGTAGGAATTGGGTTTGATTATAATGAAGCTATTTGACGAACAAGCATTATTACCCCTAATCGTGTCAGTGCTGTAGAAAGGGGTATACCAATAGTGCTTAAGGGTGTTAGTAACCCACTCTTTAAGACATCCATAGCAGAACCTTTGGATACAACATCTTTAATCATTAAGGAAGAGATGCGCATTGAGGATGTAGCTAATGGCGTAGTCTTAGAAAGTAATCAAGTTGTTAAAAATGATAAAGATAGAAAGTCTGTGTTTAAGAAAACAGAAAGAGTTGGTGAGTCTACTAGTTCCTTGAAAACTAGTAGTAGAAGTAACAACATGAATAAATACAATAACATATCTACCATGCATGCTATTCCTGTTATTGATACTGCTCATAAGAAATGTAATGCTGTTAATTGCATGTCTTGTGCTTTTAATATAATGTCTGCTTACTTTAACGATAATCATGCATGTGTTGATAAGAATGCTCCTAGACAGCATATGAGCAGAAATAATCATGTTAGATCCAGGACTTTAAACCCACCTAATCCTAAGACTAGGACTCCAAGTCCTCCTATGGATATGGTGAAGACATGGTTACCCAAGCTGAAACCAAAACAAGTTAAAGCTGTTTACAGGGTTAAATGTCCAGTACCTGAAGAAAATATTGTTAAAATAAAAAGTGTTGCTTTGCCTGATAAAGGCCAATTCTTTAAGTACTCCGGACCCAATCAAATTTGGGTTCCGAAGAAAGTCTAACCAATTTGTCATTGCAGGGTTTAAAACAGGTTGAACGAGTCATGTGGATTCTGGACAGTGGATGTTCAAGGCATATGACCGGAGATTGAGCCCTGCTGACAAATGTGGTGGAGAAGGCCGGCCCAGTCGTTACCTTTGGAGATAACAGCAAAGGTAAAACTGATGGATATGGCAGATTAGAAGCTGGAAATGTTATCGTTGAAGATGTCTCTTTTGTGAACGGCCTTGAGCACAATTTGCTCAGTATTAGTCAATTCTGTGACAAAGGTTATGAAGTTCATTTCAACAAGAAGAATTGTCTAATATCATACAAGAGAAATGAAAGGCCGCAGTTGACTGGAGTAAGAAAAGGAAACTTGTACATAACCAATATGAACTCTGGAAGCACAGAAGAAATTAGATGTTTTTATTCAAAGGCATCCACTGATGAAAGTTGGTTATGGCACAAGAAACTTTCTCACCTAAACTTCAAAACAATGAATTCTCTAGTTAAAAGAGAATTGGTGAGAGGTTTACCTTCGATTGAATTTACTCAGGAAGGTCTATGTGATGCTTGTCAAAAAGGAAAGTTAAAAAGGGCAACTCACAGGAGCATTAACACATCATCAATAAATGAACCATTACAACTTCTCCATATGGATTTGTTTGGTCCAGTTAGTGTGATGTCCATGTCAAGAAAAAGATATGCTCTAGTGATTGTTGATGATTTATCAAAATTCACATGGGTACTATTTCTGAACTCAAAAGATGAAACTCCACAACTGGTAGTTGATCACATTAAGTTAATTGAGCTGGACTCTAATCGTCCAGTAAGAGCTATAAGGTCAGACAACGGAACTGAATTCAAGAATGCAGTTCTGAATGACTTTTGCACTGAAAAGGGTATAACTAGACAGTACTCGGCTCCAAGAACTCCTCAGCAAAATGGGGTAGTTGAAAGAAAGAATAGAACCTTGATTGAAGCTGCACGTACTATGCTAAGTGAATCAAGGCTTCCATTGAGCTTTTGGGCTGAAGCTGTCAACACTGCATGCTATACCCAAAATCGAACACTTATCAATAAAGACTTAATGAAGACACCATATGAAGCTCTACATGACAAGAAACCAACTCTCAAGTACTTCCATGTATTTGGGACAAAATGCTTTGTGCTGAAAGAAGGAGATGATCAAGGTGGTAAATTTGAAGAAAAAGCACATGAAGCAATATTTATTGGTTATACTAGAAGAGCCTACAAGGTGTATCTTATTGATCAACAGAAAACTATGGAAAGTGTCAATGTTACATTTGATGATACAAAACTCTCAAGTATCCAAAATGAAGATCCATCTGAAAAGCTTAAGTTTGATGACATGTCAGACTCAGATTCAGATGATGACAATCAACCTGACGTTGTTACTGATAATAATAATCCAAATGTTGGTGGTAATGATCAAGGTGATGCTGGTTAAAACAATGATAATTTTCAAGACACCACTGATACTCTTGAACCATCAACAAGTCAAACTGGCAACAACTCAGGGGGAGATAATGAAGGGTCAACAAGTCATACTCAACATCATACTGAAGATCAAGGCGAATCATCAAGATCAATTCTTCCCAGACAAACTGTTTGGAATAGAGCTCATCCTTTTGAGCTGATCCTTGGTGATCCAGATGTTGGTGTGAAAACAAGAAGAGCTTATCAGAATCAATGTAATTATTCTGGGTTCCTGTCTGTCATGGAACATAAGAAGATAGAAGAAGCTCTATCTGATCCTGATTGGGTGATTGCTATGCAAGATGAACTCAATCAATTTAAGCAACTAGAAGTATGGAAGCTGGTACCCAGACCTAAAGATAGAAAAGTGGTGGACACAAGATGGGTATTCAGAAACAAACTAGATGAAGATGGCACTGTGATAAGAAACAAAGAAAGACTGGTAGCTAAAGGTTATTCTCAAGCTGAAGGCATTGATTATGACGAGACCTATGCTCCAGTGGCAAGACTTGAGGCCATCAGAATATTCTTGGCATTTGCATCCTTTTCAAGATTCAAAGTTTATCAAATGGATGTCAAGAGTGCCTTTCTGAATGGTAAGCTAGATGAAGAAGTGTATGTAGAACAACCCCTGGTTTTGAAGATCAAGATCATCTGGACTATGTCTACTTTCTTTACAAAGCTATCTATGGTCTTAAGCAAGCACCAAGAAAATGGTATGACACTCTCTCTGAATTTCTATTAGAAAATGGTTTTATAAGAGGTGCCATAGACAAAACGCTCTTCACTAAAAGACATAAGAATGATATAATACTAGTCCAAGTCTATGTGGACGATATTATATTTGGGTCTACTAATGAGCTTCTATGCAAGAAGTTTTCTAAGTTAATGCAGGGTAGGTTTGAAATGAGCATGATGGGAGAACTGAAATTCTTTCTTGGATTACAAATAAGTCAGAGACAAGATGGAATATTTATTTGTCAATCCAAGTACATCAAGGAGCTCCTCAAGAAATATCACATGGAGGAGTGCTCATCAGCAAAGACACCATCAACTATAGCTGTCAAAATTGGTTTATGTGAAAGTTCTGCCAAGGTAGATATCACAGGCTATAGAGGTATGATTGGCTCATTGCTTTACCTAACTGCTAGTAGACCAGATATAATGTTTGCCACATGCTTGTGTGTAAGGTTCCAAGCGAACCCTAGAGAAATCCATCTCACTGCTGTCAAAAGAATCTTAAGATATCTAAAGGGTACGCCTAATTTAGGCATCTGGTACCCTAATGAATCTGGTTTTACTTTAATTGGATATACAGATTCTGACTATGCAGGAAGTGTTGTAGACAGGAAAAGTACATCTGGGAGTTGTCAATACCTAGGTGGAAGATTGGTTTCCTGGTTCAGTAAGAAACAGCAAACAGTTTCCAACTCTACAGCCGAAGCTGAATATATAGCTGCTGGAAGCTGTTGTGCTCAGATCTTATGGATTAGGAATCAATTAATGGACTATGGCATTGTATTGAAAAATATCCCTATTTTATGTGATAATACACGTGCCATAGTAATCGCCAGCAATCCTGTGCAGCACTCAAGGACAAAGCACATTGACATAAGGTATCATTTTATAAGAGAGCATGTAATGAATGGTACAGTGCAACTACTATTTGTAGGCTCTGGAGATCAAACTGCAGATATTTTTACTAAGTCGCTTAATGAATCCTCATTCACTAATATTGTTAGTGAATTGGGTATGTTAAACAGTCCTAGTAATTAATACTGTTAATATCTGAAATTTGATCTTTAATAATTTTGCAAGTGATTATTCTGTGAATATTTGTTGTTTGAAATCATTTGTATAATTATTTTACCAACTGATTTTCTTTCTTGTTTAGTTATTTTTCACTCTGTTTATTCATATTATTTAATACTTCATATTTATGTATTTTTAGAATATTTGTAGATATTTATTTCTATTTTAATAATTAATTTATCATATGTTTTGTAGTGTTTGTCCTGTTAATATTGCTTTGTTTTCGTTAATAGGATAGCATATGGTATTTATAATTATTATTATTATTATTTGTTTAATTTTCTATAATATTTTTATTATTTTTATAAGTTAATTGTATATTTTTGTATGTTTATTTGAATTATTTGTATATGTAATTTTTAAGTCTTGTCTGTATATAAGTATAAGTCTTATTCAGTGTAAACTTAAGTCTTATTAAATTAGGTCTTATTTGTTTTAAAAATCGGTATGACATAACAAGGCTAAATCTTACCGGTCGTTTGTTTAGTTAAGTCTTAAGTCAGTTAAGTCTTATTCGTCTAAACTTAGTTAAGTCTTATCTGTAGCTTAGCTTTAAGTCTTATTACATTCAAGTCTTAACTAGTTTTGTTTATATTAAGTCTTAGACATTTAAGTCTTACTGAGTATTAACATAATTTTAAGTCCTATTCGTTTTAGTCTTATTGTCTGTAATTAATTTAAGTCTTGTGCAGATAGGTCTTAATAATGTTAAGTCTTAATCACTTGTATATTATTAAGTCTTATTCGGAGTTTTAAGTCATGTTAAGTTTAAGTCTTATTTCTAGATTTAAGTCTTAATCACAGTTAGTATATATATAGCAGGTAACAGTTAAGTCATATTTTAGTTTATGTCATTCTCTCAAGTTAAGTCTTAGAGAACTAAATAGATACACACATATATACACACGCATATACGATCGTTCATGCCCAAATTTTGTCTCAAATCTTGTTGATAATCACGATCTAATCACATAAGTCGTCTCCTTGTCTGATTATCTACATTTTAAGTGCTTAAACTCGCATTTTCGTTCGATTTTGAAGGATTTTGAAATCGAAAATCGTAAAATACGATTTGTTTTTAAGAAAAACTGGGTTCGAATCTTAGAAATCTAAAAATATACGTGTGTTCGTGTGTGTAAGGAGATTGTTGTGTGAATTTTTCAGAATTTTTCAACAACTTTTAATTTTCTCGAATTTTTAATTATTTATTAATTCGAAAAATTAATTTTTAATTCATTATCTTATAAAATCTGAAATTTTCAAAGAAATTAAATCTTGATTAAAATGGCTGATCGATTTGAAATTATTAAACATAATTTAATCGGTTATTTTGATCCAGAAAAATGTTCACTTGAACGTTTTCGACCGTGGATTCGATTTTTAAACGATAATTCACTAGTTCGCACTGCTTTGAGCTTAGATGCTCCCTTAAAAATTGAACCTTTGCGAATCATGTGTACTACTGCTGTCATTTCCAATGACAACAGATCGTTTGTCTTCTCTGTCGGAGACAATCAGTACACAGTGGATGAAAATGTTATAAATACGGTCTTAAACTTTCCTAGTGACAATTTCGAAGAATTACCATCAGAACAAGAATTGATAAATTTTTTGAATGGTATATTCTACCAAGACAGACCTGATCAAACTGTCTGGAATAAAAAGCACCTCGTTCAAGAATGGGACTATCTGTTTGACACCTTAGCTAAAGTCTTTGCCAATTCTACTAAAGGGAACTTCGGGGTATTACCATCCTTCATGCAGCATATTGGATATGCAGTTGCACACAACCGAAGAATTAATATTGGTAGACTACTGTGTGTTCCGATGGTTAGAAAAAACATTAATGCAAAGAGGAATTTTGATCATGGAGAAAAAGTATCATGCTATTATCCAAGATTCCTGTCATTGATTTTTAATCATCTAGTGGAACTAGAAAACCAAGCCCAATTCCTGAATGGAGAATCACTGGCGTCAGGTAAACCTTCTACCAGATTGTTCACTGAGTACAGCAACAAGCCTAAATTCACTAATATACCTGTAGTTGTCACCCAATATATGTCAAACTATATACAACTACCTGTCATTGAACCTGTACCAGAACCTGAACAACCTGAACAAAACCCTGAACCACCAGTGGAAAACATACTTGTTGAACATGAAGATCAAGGCAATCAACAAGTTGAACCTGCTCAACAAATTGTTCCTCAGCCACCTGCACTTGCTGTTGAACATCCAGTGGAAGAAACTTTATCTGTCCCTGAACCTGAATTAAATCAACCAATCTTATCAGAGACTATCGCAGAATCAGCTGACCAGGTATTGTCTTTTGTTCCTCAAACTATTTCTACTTCTCAATCTATTTCTGGAACCCAAGTGGTTGATAGGGCTGACCAAGGGATTGTAAGACCGCAATCTCTAACCACGGTCATAGAGCCAAACACTGAATCTACATCACTTAAAACCTTTCACTCCAGAAAGAAAATTCCCTTTCAAAGAGCAAAGAAAAGAAGAAATATAATGAGTGAACCCACAGCTCTGCCTCTACAAAAGAAAAGTAGAACTGATTCAGAGGCAACTGTAAGCCCATCCGTATCTTCCCAACAAGATATGGACGTTGATATGGCCATGCAACAGTTACTAGGATCATCCTCTCAACAGGATGATACTATTGAAATTCGCCATAGGGCCATGGCATCCTGTAATGTGTCAGGCACAACCCCTTTGTTATTACTAACAATGGGAGAACAGATAGATTATGATGAAAATAGGGACACATTGACAGGAGAGCACATTGAGTCTGAAACAGTGCCTACCATAGTTACGGTAGAAGAGTCTTCAAAGACTTCTGAGGGAAATCTTGGTTCCTTGCCAACTTTAATGGAACCATCATCTCCCCTCCTAGGAGAAACATTCCTAGATCCCTCAAGGGAGTTTCCACTCGCAGTTTCGACTGAAGAAAGTGGAAGGCAACTTGATCAATCTACTACTGAAGAAATTCAGATTACAAATCCAAATGTACAAGTGGAATTGATTGAGGACAGGGATTTGCGAACTCCCATTGCACCACCACTGACCTTCCTAGAGGAGGCTAGGGTGATTTTAACTGCAGGTACCGCTTCTGGAAAAGCTAAGGAAATTGAGAGGAGTGATGTGAGGATTACTACAAAATTGAGTGATACACATGCACATCAGGTGAGTGAAATTCAGAGTGAAACTCAGGTGAGTGCACACACAGACACATACACTCTCTCATTGTTACAAAAAATACAAGATCTGGAAAGGGAACTAGAAGCAAGTAAAGCTGAAGCTAGATTACTTCGAGCACAAGTGGATAAACAGTCTTCTCCATCCACCTCTGTTGATAATCAGCTTACTTCGATAAAGGGTGACATCAACAACTTGAAGACATTCTCATGAAAAAGCTCTTGATGATTCTGGTGAGGTCACGGTGGCACAAGACAAAATTATTGCTGAAATCTCCAATAAGGTTGACAATCTACAGGAAGAAGTGCATGAAAATCAGCGTTCTAATGATTTTCGACTAGATCAAATTGAGAAGCAAAATGCACATCAAGCTAAAGGATTAAGGCATTTATTTCATCTGATCAGCCAAAATCGCACACCAACTACTGAAGAAAGAGAATTCTCTGCAAGAACAGGTGGTGATGATGATGAACGAGATCCTGAAGCTGGTGCAACTGATAAATCTGTAGAGGATTCCTCAACTAAGGGGGAGAAATCACAACAGGCACAGAAATCACAAGGTGGTGAGAAAGGACAAGGAGAGGAAGGAGGTAAATCTGATAAATCTGATACAGACAGTGAAGATAGGAGGAATAAGGGGAAGAAGAAAGTTGTTACAGATGATCAAGTCACGGGTGAACCAGGTAATCTTGATGTTTTTTATGACTTTGATTTTTCTGATGAAGGTGAGAAATTACCTGAACCAGATTTAAGTCACTGGGAAGAAGAAGAACCAGTGATATCTGAATATGAAGCTCAACAAGCAGAGAAAGAATCTGAAGAATTATTTGCTCAGAGGGAAGCTAATTTACTGATGAGAGAAGAAAAGCTTCAAAAGTCATTAGAGCAAATTGCACGAAATGAAGAACTTCAGAAAGCTGAACAGCAAGCATTACAACGATTACATGCTATAAGTGTTGAGAAGAGAAAGACATATATCAGACTAAAGAGCGGTGACAAATGGGAACGTGCTCAAAAAGTAATTGCTTCACCTCAGAGTTCTGATTATGAAGATCGTCGTCTTGGAGAAATTCTCGAGGAATTCAAACTGGCAAATCCAATTCATGATATGTATATAAAGGCCTTAAAGGTAGAAGTCATCAGGATAACTACTGCATTTGAACCCAAATCTGATGAGCTGGTAATATTTGTGGATTGTCATAATGTTGGAACTTTCAGAGTATCTATTCAGTTCTTTTATGACAGATCGCTGACAGAGATTTGGGTACTTAGGCCTAAGGTGAGAACATCTTCTGAGCTAGGTGTGTTGTTACATGAGAAGTTCAAACAATTTGCTGAAAGAGCTGGACCAGAAGTGATTAAGGATCCTCCACAAGTAAAATTTCTTAAGGGAGAGGTACTTCATTCAATCAATCTTCAGACAGATGAGTTATATGAACATCATGCAAAACACTTGGTATATGCTGAATATGCTCTCAGAAATCATGGATTCTTGACTGAAGAAAAGGTAATAGCTGCAGATCACATTCGATCCTATGCACAAACGAATATAAAAGATTACAAGAAATTTCAAGGTGAACTGAGAAAGAAGCTTGGAATTCCTTTAGTCTTACCTCAAGGATTGTCATCAAGAAGAGAGCGTCTTGTTGATTCTGATTTACACATTAAACTTCAAGTCACAGATGAGCCAGAAGAAGGAGAATTTAGACGAGAAGACAGTAATTGAAGATCAGCTCTACGTGTATTATCTTTAGAGCTAGATAGGTCAAGATAGGAATATGTTAAATATGATCAGGCTAAAGGATCATCTATCTTGTATTTATCATTTTGTTTGAATCTGGAAATGTTTAATATAAATCAGAACTTTTTTTTTCATATTTACTTCGTATTTAAAGTTTTATCTTTCATTTGGTTAAGTTGGATTAGTTGAGGTATCCTCTAGGAATTTGCTTGTTATTGTCTAACAAACAAATAGGGGGAGATTGAAAGGCTTATGACTCAGCCTATTTGTAGTTAGAGGATCCGAATCAACTTAAACCAAATTGTAATAAGTAAATATACATATGAACTGTCACAGGAATCTCAATTATCTTTATCTTTATAAATTGCAATTATTCATCATAATTTTTTACAACTTAGAGATTTGATGAATCACTTTAGTATTTAGGGGTTAATTGAGGTTTTGTTACTTGGAACAAGTATTCTCATAGTATGTTATATGTGCAATAAACTTGTATGTTTAATAAATTGCATTTTTTTTGTTCAATGACTAGATTATTTGAAAATGAAGCGTCATCAATTATCAGGACATGAAAGGCTTATGACTCAGCCTATTTGTAGTTAGAGGATCCTAATCAACTTAAACCAAATTGTAATAAGTAAATATACATATGAACTGTCACAGGAATCTCAAGAAGTATTATCTGTCAGAAGAAAGAAGAAAAGTCAATCTATAGTTTTGATGTCGTACACTGGAAGACGATTCAGTTATCTGATCAAGCCCAGTATAGCATTGAAGCGAATGGATTCATTTGAACAGGGACAAAGATTTTTCGAATGATAGTTTGAATGTCAGTTACAGTACAAGAGAATTGAGAGAAGAAACAAACCACAACCTAAAGTCAAAAGTTAAGAAGCATCATTGAAGTTAGTCGTTCTTGAACCAGACAGTACATCGAACGTCAACACAAGTCAGTGGTAATTCTTTACTACCTTCAGTGGTTTGTAAGAATTAAATTAATTATTTATTGATTTAATTAAATTCATTTATAATTGATATAAATCATTTAGTTGATTTAATTAAATGAATTAATTCTAGAAGAATTAATTTATTTATTAAATTAATTATTGTATCAATTAAATGTGAATTGGATAATCATTAATTAATTAAATGGATCAATATGACTTAAGAGGAAAAGGATTGGATTATGTCTTGGTGAAGACAAAATCGGTATGACCTAAATTATGTCTTACCGAGAAGCTTCAACATTATGTCTTACCGAGAAGCTTCTGGATTATGTCATACCGACTAAAGATTGCAGTTTAGGTTATACCGAGAAATTTCAGATTATGTCATACCGAGCCAAAATATCCTGATTAAGTCATACCGACCACCTGCCAGCTGTTTTAGGTCATACCGAACTTTTATTAAGTCATACCGACCAGGTTTATGTCTTAATGGAGGTTTGTGTAAGTCTTAAGGAAGAAAAATTAAGTCTTGGAAGCAGATTAAGTCATGCTGAAGCAGTTAAATATCCTACAAAAAGCTAGCAAGACTTATTGCTGATATAAAAGAACCAAAGACAGCAGATTATGTCATAACTGAGAAACACAGCAGAATATAATTCCATCCAGCAGATTTTCTCTCAAGAAACTCAAGAACACCAAAGCCTAAACAATTCCTAGAAATTCAAGTTCTTCATCTTTGTAATATTCTATCCGATAGAACTTGATTACTTGTGATTCTTGTACTACTAGCGAATTAAGTTTCCTAGTTCTTATCTTGATCATTATTAACTAAATTAGAAAAGTTCATGTCGAATTTTCTAATTAGTTATTAACATCTTGATAAGTTGTTATACTGATTTTGTAACACCACATCAAGTTAATATACAGTTATATTCAACTTGAAAAATTGTGTTAAGTAATTCCGCACAAATTTGTCTTTGCTAAAATATTATCTAACGGACAAATTTCGATAAAATTGTAAAGATTGTATTCAACCCCCCCTTCTACAATCTTATCGGACCTAACAGGACATCAGAAAAGGCAAAAGAAATTGAAAGCGGTGGAAGAAGAGAAGTTACAATTGGGCTCACTTCACAAGTTTTTTGGGAAAAAAACTCTAATAGTGCTAACATTGGGGTTCTTAATGAAGATATGATTTTGTTGGTGCAGAGTTATATAATAAATTACTGGTGCTAAGAATGGTTATACCTGATGAGATAACGAAAGCCATTGATGTGCTTAATTATTTAAGCTCTAGTTCAAGACAAATAAATTATCCAAATGCTTGGATTGCTTATAGGATTGTTGTGATAATTTCTGTTACAGTCGTAGAGGCAGAAAGAACTTTTTCAAGGTTGAAACTCATCAAATCTTATCTTCGCTCTTCGATGTCTCAAGATAGACTTAATGGATTAGCTTTACTGTCGATTGAAAGTGAGCTGAAAAATTCGCTAGACTATGGTAAAATCATAGAGAGATTTGTATCTCAAAAGCATCGAAAAAAGTTTCAAAGTCAATGATGGTAAATTCATTTATTAAACTTTCAATTAAGTATTGTCTTATAGTACTAATGATGACTGTTTTATCTTACTGATGCATAATCATGTGTTGCAGGAAGTCGGAAATTCAGACTTGAAGAATACAACTACAAGAAACTCATTAGCGTCACTTGTTATTTTTTATTCAAGTAAGTTTTCTTTTAATTGAACTTATTTTATCAAATTTGTGATGTTTAAAAAAGTAGAACTCATGAGTAATAAAATAGAATGCATTTATGATCTATTCATGCATATATAGATTGTATAAGAATTTTAACTGTACATGTATAAAAAAAAGTAAGACATAAAGAAAATGGGGCACCATTTTCGAATCTCGCCTAGGACACTCAAATTCCTAGGGTCGGTCCTGATCTGGAATGCCTCCTTATGCTAGAATACTTTAGGTTTACTCTTCCATTTTCTAGTAATATTCAATCCAAAATGTCATAGCTATATAGGAAGGGATTTATCATGATTCCGACCGGAAAAAGAATCTTAGGGGGTGTAACTGTATACTCTCAAGATTTTGTAGGATTTTTTGGATTTCAAAAATTCTGAGTGTACACAATCCTCAAGAAAAGCACACAAAATCCTCCCACTTAGACAATAAGACTTTAATGTTCGAAAATAGAAATCCTTTAATTGAAATTCAAGCACACCTAAGAGAAAAGAAAAACATTAAAACCCGAAAAATGAAGTTCTTTAAATAAAAGTAAAAGTCTTATAATAAAATCTAGCAGAAAAGAAAAAAAATAAAAAAATTAAAATTTGATATAAAGTAAAAATCTAACCAAAGGGGATCCCTTTGATTAGACTCCACAAATAATTAAATAGTATAAAATCCCAAGTAACTAAATATATAAAATTAAGTTAAAAATGAAATTTTAACTTCCAACACCAATGCAATTTTTTGGATTTCAAAAAGAATCTTAGGGGGTGTATACTCTCAAGACAAGAGCACACAATCCTCCCACTTCACATCCCGAAAAACAATAGCGATGGTTTGGTAGTTCAACTCCAACTATTTTGACCGGAAAATATTTGTATGCCCGTTTCACGAAATGTTGGTGCTGGTCTTGCTGGCAACATGTCTACTTAGAGAAAGTTGGCTCTATCTGTATGATGCATCTGTCTTAGAAAGTAGGACCTAGAAAACAATTTTGGATGCAATTTCAGGACCAAATCCTGTTATAACTTGTTTAAACTTTCGCGTCTCTCCCCCTCCCTCCTTCCAACATATAAAACATCCACTTTACTGTAAACTCAATTCCCATCAAGAGAAAACAAGTTTCCATTTTTTTGACATTAAGAGAGACTGCAATCGACGAAGGATCAAAAAGGCTATATCTCATCATTGGCGAAAGGTGACAATGATGACAAATCCGGCGAGTTTCGACAAAAGTCGTACATCTGAATTTATTTTCGATATAAAATTGGTAAGTATTGTGTGAATTAATCCCATGATAATGAGATGAATCTCTTAACCCTTTTTGCAAATGTATATGAATCCCAGGCCCATTCAGTTTATAAGGTAAAGTAATACTACTAATTGCACCAACAAATCATGATTTTTTGGGGGCCTGTGATGGGCTTGTGGACTACCCAAGTTGACAGCATTTGGGCCAGTTTACTGTGGCATATTTCGGATTCGGAATCAGGACTTGACCTGATTTTCGAAAAAAGACTCGGGATTTGACACGGATGGTCACATATGGTATCAGAACCGACTCTCGAAAGCTTGATTTCGTCAAGTCGGTCAAGTCGCCGGAGGTAGGGATACGAAGGCTGGTGGTATTATCCCATAATGGACAGAGGTCCGGAGGTGGGGACCCGAAGCCAGCCGGTACTATCCCACAATGGCTAGAGATGAACGATCTTGGACCTACGAGATATTCGTTCAGTCCTGACGAGGACGTTAAGAATTTAAATTGGGGAATATGTAACATCCCAGTCCCACATCGAGTTATCTTGGACCTATGAGATATTCGTTCAGTCATGACGAGGACGTCAGGAATTTAAGTGGGGGAGTATATAACATCCCAGTCCCACATCAAGTTATTTGGGACTTCTGTTCAGTTTATAAGGCAAAGTACTATTACTAATTGCACCAACAATTCATGATTTTTTGGAGACCTGTGGTGGGCTTGTGGACTACTCAAGTTGGCAGCACTTGAGCCGGTTTACTTTGGCTTATTTCGGATTCGGAATCGGAATTTGACCCGATTTTCCAAAAAAGACTCGGGATTTGACCCGAGTTGTCATATTATACGTGTTAAATAATTTAGTTGCTGCAAATTGTGATTGCTCAATTTTTTTGACTTAGTTGCTGCAAATTATGATTGATCGTCTTGTTTTGCATTCAAGTCTTACTTTCTCTTTTTCTAATGATAATAAGGAGCTTTTATTCAATAATATTAGTTAACTATCTCTTGTTATTTTGATTTAGTTGCTGCATTATGATAGATTGTCTTGTTTTGCATTCTAAATCTTACTATCTCTTTTTTTAATGATAATAAGGAGCTTTTATTCAATAATATTAGTTAACTAATTATATCCTATTATATAATAAGAGTAAAAGGAATAATACGAAGGTATTGCCATAGGTCAAAGGTTCGATACTCATTAGCAACAAATTTATATTTAATAGTTATATTCTTAAACATACCAAAATTATAATTCTTAAAAGTCCAAATCTCACTAAAAAAATGTTATAATTTAATATTTATGTTATAAATTTCAAGAATTCTACCAAAAATTTTAAGATCTAAATCATTAATCTATATCTTTTGTGACCTATATTACAGAGCTCCCTCCTCTAGGATTATAATATTGCTTCACAGTTTTACGTTTGCAGTGTGATAACAATCAGTAAAGTCTGTGGCCAGAATTGCTAGACTCCACTTACAATTTTTTTTCTTTTGCTAATGGTAAATCTTTATTTTGCGAACAAACATTACGCAATTTTCAATGACGAGAGAGCTTCAACCATCGAATCTAATAAAAAAAGTTCATAATTTACTATTTGTGCTCTATCTCGAGATCTAAAAATCAGATTTTGATGATTTTACAGCCCACGCGAAACTCATAAAATTATCTTTAATTTAGTGATGATTTAACAATTATCCTCTAAATGAAAACACTCAGAATCTCAAGGTTAAATATAATAACGAATTTTTACATTAATCATATTCATTGTAGAAGAAACAAATTAATAATCCTATTTAATGTAGAAAACCTAATTATATATGATTTAAATCATTAACAATCACTTTTTCTTATTTCAATATAAATACACTTTTTAGTTTACATGCTAAAATATAAAATATTTTTTTATGATAGATCCAATGTTTTTCATCTATTTATTTTAAGATCTAATGGTTCTTATTTATTTTGTCATACTGAGGATCAGACTATTGACTACAAAAGTTCTAGACAAAATCCCTCTTAGAAAATTTTGATGATTTTACAGTCCACGCGAAGCTCATAAAATTATCTTTAATTTGGTGATGATTTAACAATTATTCTCTAAATGAAAACACTCAGAATCTCAAGATTAAATATAATAACGAATTTTTACATTAATCATATTCAGTGTAGAAGAAATACATTGATAATCATGTTCAATGTAGAAAACCTAATTATATATGATTAAGACATTCACTTTTTCTTATTTCAATATAAATATACTTTTTAGTTTACATGCTAAAATATAAAATATTTTTTATGATAGATCCAACATTTTCATTTATTTATTTTAAGATCGAATGGTTCTTATTTATTTTTTTCATATTGAGGACCAGACTACCGACTACCAAAGTTTTATACAAAATCTCTCTTACACTTCTTATTAAAAATGTATTTGGTTGTTAGTACAAACTATCTTCAAATAATAAGAAGGTTATTTTGATAATCAAAACGAAATATAAGTAGATTTTAAATTGAATAGAATTGTCAACGTAAAAAATCGTCAATCTCTTCTCTCTTTTGTTTCTTGGTAGTTTTAATTGAAAAAATAATTGTAAACCATCACTAAATTAAAGATTAATTTGTTAATTTCAAGTGGGCTATAAAATCGTCCAAATGAAGTTTTAAGAATTCAAGATAAAACACATAGTAAATTAAACGTGTAAAATCTTATATATATATATATATATATATATATATATATATATATATATATATATATATCAATTTTTTAACAGTAATTTGATATGTAAACTAATAACAAATAAATATTAAAAAAATTAATATAATTTGTAGATATTCGTGCGTTGTACGGGTTATAAGTTAGTTATAGTATAAAATATTTATTATCCGATTCTTCAAGGACCTCGTCTGTTCTGTCTTATGTGGAAGATAAATTGTTGAGTGCTTAAAGACCTTATAACGAGTTTTGAACTTGGAAAAATTTAGATGTACTAAACAGTTGTGTTTTGTTTTTCGGGTATGGGGGTGTAGATTATTAATACGTTACTAGCTTATAACCGGTGCGATGCACGGGTTTCTATGTTATAAATTTTATTTTATTCTATAATTATGTTTTTATATAATCATTAATTTGAAATTTTAGTTTAGTATTAATTTAATAAAATTTGAAGTAAATTTAATAAATGATTTGCATGATTAAAAATTTATATAATGAAATTTTAATTTAAATATGTCGTTGACGGATTCGAACCTTAGTAAAGTAATTTAATCATTAAATATACCTTATAATTACATCCAACGGTTCTTATTAATTATTAAAATATAACAGTAATATGGTGTCATATTTTTGGGTAAATTTATGTTTTAAATTAAAAGGTAATGTATTTAATTAGAAAAGAAATATTAATGATTGGAAGATTATGATTGCAAAATTATGTTTTAAATTAAAAGACAACGTGTTTTAATTGGAAAAAAATATTAATGATTGGAAGATACGATATTTTAGGTGTGTATAAAGAGTAATATATTCAATTAAAAGTAAACATCTTTTAAATTGATTGAAAGATAAGATATTTTAGGTATTTATTAAATTTCAGTTAATAGTACAATTATGTTTTTATATAATTATCAATTTAATAATTTTTTAAATTTTAATTTAATATAATTTAATATACTCATTATACTAATATTTTCTTGTTATAAACAACGTATAGGGATTTTATATATATTTTATTAATAATTGAAAATATGGTGTGATATTTTTGGGTATATATTAATGATTGTAAGATTAGTTTTTTTTTAAAATAAGGTAACATATCTATACTATTATATAATAAGTAAACAGGGGTATAATTTGGTTGTTTGGTTCAACTTGGTTCAACCATCTAAAAGAATAGTAACCATTAGATATTTAGTAAATAGATAATAGCCGTTAGATCTAATAATAAGGAATATTATATATTTAAATCTCTCTTCTAAAGATCCAAGATTCAAATTCCGTGAATAATAAATTTACATTAAGATTTTATATTATTAGTTCTAATCAATACATATCATTTATTAAATAACTATTATTATTACTAATAATTTTATTAATTAATTACAAAGTTAAATTATATTCATAATAAATTATTATATCTATTTTATTTAATCATATAATTTTAAAAGTATTAAAAGTAACTCGTGTTTTGCACGGGCTATAAGTTAGTATTAATTAGAAAGGAAATATTAATTATTTGAATATATGGTACGGTTGATATTTTAATGAAAGGTAATATATTTAACTAAAAGTAAATATGAAAATGGCAATGACTAATTACCAATAATTATATTATATCATTATTTATTTTAATAAATATGAAAATGGCAATGACTAATTACCATTAATTATATTATGTCATTATTTATTTTAATAATTAGGATAACCAAACCGAAACCTGGAAGGTTTAAACTCCGGGTGGCTAAGATCAGCGAAAGTATTAAGCGATAAAGTATACGATAACGAAGAATTAGCTGCTAAATTGTTGTTGTGTTGGGTAATATAAGCATAATTTTCTTAGAATATTTTAAACCTTGACAGTTTTTCTTGATCAGAATTGTATGTTTTACCGTGCGATGCACACCACGTTTGGAAGAGATCATAAGTAGCAGATGAATCTGTCTGAATTTGTTTTGCAATAGATTTTTACAGATAAAATGGTGAGTTAGTTAAAATGGGTAGGTGGGGTTTTGTGATTGGGGAGGATACTTATAGGATGAGAAGATGTCCGAGAGTAATTTGTGATGTGGTGTTTTGTGAGGATTTGTTTTATGAGGAATTTGATTGGAATTGGAATGTTATTGTGTTAGTAATTATTTTTTTATTTTAATAATTAGGATAATCAAACCGAAAACCAAACCAACCAAACTTTCAATCTTTCGGCTTTAATATATTATTATAAATTTCTTTTAATTGTCAACATTTATTTTCTTTCCTTTAATTAGTACTAAATGACCTCTTTTAATAGTCCGTAACATTTTTCAAATTTGTTAATTGACTGTTATTTGAGAACTTTATTTTGATTGTTTTATTTTTATGAGAGATATGTAATCTTGGAAAATGCCTAAAATTTAGCAATTCTTACTAGTAAACATGACTAATGATTTTAAATGTATTAAATGATTTTTAATTTCATTTATAGAAAGAAATCTCTTAATTTCCTTAATTCACTCCATTTAGTTATTTTTAAAATTTTGTTTTAGTCAACCATAGATGATTTTGTTTTATGTGCATTTAATTTGCATCAAATCTATACTATTATATAATAACAAAAACATTAAAAGTTTGGTCAGTCGGTACAATACCAATTGATTTTACTTATTTATCCTTATTTAATGATACATGTTAACTAATAAATTTCATTTTTCAGGTAAAATATGTTACTTTTCTATTTTTCAATAACTGATCAATCTCCTTTTTCAAGTAATACATTTTCTTTTATATTTTATCTAATTAAATTTTTACTTTTCTATAAACACTATGAACAATTCCATTCAATAAAATAAAATATTATATTTATAATGATAATTATTGCTCCCTCTGTTCTAATAAGTTGTATACAAAAAAAAAAAGAGGGTGTCTAACATGCATTTTAAGGATTGTTCCATAACTTATTTTTAAAATTTTATTTTTTTATATAAAAATTTTGCAATGCTATTTTTATACAAAAAAAATTAAATATAAGTTATGAAATCATCCTTAAAATGCGTGTCAAACACACTTTTTTTTATACAAATGAATGGACGGAGGGAGTAATAATTAATCAATTATCTTTTTCAGCTAAAATACGTTACTTTTTCGATTTATTTATTTTTTTCAGTAAAATCTATTCGGGTAGCTTTATTTAAGTAAAATAAAATAATTATATTCTTATCTATAATAAGCGTAAGAGAGATTTCATCCATACTTTTGGTTTGGTCACTGTGCCGTCAAAATAATCTCAACCGTCGAATCTAATAATTTTTAAAAATAGAAGATAAAGATTATATCACATAAAAAGAAAATTTTAATCTAAAAATGATATAATTTAAAGAAGTTGTATTAGAATTGAATTTTAAAAGTAAAATTATAATTAAAAAAATTATAATCTAAAAAGGATATAATTAAAAAATAGTTGTACTGGAACTGAATTTATTTATTAATAGAAAATTCATATTTACTAATTTTGGCTCTATCTTGAGATCTAAAAATCAGATTTAGATGATTTTAAAGCTCACACGAAACTCGTAAAATTATCATTAGTTTAGTGATACTTTAATAATTATTATCTCAATGGAAACACTCAAAATCTCAAGAGAAAATACAATAACGAATTTTTTGCATTAATCCTATTCAATGTAGAAAATTTACATTGATAATCCTATTCAATTTAGAAAACCTAATTATATATGATTCAAATCATTGACATACATTTTTTAGTTTCCATATTAAAATATTAAAAAAAAATTAATGTTAGATCCAACAGTTTTCATCTATTTATTTTAAGATCTAACGGTTCTTATTTATTTTATCGTACTGAGGCTGACTATCGATTACCAAAATTTTGAACAAAATCGCTGTTACATTTATTATTAAAATTGTATTTGATTGTTAATGGAACTATCTTCGAAAAATTTTAAAGAATTGTTTTGAAAATCAAAATTAAATGTACGAAGATTTCATAAATTGAATAGAATTTTCAACGTAAAAAATCGTCAATTTCTTCTTTTTTTTGTTTCCGTGTAGTTCTAATTGGTAAATAATTATTAAACCATCACTAAATTAAGGAATATTTTGTTAATTTCATGTGCGTTGTAATATCGTTCGAATCAAATTTTAAGAATTAAAGATAGAATACAAATATTAAATTAAAAGTGTGAAATCGTTTACATATAATTTTTTTTAACAACATTTTGATATGTAAATTATTAACAAATAAATATTAAAAATATTAACAAAATTATAGATATTAAAAATGTGTCTACGCATTGCACGGGTTATAAGCTAGTAATATTATAATAACTAATACTAACCGATTATTATCAGATCATATCATTAAAAATTTTAAGCCTACAAATTCATGTCTTAAAATTTTTAATTAAAATTAAAAAAAAGTTTTCATTATATTAAAGAACATCCATGCATCGCACGGGTTTCAAGTTAGTATCTTTAAAGTTAAAAAATAGTGATTTTTCTTTAACTGAGTTCTTTAAATTGAAATTTGAATTTTTGAATATATATATATATATATATATATATATATATAGGGTAATATGTTCTTATAGTTAATTATAGGAAATTCTCCTAAAGTTAACCATTAAGATTATGACACATATGCACAATCATTAATGCCCCTGCGGGGCCCTTTTAAATAAAAAAAAAATCCATCAAAACTACGTAGTTTTGATGGGTTAAATATAGGAAATTCCCTACAGTTAACTGCAGGACCATTTTATATATATATATATATACATTTGGACCTACAAGAGATAAGCAGGTGCTATTTTGATGGCTTATTATTTGGACCTATTACTGGCATTGTCTAAACCCAGTCGTAGAATCCATGCAAAACAACACGTTTAATTCGTAGTTATGAACGTTTACCTTAAAACGAAGTTTTAACAGTTGAGAAAAGGATGATTAATGGCGGTCCTTGTTGCATCACCACGCAACCCTTTTGCAAGATCTACATCGCCAAAGTAGTCCACACGAACGTCCGATCGTCCAACGATCACCGGAGCCGGTACTAGCCGTATATCTGCCCCCCTCTCTCTAGCCTCTCAAGATGTAGAGCAGCTAGGGTTTTAGTGAAAACGTAATTAACACCAACCCCCTAAAATCATAAATCAAAATGTATATACAGGGGAAAGAATTGGGCTTTAAAACCCTAAATCGGTTTGGGCTTCTTAAAACCCAATCTGATTTTGGTTTTAATATTAAATCTGAAATTGTATTTAAATAATTAAGGCCAGCTCAATTAAATACCCAATTTCGAATTTAATCATTTAATTTAAATTCGTAATTTAAATTAAAACTCCTTTTAAACGTTCTAAGTGTGTAGCCTGTTGTGCTAGAAATAATAAATGACAATTGAATCGCAAGCGCACAATTCGTTTCGTTGTACAAATTTATGATTCGTTCCACAGGGACTATTTTTTTTGTTCGCAATCCTTAATTGTTAATTTAATCGAATTAGAAGAAAGTTTGAGTTTTGGAAATTTTTGATTTTACCCTAAATAATTACTAAATGAAAATTCTATTTTAAACTAATTAAAATTAAATTTACTCTAGTTTTAATCTAACTAATTAAAAATTAAAAGAAAAAAAAAATTAAATTTTACTTTCTATTTTAAATCCTAAAAAAAATGAAAAATTAAATAATCACCAAAAATTAAGCACCGAAAACCAACAACTAAAAAAAAAAACCATTCTACTTAAAACAGCATCGACTCAACAAACAGCAGGAACCAAGGCATTACAGCAGGAACAAACAGCAATTTGAACTTAGAAAAATGCAGTAAACGAACTCTGCAACTGACTACTAAGACTCGACAACAACTGCAACTGCAAAAACAAGGGGATAGAACAGCAAAAAAAAATAAATTTAAAAATGCACAAATGCAACCAAAACACAGCAGTCAATTCAGCTATCATTGCAGGAAAAACTCAAAGAATTACACTCAGTCCCATTCAACTCGGTAAGGCAAAAACTCGTGCAAACAAAAACTCAACAGCAATATAACTTAGAAAAAAACTTAAATGTAGGCTAGGGAGACAAAGCTAACGAACGCAGTAGCTCGAACTCTAAGACTAACAAAACTGAAAACTAGACTCAATAAACATGCCCATAATTCAAACTCGAAATCTAAACTCGAAACACAATTCATACAACGATTTAATCATCAACGTAACTTAACAAAGACTCGGCAAACAAGCCGAACTCGACAAACAGACTCGTTTAAAACTCGTTCTTTCTCAGAAACCAACAAACAAACAAAGACAAACTTGAGAGTTAGCGCAAGAATTCGGGAAAAAAAAACGAATTTATCGATTCAAACTCCCAGCAAAAACAGTACAACCACTCGAACAACTGAAACTCAGCCAAATTTCAACAACAAAAATCTCAGTCGACTCAGTTCACAAATCGATTAAAGAGCAACTCGAACTTGCGAATCAGTACACACAGCAACAACCACTCAACCACAACGAATAATCAGAACTTTGGACTCGACAGTAACTCGATCAACAGCAAAATCAACAGCCTTGTAACAGTAAAACTCGACAAACAATTCAATCGAAAACAGCAGCTCAGCACAACTCGCAAAACTAAGTAAACCTCAAAAACAAGCAGCGAACAAGGATTTCAGCAAAAACGACAGTAAAACAAGAACTACGAAACTACGACTACAATTTAAAACAACAATTTAAAACATAAACAAAAGAAACTCGGAACCGTAACTCATCGAATTCAAAAGGGGTTGGGGCTTGCGCGTATAATTTTGAAAGAGGGAAGAAGAGAGAGAGAGAGAGAGAGAGAGAGAGAGAGAGAGAGAGAGAGAGAGAGAGATGTATCTGTGCGAAGAAAGGAAGAAGAAGCAGGGTTGAAGAACAAGAAAGGAAATGAAGATTATTTTCTGGGTTCGAACGGGTGTAAAAAAAAAAGAACAGGGGAGGTTATATGTGGCTTCGAATTAAACAACACTTAAAACGAATAAAACGTACTACAAATTTATAGATCTAATATTTTTTTGTTTTTTTTTTGTTCTTTTTTTTTTGAAAATTAAATACGAAAATAAAGTTTAACTACGAAAATAAAATTTTCACTAAAACGAGAATTTGATATTAAATGGCCCACAATAAAATTAATTTTTAAAGGGGCAAACTACGAATTAAAAATTAAAACGGTAATTTAAAATTTTGAACCCACAATAAAATTGAGATTTAAAGGGGCTCAAAATTAAAAATTATAACAAGGAGCAAGAAATTAAAGTTTCGTTACTTTCAACCCCAAGTGGTTAGCAACGGGATTTATGAAAATAACTAAATAAGGCAACAATAACGAAAGAGCAAGACAAGAAGTAAAGAAAATAAAAATTGCATTAATTATAATAAGAGTGTTTACAAGATTTGAAACTAAGAAAAGAAATACAAGAAATTAAAACTACCCTAAAATCTAAGTTACTAAATACAAGGGGGGTGAGGGGGTATTTATAGGATAGGAATTAGGGTTAAGGGGGGTGTTGGGTAATCCCCCACCATACATTTGGGTTGTGTGGTGGTGAAATCCTAGCCATCTATTTGATTCCTTCCCCCTTAAGCTTTGAAGAGTTGATCTTGGCCATACACTTTGCTAATGTGTTGGGATGATCTCCACCTTCCACTTGTCTTGAAATATTCCTTTTGCTCCAAGCTCCTAATTCTTTTCCTTCTTTCACTTTTGGTCCTTTTTCTTCCTCTTTTTCCCTTCCTTGCACTTTATTTATTTATTTTGTCATTTCTTTATTTATTTACGATTTACCTGAAATGTAACAAAATAAATTATTAAAACACGAGTTCAAGCAATAAATAGGTAAATAAAATTTGCAAAAATATGCACTTATCAAATGCCCCCATACCTATCTTTTGCTCGTCCTCGAGGAAAATAAAAACAAAATGAAAATCTAGATGCAAAGTCCCATACTCCTTTTCGTAGGTGTGACGGTTGCATTTGGCATATGCAACAAGCCCTTTAAACCCCTAGGCAGCCCTAGTGGACGAGTGAGGTCTCGTGAGGGCCTATAGTGAATGTACCCACAAAATCCATCTAGCTTATATAAAAGATCACATGGCAATGCACACCACACATACATGTCCTCTCATGATACATCAACTTAAGAATCAAAATGAAGTTGCAAAGTCTTGGTGTGGAAAGTGCAAGGATTCACATAGTCTACTCAAAGAACCATGCAAGAGTGATTATAAGTTCATGTCAAGTGCAAAAATTATTGGTAACCATGCTAAGTTTACAAGGGCACACCTTAGAGTCAAAACTTGAGATCTCATATGCAAAACAAGCAATACCTCACATTTCACTCACAAAAGAATATTCACTCAAGAACAAGGGTAAGTGTATCACTCAATTCCAACAAAATCAAATGCATGCTTGACACTTGGTATCATCCCAACTTAAATCACAACATACATTAATAATGACAATCAAAAGGTCTTTATTAGGGTTGTAATGGGGCTAGGGACAAGGTATGTCAAGAAAGGCCAAAATAAGGTGAAGTGTCAAAAGCTAGTAGTCACCATGAATATCATGCACAACACCAAACTTCCTCCCCACACAATTTATTTTCATTTTCAACAAAAAGCCTTGAATAGTCGAATGAAGGAGGATTACAAAAACATAAATATGCTCTCATATGTAAATTTTTTCATTTTCATTTTCTTTTTCTTTTTTTTTATATATAAAGGAAAATGATAATTGTAACAATAATCCTCCTTTAGATTTAATTTTGAAAATCGACTATCAAGGTAACAACAAATATTTCCTCAAAAGTTATGAACAATAGTAAACCCTATTTCACACACCTTATTGCTCCCTTAAGTTCCTACTAGCCTTTGACAAAATGGGATCAAGAATACGTAAGGCTAAACAAGAAAAAGGTCTTAGGCGAGTAATGTGGTGTGTCACCGAAAGAAAATGATTAGGCTCAAAGGGTTAACTAATTGATCACATAAGAATGGTGTGGATATTTTGGAAATATAGGTTATTCCTAAGTGCCTTTATCATTTTATCATCAATTAATGTCATGTATTTCAAGAAGGAACTCAAACAAGTGCTAGCGATGCAAATGACAAGTGGACACTCAAGAAAACGAATATAAATGCAAAAGATGTGCATATAGGCTCAAAACTCACTTGGTGTGGTAAAACATAATCAATCTCAAGTAAAGGTATCCTCAATGCACCTACTTGTACTCAAAGCATGAAGACCAAATCATCTTACACCTAATCATGTCCTTCTAATTTCATGCACAATTCAATTAAGTCTACTAGCTTCACCTTGCTAGTGTAAGTGTGTGAACAAGAACTTTAGCAAATCACTTCTCAAACAAAAGCTAATGGATCATAAGATTATCATAGCATGCAAGGGTGCATCAAGCAACTAGCAATCAATTAACAAGACTAGAATACGAAAAGAACTCTTTTTGTGATTATTTTGATTTTTTAATTTTTTTGGATTTTCTGATTTTTACTATTTACACTAAAAACCCTCCCCCATACCTAAATCATGCATTGTCCTCAATGTATGTGAATGCAAGAGAAAAGAGAAATGATAAAGGAGAAAGTTGAGGAAATACCTGATAAGGGATGACGGAGATTGAAAACTTCTAAAAATTACAAGAGAAAACAACTCACACACGCACACACTCCTCCCCCATACCTATCTTACACGAGGGGAGGCAAAAGAATAAAACCGAATCAGCCGATGCCGGTGGGAAAAGTGGGATGAAGCTGAGAGAAAAATTCAAGACATTTTTGAAAATTTGGATTAGAACAAATTTTTGCCAGCAATATGGGATCATTCAACCTATTAGTACAAGAATCATTAGTGTTCTCCCTAAACCAACATAAGGCTTCTTTATTTTGTTTAAGAAAATTAGAGATAATGAAAGTATGGTCTTGGGATGAAGCACTAGGAATGACAGAAGATGAGTGTTCGTTTTCTCCTAAAGGCTGTTGATCAAATTCGGGATGATACAAAGTCAAGTTAAGTGCAGGTGGCGGTGGTCCAACAGGACTCTTATAAACTGGCTCAACACTACTAACAATCTCGGGTGGAATCTCATACTTGGAACGAATTTCTAACAACTCCCCTAAGAACTCACCGAATGTAGGTGGTTCACCAACTGAAGTTTTGACAATGGGTTCAACAATAGCATCCTCGGGTTTGGTCTCCCACGGGGAACAAATGGCATCCAACTCTCTCAACATCTCTTCCGAAGTCATGTCCCTTAACGAATCAACATACTCTCGATTAGACTCATGGTTGACTTGGAAATCCTCATTGAGAAGAGACTCAATCTCACTATCCTCAAGGTTTGGCCAATTAACAATGTCATCAACAAGATTAACCGCTATTGTTTGCTCGTAAAGCTCATTGGGTTCTTTTCCGACATTAAATATGTTAAGGTTAATTGTCATATTACCAAAAGTGAGTTTCATCGAACCATCCCTAAAATTAATCAAGGCATTGTATGTAGCAAGAAAAGGTCGTCCAAGAATGATCGGGATTTGGTTCTTAGGATTCGTGACGGGTTGAGTCTCGAGGACAACAAAGTCAACCGGAAAGATGAATTCACCAACCTTAATTAGTACATCCTCAATTATTCCCTTATGCATTTTGACAGAACGATCGGCTAATTGAATTGTCATGTTCGTCTTTTGAAGTTCGCTTAAACCTAGGGCTTGGTAGACCGAAAATGGAAGCAAGTTCACACTAGCGCCTAAGTCAAGTAACGCTTTGTCCACAAAGGTATTGCCTATGACACATGAAATTGTAGGACAACCGGGGTCCTTATATTTCACGGGAATTTGATTTGAAAGAATTGAACTAACATGAGAAGTTAAAAAGGCTTTCTTAGGGACATGAGTGGAACGTTTATGAGTACACAAATCTTTTACACACTTAGCATAAGAGGGAATTTGTTGAATGGCATCTAAAAGAGGAATGTTGATCTCGACTTGTTTGAAAACTTCCAAAATCTTTTCGATTTGAGGTGATTGTTTGTTTGGGATGAGTCGTTGAGGATAAGGAGCTTTAGGCTTAAAGACTCGTTCGTTAGACACATCGGGAAGAGAAGTGGAAAGTGGAACGATATTCGAAGATTTGTTAAGTGGAGAGGATGATTTAAGAGAAGAATTTGATGACTCGGGAGTGGATTTCGATGATGAAGGTTCGATTGGTGAAGGTGTGAGAATAGATGACTCGAGAGGTTCGGAAGTTGGAGTAAGGTTTGAATGATCAAGTGTAAGGTTCGGTTCAACATTTGACTCTTCTTCTTCTTCTTCTTCTTCCTTGGAAGACTCGACACCTACTTGATTATTAACTTGGTTTCCCGACCTAAGAGAGATGATAGCATTAACATTTTCGTGAGGTATTTGGTTGAGAGGGAATTTAGGGTTGACCTCTGGTTGACTCGGGAACTTATTCTTCTCTCGCTCACACATGGCATTGGCTAATTGACTCACTTGAACCTCTAACTTAGATAAGTCTTGAGTACTAGCATTCAAAATTTGCCTATCTTAAGTCATGGTTTGCATGAAGGTCTGTTAAGATTGAGCCAAATTAGTCGTTGATTTTAAAAGCGCATCAAGAGTCTTTTCCAAAGAATTAAGTCTCTTATCCGACTCATTAAAGCCGGGTGGGTGGGCGGGTGCTTGATTTGAATAAGAAAGTTGAGTCGGATAAGGACCGGGATTTTGAGTAGGGTTTGGAAAGGGACCTTGATTTGGAGTCGAGAAAGAATTTTGATTGGGTTTTTGGAAAGAAGGAGCATTTTGAAAAGGAGGTTGAAAAGAAGATGACGGAGTTTGGTAGCTTTGCCCTTGATTCCACGAGAAGTTCGGGTGATTCCTCCACCCGGGATTGTAAGTAGGAGCAAACGGATCGTTCCTAGTGGGTGGTTGAGACACCGCATTAACTTGATCAAAAGCGGGATAGTCCGAAAAACCTTGATTGAAATTAGGGTACATAGACACATTTGAGGGGGCCTTACTAGTTTCTAGGGCTTCGAGTCTCCTAGTTAGAGTGGCTAATTTGGCATCGGTTGCAATCGAACTCCCAATCGAATGCAAACCCTTAGATAAACTAGACGACTCATTAGACTTGTTAGGTTCCCTAGTAGACTCCCACAACGTGGTCTTCTCGGCTAATTCTTCGAAAAATTTCCAACCCTCGTCCTCATCTTTCTCCATGAATTTTCCTTGGCACATAGATTCCAACAACGCGGTTGTTGGTCCATCTAAGGCCTCATAAACAATCTTACAAAGCCTCCATTTTTCTATTCCGTGGTGGGGGCATTGTGATAAAAGATTTTTGAAACGATCAAAATATTTCCAAAAAGACTCATTTTCCTTTTGATGAAATTGATTTATCTCGTTTGTAATTCTTGTAGTCTTATGGTTTGGAAAATATTTTTTAAGAAAAATTACCACAAATCCCACCCACGTGGAAATAGAATTAACCGGTAGGCTATACAACCATTTCTTAGCATTTTCTTTAAGCGCAAAATTAATGAGTCTAAGCCTAATCGAGTCCTCGGTTAATTGTTGGAGCTTTTGTAAGGCACAAACCTCTTCAAATTCATGGAGAAAGAGATACGGGTCCTCACCCTCGCTCCCGTTAAATTTAGGTAACATACTGATGTGGTGAGCTTTAATTTCGAAATTGTTACCATTAACGGGAGGAAGGGTGATACACGAAGGTTGGGCGGAACGAGTGGGATAGCAACGGTCCCTAAGAGACATGGCCATGTTTACTACGGGTTCGGAATTATCTAACGACTCGGAATCAGAAGAGGAAGAACTCTCAAACGATCTCACTAGTCTAGAAAAATTATCCCAAATCCAAATAGTTCGCATAAACCATGTAAGGAAACACGTAGCAAATAAGTGCGATAAAATAAAAACACAAAAAGAAAGGGGTGTAAAATTAAAAGAAAAATTCTAAACCTAGGGTTCCCTAATAAAATAACTAGACCTTGCTCCTAACTGTAAGGGCTACCAAAAACTAGGTAAATCAATAATTATTCGAACCGGCTTGGCCAGGTAGGTGCAGGCATTGCCAAGAGGCTAAACACCAGCCTAGACACCAAACCTTAATTGGCCAGGTCAGCTTTCGCTTTCCTAGACACCAAAAAGTAAGAATAATTAAAGATTTCTTCGTTTCTTAAGCACCTTCCTAATTGAGCGCGAGATTCTTAGGGGCAAACGTCTAATTAATTTTATTAAAGGCAAGGTATGCAAAATGAGGGATTAAATTGTTTTTGGGCTAAGGAAAGAGTGATGAAATCCCTTCCCTTATCTTTTGAGAGGCTATGCCCTTAATGTTTATTTACAAAATGATGCAACAAACATTGATATATACAAAAATTATAAACAACTATGGATGCTTACTCTACGTGTTCTAACTAAAGAAACGAAAGAATTTAACGTACCTTGGGGTCCTCCAGCGATCACCACAATTATAGGTACGAAAAATTAAAAAAACAAGAAAATAAAAAATCTAGATGATGTGCCCTAAGTGATTAAATGCATGATGCAACAATTATGTATTTACAACTAATTTTTTTAGATTTTTAATTTTTAATTTTTTTGTGATTTTTGTGAATTTTTTTTGTGATTTTCTAAATAAATAAAAAAAAACGAAAGAGGAGAGATATACGGTTTACCCAAGCAAAGCTTCCAAAATTCCAAGAAAATTTCTTCCGCTTTAATCCAAATTTCCCGAATTTTCCTCCAAATCCCTCAAAAAAAAAATGCAAACAAGAAAAAGGGTGAGAAAAGAGCGAATCCGAAAAATTAAAAACTAAGGCGCGAAAAACAATTAGCCCCCGGCAGCGGCGCCAAAAACTTGTTGTGCTAGAAATAATAAATGACAATTGAATCGCAAGCGCACAATTCGTTTCGTTGTAAAAATTTATGATTCGTTCCACAGGGACTATTTTTTTTTGTTCGCAATCCTTAATTGTTAATTTAATCGAATTAGAAGAAAGTTTGAGTTTTGGAAATTTTTGATTTTACCCTAAATAATTACTAAATGAAAATTCTATTTTAAACTAATTAAAATTAAATTTACTCTAGTTTTAATCTAACTAATTAAAAATTAAAAGAAAAAAAAATAAATTAAATTTTACTTTCTATTTTAAATCCTAAAAAAAATGAAAAATTAAATAATCACCAAAAATTAAGCACCAAAAACCAACAACTAAAAAAAAAAAAAACATTCTACTTAAAACAACATCGACTCAACAAACAGCAGGAACCAAGGCATTACAGCAGTAACAAACAGCAATTTGAACTTAGAAAAATGCAGTAAACGAACTCTGCAACTGACTACTGAGACTCGACAACAACTGCAACTGCAAAAACAAGGGGATAGAACAGCAAAAAAAATAATTTAAAAACGCACAAATGCAACAAAAACACAGCAGTCAATTCAGCTATCATTGCAGGAAAAACTCAGAGAATTACACTCAGTCCCATTCAACTCGGTAAGGCAAAAACTCGTGCAAACAAAAACTCAATAGCAATATAACTTAGAAAAAAACTTAAATGTAGGCTAGGGAGACAAAGCTAACGAACGCAGTAGCTCGAACTCTAAGACTAACAAAACTGAAAACCAGACTCAATAAACATGCCCATAATTCAAACTCGAAATCTAAACTCGAAACACAATTCATACAACGATTTAATCATCAACGTAACTTAACAAAGACTCGGCAAACAAGCCGAACTCGACAAACAGACTCGTTTAAAACTCGTTCTTTCTCAGAAACCAACAAACAAACAAAGACAAACTTGAGAGTTAGCGGAAGAATTCGGGAAAAAAAAACGAATTTATCGATTCAAACTCCCAGTAAAAACAGTACAACCACTCGAACAACTGAAACTCAGCAAAATTTCAACAACAAAAATCTCAGTCGACTCAGTTCACAAATCGATTAAACAGCAACTCGAACTCGCGAATCAGTACACACAGCAACAACCACTCAACCACAACGAATAATCAGAACTTTGGACTCGACAGTAACTCGATCAACAGCAAAATCAACAGCCTTGTAACAGTAAAACTCGACAAACAATTCAATCGAAAACAGCAGCTCAGCACAACTCGCAAAACTAAGTAAACCTCAAAAACAAGCAGCGAACAAGGATTTTAGCAAAAACGATAGTAAAACAAGAACTACGAAACTACGACTACAATTTAAAACAACAATTTAAAACATAAACAAAAGAAACTCGGAACCGTAACTCATCGAATTCAAAAGGGGTTGGGGCTTGCGCGTATAATTTTGAAAGAGGGAAGAAGAGAGAGAGAGAGAGAGAGAGAGAGAGAGAGAGAGAGAGAGAGAGAGAGAGAGAGAGAGAGAGAGAGAGAGATCTGTGCGAAGAAAGGAAGAAGAAGCAAGGTTGAAGAACAAGAAAGGAAATGAAGATTGTTTTCTGGGTTCGAACGGGTGTAAAAAAAAAAAGAACAGGGGAGGCTATATGTGGCTTCGAATTAAACAACACTTAAAACGAATAAAACGTACTACAAATTTATAGATCTAATATTTTTTTGTTTTTTTTTGTTCTTTTTTTTTTTGAAAATTAAATACGAAAATAAAGTTTAACTACGAAAATAAAATTTTCACTAAAACGAGAATTTGATATTAAATGGCCCACAATAAAATTAATTTTTAAAGGGGCAAACTACGAATTAAAAATTAAAACGGTAATTTAAAATTTTGAACCCACAATAAAATTGAGATTTAAAGGGGCTCAAAATTAAAAATTATAACAAGGAGCAAGAAATTAAAGTTTCGTTACTTTCAACCCCAAGTGGTTAGCAACGGGATTTATGAAAATAACTAAATAAGGCAACAATAACGAAAGAGCAAGACAAGAAGTAAAGAAAATAAAAATTGCATTAATTATAATAGGAGTGTTTACAAGATTTGAAACTAAGAAAAGAAATACAAGAAATTAAAACTACCCTAAAATCTAAGTTACTAAATACAAGGGGGGTGAGGGGGTATTTATAGGATAGGAATTAGGGTTAAGGGGGGTGTTGGGTAAATCCCCACCATACATTTGGGTTGTGTGGTGGTGAAATCCTAGCCATCTATTTGATTCCTTCCCCCTTAAGCTTTGAAGAGTTGATCTTGGCCATACACTTTGCTAATGTGTTGGGATGATCTCCGCCTTCCACTTGTCTTGAAATATTCCTTTTGCTCCAAGCTCCTAATTCTTTTCCTTCTTTCACTTTTGGTCCTTTTTCTTCCTCTTTTTCCCTTCCTTGCACTTTATTTATTTATTTTGTCATTTCTTTATTTATTTACGATTTACCTGAAATGTAACAAAATAAATTATTAAAACACGAGTTCAAGCTATAAATAGGTAAATAAAATATGCAAAAATATGCACTTATCATAGCCATTTAGGTTATTATTACGTTGGCAGTAATTTTAATATCCAATAGTAAAATTATAAATAATGAGCGACATCTAGTAATACATCATTGCTACCCAAGTAAAAATAATAATTGGTGATCGAATTAAACCTTTCGTGATTAATGTTTCCGTGTAATATAATCCCTTTAACCAAATATTATAGATTAAACTCGAGGCATGTTCTTAGTCATCCTCTTCAACATTTAATCTGGGTTTCCTTGATCAATGAGTAGACTATTAAAGCAAAACAATATTTGAGCATGACCATGCATTTTTTATAGTCTCACTCAATCAAGAGGCCAATAATATCTCTCCTAATAATATGAGGGTTAAATCCTATATCTATCATTCATATTTCTCATACGGCTCATAATATACCCGATGTCCACTTTTATCATCACCCGGTCAAAGGTAACTTTTAATGTAGTCAAAGTATATTAATCCTCGTATAGAATTATAATGATCTCAAGTCTAAGGATCATTACACAATTATCACTGTGATTCTTTCTAATAACATTGTCAACATGTAGAATCTCACTATGGATCAATCCAGTGCCATGTAGAATATTACATGCACCTATGTTCTTGACTTTAGTATCACTATACCTATGACCAATGAGATGTGGTCATCAGTCAACAAACATACTAATCTTTGTGCATTATAATTGTCCCATATTAATAATGCTCGATTAGGGATATTTAGGAATATAAACACCATTCATATAATCTCATTTTTAAGTCACGTAGTTAAAGATATATAATACATGTTATACATTCCAAGGACATTTATTACTCTAACATTTATATCGTAGTAAATAAAGATATAATAAATTAATGTAGAATAATCCATAAAACATAATCATCAAATAACAAAATAGTCTTTTCCAGAAGCACAATTACATTGTCTCTAGGGCACTAACACTATCACTAGAAACATTGGGGAGAGAGGCGTAAATTATGTGGTTTATGCAACCAAATAATCATTTCCCTTTCTTTTGTTCGGGTGAAATAGTCATTTTCCATATCAAAGTGTTAATATCTGCCACAACTTGGCATGTCAGGTTTAGTAGACTATTGATATCAAGATAATCAGCTGTTCAAATTAATATGGCCTAAATATTGTTATTCTAATAAATATAATCGTAATTATTAATAGTAGTTTGAAATAGTACAAGCTAAATAGGAAATGGAAAAATAAACTAATACGATGGAATAGTAAATTATAATATTTAAATTTTATTAAAATTTTATCAAAATTTGTTACATACAATAATATTTTCAAAGACCATCACTATTATTCAAACAATAATAGTTATGTATAACTGGAATGCATTGAATAGTACAAAATTCTATTCTTCAAATACCAGAACTAAAGAAAATATAAATATGTTTATCCATTATAAAACTAGTTTTGAATCTTTCTTGTTTTGGTAAAATAATTTGTTCTCATAATTAACTGATTTTTTTGGATCTATCGAACCCCAAATTTTGAAGATGAATTTATTTCTTAGAATCGAAATGGTTGGAGATAAATTTCACATCCATTTTATTAGGTTTAAGGCTCAGGTACCTTACACTTATTATACCACGTAGCAATATAATAAATTGTAAACTTATTATAATGGGTATAGGCTTACAGTTACCTTACACTTATTATATTACGTAGTAATAAAATAAATTGTAAACTTATTATAATGGGTATAATTTTGGATCTCATCATTTATTAACCCTAAAGAGGTAAGGAATGTAGATGGTTTTTTTAACATAACATGAAACAGTAATTAAATTAAAATTAATTTTTAACTTAAAATATCTATAATCTCTAACCATCATTAATACCATAACTATAGAAATAATCACTAACACTACTAAAAATCTGTTAATAGACATCACGGCCTTTAACATCGATCAAAATAAAATCGATGTTAAAAGTCTTTTTAACATCAGCTAAAATAAAACTGATGTCTTAAGTTATTTAGACATCGATTATTCTTCTAACCGATGTTAAAGGTGCCTCCAAAATTTGTCCCGTATGTTTTTCCTTATTAACCAAAATTTTCAATCTTTTATTAAAAATTCTCCCTCCTTTAACCAAAATTCCCCACCAAACCAAAATTTCCCACCTCCAACTTTAAACTAAAAACTAAATTTAAAAAGAGATTAGGGAGCCTGAGATGTATCTCAGGTTAAGTTCCCTGAGATACATGGGATTTATATGCAAATATGAGGTGGACATTTGTGTTAAATCAAAATTTTTTAATTAACCCCACGGGCCCAATCAAATTTAAAGTGTATTTTTTAAGTATCTCAGGAAAAGTTCCCTGAGATCAATCTCAGGGTCCTTTTCCTCATTTATAAATTGAAACATAAAAACATAACTTTAAAAACATAAAACTAAATCTAAAAAACACAACTCTATTGACTCTCACTTCCCTAAATAAGACTCGTTCCTCCCCCTTTCCCAAGAACCCTACCCCTGTTGGGGAATATGGGTAATTACTTGGATTTTTCTGAAGTCGTGTGAACACTTTCAGATTGAAGTTATTTGTGGTTCACCCAAATAATTCAATCGGATAAAGTCAGAAATTCTGCAAGAAGAGAGAATGTGTTTTGCTGTGAATTTCAAATGAACCTATCCAGAAAATGATCAATGCCACACCTATATATAGATGTCAACAGATGTGTCTTTTGCCAATAGACACATCTCAAGATGTGTCTTTTTCCAAAAGACACATCCCATTTCCAACAGTCATGTCCAATGCTAATAGACACATCTCAAGATGTGTCTTTTCCCAATAGACACATCTCAAGATGTGTCTTTTCCCAATAGACACATCTCATTCTAGCAGATGTGTTTGATGCCATTAGACATGTCTCATAAGCAATAATTCTGAAATCATAACGAACTCGAACAGAGCATGCACTCCGCATTCTCCCGACTTGTTCGATGTAACATTACGATTACATTGATCAACTAGCCAATCCAATTACACTAAAATATCCAACAATCCTCCCCCATTTTAGCGTAATCCATGATTAACTAAACAAAATCACAACAAACAACAAACTTATGCATAAATGAAATATCGTGACGATTGAATTTCACATTAGTATATTACACATTCCAAATATTCGAATACCAAGATGTCACTATGGATTGAACCTTGGTTATTCATAGTGAATACATGAAGATAATATACACATAAATTTACATTCTAAAATGTTCTTACTCGACACTATGTTTTACTAGCCTAGTGTCCTAATCCTTCTTAAGCATATCAAATCCAAGTCCAAGCTTCTTGAAGCGGCTAAACTTCATGCTCAAATAGGTAGTTCTTTTATTCTCGCACCTGCATATGCAATTTTTCAAAAGAACTATTAAGAAGATAAACTTCAACCTCCTTAACTTGCAGGTCTGAACACATACCTTGGGATGATGCTTTAATGTGTTCCAATCTCTAGATGTTAAGCTTTCCACATTGAATTCAGCACCTAATGTCATATTAGATGGGAATTGGGTATCTCAACATGAGAGGTTATTCGATGGACTTTAATCCCATCCCCACAGCCGACTTGTGCACAAGATCTCTACTCAACCCTTTGGTTAGATGATCGGCTAAATTATGTTGAGTTCTTATAAACACCACTGATATAACACCATGCGTGATAAGCTCACGAATCATGCTATGTCTAACACCTAAGTGTCTAGACTTGCCTTTGAACACTTGTCTATAAGCATTAGACAAGGCAGACTTACTATCACATCTGATAGATATGGGTGATATCGGTTTAGGCCACAATGGAATCTCATAAATCAGATTTCTTAACCATTCAGCTTCTTTACCAGCCGCTGATAATGCTACAAATTCAGATTCCATCGTTGAATCAGTAATGCAACTCTGTTTCTTTGATGCCCAAGAGATAGCACCTCCCCCAAGTAGGAATACCCATCCACTTGTGGAAGAATGATCTTCCTTATTGGAAATCCAACTTGCATCTGAATGACCTTCAATAACCGAAGGAAATCCAGTATATGTCAAACCATAATCCATGGTTCCTTTCAAGTACTTGAACACTCGGCTTAAGGCTTGCCAATGATGTGAACTTGGTTTGCTAGTATACCTACTAAGCTTTCCAACAGCATAGGCAATATCTGGCCTAGTGCTTATCATGGCATACATGAGACTACCAATAGCCCTTGAATATTCAAGTTGTGATACTGCAACACCTGTATTAGGTAGGAGTTTAATACTAGGATCAAGAGGAGTGCTAACAGGAGAACAATCCTTAAAGTTAAATCTTTTCAGAATCTTCTCAATATAATGAGATTGAGAAATTGAAATGCCATTGTTCTCACGCTTGATTCTTATACCAATAATCACCTCAGCCTCCCCCATGTCTTTCATATCAAATTTAGATGACAAGAACTTCTTGGTTTTATCCACTTGATTTTGGTCAGTACCAAAAATCAACATGTCATCCATATATAAACAAATTATAACTCCTTTACCAGAAGCATCAAATTTGCTGTATACACACTTGTCTGCTTGGTTAAGAAAATAACCGTTAGACAAGACCACAATATCAAATTTATCATGCCAATCCTTCGGTGCTTGTTTCAGACCATAAATTGATTTCTTCAATTTACACACCTTGTTTTCACAACCAGGCATAACAAACCCTTCGGGTTGTTTCATATAAATCTCTTCATCTAATTCACCATTCAAGAATGCAGTTTTCACATCCATTTGGTGAATGACAAGGTTGTGTATAGCAGCAAGTGCTATTAACAACCTAATAGTAGAGGTTCTAGCAACAGGAGCATAAGTATCAAAATAATCAATCCCTTCCTTTTGTCTAAAACCTTGGATTACCAATCTGGCTTTAAACTTATCTATGGTACCGTCCACCTTCATTTTCCTTTTGAAGATCCATCTGTTTCCCAATGCCTTACAGCCAGGGGGCAGATCACTCAATTCCCAAGTATTATTATTCATGATAGAATCCATTTCATCTTGGATAGCTTCTTTCCAGAATGCAACATCCTTAGATTTCATAGCTTCGCTAAATGTATTTGGATCCTCCTCAATAACAAAACAATATTGGTATTGATATTCAATTTCATCTCTAGAGCCTTCTACTAGATAAAGATGAAAATCATCTCCAAAAGACTTTGCTTTTCTAGCTCTAGTGCTTCTCCTTGGTTCAGACGGTCCATTCACATCTTCAGTAGAAACTGAGTTCCTACTAGAAGAATTCTGAAGCATGTCCCTTGGTCTAGGTATAGATGTAAATCTGTTTTCATCAAATATAGCATCCCTTGACTCGATAATCGAGTTCACAGATACATAGTCATTAGATTCTAACACATAGAATCTATATGCTATGGAATGCTCAGCATAACCAACAAATATGCAATCTATACCTCGTTCACCCAAGTTTCTTCTTTTGGGTTCAGTGAGTCTTACAACTGCTCTACATCCCCAAACTCTCAGAAAACTCAATTTTGGTGACTCTTTATACCAAAGTTCATAAGGGGTAATCTTATTCCTCTTGCTAGGAATTCGATTCAATAAATAACAGGCTGTTAACATAGCCTCACCCCAAAAACCCTCACTCAATCCCGAGTAGGATAACAAGGAATTAACCATTTCTTTCAAAGTCCTATTCTTTCTCTCTGCCACACCATTTTGTTGTGGTGTATAAGGAGCCGTGGTTTGATGTATTATACCAGTAGATTGAAAATAAACCGGATCATAATACTCACCTCCTCTATTAGTACGTAGATTTTTAATCATGGTACTCTGATGTAGCTCTACTTCTTCTTTATAAATTTTAAAGAAGTCAAGAGCTTCATCCTTAGCATGCAATAAATATACATAGCAATATCTAGTAGCATCATCAATAAAAGTAACTACATACTTTTTATTTCCTAATGATGGTGTAGAATGGAAATCACACAAATCACTATGAATTAGTTCTAAAACATCAAACACCCTATTAACCTCTTTAAATGGCATTCTGGTTATCTTCGTTAACATGCATGTTTTGCATTTTTCATTATCTATATCAATGGCAGGTATGAGACTCATTTTTGACATATCCTTTATTCTTTTGTAATGTACATGTCCTAGTCTAGCATGCCATAATTCAGATTTATTCAAATCATTGCTAGTACTAGTAGAAGCCATGCAAGCAGATTCATCAATAAATGGAGTATTTACATTCAACATAAACATACCATTACACAAATAGCCAAAGCCAACAAAAGAGCCATGTTTTGACAATATATATTTGTCACTTTCATAAACTTGTTTATATCCACAATTGTTCAATACAACACCAGACAAGAGATTCTTCCGAATCCCAGGAACATACAACACTTTATTTAACAATATACATTTGCCAGAAGTAAAAACTATCTTGATATTTCCTAGTCCTTTGATCGGTTCAGTTGCAACATTTCCCATCTTTAAGATAGATCCATCTTCGATTGGTTGAAAGTCTATGAACCAACGAAGATCTTTGCATACGTGACTCGTTGCTCCTGAATCAATCCACCAAGCAACATTGTCATCCTGCACATAAAATGCCTCAGATATTAGTGATACATAATTCTGACCAGAATTATAATTGTGTATTAAAATCTGACCTTGTTGCTTTTCTGGATCCTTGGATCCACTTGGACCAGCAATCTGCTTTTCTTGCTTGCCTTTACCAACCCGAAAATCCTTCTTGAAATGTCCTGGTTTGCCACACTTCCAACATGCCATCTTAGGCCTTTTATTGGAAGAATTGTTGTTGTTTCCTTTAAACTTTCGTTTATCACCCTTGCCATTCTTAGAATTCT
The DNA here is from genome assembly GCA_036435485.1 of Saposhnikovia divaricata. Lineage (NCBI taxonomy): Eukaryota > Viridiplantae > Streptophyta > Magnoliopsida > Apiales > Apiaceae > Saposhnikovia > Saposhnikovia divaricata. The sequence continues at coordinate 81,669,692 of CM071598.1, forward strand.
TGGAAGATCCACCATCTTCAACCAAATTCACAGAAGAGTTACCGACTTGGTTCTTTCCCTTAGGATTATTCTCAATTTCTTGAGTCCTCAAAGCCTCTTCAATTCTGAAGTGACTTCCAAGTTGAACCAGAGTCATATCATCTTTATTATGTTTCAAGGAGTGTTTAAAATCCTTCCATGATGGTGGTAGTTTGTCTATAACACCAGAAACTGAGATAGATTCATCCATCTTCAGATTGTGTTGGGCAAACTGCCCCAGAATCCTTAACAATTCATTGTATTGTTCCATCACTGGTCTAGAATCGACCGTTTTATAATTCATAAAATTACTAACCAGAAACTTCTTACTAGAAGCATCTTCTGCCATGTACTTGGATTCAAGAGAATCCCACAATTCTTTCGCTGACTCAACATTTTGGTATATATCGAAAAGGGAATCAGACATACCGTTTAGGATGTGGCCGCGACAGATGTAGTCATCGTTTTCCCACTTGCACCGCTTCCTAGTCTGTTCAGCGGTTTCATTTTCGATCACTTCTGGAATGGGGGTACTCAGAACATACACAACTTTCAGCGTGGTCAACAGAAAATACATCTTTTTCTGCCATCTTCTAAAATCCTGGCCCTCAAACTTTTCCAGTTTTGCAAACTTGCTTGTCATGTCTTTTGCAGATTCTGCGTTCGCCATCTTCAGAAACAACTAACTTCAATCTTTGTTGGGGAATATGGGTAATTACTTGGATTTTTCTGAAGTCGTGTGAAAACTTTCAGATTGAAGTTATTTGTGATTCACCCAAATAATTCAATCGGATAAAGTCAGAAATTCTGCAAGAACAGAGAATGTGTTTTGCTGTGAATTTCAAATGAACCTATCCAGAAAATGATCAATGCCACACCTATATATAGATGTCAACAGATGTGTCTTTTGCCAATAGACACATCTCAAGATGTGTCTTTTGCCAAAAGACACATCCCATTTCCAACAGTCATGTCCAATGCTAATAGACACATCTCAAGATGTGTCTTTTCCCAATAGACACATCTCATTCTAGCAGATGTGTTTGATGCCATTAGACATGTCTCATAAGCAATAATTCTGAAATCATAACGAACTCGAACAGAGCATGCACTCCGCATTCTCCCGACTTGTTCGATGTAACATTACGATTACATTGATCAACTAGCCAATCCAATTACACTAAAATATCCAACAACCCCTTTTCTCAATCTCAATCAATCGAATTCTCTATATTCATACAAAATGATTTACTGGGTTCAATATTTTGGTTGATTCTATTTGTTGGGCTCAATTTGTTCACAAGTAATTGATATAATAGTCGCTCAACCAAACTAGGGCTTCTCACTGGGGTTTTTGTGTATCGACATTAAGAGGGCTTCTCTGGATTTGCTGGGTTCTTGTAGGCACTATATCTATCTTATTCTTCTATATATTTCTGTATGTATATGGATATGATTTACACAACTTAATATAGATAAATGTGTGCATATGGGTTATTTTTATTGCGCTAGTTTACACAATTTTTTGAAGTATGCGCGAAGGAGGGGGATTCAGAATCGATTATAAGTATCATTTATAAGCTGTAGTTTTCAAGCTATTAAGTTTTTATATTTTTGGGCCCTAAATCACGATTGTAGACACTATTTCTGGTTGTCTTAAAGCTGGGATGTCAGGTACAATACACACATATATGTATGAATTGCTATTTAGTTCTTGCTGAATTTATATTTGTATTTATTTATCTGGTGTGTTTTATGTGTTTGTAGTGGCAAGATTCGACTTCTCATGGGGTGAGCCTACGTACCACCAAGAGACTTTGGAAAATTTGAAGCTCGCTATCAAGAGTACCAAGAAACTATGTGCTGTATATGTTTCGTGACTCTTTGTTGTTGTTGATCCTGTATGATGCTATTTTAATCGCCAAACAAGTATAACAACTTAATGTCTATACCATTTTTAGACTTTAGAAGGTGTTGGCTATTTGTTTGTAAATTTGTCTTGGCCGGTAAAGTTGCGGTTTCTTCAAATTCATAGCATCTTGTCTTTGTTGTTGGAATATTAATATGAATTACAGTATATATTGCTGAACTTTAGTAGTAATTTTTTCACATGTTTTTGTAATTATCTATAAATAACTATATAATGGTGTCAAATTAAGTTGTACAAGGGCCTGATAATGAAAAACTAATATCAAGAATTCAGCAAATTGTGCCCCCTTCCCTGCTAAACAAACAAGTTAATACTTACTCGTTTTGTTGCACAGAAGATCAATGAAGTGAGTGTTTTTTTATGTGTTTTAGGTTATGCTAGACACAGTAGGACCTGAACTGCAGGTGGTTAATAAAGTTGAAAAGTCTATTACACTTCAGGCAGATAGCACTGTTATCATGACTCCTTATCAAGGTCAGGAAGCCTCTTTTGATGTGTTACCAATCAAGTTTGATGGACTAGCTAAGGATAGAATTCTCCTGCTCCTATGCATTAAGTTGTTCATAAATTTGTTAAGTGTTAAAAGTGCATGAATGAGAGTATCTTTTCTCTCTTTGTCTGGTTTCTAATGCACAAATATACTATTTTGTTTTGAGTAAAGTTAAACTATAGGGCCATAAAGAACTCTCATATAGTAAGAGCTTTGTAACACCTCCAGATCTGGGGTTGGGGACTTGGTCGTTACGGTCTCATATTCCATAAACAATATTTGCACTTGAATCAAAATAAATAAATAGCATGATATGACACCACAATAATACCACATCACACACAACCAGTTATAGTCCCAGAGATGAAATTAAAACAATACTATAACCATAAATATTTCCAGAATATTCTTAATATAAAATATTGCTCATAATTAACCCTCGAATAAATATTCAAAATAATATCTGATAATTAGATCAACCTTAAATGAATATTCAAGATAATATTCATTAAAGAAATAAAGCTCAAATGAATATTCAAAATAATATTCATCTAAATCAATAACCTCAAATGAATATTCAAAATAATATTCATTAAATAAATAATCTCGAATGAACATTCAAATAATATTCAATAAATAAGTAATGGAAAATATTTACTTAAATATTTTCCTCAGAAAATAATTACAATATATCAAGAAATACTGACTCCCGGTCTATATTAGAAGAATGAGATCATATGCCCTTCACTAAGGGTCTTAGCAATATCCAGCTTATAACTAGTATATCTCGTATCTAACTTATAAGCCAACATCAAATCATGGAACAAGTATCACAATATAATTTGAAAGCAGGCATGCATGCTATGGCATATGTATAACAACAATCAATCATATATATTATCACAACAACAGTTCCAAAGTGTTGGAAACTTGCCTGGAAGCTCTGTAGGGGTAGTGTGTCTCGGATCGGTCCGGTGATCTATAAATAACCAAAATTATTCAAGGTTAATCACCTACCACTTTGAAAAGCTAAGTACATCAATCTATAAATCGAATGTTTCCAAATTTATTACATCACAACGAAGCCACACCGGGCATACCATCAATCTTATACACATGAAATTCATATTAACAAATCCAAGAACATCTCACTACACCATCATAATCATCATATCTCTTAAATCAACTAAACCAACTACATAATCATGCTTATAATAACACCATAATCATAACTAAGCTAAAACCATCAAGAACATACATAAAACTTAAGATTCAACCAAGGATTTCAAGTGGTATACCTTCCTTGGAGTGTGTACTATCCTTAATAAACCTTGTATAGTCCTTGTATATGCTTAAGCTACCTTAGATCATCCAAAGAAACCAAGAATCAAAGATTAGTTTCTTGAAATCACTATTCATCATCATCTTTGATGATTTTATTAACTATGCTAGACTTGGAATTTAAGGCTCAAATTCATAGGATAACTATGATATGAAATGTAGTACTTACCATAAAAATCTTGAGATTAAACAATGGATGGAAGTGGGATTTTGGTTTTGGAATTAAGGAAGGGCCGAATGGATGAATATGGAAGAGAATGGAGTTTGTTGCTTGGTGTCTTGCTCTCATATAGTCTAATTTACATTATTATGATAATATCTAACATAAAGCTACTTATATAAAGTGATTTGGTCATGCATGAGCTAATCAAGTGGACATGTGTTGTGGTTTAGTGGCTTGATGATGTAATTAGGTTAAGTACTTGTTTGTTTTCTAAGTATGCTAGTTACCCTTGTACTCCCTCTGTTTTCATATATTTGACGTTGTGGAAAGTAGTACTTGTTATTTAATATTTGACGTTCTTATATTCCAATGATGTATTATCTATTTAACCTATTTCCCATGCACCCCTATTTATTCTCCAAAGACTAAGACTTTGAATATTCACCTACCAGTAATTCACCTACCAATGTATGTGTATAAATATTCACCACGGTGTATGTAATTTTTTTTACTCCTATCTCTACTTATTCTATAACTTCTCAAAGGAGTATATAAAGTATATCTATTTTATGTATGTTAGTTTTGAGATTAATGGTTTTAGAATATTAATTTTATGTATGTTGATTTTAAGATGGTCAAAGTTGGAATTTAAAATAATTTTATTTCTCTATTCCATTTCATATTGAGTGTGAAGTAGTGCAAAAAAAATATTGAGTTGGAAGTGAAAGAGATACATAAAACTTAAAGTGAATGTAGCAAATAAATTATAATATGAAATAAAATTAATATTTAACATGAATATAACCCAATTTTTTTTTATAAATTTGGTAAGATTATTTTTAAAGAATATTCAAATATCGTCTCTATTTTATGTATGTTAGTTTTGAGGTGAATGGTTTTAGAATATAAATTTTATGTATGTTGATTTTAAGATGATCAAAGTTGGAATTTAGAACAATTTTATTTCTCTGTTCCATTTCATATTGAGTGTGAAGTAGTGCAAAACAAATATTGAGTTGGAAGTGAAAGAGATACATAAAACTTAAATTGAATGTAGCAAATAAATTATAATATGAAATAAAATTAATATTTAACATGAATATAACCCAAATTTTTTATAAATTTGGTAAGATTATTTTTCAAATAATGGTTTTAGAATATAAATTTTATGTATGTTGATTTTAAGATGATCAAAGTTGGAATATAGAATAATTTTATTTCTCTGTTCCATTTCATATTGAGTGTGAAGTAGTGCAAAAAAAATATTGAGTTGGAAGTGAAAGAGATACATAAAATTTAAAGTGAATGTACCAAATAAATTATAGTTTGAAATAAAATTAATATTTAACATGAATATAACCCAAAAAAATATTTATAAATTTGGTAAGATTATCTTTCAAATATGAAAATCTTGTCTCTATTTTATGTATGTTAGTTTTGAGGTAAATGGTTTTAGAATATTAATTTTATGTATGAATATTTAACATGAATATAACCATATTTATCACATATTTTTGCTATAATTGCCATGTATATACTCATATATTTTTGATGTGTTTTCTCTGCATCCACTGGAATATTGTTCATTATTTATAACATTGTTATGGAGGGATGGAAAAGAGGGAAAAGATTTATTGAAAATTTTCATTTGAATCTTTTTAAAATTGTGGAGGGAAGTTCTTGAATAGAGAAGAAAATGAGAGGTTAACAATAAATAGTTTATATGATAAAAATGATGATAGTAACTCACGTAATGTTATTGTATCTACTCTTATATGTAAATTTTATTTTTGTGAGTTTCCATGCACTCTTATTAATATACTGATAATTGTAAGTTTCAAAAAGGTTAATAAAGGAAATATATGTAGCTGTACGTGTTTTGATAAGATTTCTTAATATGTGTGCATAAACCTAGAACATCAAATATATGAAAACAGAGGGAGTAACTACTTGGTTACTTGATCTTATCCTCTTGTACATGCATCTATCTTGGCTTTTTGATTGCTCTTTTGTCCGATTATTACTCATTTTCATTGATCGTTCGGAGGAATATCTCAAGTATTTCTTGTTAGGGTTTTAGCGGAAACCTCCTTGATATTTATACTACCATTCTCAATCCTCCTTTATAATCTTTGAATTTAAATCCCTCAAATCTCTTAAATAAATCCTTAAATCATTCCGTGTCTAGGAAAATCTTGGGGAAAATAAAATTGCTATTTTTCTGAATCTGATATCGTTTACATACACTTATCCGTTCTGAATACTTCTATATAGCGTCGTCTGATAATATTCCAATTTCCACCAAAAACACTATTCATTGCTTTTTCTCTCTTTCATTCCTTGTAGTTAAAAAGATGTTCACGCACTTTCCCGAGAGTTCCTTAACCCTTTTACGGAACCACTGGACTTGTAACAGATATCGATTTGGATGACATGAGCTACCAGATATCGATTTGGATGACATGAGAATATTTCCTTCCTTTTTGAAATACCCTATCTTACTTTCTAGGAGATAGATTATTCTAATCTAAGTTGTCAACCAATTGCATTGCTCATGGCATATAAACACTTGAATCCAAATCCGTTAAATATTCATTCATACCCTATTACATAATAAAAGTTTTAATTCTACCAAAAATCTGGGTTCTTACAGTCTCCCCTCCTTAAAAGGATTCCATCCCGGAATCAGGTAGAAAACAAAGAGTCGCTTGTCTGTCATTTCACTTTCCAGTTTCCCGGTCAATTCTTTAATCATTCCAATCCTTTTACAACACATCTCACCAGTGCTACAATACCCCTTTTATCCTTTTTATTCAACTTTGCTACTTTTCGTACAACACACTATCCGGGTTATGCCCTTACCCAATCATATACTATTACTCTTATTTGTATTTGCAATGACTTTGGTATCACTATCGCACTGCAAATTCGGAGATAACCTCACTCACACTATGCATTTCTTGATTGCTTTAATCTTCGCAACTCAATCAATATAGAGAAGTGGAAAGATTTATTGAGAGATCACTATGATCAATGAACATTTGTTATATTGCATAGTTAGTACAGAAGGGAGCCAGCCTTTAGTACTTGAAAATCAATTAAACAAGTTATGGCATTCCACTTAGACTTCTATCACACAGACAGATAGTCACGTAGCAGTACCTCCCCTCCTTAAAGGGTTGTTCTTCTCAATTCATAAGGAAGATTAATAAGAGAGAAGAGAAGAAAAGAATTTCAAAGAATTAAAAAAAAATCATGATTGCAACATATCATACTTAGAATTGACCTCTGAACTATAGAGGTTCATCAAAGAAAAAAAAATAATCAAAATCATATCAAATTCTATTTTATCGTAACTTCACGGTCAACAAATCCTCGCCGCTCTATCCATCATTCTATGAACCTATACTCTTGCTCAATCTTAGCAACACTCACTTTTGGAAATCCTTCAACCTCTCAGGTTAAATCATAATTGTTACTGACATTCCACGCCATGCTGATAGCTCTTACATATTCATAATACTAACACCATTACGTTGTCATCCCGAGAGTTCGTTACAAAACTTATTCATTAATCCTTTCATAACATTCCTTGCTTCATGTTTTCATAATTTCTTTATCAGTCACATCCTTCTTATCATCTAATTCTTCTTCACTCACTACACCATATATAGCCTATTGCAAGCCCAAAGTACATATATGTTGCATAAAGTGTTGCTATAGACAAAAAATTTACTAATTTATTACAATAATTTTAAAAAGTGTTATATAAAACATAAAAGTGTTACAAGCGAAGATATCATTTTGACAATTGCAATAATTTTAAAAAAGCGTTGCAATACACGTTACGCTTTTGGTCAGTTTGACCCAAATTTATAGGCGGGAATTCAAGTTTTTGGCTAAGAGGGCTAAACATTGGTACCAAACATAAAAATACTTTCCATCTCACAAAATAAATTTCTATTACACAAAAACACTCCCTCTCTCGCCTCTCTCCCCCGTCTCGCCTCTCTCCTTCACACCTCACTTCTCTCTATTGATATCTCTCTACCTCTCACGCACATTTCTCTCACTTACTCTCACGCCTCTCTCAAATCCCTGAGATCAATTCGAGCACCCAAAACCCCAAAACTGTTTGGAGCTTCAATTAGGGTAAAGATTCAATGAAAGCTTCAATTAGAGGTAAAATACCCCTTTTTATTATATATGTATATATGTGAGTTCAAATGTAATTAGGATTCTTTTTCCAAAACTCATCAGCTTGGATTAGAGGTATATGCACAAAATTGTTCAATTATTCATGTCGTTCAATTAGATTATATGTTATTAATATTTCGCAGATTGAAGTTATTATTTGAAAAATTCAGTTTATTTAAAGTAATTTTGTGTTGGATTAGACCACAATCTTGTTCAATTTTATGGCTCAATTTTAACTTTAAAGTATAGAATTTATAAACTTATTACTTTAGTGTGACTTATTACATAGTTATGTATTTCATAATTTTTTTATGGAATACCTCTGTTCAATGGTCCATTCATATCTATTGAGCATTTGGTGCTTGAATATGTGAAAGATATGTGATTTAGAAACCAATTGTGTAAAGATTTTAGATTTCGCTTAAAACTTTTAAGAATGCCATTGATGCTTTTAAGATAATTATTTTGTTTAAAAGTCTTAACTTTAATCTGCAAAATTTGGGTGCTGAAGTCTTGATTTCTTTGTAGCCTTGCAAGGGAATACTGAACTTTGGACTACTTGGTACTTGCAAAAGTCGTTGTAACTGTGGCTGGTACAACCGTGCTGTTCACCAAAGATACTGGTCAAAATAAAAAAGAATTGAGTGGTGTTCATCGTTTCAAACAATTCCAGGTAATTGTCACACATTAACTATTAATTATCTTCATCCTTGGACACAAGTCTTGTCTAAAACCTGCTGCGATTTGTAGTTCCAAGTTTGCAAACTGAATTATTTTCCAAGTTGCTCCCCCTGTAGGCTCTTATTAGCCTAGCATTTGCAGAGAAATCAGGCTTCGAAAACCACCTATGAACACTTATCTTACCAGGAAGAGAGCCGGGGATCATCCCCAGACATCCTCGGACACCTCAGACTCCAGCACTTCTTAATTATCTTAATAATCCGTCTGCTTGGATTTGAACAATGATGTTTCTTTAACTTCATTTGTGTTGGGAGCGTCTGGGTTAGTTTGTTGGCCTAGTTGCTTGTTAACACTCCCATGAACTTCATTCTATTGTTGCTTGGTTAAGGGCAAGCTTGGTTAAGGGCTTGCCCTCTTTAATATATTATCAATTATATATTTAAAAAAAACAATGTCATGACACTTAAAATCTTTGACAACCTTGTTAGATATATACCCAACATATCAACTGAGAGCAACCTGTAAAGCACATCACAGTCACAGATATGCAGAAGGGCTGCTATTGCTTCTAACATAACTAAAAATGACATTTCTTCATATTACTTGTATCAGTCAGATTTAGTCACTTGCACCACTTGTCACTTGGTAATTTTCTTGTTCTTCCGTGTTGTTATTTGTTAATTGTGTCCTAAATTATTGGTAATTTGATGTTAACAATGAGTTGGTTTTGTGTTAATTAATGGAATCTTGTTCTAATTTTTTGTACTTAGCTTCAATTCATGTTAATTACCCATAAATGATAAATTTTTGTTATGTTTATGTTTAATTCTCATACTAATTTGCTTGTGTTAATTTTGTAATTTTGTGATAAATATATATATTCTTCAAAGTCCGAGATGGTTCAGTAAAATCTCTTATAAAAATTCCATATTCTGTTCTATTAGACTAGTGCATCTTGGGCTGTTAGTCTCTCAGCATTTATAAACTTTTAATAAAAAATTAAGGATTTACGTGATTGAAGTCTCTTCCATATTTAGATAAACAGCGCAGAATCAGGACACAACATCTGATTTTGAGGGATTGTTTCGGGGGTCAAAACAGCTTAGTTTTGGCTGATTTTTGGATATGACTTAGTCCAAAGGGTCCTCTGTTACTGGTAAAAATTTCAGAATATTACGGATTAGGGAAGGTCAGTTTTTATCAGTTTTTTGGTTGCTGGGCAGAGTTGATTCAATTCTGTTTGTGGTCTTATTTTTGTAATAGTTGTTGATTCCAAGAGTTATATCTTATGATGCTTGTATTCCTCCAGTTCCTAGAGAAGAACTTCGTGTTCCCATTACTGATTTAGTGGAATATTCTGATTTATCTCCACTTTGAGGTTTTCCACGTAAATTCATTGTGTCTTGTTGTATTTCTGGGTTTTTTTTTCATATTTTGTGCATTTGGCTAAATATCTCCTTTCTGTTGGCTCTTTGATACTTATGTTTAGGCTGCTCAAGGAAATGAAGCGGAAGGGAGACTAGGCACACAACTAATCATATTCAGGAAATAAATCAATTGCTTCGGGACAGCTTATGATTCAGCAGCGCTCAAGTACTGGGGACCTGCTACTCATATTAACTTTTCGGTAATGGCGCTGTAAACACTGATCAAGAATTAACTCCATATTATTTTTTGATGATAATTGGTGCTATCGGTCTAAGTTTTCTTAACAGCTGAGCTGCCTTCGCTGATGTTACGGTTGGAAAATTATCGTCAAGAACTTGAAGACATGAAGAATATGACCAGATAGGAATATGTTGCTTACTGGATAAGGTTGAATTCACTCAGACACTTATGTTTAAATTCCATTAATTATATAGGTCATAGGTGCATAAACAAATGTATCAATTTGAATCAACTGAATTCACTTTGCAGGAGGAGCAGTGGGCTAATAAGTTTTGATATAATGTGCTTAAAAGTTAAAAGTCATCGCTCTTAAGATACATCCTAATTTAATACCATAGAAATATCAGTTCACTACAACAGAAAGTGCTGTAGATATAATGTGCTTGAAAGGCAGTTCTATGAATAACCAGATGCTACGAGACTGTGGTATAACCGATGACAAATTGATGAACATTATAAACGAGTCTGTAAAGCTGGTGATGGAAGAAGTAAGCTACACTTCTTACTATTTGTAGGCTTTTACTTTAACATACAAGTGTATTTTTGTAACTAGAATAAAATCTGTGTACAACATTCTGCACAATGTTTAGCTGTTTTTACCTTTTTTTCATGAAAACTGAAGAGTAACTCTTTTCTTTTATCACCTTTAAGGATCTGCTGCGCCTTTTGGTTTTTGGGGGTGATCACTCTATATCATAACTTGTTGTGAGAGCTGTATCTGTAAAGCTAGGAGGGCCGGTGGATATGCTTCACCTTGATGTTCATCCTGATATCTAACACGCTTTTGAAGGAAACAAGTACTCCTATGCATCTTCTTCCTTTGCCCGAATTATGGAGGGCAGTTATGCTAGGCGGCTTTTGCAAGTAATTTTTGTGATCAACTTCTGAGTCTCACCATATATGCATAGCTCTATTTTTTGTTACTTATAACTTATAAGGTAAATTGTATTTAGATATTTCTAAGATGAATTGTATTTGTTTTAGCTAATTTTGTCATCTTTTTATGTTTTGTAGTCAGTAATACCTCTGGAAAAAGTTGGACTACTTCAAGCAATACCAGACCATACTAAAAGGTTATTTGGGCGAGGAAAATGGTGAAAATATTGTACAAGAAGCTCTCTACTTAATCAGTTTAGGAATGAACGATTTCCTCGAAAATTATTACAACTTGCTACGAGAAGATTAGAGTATAATGTTGACAAGTACGAAGATTTTCTTCTGAAGATCGCAGAGGCATTTTTTAAACAACTGCATGGACTTGGAGCTCGAAAAATGTTGATAACAGGGGTTCCTCCAATGGGGTGTTTACCATTGAAGAGAGCTACACATGCGCTTCAAGGGTTCGGTATAAGCCGACTTTATTTGGGATTTATTGACATATATTCTGTTGGATTTGCCATTTGGGAATTTGGAAATGTGATTTCTGGTTTGATATGCTTTTGTGTTGGTTTATTGACATTTCAAACAGGACTAATACAAAGTGTTGCATATAAATGTTACTAAAAAAACCAAAAGCATTACAATAGGGGAGAAAATGTACATGAAAATGTTGCAATAAATTGACTTTGCAACACTTTTAACTAAAATATGTTACAAAATGGTGTTGCAATAGTCTATTGCAACATCATAAAAGTGTCAATAAACAAGACAAAAGTGTTGCACTAAAGGGGATATTGTAATACTTGAAAAATGTTGCAATAAGTACATAAAACGTTGCTATAGGGGTCTATTGCAACGACAGCAGATGCAACGCTGAATTTTAGCAAAAGCGTTGCAAAAACCTCTATTGTAACACTTTTGGGGTCTAATACCACACTTTTTTGGCGTTGCAATAGCCCATATATGGTATAGTGACTTCTGTTATTTATCTCCACCGTCATCTCATTATTGGGATGTCCTTTGTACTTGGTATTTCCCTATTGGTATCCTGTCACATGTACTCAATAAGCATCACATTTTTGGGGTCAAACTTCCCTTTGTTCAACCATCTAAATTCTCATTTCCTCGTTCCATGAGTCTCCTCAGCACTTAATCAATCTATTCCAAATTTCCTCGAATTCTCCCAACTTAAAGGGAGTTAATCCGTGTATCATTTATACTTTCAATTTCAACTTTCCGTTGTGACCAACAGCCTTTGTCATGTCAATTTCATACTTTTTTAGCTTCATTGCTGGGGTTTCTCAGGAGTCCGCATATATAACTCCCTTATTGTTCCTCAAACTTTATTCCCTTTATGTCCTCAACTCTACATTTCTTTCATCAGTCATCTTGTTTCTATTTCGACTATAATCTCTTTATGAGCCATCATAACATTATCATTTATCACGTCATTCCAAAATTAAGCCATCCGAAATAAACTTTGACAATTTCTCTAACTTAGATCCAATACAATCTATTTCTGTTTTTCATTCCGATATTTCCATAGTCGTTATCACCTTATTTTTTAGAAGAATCACCACTGCATTAATGTAGTCCATTGTTGAATGACCATCGTTTGTTGTTTAAGTAGTGCTCTAATAGCTAATCATACGGGTTTCATAATTGTCAGGTCAAAATCTTTAGAGAGACAAAATAATCACTATTCCTTATCCATAACGAATACTTCCTGAACTTGATGTAGATATAACATGAAGTAGATAAAATTGTAGAAGAGCTTCAAGCATCGTAGCTATGACAGGTTGATGAAATTATTAATCATATATCTTCAGTAAAAGACTGGAAACTTAACGGTTTACTTAGTCAATTTTGTATCATGGTCATGGTTTAGCTCAAAGTACGACCTCCTAATGTAGGTAATATACTTAAGACGATATCAGGAATTAAATCTTTACTTAAACTATTATTACAGTCAATTCTTGCACAATCATCAGAAGGAATGTAAATTCCTCCACTCCAATATGACCTTCAAGGTCCTTCCAAATATCATTTTGTTTCTTCGATATGAGAATTTATAATTACTCCTCTATACTTAAAGTGTCGGCCACCTCATTGGCCTTTCCTGATAATAATAATTTCTTATAATCAATGTTCTCTAGATCTATTCCAACTCAAATTTTTCTACCTCATTCCCATCACTATTGGGTGAAAGCATTCTCCCTTAAGCTCTGCTGAAGGAGAAAAATATCTATCAGTCTTTTTCCATAAGTCATTGCTTCCACCTTTCTGTGTGAATTTATCACAGTTACTCCTAATCATACCTAGGATATTTCTTCTCTTAGTTCTTTCTTGTTTTAGGATAATCTCAACCTTTATTTGGTTCAATCCATACTTCCTCATGGTCTCACACATGCCTCATCTGGCATTATTATTATTATTATGTCATACATTCCCTACCAACTTCCATTTTTGAAACTTAGGATATTAACTCTCTCTTTGTAAAATCTCTTAGGCCATCTTCATCATTCCTCTTGTATTTTCTAGGTACAGGGTATATCAAAATATCACTAATCAATCCTATAATAATTCTGTTTACGTACCTTCCGAAACTCCTTCCAATGAATCCTTAAGGTTATTGTTGCCTTAGTCAATCCAACTTATATCATCTGAATTCACAATGTCTTTATTAGGGTTAATGCCATCCTTTGTGCATCCCCAGGGTTCCTCCTAATCTATGGATACTCTATCTCAATTCTGTTTTCAAGAAATACCTACATCCGGTAATTGACAATCAAATCCTATATCCTTAATAAGGTTCTCTTTTCAATCATTCTCATCTTGATAATCTATAGGTTGCTTAATGCTAGCCTTTTCTCTCGAATAGATGTCAGTCTACATGACCTTCTATCAGACAATATATGTCTATCTGCTCTTCTTACAGAACTTTGTAATGGTAGCAATGATGCTCTGGAAGATATTGGTCGAGTTCGACGTGAATCTCTTAATACCTATTACTCTCCTTGAGGATATTCTGTTTCAGATAACATTTAAGCATCATACAGCACCATTTCTGACACTCTTCATAACCTCTATTGATGTAAAATCCCATTGTCATGTATCTCAATTCACTTTATTTCTCTTTCTAGCTCATAAGCTGGTCAATCATATACGCCTGAATTGTGACGCCCCCAGATCCGGGGTCGGAGATCTAGGCGCTCACGGTCCATTTTCCATTAATAACATACCTGTTCTTGCACACAATATATATAACACAGCCATCGACCCCACAATAAACTCACACCACACTCACACACACAGGTTAGAGCCTCAGAAACGTCACACATTGATTAAACAGTAATAAAGTTATCAGAGTTATTACAGACCGAATTAAATAGTATTTATGCTACCAGCAACACTCCGATATGAAGCGAAGCTGGCGGCTTGAAAGTTTGTTACGATACACTGCCTTGCACAGGTCATGCTGATAAATAAAACGTACTAACAAAAGCTGCCAACCAATCCGGCTAATGGGGCCTACCGGTGGAATCTCAAGTGGAGGCTCGGGCCTAGTCACCTGCTTTCGAGCAGTCTGCCTGGGTCTTGCCATTTCGCTTAGCTGTTGTGTTTGTAAAGTTTGAAAACAAGCAAGAGTGAGCAACTATAGCTCAGCAAGAAATATGTATATAAGATAAGCAATATACATCTCATATGATTGGTAGTTGATATATTTGTTTGTATCAATCAGTTATAAAATCACTTGTCACAGTTGATAAATCTCGAAGGTGCAACAATATGTGCCCTTGTTTTCAAAATAAACTTGCAGTTCTAGATACTGCATTGAATCAACATCTTTCTCATCAAAATAGAACACTATCAGCAACTTGGCACAAAAGCCTAAGAAGCAGTGTCAAAGCATTTTTCCAAAATGGAGGAATGGGACTTAAAGAAAACATAAAAACCTGACAAGGATTGACGATGATCAGTCGCCACATCCAAGTCCAATAATCCGCGGGTCTTCTCTACCGGTAGAAGGATAGAAACTACATCCGTAACTATCCCTCGGGTGAAAACTACATCCGTAATCACCCTCGATGAAAACTACATCCGTAATCATCCTTCGGCAACACCTGGGCCGGAATAATAAGTGATGGACCGCCTGGCTCACGGCCGCTTACACATCCCGGGAATCGTCCGTCAACGGTTCCCACACCTGCCAGAGTCCCTTTTCTTTTCTTTTAAAACTTGATTTTGATTGAAAACAGAGTAATTGAGGTTCGACATCAGTCGACCGATGATTCTTGAAATCATACAAGAAGCAGAATCTGACCGGGGGTTTTCAAAAATGTTTTGAGTTCGAAAGAGTTCGATTTTAAAAGTATTAAAAGGTATCTTGGATTAACTTTGTCTTTAAATAATGAACAGTAATTAATAAATAATATTTTAAGATTTAATATTAATAATTAATAAAATAATTATTCGATAAAATAAACTCTTAATCCAAGATAGGGTTTCGAGTATTTACGAAGATATAATAGTAGTTATTTGAATATACGATACCACCCGAATGACCCTTCGGGTTTTCGCAATATAGATACGATATAATAATATACCGCTCCCCGGTCAATAGTATATACGGACCGCTACGACCTCTATTGCTAGAGTCGTTGTCCGAAGAAAACATTTCAATCTAAGTTCAAGGGGTAAAAGCATACATGTACTTGTTCAATCTCAATTGCATCGATACTTCGATAAACATAGCATTTGATATCATTTGAAAACTACAAACACAACAGTAAAAGTCCTTTTATATGGATAAGTTTTGAAAAGTAAACTTGCCTTGGTTTGGTTGGGGTGGTCGAGCGTGCGAATTCGAACGATCTATACATAAACAATAATCGTTCGTTAGTGCCTTAACAATTTCTCTCTAATTACGGGGTTTTAATGGGGTACGAAATTAACTTAACGACTTCGTCTTATGACTCCCTAGTCCCACTATAAGTCCATGACATCACTCGTTTACGCTCGTCACTTACTCGACTTAATTTAGTTACCATGTTCGAACCATAACCACTAACCCTAGAATAATGTTCCACTAATCGACTTTTTTTCCATTGCGCGAATTTTACTCTAGCATTTTTATAAAATCCAAAAATTCATATTTTAATCCAATTCCTTTTGGGTGGTCTTCACCACTGCATTACTTACATTCTAAAATTTTTCCATGATCCCAAACATATTTTAAGGTGTTTAAACAAGGTTCACAAGGGGGTCACTTAATGCAGTTCATAGTCCAGAAACAAAATTCACTTCTCCGGCCATAACTAAAAATCCACACATCACCTAGCTATGAATCTTACATATCCAGAAACTACATTCAATTATCTTTCCAAAAATATAAGGTAGGACATCAGGGGACATCATTTGGGTGTTCAAAATCGTGCTATAACACAGATCAAAGCTCCTGGATAAACTCAGCAAACTCAATTCACTTAGATCAACCATTTTTCATGCTTCCATAACATAAACACCACTTAAAACACTTAGATCATGACTCATAACACTCATGGAGATATATATATTAACCATAGTCATAAAATTCACAATCTCAACATCAAAACCCAAGATCCATGCTATACAATACATATACCTTCAAGATAACCCCTAAAATGCATGGATCTACTACCATACTATAAGAACAACACATAACCAAGGGTGGTTTGAGATTTTATACCTTCTTGAGCTCCTAGAGACCTTGAAAAATCTTTATACAACTTAAAAACACCTTAGATGGCCTCCTACAACACTCACAATGCAAGATCTAAAAGATAATAAACTTATGTTAGTATTTCTCTAAACTTCCAACAACTATAACTCAAAAACCAATGGATGGAAGGCTTAGAAATTGATACCATACCTCTACTAAGATGCAAGGAAGCTTTAGGAATCTTGTTCAAGGTTGTGGATGAAGAAATGGTGGAGAGAAAACCTCTCCCTCTCTCCTAGAGCAGTTCGGCCGAGAGCTATGTTAAGGGGGGGGGAGTGTTTTTCTTGTTTTGTTTTGTTTGAAATGATAAAAAGAAGGCTAGCATGCTTGTATTATTGTGGTTGACAAGGAGTAGTCACATGTGCCAAGCCATAGCCTAGGTTTCCTCCATGCCCTAGTGTCCCCTAGTACATCATCCACCATGCTAGTCACTATTCACATTTGCTTTTATGTCTCCTAGTTCCTTTTTCTAACTATCTAGTTACATGGCACTTGCATGTAATTCTTTCCTTGTAATATTATTCTCCCACCAATGCTTGTTATTTAATCCTTACTTCGTATCGTAACTTAATTATTCTCTCGTAATAATATTTCGTCGCGTAGAGATTTCCCCTATAATTCCTTAAGTACTTATTGTGTAAATTCCTCGAATGTCCAAAATTCCTCGTCATAATTCTTAATAAATCCTTTAATATTCTAACCATTCTCAAATTCCAAGTTTTATAAATATTACTAACAACAGGACTCTTGCCTTCACAATCTCTCTGTATATCTTACATCATAAATGCAACAACGCAGTTTCTCAGACAACCAATTCTATAAATCAACAGGGATGACTAGAAAGGTTTCATAATAATAATGTCACAAGATATTAAATAAAAGGAAATATTACCAAAAATTAGGGTTCTTACATGAATCACTTCACTTCTTATCCAAAGTTCTCGCGGTTGGCGCTTGGTTAGAAGCACCCCGCATGTCCTTACATAGCTGGTCTAGTCACTTTATAATTCTTTGTCACATGGCTCTCAAGTGGCCGTGCTACAGGGTGTGAGTTTAGGGTTAACTAATGGCATTACTTTTCTAGCAATTGCCGGCATAGTGCCTCCTTCGTCCATAGCGAAGATAATTTATCTGGGATAGGTTACGCTTATCAACATACTTTTTCCCGCGCATTCTTAAACTTCTCCTTTTTGTATTTGTTCACTGCTTTCCATTACACAACAAATCTTAGGTACCTGAGTAGTATAGTCACTCAACTCGAGCACTGCCACTCTTCGTTCATCCTATTTCCTGATACATTTTCTGATCTTTTCAAAATTTTACTCCATATAAGTCTCAATCAACTTCTCGGTACTGCCTCTGGTCACCTTTCCTTTATTTTTATCTTTTCAACTTCCCTTATCAATCCCACGTGCTACATAAGCTTAACACTTTTGGCATAATAGCCTTTTCATTTAATTCAATCCAGGAATTTCTCAGTCCGTTTTGGTCCTTAAATATATTGCCCTTTTTACCCTCCAATCTCAACTTCATTATTTTATCTCTTCAATCAGTTGTCATAATCAGGGTCTGTCCACCAACCCATATAGCGGCTACCTTACCCAATCCATAAGGTTCGCTTCAGTCTCCGCTCTCTTCAGTGACGTTCTCTGATAATCAGAAAGACAATGTTTGCCAAAATTTGTTAATTTCTTTCCAGAATCAGGAAAATTTTGGTTAATCTATCCACCCACTGGTAGTACTAAGAAGATCAATTTCGAAACATAAAGAACAATTCTATGAACATCCAAGCATGTAGAATTGTAAGTAGTTGTAATAACGGAATGATCGACATAAAGTTGGAAGTTTAACCACTGGAAAGGAACCAAATATATACATCCCATAGAAGGGGAAATCAAAAGTTTCAAACTGAAACATGCCACTTCTTCCCGATACATATATGTCCTAGTAGTCGATACTACCAAATGTCAGTCTACCTAACCACTAGCCTCAGAAGGAACACTACCATCGGAGTTAGTCGTTCTACAAAATTGGCACTACCAAGGCCATCCGAACCTGGTGAACCGTGTTATCCGAATGCATCCGCAATTACTTTGCCGTGCTGCATAAGCACACCACCTAAACCTATATGAGGTCATCACAATATATCACAAAGTCTTCCTTCCTCCATTAGGCAATGCAAATGCTGGGTCGCCTCCAATTTCCTCTTTAGCACCAGGAAGATTTTCTCACATTTTCTTGTTCATTCGAACTTCTTAGTCTTATAAATAAGTCGGGTTACGGGACTGCAATCTTTGTAAAGTCTTGAACAAATCTTTGGTAGTACCTGGTGAATCTTATGAAATTTCTCACCTTAGTCGGTGTGGTTGGTCTTTCTCAATTGAAAATGCCTTTAAATCGATGGGGTCCACCAACACTACTCACTATTGATCGCATGTCCTAATAACTAAACATTATTTTATCAGAATTCATACTTCGAGAACTCGGCATGCACTTGCTCTTTCAGGTTTTATCTCAAAACATTCTCCATTACCTATTAACCACTGATCGTATTACTTGATCCATGTATGATTCAGCGTCGGAGTAAACTTAATGTAACTACTATAATCCATTCAAGGAAAAGAAAGAATTTAATATTCCTCTGAATCACATGCATCTAATGTTTCTGGTTCATCATTTCACTAAGTTGAAATAAACCTATACTTAGACCCAGACAATGGTCTTATTACGAGTTATCATAGACTCACTGGTCTTTTCCTCTTGTAGGTTCTGAGATCATCGTCTCCTTACTACTTCCTTATAAAACTTTGTCCAATCATACCACCACTTCCCAATGTTTTTACTTTCTAAGCTGATCTATTCATAAAATGAACATTTCCAGAATAAAACCACCTCATCAATCTTAATTTGACTTTATAATTTGTAACCTATGAAACCTGCCTTCTCATGGAGAATTACCATTGACAATATTCACACTAATCCATTCATCAAATGATATGGCACTTGCTACCTCTATCTCAACTACTCCTGGAGACTCTGTTCCCCGGCCTATATCGACGTCTTTGATAATCATGTACCACTCTAACTCTTTTTTCATTAATATGAAGGTCTCTAAGGATTTTTATCTATCCCCGTATGAG
Organism: Saposhnikovia divaricata; assembly: GCA_036435485.1. NCBI lineage: Eukaryota > Viridiplantae > Streptophyta > Magnoliopsida > Apiales > Apiaceae > Saposhnikovia > Saposhnikovia divaricata. Next base: position 81,689,960 of record CM071598.1, read on the forward strand.
ATCTCAAGTAATTCTTCCAATCCATCTTACTTGCTGGTACTACATCCGGTAGTCCGGCTACGAATCCAATAAGCATCTTTAGTTTTCTTAAAATATCTCAATTCTTTACGCTCACTTCTCTGAGCACTATACCTTAGCTCTTACAGTCTCTGTGGCTGCAGCCCTCACTTTCTCAAGGGTAAACTCCTTATCCTTAACAGGATTCTCCTCCTTAGCTGGAACCTCCTTCGGGTCCTCAGTAGGGTACTCTATCGAATCCACAATCCGATCGTCAACACATAATAAAGCATACTCGTGATGCTGTACGTAAGCCTCAAGGTCTGTCGCCTTACTGGTCGATACAATAACGAGCTAAGTTACTATCATGATACTTAAGAGTTCATATAAGGGTTTTAGGTGAACATGACAAAAGTTCTTATTATCTTAGTGAATTTATTATTATAACGTCGCATCATCTTTGGGATATATAACTCTCGCTCTGATACCATTTCTGTAACACCCCCAGATCCGGGGTCAGGGACCAGGTCGTTACGGTCTCATATTCCATAAACAATACTTGCACTTGAATCAAAATAAATAAATAGCATGCTATGACCCCACAATAATACCACATCACACACAACTAGTTATAGTCCCAGATATGAAATTGAAACAATACTATAATCATAGGATCCACAAGTTATAAGTTATTACAACCCAAACTGATTATAGAATAAATTTAATTGTTTCTTGCCGTTGATTAACATAAGTCATACATATAAGTAAGTCTGATACATAAAAGCTACCAGTCTAGCTTACTGGCTGCTCATGCCTCAGCAATGGCTGCTATGACAATAGCGGGTAACCCTCTGACGGCTGTCACCTGCTTGCGTTGAGTGCGCCTTGTGCGGGCCATCAGATCTAGCTGTTGTTGTGATATAATAAATAAATCAAGGGTGAGCAATATCCCACCAAAAAGTAATATATATCTGAACAATAATATATAACGATTCAAAGATACCTTTGAAACCATATGTCATGCATTAACGAACATATTTCCAGTATAACGTAAAAGATGAAGTTACAAGGTAACTCAAAATGAAACTTTTAGTTTTAACATTATTCAAACCCTGCCAACACTGATAATGTTGCAGAAAATAAATAGATTTGGATGATGAACCATTGCTGGAGTATGTCGCGCCGGATGACACCACCTTACGATGATCAGTCGCAGGTCGTGCATCTCAAAATTTATTTCTCTACATGTAGAAGGAAGAACATATGGACACCACCATACCCCGGATCTCCCTAGCCATCTTTGGGCTTAGTCGGGGCCTGCGCCACTCGAACCCTATTTCCAGGATGGACTGTCCCACAGCCTCTTATACCAGTTTCAATGATGGACTGTCCCACAGCCTCTTACACATTATACAAATACTCCTAGTTCGAATAAATCCATGACTCTGAAACGTAAAGCTTGTCCCCCTTTCCCCAAGTGTAATACTTGTTGATAGGACTCCACAGAGTAGTCGTATCTAGTTGGAAAGGAAAATTCACCAATATTTCCCAAGCAGTTGCTTGTTAATGAATATCGACTTGTTCCAACAATCTTACCCCTCGAACGATGAGGAAGTAACACAGAGACTCGTCTTGATAAATAGCAACCAAGTTGCGAGTGAAAAGATAGTTTTAAAAGATTTATGACCGGGAAGTCAAACAAAATAAATAACAACTCTCAAGTAAGATTCCCTTATATTTTGAAAGATAGCTTTAAATGAAGAAAATGGAGTTTTAGGAATCTCTCCTTGATAAAATAATCATAATAAGGCTCAGAAATATTTTACAAAATATTTGGAGGTTGAAGATAATATTTGAACAAAATGAATCATTTTTAAAACTAGTTAAAAGAATTAAATAAATATTCAAAGAATATTTATTAAACCATAAATATTTCTTGAATATTCTTAATATAAAATATTGCTCATAATTAACCCTCGAATGAATATAGAAAATATTCATGAAATAAATAATTCCTCGAACAAATATTCAAAATAATATCCGATAATTAGATCAACCTTAAATGAATATTCAAGATAATATTCATTAAAGAAATAAAGCTCAAATGAATATTCAAAATAATATTCATCTAAATCAATAACCTCAAATGAAAATTCAAAATAATATTCATTAAATAAATAATCTCGAATGAACATTCAAATAATATTCAATAAATAAGTAATGGAAAATATTTACTTAAATATTTTCCTCAGAAAATAATTACAATATATCAAGAAATACTGACTCCCGGTCTATATTAGAAGAATGAGATCATATGCCCTTCACTAAGGGTCTTAGCAATATCCGGCTTATAACTAGTATATCTAGTATCTAACTTATAAGCCAACATCAAATCATGGAACAAGTATCACAATATAATTTGAAAGCAGGCATGCATGCTATGGCATATGTATAACAACAATCAATCATATATATTATCACAACAACAGTTCCAAAGTGTTGGAAACTTGCTTGGAAGCTCTATAGGGGTAGTGTGTGTTGGATCGGTCCGGTGATCTATAAATAACCAAAATTATTCAAGGTTAATCACCTACCACTTTGAAAAGCTAAGTACATACTTTACTTAAGCTAAAACACGCTTTCGAGTTATCTCGTTATGTACACTCTAGTGTAACTCTTATTAACACTGTTATGATCCGACGCTTGTTCGTTATTAAGGCATGTCATTACACTTACACTTGGTAGGTACTTAAGTTGTATAAGTTCTATGATCGGTCGCTTACTGACAAAGATTATACCTCGAGATTTATTGTCCGTTTTCTAAGTGGTTTTCCAAAGTTATAACCAATTGTCCTTTTTAGGGGTTCGTTCATACTTAACCTTGATTCGAACATTTTTATAAAATTGAAAAATGATCCATTTGACATGAGGATTTTCTCTCACACCTTCCTTATGATCTCTAATATTTAATTACCAAGATTCGTCACTGAATTAACCATGTTAAGGGGGTTCAATTCCAATTACAAACTCGCACTTACGGTTTCGAACTACTTTCACTAAATCGACCATAACTCCTAAACTGTAAGTCCATTTGCTTCAATTCTCGTGCCAAAACGATCTATGACTCGAGATCTACAAGGATAGGTCATATATTCATCAAGGTCAAAACTGAACCCAACTGTTATGCACGAATTTATAAGGGTTAACGAAATTTCGGCATTACAACTGTTTGCACTAAATCACGCAAGCGTACGTGGTCACAAGTAATATATGAATAAGTCGAGTTCGTTCCCACAGAGATCTGGTTATGGTTTTAATTCAGTTATTGTACCTATGCAACAATGTATGGTTACTACTCACTGCTAAGACAAATAACAAATTGGGTTTAATTAACTAAATTAACTAAGAAGTAAATTAACAACTAGAATTATCTAACTAACAAGAATTGAAATTGAATTACGTCTACAAGAGTAACATGGGATCCTAACTTCATTAAATACTTCGCTTAGATCTGACGCCTTTAATCACTATATGCAATGGTTATGATATCTGATCGGACAACACGAAACAAGTATACGCTACTTCTCAGTATACGAATACCAAACTAAACATACATCCACAAAAGAGATAGAAGATGAATAGACACCAATTATGCTTAGACCCTATATCTCTATAGAATTTGAAAACATAACGGTTGAAGAACAAGTCATCCATATTGATCACATAGGGCAGCATAATATCTCTATTTACGCCACAAATCATGATGTTAAAACATCAACCTATCCTATGCTAGCATGGCAAGTTCTAAATCTCAAGATCCACTCTCGCTTCACAAAAGATTAACAGATTAGATGTTAGCTACGCATCTAACAATTAAGCACAACCATACGAGGATATCAGATATACATCACACATAGATCTTTAAAGCAATCAAGATACTAAAGCTCCATAAATAAATCCGTTAGAATCCCATGACAACGATTAGTTCATAATCGAACCTCTCGTCATCATGGGATCTGATGAAACCATGATAAAAACAAAGTATAAAAAAATACAAATAATCCTAAGTAATTGATATGTAATGGTTCTCTCCTAATGATACAAATTACAAGGGTTGGATGTGTTTATATAGGCTCTAGAAGTCTTGTCCACCAAGCAATTGCCTTTTTAGAGTTGGAATAGAAGATTGGCAATTTCCGTTCTTGAATGAGAATAGAATTGCAAATTCCATGTATAGATCTAATTCTGGAATGTTCTAGCCGCCCAGAGAAATTACCATACTTATTAGAAGTAGGAATTATAGCAATTTCCTTGTCAAAGTTGAATTTCTGCAGCTCGGCACATAATACGTTTCCTAAACTGATTCGGTTTTCAAGGAAAATTCGTAGCTGACTTTTCTTAAGTATTTCTGGAACGTTCCAATCATAGTTGGACCTCTGGACCACCTTAGAATGATAGAGAATCTCGTTATCTTCGCGTGGACTGCTTACGGGCCTCAAACGGACTTCTAGAACTCAAGATATGGCCAAAACAGTAATTTTCAAGATTTTCCGCGCGCAACCTGCCCGTGCAACACCTATCCCATATTGTAGAAAATCTCCCAAGCTTCGCGTGGGCAGTAAGATCGCTGAAAACGGACTTCTAGAACTCCAGATATGTCCAAAACAGTGTAGACTGCGCAACCGTCTCAGAAATCCGAATTTCAATCAATTAATTCTCCAAAAACGATAGAAGCATCCACCTTAATCAACATTCTCGTAAATCTGCACAACTAAGCAAAACACATCAAAATTACAACAAACTTGAGCCCAAGACAATCAATTTAAGCCGATATGGAACGCTCCAAGTGGATATAAATCCACTTATCACACCCCCAAACTTAAACCGATGCTTGTCCTCAAGCATAAACAATTACAACTAACTAATTAGTACCACTTCCGTAGGTGATCACGGTTGCATTTGGCATATGCAACAAGCCCTTTAAACCCCTAGGCAGCCCTAGTGGACGAGTAAGGTCTCGTGAGGGCCTATAGCGAATGTACCCACAAAATCCATCTAACTAAACAATGCAATAACAATGCAATGCATGAATGCAACTAATATGAAAATGCAACGATCCCCTTTAAACTAACCAAAACCAACTAGCAAGCAAATACCTCAAAGAATGCAACTAAATCCAAATAGAGCTCGACTAAGTCCCCGTATACAAACAATACATGAACAGAAACGTGCGTGTGTGCGATGCTCATCAGAAATACTCCCAACACTAGGTCAAAAATCATACATATTCTTCGCCAAGACAATCACAGGTTTATAAATAGAATAGACTATAGACACTTCATAACCTAGGAACACCTCCATCCTTATTCAAGTTAGACAGGAATTCATGCTTTATTAACGACAAACAACTATATAGAACACAAACAAACATGCTTATTTGACCGTGCAATGAATGAGACCCCTAAAGGCTTATACAATAATACCCATGTAGCGAGTGTTAGGTCAGCAATCCCAAACCACAAGGGCTTTAGGTTACTAGGACTAAGTCCCCTCAGACTTAATTACTCGAGTATTAAAGAGCTCACTCGTGGCCAATTATGCAACTACACATTCACACAACTTTTTTTTTCTTTTTTTTTTCCCTTTTTTTTTCTCTTTTCTCTTTTTTTTTATGTATGCAATCTGGAATGAGAATTCTCAATTCCAACCCTAGACTACTCATAAAAATATGAGCCGGCTACTAGCCATTTGACACCTAGCCAACAACTAGCATGAAATTCCTATTTTCCCCCAAACTTAGACTTTAGTGATCCTACGCCATCAAGGGAATAACGAAAATTCTAAATATAAACAAGTGATTAAATCTCAAAACATCCAAACAAGCATGACCCAAACCTAGCCCCAAAGCACCCAATGAGACTGTGTAATTAGTTTTGTTTCTGAAGCATGCAAGTCAATTTCATAGAAACTATAAATCAACCCTCTACTCATCATTACCACACTCAATTAGACACCTACCTACCAATCAGAATTAGCTCGTTCTAAGGGATCATGGAAAATGCATGCCATGCTAATGCAACTAAAATGAACTCACATGATATACGAACAAAAATAACAGAATGTCCTACATGAAACAGACGTAAATAATACGAACATATATGCATGAACTACTACTAATATGCAAAGCATGAAATCCTACATGAACACAATGACTAACAATCACATATATATACACTACTTATCCCTCAAACCACCCCCAAACTTAGAATATTCAATGTCCTCATTGAATGGAAGTAAATACGAGGGATAGTAGAAAACATACCAGTATACAACAATGCTTGGGTTGCCTCCCAAGAAGCGCTTCTTTAACGTCAATAGCTTGACGTTATTTCAAGCCTCCATTAAGGATGATAATAGTTTGCCTGGTCCTCTCTTCGTGAGACTTCATCGTCATCACGGCGACACACTTTCTGCCCCTTCTCCTCGCTTGGGCTATTCGTGTAACAACTATGTCCTTTTCCAATGCCTTCATCTATTGATCCAAAATCTGTCAATTTGTAGAACAACATACCTTCGCGGGCTTCGGTTGAATATAATGGAGGAGGATAAATGTAAGTTTCTGAAGCCTTTGGTTCCTCAAAGAGAACTTCCTCCATTGGCTCTAATGCGCTACCTCCATCTTTGAATTCTGAGACAAGTAGAAGATCTGCATCTTTCCCAAGTTCTTCAGCCTCTCGGTACGCACATACCAATTCTCGAAATTTGTGCAGCTCATCAGTGTCTGTCCCAAATAGTGCCCTTTCCAAATCATCCACCATTCTAACATGATCAAATTCCTCACATGGCTTGTGAACGCTCACCTCACCTTGGAATTTGTCTTCTTCAATTAAGCATGCAGTACCTTGCTCCAAGTCACTGTTATTTTCTGGAATTGCCTCTGGTGTGAATTGTTGTTTCTCTTGTTCCAAGGCTCTCACAGCTTGAGCAACTAGAATCTCCAAAGATTTGAGAGACTCCTCGCTACTCTTTACAAACATCATAATCTCCTCCCTAGTAGAAACCTCATCTGACTGAAAAGTAGGAGTAGGTTGCTGATGTTGAAATTCTTCACTACCAAAGACATATGACATATCTGGAACATCTTGCTGGTACTGTTGAGGATGATATTGAAAATATGGTTGCTCTTCATAAGTGACGTATGGATTAACTCCTTCGTAGTAACAATATTGTAAGGGATCATGAACGCCCAAACACTGCTCACATTGATAAGGCATGGATGTACTCGAATATGCCCACCATGGCAACTCCTGACCTGCCATCTTCAACTACTCAAGTACCTGAAACACACCGAACTAAACAAGATAGGTAAGAACTAATCCGAGTCAGTGAACTCTAACAACCACTATTGACAAGCACATAAACCAAAAATAAAACACCGATGATCCCCGGCAGCGACGCCAAAAACTTGTTTGCACTAAATCACGCAAGCGTACGTGGTCACAAGTAATATATGAATAAGTCGAGTTCGTTCCCACAGAGATCTGGTTATGGTTTTAATTCAGTTATTGTACCTATGCAACAATGTATGGTTACTACTCACTGCTAAGACAAATAACAAATTGGGTTTAATTAACTAAATTAACTAAGAAGTAAATTAACAACTAGAATTATCTAACTAACAAGAATTGAAATTGAATTACGTCTACAAGAGTAACATGGGATCCTAACTTCATTAAATACTTCGCTTAGATCTGACGCCTTTAATCACTATATGCAATGGTTATGATATCTGATCGGACAACACGAAACAAGTATACGCTACTTCTCAGTATACGAATACCAAACTAAACATACATCCACAAAAGAGATAGAAGATGAATAGACACCAATTATGCTTAGACCCTATATCTCTATAGAATTTGAAAACATAACGGTTGAAGAACAAGTCATCCATATTGATCACATAGGGCAGCATAATATCTCTATTTACGCCACAAATCATGATGTTAAAACATCAACCTATCCTATGCTAGCATGGCAAGTTCTAAATCTCAAGATCCACTCTCGCTTCACAAAAGATTAACAGATTAGATGTTAGCTACGCATCTAACAATTAAGCACAACCATACGAGGATATCAGATATACATCACACATAGATCTTTAAAGCAATCAAGATACTAAAGCTCCATAAATAAATCCGTTAGAATCCCATGACAACGATTAGTTCATAATCGAACCTCTCGTCATCATGGGATCTGATGAAACCATGATAAAAACAAAGTATAAAAAAATACAAATAATCCTAAGTAATTGATATGTAATGGTTCTCTCCTAATGATACAAATTACAAGGGTTGGATGTGTTTATATAGGCTCTAGAAGTCTTGTCCACCAAGCAATTGCCTTTTTAGAGTTGGAATAGAAGATTGGCAATTTCCGTTCTTGAATGAGAATAGAATTGCAAATTCCATGTATAGATCTAATTCTGGAATGTTCTAGCCGCCCAGAGAAATTACCATACTTATTAGAAGTAGGAATTATAGCAATTTCCTTGTCAAAGTTGAATTTCTGCAGCTCGGCACATAATACGTTTCCTAAACTGATTCGGTTTTCAAGGAAAATTCGTAGCTGACTTTTCTTAAGTATTTCTGGAACGTTCCAATCATAGTTGGACCTCTGGACCACCTTAGAATGATAGAGAATCTCGTTATCTTCGCGTGGACTGCTTACGGGCCTCAAACGGACTTCTAGAACTCAAGATATGGCCAAAACAGTAATTTTCAAGATTTTCCGCGCGCAACCTGCCCGTGCAACACCTATCCCATATTGTAGAAAATCTCCCAAGCTTCGCGTGGGCAGTAAGATCGCTGAAAACGGACTTCTAGAACTCCAGATATGTCCAAAACAGTGTAGACTGCGCAACCGTCTCAGAAATCCGAATTTCAATCAATTAATTCTCCAAAAACGATAGAAGCATCCACCTTAATCAACATTCTCGTAAATCTGCACAACTAAGCAAAACACATCAAAATTACAACAAACTTGAGCCCAAGACAATCAATTTAAGCCGATATGGAACGCTCCAAGTGGATATAAATCCACTTATCACACCCCCAAACTTAAACCGATGCTTGTCCTCAAGCATAAACAATTACAACTAACTAATTAGTACCACTTCCGTAGGTGATCACGGTTGCATTTGGCATATGCAACAAGCCCTTTAAACCCCTAGGCAGCCCTAGTGGACGAGTAAGGTCTCGTGAGGGCCTATAGCGAATGTACCCACAAAATCCATCTAACTAAACAATGCAATAACAATGCAATGCATGAATGCAACTAATATGAAAATGCAACGATCCCCTTTAAACTAACCAAAACCAACTAGCAAGCAAATACCTCAAAGAATGCAACTAAATCCAAATAGAGCTCGACTAAGTCCCCGTATACAAACAATACATGAACAGAAACGTGCGTGTGTGCGATGCTCATCAGAAATACTCCCAACACTAGGTCAAAAATCATACATATTCTTCGCCAAGACAATCACAGGTTTATAAATAGAATAGACTATAGACACTTCATAACCTAGGAACACCTCCATCCTTATTCAAGTTAGACAGGAATTCATGCTTTATTAACGACAAACAACTATATAGAACACAAACAAACATGCTTATTTGACCGTGCAATGAATGAGACCCCTAAAGGCTTATACAATAATACCCATGTAGCGAGTGTTAGGTCAGCAATCCCAAACCACAAGGGCTTTAGGTTACTAGGACTAAGTCCCCTCAGACTTAATTACTCGAGTATTAAAGAGCTCACTCGTGGCCAATTATGCAACTACACATTCACACAACTTTTTTTTTCTTTTTTTTTTCCCTTTTTTTTTCTCTTTTCTCTTTTTTTTTATGTATGCAATCTGGAATGAGAATTCTCAATTCCAACCCTAGACTACTCATAAAAATATGAGCCGGCTACTAGCCATTTGACACCTAGCCAACAACTAGCATGAAATTCCTATTTTCCCCCAAACTTAGACTTTAGTGATCCTACGCCATCAAGGGAATAACGAAAATTCTAAATATAAACAAGTGATTAAATCTCAAAACATCCAAACAAGCATGACCCAAACCTAGCCCCAAAGCACCCAATGAGACTGTGTAATTAGTTTTGTTTCTGAAGCATGCAAGTCAATTTCATAGAAACTATAAATCAACCCTCTACTCATCATTACCACACTCAATTAGACACCTACCTACCAATCAGAATTAGCTCGTTCTAAGGGATCATGGAAAATGCATGCCATGCTAATGCAACTAAAATGAACTCACATGATATACGAACAAAAATAACAGAATGTCCTACATGAAACAGACGTAAATAATACGAACATATATGCATGAACTACTACTAATATGCAAAGCATGAAATCCTACATGAACACAATGACTAACAATCACATATATATACACTACTTATCCCTCAAACCACCCCCAAACTTAGAATATTCAATGTCCTCATTGAATGGAAGTAAATACGAGGGATAGTAGAAAACATACCAGTATACAACAATGCTTGGGTTGCCTCCCAAGAAGCGCTTCTTTAACGTCAATAGCTTGACGTTATTTCAAGCCTCCATTAAGGATGATAATAGTTTGCCTGGTCCTCTCTTCGTGAGACTTCATCGTCATCACGGCGACACACTTTCTGCCCCTTCTCCTCGCTTGGGCTATTCGTGTAACAACTATGTCCTTTTCCAATGCCTTCATCTATTGATCCAAAATCTGTCAATTTGTAGAACAACATACCTTCGCGGGCTTCGGTTGAATATAATGGAGGAGGATAAATGTAAGTTTCTAAAGCCTTTGGTTCCTCAAAGAGAACTTCCTCCATTGGCTCTAATGCGCTACCTCCATCTTTGAATTCTGAGACAAGTAGAAGATCTGCATCTTTCCCAAGTTCTTCAGCCTCTCGGTACGCACATACCAATTCTCGAAATTTGTGCAGCTCATCAGTGTCTGTCCCAAATAGTGCCCTTTCCAAATCATCCACCATTCTAACATGATCAAATTCCTCACATGGCTTGTGAACGCTCACCTCACCTTGGAATTTGTCTTCTTCAATTAAGCATGCAGTACCTTGCTCCAAGTCACTGTTATTTTCTGGAATTGCCTCTGGTGTGAATTGTTGTTTCTCTTGTTCCAAGGCTCTCACAGCTTGAGCAACTAGAATCTCCAAAGATTTGAGAGACTCCTCGCTACTCTTTACAAACATCATAATCTCCTCCCTAGTAGAAACCTCATCTGACTGAAAAGTAGGAGTAGGTTGCTGATGTTGAAATTCTTCACTACCAAAGACATATGACATATCTGGAACATCTTGCTGGTACTGTTGAGGATGATATTGAAAATATGGTTGCTCTTCATAAGTGACGTATGGATTAACTCCTTCGTAGTAACAATATTGTAAGGGATCATGAACGCCCAAACACTGCTCACATTGATAAGGCATGGATGTACTCGAATATGCCCACCATGGCAACTCCTGACCTGCCATCTTCAACTACTCAAGTACCTGAAACACACCGAACTAAACAAGATAGGTAAGAACTAATCCGAGTCAGTGAACTCTAACAACCACTATTGACAAGCACATAAACCAAAAATAAAACACCGATGATCCCCGGCAGCGACGCCAAAAACTTGTTTGCACTAAATCACGCAAGCGTACGTGGTCACAAGTAATATATGAATAAGTCGAGTTCGTTCCCACAGAGATCTGGTTATGGTTTTAATTCAGTTATTGTACCTATGCAACAATGTATGGTTACTACTCACTGCTAAGACAAATAACAAATTGGGTTTAATTAACTAAATTAACTAAGAAGTAAATTAACAACTAGAATTATCTAACTAACAAGAATTGAAATTGAATTACGTCTACAAGAGTAACATGGGATCCTAACTTCATTAAATACTTCGCTTAGATCTGACGCCTTTAATCACTATATGCAATGGTTATGATATCTGATCGGACAACACGAAACAAGTATACGCTACTTCTCAGTATACGAATACCAAACTAAACATACATCCACAAAAGAGATAGAAGATGAATAGACACCAATTATGCTTAGACCCTATATCTCTATAGAATTTGAAAACATAACGGTTGAAGAACAAGTCATCCATATTGATCACATAGGGCAGCATAATATCTCTATTTACGCCACAAATCATGATGTTAAAACATCAACCTATCCTATGCTAGCATGGCAAGTTCTAAATCTCAAGATCCACTCTCGCTTCACAAAAGATTAACAGATTAGATGTTAGCTACGCATCTAACAATTAAGCACAACCATACGAGGATATCAGATATACATCACACATAGATCTTTAAAGCAATCAAGATACTAAAGCTCCATAAATAAATCCGTTAGAATCCCATGACAACGATTAGTTCATAATCGAACCTCTCGTCATCATGGGATCTGATGAAACCATGATAAAAACAAAGTATAAAAAAATACAAATAATCCTAAGTAATTGATATGTAATGGTTCTCTCCTAATGATACAAATTACAAGGGTTGGATGTGTTTATATAGGCTCTAGAAGTCTTGTCCACCAAGCAATTGCCTTTTTAGAGTTGGAATAGAAGATTGGCAATTTCCGTTCTTGAATGAGAATAGAATTGCAAATTCCATGTATAGATCTAATTCTGGAATGTTCTAGCCGCCCAGAGAAATTACCATACTTATTAGAAGTAGGAATTATAGCAATTTCCTTGTCAAAGTTGAATTTCTGCAGCTCGGCACATAATACGTTTCCTAAACTGATTCGGTTTTCAAGGAAAATTCGTAGCTGACTTTTCTTAAGTATTTCTGGAACGTTCCAATCATAGTTGGACCTCTGGACCACCTTAGAATGATAGAGAATCTCGTTATCTTCGCGTGGACTGCTTACGGGCCTCAAACGGACTTCTAGAACTCAAGATATGGCCAAAACAGTAATTTTCAAGATTTTCCGCGCGCAACCTGCCCATGCAACACCTATCCCATATTGTAGAAAATCTCCCAAGCTTCGCGTGGGCAGTAAGATCGCTGAAAACGGACTTCTAGAACTCCAGATATGTCCAAAACAGTGTAGACTGCGCAACCGTCTCAGAAATCCGAATTTCAATCAATTAATTCTCCAAAAACGATAGAAGCATCCACCTTAATCAACATTCTCGTAAATCTGCACAACTAAGCAAAACACATCAAAATTACAACAAACTTGAGCCCAAGACAATCAATTTAAGCCGATATGGAACGCTCCAAGTGGATAAATCCACTTATCAACAACCAAGCCACAACATGATATTCATATTAACAAGTCCAAGAACATCTCACTACACCATCATAATCATCATATCTCTTAAATCAACTAAACCAACTACATAATCATACTTACATGCTTATAATAACACCATAATCATAACTAAGCTAAAACCATCAAGAACATACATATAACTTAAGATTCAACCAAGGGTTTCAAGTGTTATACCTTCCTTGGAGTGTGTACTAGCCTTAATAAACCTTGTATAGTCCTTGTATATGCTTAAGCTACCTTAGATCATCCAAAGAAACCAAGAATCAAAGATTAGTTTCTTGAAATCACTATTCATCATCATCTTTGATGATTTTATTAACTATGCTAGACTTGGAATTTAATTCTCAAATTCATAGGATAACTATGATATGAAATTTAGTACTTATCATAAAAATCTTGAGATCAAACAATGGTTTAAAGTGGGATTTTTGTTTTGGAATTAAGGAAGGGCCGAATGGATGAATATGGAAGAGAATGGAGTTTGTTGCTTGGTGTCTTGCTCTCATCTAGTCTAATTTGCATTATTATGGTAATATCTAACATAAAGATATTTTAATAAAGTGATTTGGTCATGCATGAGCTAATCAATTGGACATGTGTTGTGGTTTAGTGGCTTGATGATGTAATTAGGCTAAGTACTTAGTTTGTTTTCTAAGTATGCTAGTTACCCTTGTAACTACTTGGTTACTTGATCTTATCCTCTTGCACATGCATGTATCTTGGCTTTTTGCTTGCTCTTTTGTCCGGTTATTACTCATTTTCATTGATCGTTCGGAGGAATATCTCAAGTATTTCTTGTTAGTGTTTTACCGGAAACCTCCTTGATATTTATACTGCCATTCTCAATCTTTCTTTATAATCTTTGAATTTAAATCCCTCAAATCTCTTAAATAAATCCTTAAATCATTCAGTGTCTAGGGAAATTTTGGGGAAAATAAAATTGCTATTTTTCTGAATCTGATATCGTTTACATACACTTATATTGCCTATCGGTCATTAATACGAACTCAGAAATCCGTTTTGAATACTTCTATATAGCGTCGTCTGATAATATTCCAATTTCCACCAAAAACACTATTCATTGCTTTTTCTCTCTTTCATTCCTTGTACTTAAAAAGATGTTCTCGCGCTTTCCCGAGCATTCCTTAACCCTTTTACGGAACCACTAGACTTATAACAGATATCGATTTGGATGACATGAGCTACCACATATCGATTTGGATGACATGAGAATATTTCCTTCCTTTTTGAAATACCCTATCTTACTTTCTAGGAGATAGATTATTCTAATCTAAGTTGTCAACCAATTGCATTGCTCATGGCATATAAACACTTGAATCCAAATCCGTTAAATATTCATTCGTTAAACCACTGATACATTGTAGTTGTAACCATTATTCATTCATACCCTATTACATAATAAAAGTTTTAATTCTACCAAAAATCTGGGTTCTTACAGTCTCCCCTCCTTAAAAGGATTCCGTCCCGGAATCAGGTAGAAAACAAAGATTCGTTTGTCTGTCATTTCACTTTCGAGTTTCCCGGTCAATTCTTTAATCATTCCAATCCTTTTACAGCACATCTCACCAGTGCTACAATACCCCTTTTATCCTTTTTATTCAACTTTGCTACTTTTCGTACAACACACTATCCGGGTTATGCCCTTACCCAATCATATACTATTACTCTTATTGGTATCTGCAGTGACTTTGGTATCACTATCGCACTGCAAATTCGGAGATAACCTCACTCGCACTATGCATTTCCTGATCGCTTTAATCTTCGCAATCTCGATCAATACAGAGAAGTGGAAAGATTTATTGAGAGATCACTATGATCAATGAACATTTGTTATATTGCATAGTTAGTACAGAAGGGGGCCAACCTTTAGTACTTGACAAGCAATTAAACAAGTTATAGTATTCCACTTAGACTTCTATCACACAGACAGATAGTCACGTAACAGTACCTCCCCTCCTTAAAGGGTTGTTCTTCTCAATTCATAAAGAAGATTAATAAGAGAGAAAAGAAGAAAAGAATTTCAAAGAATTAAAAATAAAATTTCATGATTGCAAAATATCATACTTAGAATTGACCTCTGAACTATAGAGGTTCATCAGCGAAAAAAAATCGTAATCATATCAAATTCTATTTTATCGTGACTTCACGGTCAACATATCCTCGCTGCTCTGTCCATCATTCTATGAACCTATGCTCTTGTTCAATCTTAGCAACACTCACTTTTAGAAATCCTTCAAACTCTCAGGTTAATTCATAATTGTTACTGACATTCCACGCCACGCTAATAGCTCTTACATATTCATAGTACTAACACCATTATGTTGACTTCCCGAGAGTTCGTTAGAAACTTATTCATTAATCCATTCATAACATTCCTTGCTTCATGTTTTCATAATTTCTTTATTAGTCACATCCTTCTTATCATCTGATTCTTCTTCACTTATGTTATTTATCTCCACCGTCATCTCATTATTGGGATGTCCTTTGTACTTGGAATTTCCCTATTGGTATCCCGTCACATGTACTCAATAAGCATCACATTTTTGGGGTCAAACTTCCCTTTGTTCAACCATTTAATTCTTATTTCCTCGCTCCATGAGTCTCCTCAGCACTTAATCAATCTATTCCAAATTTCCTCGAATTCTCCCAACTTAGATTAGAATAATCTATCGATTTGGATGAAATGAGCTACCAGATATCGATTTGGATGACTTGAGAATATTTCCTTCCTTTTTGAAATACCCTATCTTACTTTCTAGGAGATAGATTATTCTAATCTAAGTTATCAACCAATTGCATTGCTCATGGCATATAAACACTTGAATCCAAATCCACTAAATATTCATTCGTTAAACCACTGCTACATTGTAGTCGTAACCATTATTCATTCATACCCTATTACATAATAAAAGTTTTAATTCTACCAAAAATCTGGGTTCTTACAAGCTTGGATAATTGCTAGTAGCTGTAATGGAATCACTTTCATGCTTCATTTTAAGACAGGAGATTGCTGAGAGCCTGAGGCCTCTTATAGACCTGACAACTTTACAAGGTTTTATATTATGTAGCAGAAGGAGCAGCAATCTTGTGTAATAGCATGTGTTGTATTGCTCTCGTTGCAGTATTACATTTAATAAGATAATAATATATGTTTTATAATTTTAGTTTCAAATGGTAGGCAACCTAATATTCAGGAACCAATTGCACCAAAAATAATATACAACAATAGTCAGATCTGCAAAAGCCAGTTGACCCGACCAGTCGACGAGGCAGTTGATAAGTCGACTCACCTTGCACTGAATGACCATATATATAATCTGAATACTGATTGTATTGTTTTTCGGTTTCAAGACAGCTGTTTTTGATCCCTTGGGCATCAATTTAGACAAGTCATTTGGTCATAATTCTGCTTGGGATAGTTTTATAGGCTTGTTTGAAAGTTCCTCAAGTACCAAAAGGGACAAACCTTTGCCTAGAGGAGTAGCAGGTCTGCTTCTAACTTATGCACAATCTTCTGCATAACTTTATATCTATAAGCTTAGTCATTCGTATAGCTCTTTATTTATTTACTGAGTGGTGCAATAATATGTTTACCTTTTTTAATGTCAAGTTTTAATTGGTTTAATTATTCTTGAATTACAAAGCATTAAAAAGTCGGAGTGCCCAAAAGCGCTTGAGCCTGAACATGCGAAGACCCTTGTCCATTGCAATTTAATTACGCGGGATGACTGAGGAGCTTGATGTCTAGCCAGAGCAAGAAAATCATGACACAGGTAATGGCCAGAAAAAGTAGGGTCAAGCCAAAGTTTAGTGGTCCTGCACTCAGTTCAAGTTTTAGATGTAAGCGATAGTTTATTGGTCGTGGACAACATCGACAACAAAGTTGCATTCGGCATTTATTTTGATTTTCAGCTTATTGGTTTTGCTAATGTACTTGATATTTGGGTTTGGCCGCTAGCTATTAGTTTGGTTTTGATTGGTTATGTAAGAAAACTTGATACTTGATATTTATGTAGGTTAATATATGTGTTTGGTTAGTTCTGACTTGGTATATGCAGTTCTAACATCTTATATTTGTAATAAACTGATGTTCATTATAGACTAAAACATCAATTATAACTAGAAATAATGATATCTATTAAACACTATCACGCCAATTTTATTTATAAAAATTGATGTCTATTAAACATTAACACACCAGTTCTATTTATAAAACTGATGTCTATCATACACTAAAACAGTAGATATTGTTATAAAAACTGATGTCTATGATGCACTGTAACAACAACTACAACTATAAAACCCGATATTATAAGTTATGTAAGACATGGGCAAAAGACTAATGTCTAAGATTGGGACTTTTAACATCATCGACAAAGACATCGGTCAAGAAAGTTCAAAGACATCGGCAAAAAACTGATGTCTATTAGCATTTTTCTAGTAGTGTAATATAATTATAAACAGTAAGAATTAGTTCAAAAATACCTTTTTAGTAGAATTTTAGACCTCCGGAGAACTCAACTCAACCTGGCGCCTTGCTCCCTCTCTCGCATCCAGCTGTATGGGAAATGGCCTGGTGCTAGGAATTTCTCAACAGACGCTTCTAAAATACTATTTTAAAGTATTTAAAATGAACTAATAAATACTAAATATAATTTTACAACGAAATTATCTTCTGGATTTGTGGTATTATTTTGGCTGAGATTATAGATGAAGGGAAGTTTAGCAAGACATAGAGAAATATGAAATGAAATTTTTATAGAATTTCTGATGATTCCATCTCTATTACATTGAGGTTCTTTTATGGATGGCCTCCAAATTTTCAACTTGATACCGGTTTACAACCTTTCTGTTACATTATTCATATAGTACATACTTTTCAAAACAATACAAATATACATTATTTCATTCTCCTGTAATTTTACTTTTTTTCTTTATCTTCATCCTTCCATTATGCTTTATATGTCCACCTTTGTCTGCCATGATTTGTCCATCTTTGTATTTTTTCATTCTCCTGTAGCTTCACTTTTTTGCTTTGTCTTCCTCCTTCCATTATGCTTTGTTTGCCATGATAGTCTGTCTGGTTTATTATAGCCGCCATTGTCTTTTCTTCATATTGCCTTTCAACTCTTTCTTTATTGGACCAGGTAGTATAATAATATCATAGGCCTTTTGTAGTTTAAACTACATTGGGCTTGTAATATAGTAGTATGGGCCTTTTGTAGTTAAACTCTATTGGGCTTGTAATATATCTTTAACATTTCACCACTTATTGGAAGATATCATATGATCCTTCTCCTTTTATCTTGATATCGGTATTATTTGTACTATTTGTACCACTGATTACATGTCTTTTTCTTTGGGTTGCCAAGACATTATATTGTTCCATGGTCTCTTTTGCATGGGTGTGCTATAGGTTTATAAGTTTGTCAAACATTCTTTCAAGTTCTACAGCATCCTGTGACATTGTATCATTATCATAATATAAAGTGATAATTTCTTCAGCTTGTCCACCACGACTTGATCCAATGATATTGGCTTTTCTGGCTCTCAACATGTCTTGTATTTTTGTTTTTAAAGTCATCAATCCTATTGCTCTTTTTGTAGAAAGCCATTCTTGGAATTTTTCTATAGTACATGATATTGATAATTTCAAATCTCCATGGTCACCATTAATTGGAACTTTTCCAACCTTGAATAGCTGGCATATTACAATTGGCTTTCCAACTAAGTCTATAGATACATCAAATATCTGTATTCCATAAATTCCTTTACCAAAAGATTCCATCATATTTGTTGTAGATTCCACAATTACTCTTGGTAATTTTGAAATGCTATATAATGTTTCATGAACTACTATTTTGTCGATGAATCCATAGGTAAGTAATTTTTCAACAACATCTGGATTTGAATCTGCATTGCATAAAAATCTTGGATATTTGCTCATTTTTAACCCTCGTACAATTTGAAGGTTTGACTTATAATCATAAATTTCATAATTTTGCATAAGCTGCTATAGTTCCAGGTGAATATCTAACTCTGCAACTCATGGAAAGAGAAGATGGTGATATTTCGTGTGAAGCTGAGGGTGATGGCATGGTTACTAATTTGGACATAAAAGGCTGGGGTTTATTATAAAGGTGTAGCAGGATTTTGTAGGCTTATTATTTCTGTTTTGTTTTTTATGGCTTCTGTCAGGGATTCCAATAGGTGTGTATTTTCTTGAATTTTGGCTTCTATTTTTTTATTTAGTCTGGCAATGGTTTCTTGGTTTTTTCAAATAACATTTATAACATTGTTGATATATTCATCAAAATTATTAGTTGTCATGATTGTACCTTCTAAGAAAATCATCTAAAACATTCTTACTACCAGATATATTTTTAACAATAAAATCAAAACAACAAAAGAAAGATTATCATTTTCTTCTTTTATTCAATTCTGGTAATAATTCTATTTTATTGGTAGTAAACGCTTTTACCTGAGTGTTGTCTGTCCTAACTATGAATTTAACTGGTAATAAATGATAATGAATTTTTTTATTCCAAATTGTACTGCTAATATTCTTTTTCATTTATATGTTAATTCTTTTCATTAGGTTTCCAGGTTCCTCCTCCATATCCATATATAAGTGGTTTTTCTTTGTCAATATCATTATGTTCATAAGCTATGAGGACTACTCCCCATCCAATATCACTTGCATCCATAAAAAGTTCTAATTGATCACTTTCTATTGGTATTCTATATTTTGGTAAATCATTTACCTTTTCTTTAAGAATTTTAATGGTTTTATCATGTTCTTCTCTCCACTCAAAGGGTTTATTTTTTGTTAATTCTTGTAAGGGTTTTCTTAATTGTGGTAAGTCTTTTATATGGTCTTCTACATAATTAATTATCCCTAAATTGTTGAATCTTTTTTTCTAATTTATCTTCCAAATTTTGTTTTTTTGATACTATATGATTTTGTAATTGTAATCCATCTTTATTGATATATATCCTAGATGTTCTATTTTATTTTTTAGGATTTCTGACTTCTTTTATGATGTTTTACAGTTTTTATAAAATGTTCTAGATGTCCTATGTGATGTTCTAAAGTTTCACTATATATTAATATATCATCTACATATACTATATAAAAATCTTTTAGTTTTCTAAACACTTGATCCAATCTTCTCTGAAATATTTGTGGCGTATTTTTTAATCCGAAGGGTAATACTATCCATTCATAATGTCCTTGAGGTGCACTAAAAGCTGTTAAAGGTCTTGACTCTTTTGTTGGTTTGATTTGCCAAAATCCACTTTTACAATCGAATTTACTAAATCATATTTTATTTCCTAATCTTTTAATAAAATTTATTTTATATGGTAAAAAATATCCATCAAATATTGTCTTTTTATTTAATTCTCTATAATCTATTACCATTCTAGCCTTTCCTCATTTTTGCTCACTATGTTTTCTTACCAAAAATGCTAGACTACTAAACGGACTTTTACTTTCTTGTATGATTTCCATATTTAATAATTCATTTATTTTGTTTTCATATTCTTTTTGTCAGTTGGGCTATATCTAATAGGATTAGATCTTATTACATCATTAGGGTTTATTAGTTTAACTTCTGCACATACTTTTCTTTATCCCATAATTGTACTGGGTTTTCCCCAAAGTATGGTTTTAACAAATTATAATATTTTCTATTAATTCTTGTAAATTATTATTCCTATCAGTTATTAAATTATTTATTCTTATCATAATTAATGGCAATATTCCTTTTAATATTATCCATTTATCACAAGGTGTTTGTAAACTTAATGTATCATAAGTTACAACTAGTGTCTTGAAATGATCTAGAAAATTATTTCATAATAACACTGGTTGTTTCATTTTATTTTTTTGATATATTATCGGTAATTTAAATACTATTTTACTCAATACTATTCTCATATTTTCTGCTGTTGTATCTAATTCTTTTCTTTGTTCGTTAAATCCTGTTACTCTAGTTCTATCTAATTTGGATTCTTTCCATCTATGTAAGGTTAATCCTTTTTTTCGGGCTAAACATAAGTCTGCTCCATTATCTATAAATATTTTTTGTTTAACCATGTTTTCGGGTTTATATTCTACAAATGCTTTTATATAAATGGCTGCCATTAATGTGACGCCCCCACATCTGAGGTCAAAGATCCAGGTCGTCACATCATCATCCAACCATATCATACCTGTATTAACTTTACAACTCAACAATACATCAATCCAGACCTCAATCTTACACACAAACAAGTTAGAGCCTCAGAAACGATAATCAAAAGTAACACTAAATATTACAATTCATCTGTACAATCCAGAGTCTTACGCAATTCCACTTATACAACTACACTTGAAGACAAGTCTTACTATTACAGTTGAAAGCCTATCAGACTACTCTGTAGTATTTATCAGAAACTAAATCATCTCCGGGGTAAATCTTCTACTCCTCTTCTGCTGGTGCGGAGTTAATCGGCCAAATTCTTCCCTTTCTGAAAAGTTTTTATAAAGCAAGAATGAGCTACATAATGCTCAGCAAGTTCACCATTTTGTAAAATAATAATGTGGCTTAATTCGAAAACATTCCCAACTATATGGATATATATCTCAGATTTCAAAACATAATTGGACAATGTATATGCCCGAGTTTGAATAAAACAACTACACTCACTAAGGAGCTTTAGAATAACATATGAACCCTTTATAAGGTTCCCATTTCAATATATCTCAAGTTTGAAAATATATACATATGAGTATATCATTTTCGGCAAAACACTCCACGATTAACATACTATACAGGGAATACATCATTGCAAACCTCTTTCCTTCCATTAACTTAGAAGGTTTCTCATACAAAAACATTTCATTCTTTGAAACAATTGCAAGAGTGCACTAGCACGTGCCAATCTTTATAGAAAATCTTGCAGTTCTAGATACTGCACGACGTCAATATCTTCTCATCAAAAACCACACTATCGGCAACTTGGCACTTAGGCCCAAGAAGCAGTGTTTGAGTATTTTTCCAAAGTGGAGGATGGGACTGGAAGAAAACATAAAAACCTGACAGGGATTGACGATGATCAGTCGCCACATCCAAGTCCAATAATCCGCGGGTCTTCTCTACCGGTAGAAGGATAGAAACTACATCCATAACTATCCCCGGGTGAAAACTACATCCGTAACCACCCTCGATGAAAACTACATCCATAATCATCCTTCGGCAACACCTGGGCCGGAATAATAATTGATGGACCGCCTGGCTCACGGCCGCTTACACATCCCGGGAATCGTTCGTCAACGGTTCCCACACCTGCCAGAGTCCCTTTTTCTTTTTCTTTTGAAAACTTGATTTTGATTGAAAATAGAGTAATTGAGGTCCGACATCAGTCGACCGATGATTCTTGAAATCATACAAGAAGCAGAACCTGACCGGGGGTTTTCGAAAATGTTTTGAGTTCGAAAGAGTTCGAGTTTGAAAGTATTAAAGGTATCTTGGATTAACTTTGTCTTTAAAATAATGAACAATAATTAATAAATGATATTTTGAGATTTAATATTAATAATTAATAAAATAATTATCTAATAAAATAAACTTTTAATCCAAGATAGGGTTTCGAGTATTTACGAAGATACAAAAATAATTACTTGAGTATACGATACTCCCCGAATGACCCTTCGGGTTTTCGCAATTTAATTATGATATAATAATATACCGCTCCCCGGTCAATAGTATATACGGACCGCTACGACCTCTATTGCTAGAGTCGTTGTCCGAAGAAAACATTTCAATCTAAGTTCAAGGGGTACAAACATATATGTACTTATATATCCCAATTGCATCAATACTTCGATAAACATAACATTTGATATGGTTGAAAACTACAAACACAACAGTGAAAGTCCTTGTATATGTAAGTTTGAAAAGTAAACTTGCCTTGGTTTGGTTGGGGTGGTCGAGCGTGCGGAGTGGAACGATCTATACATAAGCAATAACCGTTCGTTAGTACCTTAACAATGTCTCTTTAATTACGGGGTTTTAGAGGGTACAAAGTTAACTTAATGACTTCGTCTTATGACTCTCTAGCCCCACTATAGGTTCATGTCATCACTCGATTACGCTCGTCACTTATTCGACTTAATTTAGTTACCATATCCGAGTCATGACCATTACCCCTAGAATTATACTCCACTTAACGACTTTTTCCCTTGCGCGAATTTTACTATAGCATTTTTATAAAATTGAAAAATTCATATTTTAATCCAATTCTTTTTGGGTAGCCTTCACCACTGCATTTACTAGCTTCTAAAATTTTTCCATGATCCCACATAAATTTTTAGGGGTTTAAATAAGGTTCACAAGGGGGTCACTTAGTGCAGTCCGGAATCCAGAAACACAATTTACTTCTCCGGCCATAACTTAAAATCTATACATCACCTAGTCATGAACCTTACATTTCCAGAAACTAAATTCAATTATCTTTCCAACAATATATGGTAGGACCTCAGGGGACAATATTTGGGGGTTCAAAACCATGTTACAAGACAGGTTAATGTTCCTGGAAAAACTCAGCAAGCATGTTTCACTTAGATCAACCAATGTTCTTAATTCCACAACACAACCAACACCTAATTCACTTAGTTCATGCTTTATAACTTTCATGGAGATACATATACTATCCACAATCATAAAAATCACAATCACAACATCAAAACTCAAGATCCATGTCATCCATTACTTTTACAACCAAGATTAACACCATAACACATGGATCTATCACCAAACATCATAAACACTACATGGCCAAAAGGGTTTATGATTTTTATACCTTCTTCAGTGCCTAGGAGCCTTGGGTAAGCCTTACAAAACTCAAGAACACCTGGAATGATCTCCTACAACCCTTACAATCCAAGATCTAAAAGAAAAACTAAACATGGTTACTATTCACAATATCTTTAACAATTTATAACTTGAAATTGAATGGATGAAAGGGCATGAAACTCTTAGTATACCTTGCTTAGATGATGGAGAGGGCCTAGTATTTATGCCTTGAATTACGAGTGAGGAGAAATGGAGGAAGAAGAATTTTTCTTCTCCTTTATGAAGCTTGGCCGAGAGCTCTCTTGGAGGGGGGGGTAGAACTTTTGTTATTTTGATTTTTGGGTTTGGTTGGAATAATTGTGTTAAAAGGGGTTGGGTGATACATAATGGTGTAAGTATATGCATGGTACAAACCTAGGGTATGGCCTCATGTACTTCTTGTCTCCTCTTTTGAAAAAGCAATGCAACTAGTTACTATTCCTCTTCCATTTGGTTAACTAGTTTGCTTTCTCCTAACTACTTGGTTGCATGGGACTTGCATGCAATACTACTCCTTGTATCATTATCCTTCCACCAACTCACTATTCACTTGTGAGACTACAAGTCTTGAATATCCACAAACTTTGAGGTTCTTGATCCTCAGGATTCTGGCCAAGCCTAGACCGGCTATCAAGGCTTCATATTCAGTTTCATTGTTGGTTGTCGGAAAGTCCAACTTCAAAGCATACTCAACTGTGAACCCATCGGGGCTTTTCAAAACTAGGCATGTACCACTAGATTTTGTTTTTGATGCTCTATCAAATAGAGCACCCAATACTCCTTCTGATTAGGTATAGGTTTCTCATCTTTATTCTCACTTCCTTGGTCGGGTACTGCCCCCCAACTTCTTGGTTGCCAATGGTACATTCAACCACGAAGTCAGCCAATTCCTGAGCATTGATTGCTGTTCGAGGCTTGTACTTGATGTCAAATTATCCGAACTCAATTGCCCATTTGATTAGCCTTCCACTATCCTTCGAGCTATGCAATATGCTTCTCAACAGCTGGTCCATTAGGACTTTAATCTTGTGTACCTGAAAGTACGGTCGTAGCTTCCTCGAGGGCGTTACCAACGCCAAAGCAAACTTCTCTATAGGGGAGTAATTCTACTCAACTCCATGCAAAACCTTCTGTGACGCCCCCAGATCCGGGGTCGGAGATCTAGGCGCTCACGGTCCATTTTCCATTAATAACATACCTGTTCTTGCACACAATATATATAACACAGCCATCGACCCCACAATAAACTCACACCACACTCACACACACAGGTTAGAGCCTCAGAAACGTCACACATTGATTAAACAGTAAATAAGTTATCAGAGTTATTACAGACCGAATTAAATAGTATTTATGCTACCAGCAACACTCCGATATGAAGCGAAGCTGGCGGCTTGAAAGTTTGTTACGATACACTGCCTTGCACAGGTCATGCTGATAAATAAAACGTACTAACAAAAGCTGCCAACCAATCCGGCTAATGGGGCCTACCGGTGGAATCTCAAGTGGAGGCTCGGGCCTAGTCACCTGCTTTCGAGCAGTCTGCCTGGGTCTTGCCATTTCGCTTAGCTGTTGTGTTTGTAAAGTTTGAAAACAAGCAAGGGTGAGCAACTATAGCTCAGCAAGAAATATGTATATAAGATAAGCAATAAACATCTCATATGATTGGCAGTTGATATATTTGTTTGTATCAATCAGTTATAAAATCATTTGTCACAGTTGATAAATCTCGAAGGCGCAACAATATGTGCCCTTGTTTTCAAAATAAACTTGCAGTTCTAGATACTGCATTGAATCAACATCTTTCTCATCAAAATAGAACACTATCAGCAACTTGGCACAAAAGCCTAAGAAGCAGTGTTAAAGCATTTTTCCAACATGGAGGAATGGGACTTAAAGAAAACACAAAACCTGACAAGGATTGACGATGATCAGTCGCCACATCCAAGTCCAATAATCCGCGGGTCTTCTCTACCGGTAGAAGGATAGAAACTACATCCGTAACTATCCCTCGGGTGAAAACTACATCCGTAATCACCCTCGATGAAAACTACATCCGTAATCATCCTTCGGCAACACCTGGGCCGGAATAATAAGTGATGGACCGCCTGGCTCACGGCCGCTTACACATCCCGGGAATCGTTCGTCAACGGTTTCCACACCTGCCAGAGTCCCTTTTCTTTTCTTTTAAAACTTGATTTTGATTGAAAACAGAGTAATTGAGGTTCGACATCAGTCGACCGATGATTCTTGAAATCATACAAGAAGCAGAATCTGACCGGGGGTTTTCGAAAATGTTTTGAGTTCGAAAGAGTTCGAGTTTAAAAGTATTAAAAGGTATCTTGGATTAACTTTGTCTTTAAATAATGAACAGTAATTAATAAATAATATTTTAAGATTTAATATTAATAATTAATAAAATAATTATTCGATAAAATAAACTCTTAATCCAAGATAGGGTTTCGAGTATTTACGAAGATATAATAGTAGTTATTTGAATATACGATACCACCCGAATGACCCTTCGGGTTTTCGTAATATAGATACGATATAATAATATACCGCTCCCCGGTCAATAGTATATACGGACCGCTACGACCTCTATTGCTAGAATCGTTGTCCGAAGAAAACATTTCAATCTAAGTTCAAGGGGTAAAAGCATACATGTACTTGTTCAATCTCAATTGCATCGATACTTCGATAAACATAGCATTTGATATCATTTGAAAACTACAAACACAACAGTGAAAATCCTTGTATAGGGATAAGTTTTGAAAAGTAAACTTGCCTTGGTTTGGTTGTGTTAGGTTAAGGGACTTACACAATCCGAGATTCACAATCACCAAAACAGAGCACACACATAACCAATCGATAAGTTGACAAGATCTACCAAAGCACAAAAGAAAAACACATAAATACTTGACGTGGAAACACCCACGTCCCAAACTTGTATTATTAATCCAAACAATTATCAATAATACATCAAAACAATAACACCTTAACGGCGTCCCAACCCGATACTTGAGCCAACAACGCTCAAGCATCCCCAAACAATACTTAAGACTACATCTCTTAAGCTTTCACCTCCCCAAATACAATATGACTATGTATATATAGCCATCACAAACTTAGCCACCAAGATATCCTAATCATACTTGGTTTCCAATTACAATCCTTATCATACTTCGTATCTAAATATACCATCTATAATAATTATCTAAACATATAATTATTACCAAATCCATATATGTTTTGGATCACCAAAACCCATACCATATTGGGTTGAAACCCAACAGGTTGGGGTGGTCGAGCGTGCGAATTCGAACGATCTATACATAAACAATAATCGTTCGTTAGTACCTTAACAATTTCTCTTTAATTACGGGGTTTTAAGGGGGTACGAAATTAACTTAACGACTTCGTCTTATGACTCCCTAGTCCCACTATAAGTCCATGACATCACTCGTTTACGCTCGTCACTTACTCGACTCAATTTAGTTACCACGTTCGAACCATAACCACTAACCCTAGAATAATGTTCCACTAATCGACTTTTTTCCATTGCGCGAATTTTACTCTAGCATTTTTATAAAATCCAAAAATTCATATTTTAATCCAATTCCTTTTGGGTGGTCTTCACCACTGCATTACTTACATTCTCAAATTTTTCCATGATCCCAAACATATTTTAAGGTGTTTAAACAAGGTTCACAAGGGGGTTACTTAATGCAGTTCATAGTCCAGAAACAAAATTCACTCCTCCGGCCATAACTAAATATCCACACATCACCTAGCTATGAATCTTACATATCCAGAAACTACATTCAATTATCTTTCCAACAATATAAGGTAGGACATCAGGGGACATCATTTGGGTGTTCAAAATCGTGCTACAACACAGATCAAAGTTCCTGGATAAACTCAGCAAGCTCAATTCACTTAGATCAACCATTTTTCATGCTTCCATAACATAAACACCACTTAAAACACTTAGATCATGATTCATAACACTCATGGAGATATATATATTAACCATAGTCATAAAATTCACAATCTCAACATCAAAACCCAAGATCCATGCTATCCAATACATACACATTCAAGATAACCCCTAAAATGCATGGATCTACTACCATACTACATGAACAACACATAACCAAGGGTGGTTTGAGATTTTATACCTTCTTGAGCTCCTAGAGACCTTGAAAAATCTTTATACAACTTAAAAACACCTTAGATGGCCTCCTACAACACTCACAATGCAAGATCTAAAAGATAATAAACTTATGTTAGTATTTCTCTAAACTTCCAACCATTATAACTCAAAAACCAATGGATGGAAGGCTTTGAAATTGATACCATACCTCTACTAAGATGCAAGGAAGCCCTAGGAAGGTTGTAGATGAAGAAATGGTGGAGAGAAAATCTCTTCCTCTCTCTTCAAGGAGTTCGGCCGAGAGCTTCTTTCAAGGGGGGGGGGAATGTTTTTGCTTTGTTTTGTTTTGGAAAGGTAAAAAGAAATGCTAGAATGACTTGTATTATTATGGTTAGTAGAAAAAGTAGTCACATGTTGCCAAGCTAGCCTAGGTTGCATCCATGCCCTATTGTCCCCTAGTACATCATCCACCATGCTAGTCACTATTCACATTTGCTTTTATGTCTCCTAGTTCCTTTTTCTAACTATCTAGTTACATGGCACTTGCATGTAATTTCTTTCCTTGTAATATTATTCTCCCACCAATGCTTGTTATTTAATCCTTACTTCGTATCGTAACTTAATTATTCTCTCGTAATAATATTTCGTCGCGTAGGGATTTCCCCTATAATTCCTTAAGTACTTATTGTGTAAATTCCTCGAATGTCCAAAATTCCTCGTCATAATTCTTAATAAATCCTTTAATACTCTAACCATTCTCAAATTCCAAGTTTTATAAATATTACTAACAACAGGACTCTTGCTTTCACAATCTCTCTGTATATCTTACATCATAAATACAACAACGCAGTTTCTCAGACAATCAATTCTATAAATCAACAGGGATGACTAGAAAGGTTCCATAATAATAATGTCACAAGATATTGAATAAAAGGAAATATTACCAAAAATTAGGGTTCTTACACCTTCCTTACATAGTAAATAGGCTTCTGAACTTTGTTATCCTCTCGGATGAGGACGACACTCAATGCTTGCTTGAACACCACCAAGTATAAATAAAGGGTCTCTCCGGGACGAGGTTTGGCCAATAATGGGGCTTCGGTCATGTATTTCTTCAATTGTTCAAAGGCCTCTTGGCTTTCTGGAGTCCACTCAAAATTCTTCACTTTCTTCAACATTTGAAAAAATGGGAGACACTTGTTACTAGATTTGAGGATGAGTCTCTCTAAGGCTGCTACTCTGCCAGTCAACTTCTGCACGTCCCTTATGGAATGAGGTGATTCCATATCTAAAATCGCCTTGATCTTATCAGGGTTAGCCTCAATTCCTCACTTTGAAACCATCAGACCCAAAAACTTTCCTGATCCAACACCAAAAGCACACTTGGTTGGATTCAACATCATCTTGTGGTGTCTCGGCACTTCAAATGCCTCTCCGAGGTGCTTAATGTGATCTGCCTTCTATAGGCTCTTGACTAACATGTCATCAACATAGACCTCCATGGTTTTTCCAATAAGATGAGCGAATATCTTATTCACTAATCGTTGGTAAGTAGCTCATGTATTCTTTAGTCCAAAATCCATGACAAGATAATAGAAAATACCAAAGTCAGTTAAGAATGATACCTTTGGGATGTCATCTTTGTGCATCTTAATCTAGTTGTAGCCACTGAACGCATCCATTAAACTAAACATCTCATGCCCAGTTGTGCCATCTATAAGGGTGTCAATCCTTGGTAGAGGGAAACAATCCTTAGGACAAGCGTCATTCAAATCAGTGAAGTCTATGCACATCCTCCACTTACCATTGGC
Source organism: Saposhnikovia divaricata (assembly GCA_036435485.1). Lineage (NCBI taxonomy): Eukaryota > Viridiplantae > Streptophyta > Magnoliopsida > Apiales > Apiaceae > Saposhnikovia > Saposhnikovia divaricata. The sequence continues at coordinate 81,720,203 of CM071598.1, forward strand.
CTTCTTGACCATCACAGGGTTAGCTAGCCATTCAGGGAACTGAATATCTTCAATAAAACCTATAACTGTCATATAATTTAAGTAATTCTCATTATATAATTGGCAGGGATGGACGTCGGGTCACTTCGATCGGAGTCAAGGAGTGCAATTCCCGTCCCCGATCACCGAACCCCTACACGCTCCCCGAACCCGCCCCGTTCCCCGAACGGGGATTTTCATTTTTTATTAAAAAAATAAATTTTATACATTCTTTAACAAATTTCATAAAAAAATTAATTTGCTAAATTATGATATATAATATATATCTTAAATTCAATATTTCAAATTAACACTTATTTATACTAAAATGTAATTAAATTATTACAATTAAACTAAATTTACTATTAAAATTTTGAATCTGTGAAATGAATTAGAAAGTTTAAGTACTAATAATATATATAAAAATATTTACTTACAAAAATTTAATTAAATAAATATATAAATATATTTAATTTTTTAAAATATATAAATTGGGATCGGGGTGGGGATTACCTAATCCCCGACCCCACCCCAATACCTGAATTATTTTTAAAATATTGTGTTGTCTATCTCTACTTTTCGTCAAAAATTTAGTTTTATTAGAGAAAAGATAAATCATGAATTTAATTTTATGTAGAAAATAATAGATCATGAAATGAAATAGACATAGAAGGAAGTTATTATATAAGATATATTCGCATGTATACTGAACTTTTGCATATCATCCCTTGATTTCGATTTTTTTTGACAGAAAGCTGGAATTTTATTAAGAATTCAAATCCGAAGCAATACAATTTTGAATCGAAATAGGAACATCATTCCTATCAAAAGTACGACCTGAAAGACAATATGATTCCCTTGCTAATTGATGGGCAACCATATTAGTAGATCGTTTTACAAAAAAAAAATCAACTTTGTTTAGACGACATAGCATACTACGACACTCTTCAATGATCAAACCGAAGTAAGACCTCATAGGCACCCCACTTCAAACTGCTTGAACCATGCATAGACAATCTGACTCAACCACAGCATCATGCCATTCGCGCCTATCCATCCAACTTAGTTCCTTCTTGAAATCCATCGCTTCTGCCTCGACTGGAGAAACCAGACTAGCATGAAATAAAGCTTTAGCTTCAATCAACATCCCCTCTGCATTCCTGGCCACTAGCCCAAATCCAACACCCCCACGGTCTTCAAAAACGGCTGCATCAACTGATATCTTGACTTTTTTTGCTTGTGGCTTAACCCAAACAATCGCACCATCTCCTACTACTTGTGGCTGGAGAGGGGTCGTAAAATTTCTGTTTTGGGTAACGTCCATTGTGCAAGATACTGCCTTGTTGCTGCAACTGTCCTATAACATGTGGTATGCTTTTGATTCCAGACTAGATCATTTCTTGTTCTCCAAAGTGACCAACATAAAGATACTATCACAGCAAATTTCCCCTTCTCGAATGTATCAAAGACAGATGACAACCAAGAGTAAAAACGGGTACCTTCCATGACCTGCAATCCTGGCAATAGTACCGACCAACATTGTCTAGCATACTGGCAAGACACTAAGCAATGCACTATAGATTCAACCTCCATCTGACAAGTTGGGCACGTAGATTGAAGCTGCACTCTTTTTGACTGGAGCTGAGACAAAGTTGGAAGAGTTCCTGTTAAAGCACGCCAGACTAGATTAAGAACTTTTGGTGGAGCTTTAATGCTCCAAAGAGTTTGCCAGATTTTGTCATTATCATCCACATTCCAATCACCCTTCTGAGATTGCAAAAAATTATAAGCTGATTTTACTGAATAGATTCCAGAGTTCTCAAATCTCCAGAATAACTGATCTTCTTGCCCCGAATCAGATAATGGAATTTCTAGAACACATTTCTGATCCCTTACATTCAGAACATCTGAAATCACCTCCTTATCCCAATCCACCCTATCCATGCATAGAAGAGAGTCAACCGTATTACCCTGTAACGGTTCAACACTCGAAGTAATACAAGGATTTTCTTTATCCATAAGCCACGGTTGATCCAGTATTTGAATACTTCTCCCATTACCAACTCTCCAGCGAACTCCATCCCTGAACAACTGCTTAGCCTCCATTAGACTTCTCCAAATAAAACTTGGATTATGTCCTATTATCGAGTGAAACACATCAGAATCAGCATAGTATTTCGCTTTATAAAGTTTCGATACCAGACTATTTGGATTCGTAGCCAACCTCCATAACTCTTAGCACAACATGGCAATATTGAAGTCACGAAAGTTTCTAAAACCCATTCCACCAGCGTTTTTATGTTTAGACAGCCCATCCCAACTCATCCAAATTAATTTCAAACCATTTGACTGACCAGATTTCCACCAGAATTTCGTTAAGCACTTTTCAATGTTTCTTGTGATATCCAGAGATAACAAAAAGACGTTCTTGTGATTTCGATTTAATTTTACGATTTGTAAGAACGGGCTCTTGCGGGAGTACAGCCATACTCTTGCCTCGGCCACCAACTTTTTAAGTACCTCATGTTTTAATCACTATGTATATCTATAATACACATATAATTGTTAATAATTTTTATTGTTACAAATAGAAAGGAAAAAGAGAATCTAAATGTCACTATAAAAAACTTATCTATTAGTTCACCTTTAGATTTCAATATTTGGATACTTAATTAAAAATTCAACCGTGCGAAAATAAATATTTAGTAAAAATAAATAAATATGTAAATTTTCAAATGGTTTAGTGATTTGGATAAATTATTTTTTAACAAAAATATAATCGATTAATCTCTACCGTTAACATTATATAAGAAAATAATATCATTATAAAATCAATACTTTACAACTTAAATTTGCATAAAAAATCTTCTACAATATATTTTGACATAGTATTCACATCCGTATGGTCGGATCGTTCAAAAATATTCATTAAACATGACTTAAGATCGTACTAGTAGAAAAGTTTTTATTGTAACCTTCAGAAACTAAGCCTAGAAAGAAATTAGATTATAATGAGAAGAAAATGTTAACTAAACTAATTTATAGTGATTTAATAAGAAATTTTGCACATTTAAAAGTGAGAACGATAATAAACTTTTAGCTTCAAATAATGCAAAAAAAACTGAAATTTTGATTAATAAATGATTTCAATATCTTATGTAAATTGATTTACAAAATTTTTAGTTTTCAAATATATTATTTGGAAAAAAATTGGCCTCCAAATATTAGAAAACTAGGACCTTCAAATTGGTGGAGAGGGCTCTGCGGTTTGTGAGTGAGTTACCAGGTTACACGTCAAAATTAGTTACTCTATATATCATATATATATATATATATATATATATATATATATATATATATATATTAAGATAAGAAATTTTATATAAATTTTTTGTAAGTTTATAGAAATTTTATATAAATTTATCATAAATGGTAAAACTTCGTAAAGTAAAATCATATATAATATAATCAACAAAACAATATTTTTTGTACGAATTCGTGTCGTGTAGTTTGCAAGTGTTTGGTCTCAGATTTACAAAATATTAAAATACGTGACACGATACTAATTGTCAATTCTAATCATGTGACATTCAATTAAAATTCGTAAATTTTTGGTTTGAATCTTTTGATATTCAATTATGGTTTAAAAGATCCATTCAAATGTTATCGTGTATCACATAAGTTTGGAAGTCAATTTCAATTTGGATTAGAAGTCACATTTTAATATGAAAGAATTTGAACTACTTATATTATATTGACTAAATATCATCATTCACATAATATATGTTAAATATCTATTCACATTTTAATATATGTTAGTTATAAAACTAAATTTAGAAAAATGCTAGAGAGAGAAAATGCTCCTCCTTCTCACTAGAAACCTAAAATCCCGCCTAAGCTTGTTTAACACCTTTTACTTTCCCGCTCACCGGAAACCACCACACATACAACCGTTGACCAACTTTTTCATCACTAAACCTTATTCCACTCTCCTCACGCTCCAAATATTCCTTTTTTCCTCACCTCCCTCTGTCAAACCATACCTTTTTCTTACTCGATCTTTTAACTTAATCTTCTCCGATGGGTTCTAGGAACTCGGAAAACTCATGCTTCATGAAATCCGATGAGTTTGTTGCCTTTATTGGGCATAACTATGTTGCCCCCGCTCCCATCTTGCAACCCCAGCTGCACTTTGAAGTAGATAATGAGTCCTTTCATACCGATGAAGTTATGGGTGAGCCACTTTCCCCTGGAGCTCAAGCTCGTATGAGAGAACAAATCGACCTGATTCTAAATGATGGCTCAATACAACCTGCTACTGGCCCAAAAATGGAGGGTTCTAGTCATGGCTCTCACACAACTAAATCCCCATATGAGGTTACATCTCAGAACAAAGTCCTATCCCTCGAGGCCCTCAAAGATGCTGTTCAAGTGAAAAATGGTGTTTTAACTGTGACACATTCTAAGGAAGGTGAAACGAGTAAAATACAAGAACCACAGCAACTACAACAACTAAAGAAGTCTGTTACTTGGAGCAATATTGTTGCTAAAAATGTTGTAACTAGAGAACCTGTGGTTGGGGATAATGCCATTAGCTACAACAAAGATGGTACAACAATGGTGGAATTTTCTGATGAATTCTTTGAAAAGGCACAAAAACAGTGGGAGACAAGCATTATTGGATACTTTATTAGTGGATCCTTTGCCTTTAAGTTCATTCGAGAGCAAGCCCAAAGGTTTTGGAAAAATCACGGATTAACGGGAGTTTACTACAACACCAAAGGCTACTACACTTTCCGGTTTGGCACATTGGAAGAGAAAAATAGAGCTTTGAACTTGAACACTGTCCAGATTGGGGGAAAACCATGTTCCTCAAACCATGGGTTGAAGGTACCAAATTTAAACGTAATGTTATTGATACAGTTCCATGTTGGATTAGACTTGTTGATGTTCCAGATATATTTTGGTGTAAAGAGGGCTTAAGTTCGATTGTTAGCACAGTGGGTAGGCCTTTAAAGTTTGATGCTGCTACAGCCAACTTTGAACCCTTGAAATATGCGGGTGTTCAAATTGAGCTAACATATTCTGCCCCAAGACCTGACTTTGTTAGAGTGCCTATTCCAAACTCGAATGAAGAAGTGAAAATAGAGATTCAGTATGGTGAACTACCTTATTCATGCAGCCTCTGCAATGCTTTTAGACATTCACTCTCTAGGTGCATTAATAACCCCGAAAGAGTTGTAAAGAAACCAAGGACAACACAAAGAAACAGACCCACAATGCAAGAGCCTTCAACATTAGCTTCAACTCCTGCTAATGCTAGCACAGAGGACAATGAGAATGCTTTAGTCCCATATACCATTGGAACTCTCTTTGGATGCCCAGTTGTTCGTGAAGAGGATGAAATTCCGCACCATGACCAGGTTTGCAATAATGATGACTTGGATGAATTTGATAAAAATGTTACCAATGAAACAGAACAGGTTAAAACATGACTGATGGAAAATAGTGCGGAAATAGAGGCACTTGATGAACTGGAAATAGGGGAGTTTGTGCCTCCTGTAGCTTTGGCTAATGCTTTTCAAACTCTGGCTGATTGTGAAGAAGAAACTGAGCCAACTAACTCAATTGTGGTAGATGATGTTGAACCCATATCAATCATAAAAAGGAAACGAATGCAACACCTATACCTAAAGGTGCTATTGGAGCTAGTGGTCAACATCCTACCTTAGCTACGAAAGCACATAACCCTGATAAAGAAGCTTTTACTCCGGTCATAAACAAGAAATCTCTCAGGTTGGCAAGTAGGTCAGCAAAAACTCTTCATTAATTTATGGATTTTGCCGTTTGAAACGTTCGTGTCTTGAATAAGAGCACTCATCAGAAGGAACTCAAAAACTTTATCAGTAGTAATAATATCAGCTTCATGGCGTGTATTGAAACTAAAGTTCAAGAAGATAAGTCTTTAATTATATCCCGTAGAATTGCTAGAAACTGGAGTTGGCTCTTCAACTATGCTCACCATACTTATGGGCATATTTGGGTTGGGTTCGACAGCTCTGTTTGGTCTTTTAATGTTATGACTAGCTCCTCTCAACACATAACCTGCAATTTTACCTTTATAGAAAAATAGAGTCATTTTGTGATCACCTTCGTTTATGCTCTTAATAAGCCTCACCAGCGTGTAGACTAATTGAAAGACTTGGAGAGGTTGAGTCGAGCAATCTCAGTGCCATGGTGTGTCCTTGGGGACTTTAACTACATTTTGGATCTTTCGGAAGTCAGTAGGGGGCTTGAACACTGGACTCCTGACATGTAAAGCTTTAAAGATTGTGTTGTTGATTCTGGCTTGGACCACCTTCGAACAATGGGAGATCTTTTTACCTGGTGCAATAACAGACCTAGAGATACGATTCACAAACGCCTTGATAGAATCCAGGTAAACTTTTCCTGGCTTCACACTTTTACTGATAGTATGGGTTTTGTGAAGGCCAAAGGTTTAATGGATCATTGTCCGCTCATTGTGCACGCTTCGATGCAGTTGGAAAAGATTAGTAAACCTTTCCAGTTTTTCAACTTCATGACTCAACTTGATGGATTTCAAGCCACTGTGGTGAAAGCTTGGGCAACAACATGGTACGGTGACCCAATGGCCATCCTCAACAGGAAAATAAAGGAAGTGAATAAAGCCCTAATTGCTCTAAACAAAGAAAATGGCAATGTGCATTCAGATGTTTCTCAGAGTCATGCTAACCTTCAATTTATCAAAGCTCGAATTCAAAAAACCCCCCACAACAGTGACCTCATAGAGCAGCAGAAAATTCTCTCTATGGCTCTTGAGAACCATTTGATTCAGGAAGAGGCCTTGGATCTTCATAAATTTAGGGTCAAATGGCTTGAACAAGGGGATAGGAATAATTCCTTCTTCTTCAACAAGGTTCGATCTAACTGGAACATTAATAAAGTCTTAGCCCATGTTGGCATGGAGGGGAATTGTGTAACAGGTCATACTCAATGTTCTAGAGTTGCAGTAGAATTTTTTCAGAATTTTATTGGCACTACTTCTATTAAAAATGTTGATCTGTCCCCTATTCAGTGTAAGCAAATCACAGATGCTCAAGCTTCTGCCTTGGAGGCTCCCATAACTGCTGATCTCATTCTAAGCACCCTCAAAGCCATGAAGAAAAACAAGGCCCCTGGCCCTGATGGTTTGACTGTAGAGTTCTATCTAGCCACTTGGGAGATTGTTGGACCTTTTTTCTGTGTAGCTGTTTCACACTTTTTCAACACCTCCATCATGTATCCTTGAATTAATTCGACAAGTATAGCTCTTGTTCCTAAAACTCTGACTCCTACTACTATGGCAGACTATAGGCCCATTTCTTTGTGTTCTATTGCCTATAAATGCATTGCTAAGATTATGGCTAACAAAATTAAGAGTGTGCTTCCTAGTGTTATTGATATAGCCCAATCTGCCTTTGTCAAAAATAGAAATATTTCTAATAATATTTTGATGGCTCAAGAACTGTTTCTTGGCTATAATAGAGAAACTGGTGTTGCAAAGTATGCTCGGAAAATAGATCTACATAAAGCTTTTGATTCTCTTAGCTGGGATTTTTTGATGCACGCTCTATCTCTAATGAATTTTCCCCCAAGATTCAAAAGTTGGGTCTATGCTTGTATCTCCACAGCTAGGTATTCGGTGAAAATCAATGGCAGTTTACGAGGGTACTTCAAAGGGGGGAAGGGCCTTCGACAAGGTAATCCTATGTCGCCCTACTTATTCACAGTGGCTATGAACATTCTCTCGTGTATGCTCAAAAACAAGCCTAGTAGGTTCAAGCACCACTGGCGATGCAAAGATCTCAAACCCTCCCACCTATTTTTTACTGATGATGTTTTGGTTTTTTCTCATGGTGACCAGCTTTCTATAAGCCACATTATATCGTGCTTTTCTCAATTCTCTATTGCGAGTGGTCTCACCCCAAGTCTACACAAGAGCACAGTTTTTTTTGCTAACTGCAAACAAGAGGTTGTTGACTGGTTTGATGGTACTTATCATATTCCTCATGGAGAACTGCCTGTGAAGTTTTTAGGGGTGCCTCTCATTTCTTCGAAGCTCAGCATTAACGACTGTATTCCTTTGATTGACAAGCTGACTACTCGAGTCTATAGTTAGACTAATATTCTTCTTTCCTTTGCTGGTCAAACTCAATTGATCAAAGCTGTCCTATTTTCTATCCAAGCATATTGGACTAATCATTTCCTCTTACCTTAAGTAGTTCACAAGCAGATTCAATCTATTCTTACTCGGTTCTTGTGGAAAGGGGACTGAAAGGCATATGATGTAGCCTATTTGTATTTCGAGGATACAACTCAACTCAAACAAAAATGTAATATTAAATAGTATATGTACTGTCACAGGGATCTCAAATGCATAATTGTCAAGAGAAAGAAGACAAAGTCAATCTACCGTTTTGAGGTATACTACACTTGAAGAAGTTCATTCAGTTGATCAAGCATCAGTGGAGTAATCAAGACAGTGGTTTCTATTTATAGTGACAAGAGGTTCCTACAGTGGCAGAATACAGATTATAAAGGTTTGAAAAAGAGTGAAGAAAAGGAAGACATGAACCACAACTTTAAAGTCAATATATGAAGAACAGTCATTGCGGTTAGTCACTCATGAACCAGACCGTGCATCGAGTGTCAACATTAAACAATGGTTATTCGTCATTAACTTCAGTGGTTCAAGCTATCAAGACTGGTAAAAGAGAAAATCATTGTGCAAGCAACAAAAGTGTTAAATTCATTAACCACAATGATTTTACTATCAAGTGGACAGGCTACGAGGAAAAAGAATTATCATAAAGAAATTCTAAGTGATATATTCTTAATGCTGAAACCCCAGTTAGAATTGTTGTATTTTTTGCTTATCAAAAGGAGTCCGGTTTCAGATCCTTAAGAGACCGTAGCTTACACTTGGACGGGTTATCAGAAAATAGAATTATCACAAAAGTATGGAAAGTGATATATTCTTAAAGCTGGAATCCCGGTTGGAATTGATATATTTTTTGTTAAGCAAAAGGAGTCCAGTTCCAGACCGTCAGGTAACCGCAGCTTAGAGCTTAAAGATTTATTTATATTAATAAATATTTTATTTAATTGGAAAATTATATTTATAAATATCTAATAATATTAGATATTTATTTTTATAATTTCTGAATTAAATTAATTATTTATTAATTAAAGATTATAAGTTATGCGGGTTAAAAAACATTTCTACGGAGCCCAATTTATTGGACTAAAGAAATCGGCTGTAAACAATTTTTTAAACAAGTAAGAATTGTTTATAAAAGGAGGTGCAGTGGTTGAAATAAACAATAAAGTAAAACAAAGTAAAGCAAAAGAGTTATTAAACAAAAAGTGACCAGGTTTTATTTTAGATTGTCTTGCCGACTGTCTTGGTGGTAATAGATTGTCTTACCGATTGTCTTGTTAGTTTATTTTTAAACTAACAAGACAATTAAAAGAGTGTCTTGGTAAGCTAAAGTAATTGTCTTGAAGAAGGAATTCAGAAAAGGAAGACAATCACCGATTGTCTTGATGATCATTATACCCGACAGCTTTAAAAAAGGAGAATAAAAATCTGATTTGATTGTCTTGACGATTGTCATGACAGTTCAAATCAGATTGTCTTTATGATGATCAAAAAGAAAAGTTTCCAACAGATTGATAATTATTGATAAAGCAAGACAAATATCTCAGAAATTGATTGTCTTGCCGATTGTCTTGGTGGAAGTTGATTGTCTTGCCGATTGTATTGCCTATTGTCTTGGCGGTACAAATTTATTATCTTGGTGGTTCTGATTGTCTTGCCGATTGTCTTGGCAATACAAAATGTTAATATCTTATAAAAAAAGGCAGAAGCAATCAAACACAAAAAAGAGAGAGACAACACAGAGCTTCACAACTTCACAATTTTCTCTCCAGAGATGGAAAGAAAAGACCAAGAGAAATAGTTCTGTTCTTCAAATAAATTCCTGTAAATTATTTCTGAGCTGTATCGTTAAATCTGAACCGATAGAAATTGTTTACTTGTAATGTTGGAACTATCTAGCGAGTTTTTACTCCTAGAACTTATCTCTCGAATTGCTTCTAGCATTCGATCTTTTTATTACAAATATAGAAAAGTTCATGTCGAATTTTCTATAGAATTTGTAATAATTAGTTGGTCATCAAACCATTGTAATTTGTACCCGTGTATTTAGACACATCCCATCAAGTTAATATAAATTTTATATTCAACTTGAAATATCGGTATTCGTTTATTCCGCATCAATTTGTTCTTAATTTAATATTTTAAGAAAAGAACAAATTCGATTAAACGACATAGTTTGTATTCAACCCCCCTTCTACAAACTATTTTGGACCTAACAATTGGCATCAGAGCCTTTTGATTGACGCACAAATCAAGATCCATATTTTTGTGGTCCTCCAATTGGATTTCGAATTTGTTGACCCATACAGAAATTAAATCCGGTATTAGAGCAAAAAGTCAACTCCTCTATTTTCGAATTCTTTAACCTTCAAAAATATTCATTTTTGAGATTTTTTATCTTTAAATAATTTGAACTTATATTCAATTTTTTAATTCTTGAAATAATTAATTCTTGGAAATTTTGATTTTTAAACAACTTGAATTTATTTTCAAATTGTTTAATTCTCAAAATTTTTAATTATTGATAATTTCGAATTTTAATTAACTTGAATTTATTTTCAGATTTTTTAACTCTCAAAAATTTTCATTTCTTGAAATTTTTTATTTTTAATTAATTTGACTTTCATTTCAAAATTTTTAATTCTTGAAGTTTTTAATACTTGGAATTTTTGATTTTTAAACAACTTGAATTTATTTTCAAATTGTTTAATTCTCAAAATTTTTAATTCTTGATAATTTCAAATTTTAATTAAATTGAATTTATTTTCGGACTCTTTAACTCTCAAAAATTATCATTTCTTGAGATTTTTTGATTCTTAATTAATTTGACTCTAATTTCGAATTTTAATTAATTTGAACTTACTTTCAGATTTTTTATTTCTCAAAAATTTTCGAGTCCTTGAAGTTGTTGAATTTTAAATATTTTGAATTTATTCTAAGCCAATAGTTCTAAGAAGGTTATTAGTTGAAGATTCCTCCGAATTGTCAAAGATGATTTGAATCTTTTGAAGAAAATGCATTTTTCAATGAAATTAATTTCTACCTACTGAAGAAAAATTTGTGGAAGCTCCTCAAAGTTATATCCATAGAATTCACTGGTTTTTCAGAAGCAGAAATGGAAGAGGTTATAATGGATAGAATTTTTCTCGAAGATTTGAATTAAGTCTATTGATTCTGTGATATACAAACACTAAGTGGATTGCTCCAATGTAACATCTACTACACTTAGTGGATTGTACCAAGAAATATCTTTCAAGGAATCAACAGAGATTTTAGAAAAGTGGAATCAAGGAGGTTTGAGAATGAACTAGACAGTTAGACATCTCAGTCAGGAATTAATGATGGAACCTCAGAACATACATGAAGAGTTAGTAATTTAGAAAGAGTACAAATGTTTAATCCAGGAATTAGGCCTATCTATTCCGAAGCAGAAACTCTTCAGGATATAGTTCAAGAGGTGGCTACAAGACTGAGTTGGTGGAAAGAACAAAACATGATAGTTGCAGTTATGAAAAGTTTTATGTGATAAGTAACTATCAAGGTGTGCAACATGGTACAGAATTCTGACAGACAAGGATGAATAGGGATTCATTAAATGAGATGAAACAGAAGCACAATGCAGAACTTATCTTGCTGAAGAAAAGAGTTGGGATGGATCAGATGATGATGAGAAGAGCATAATTAATATCTTGCCTTCATAGCAATCTCTGAAGATGATTCACCTCACATGTCTCAGGTATCAATTCTTCGAACTAGTGTAATATGTAATTCTCAGAAATTCAAAGCATGTTAAGATCTTAGTTTTTAATTGTTATATCTTTGGTTAGAAGATCTTATTATGTGTATGAATATTTTTTGAATTTAATTAATTGCAATAGTGAGTTAGAAGTGTTCCTTAGACAATATCTCCCAATTCTTAAATGATATATGTCAAGCATATATAACCTCTGCTTAAGCTAGTTTCAGGATCCCCAGTAGAACAAGATTTGCTTATTCATTCTGAATTGTTTGTTAAGGTTTAAAAAGTTTAAAAGATGGAATAATTACCTAGGGTGTCAGTAGAAGATCAAATCATTTGTAAAACTGACTTAGGTAATAGAGATTATATAATATAATATAACAATAGGAATGGATTGGATAGAATTAGTGATTAATTGTTAATTCTTCTATTCCATGCATGTTTAGAAAATTATTGAATATCTGTAAATCTACTTGCTACCTGTTACACAAGTGTACATAGGTTAAAGTAGATAGTACTGAATTTTCTAAAATGTATAACATGCCTAATTTTAATAATTCTTATCTGCAATGTTTTAATGCTGAATGTATGCAATGTATTCTTATTATCATGCCTGCTTATTTCAAATGTCATAAATGCATTTCCTAGTATTTGCATTGATCATAGAAAAAGCATGTTTAAGAATAACAATAAGGTACAGACTGCTAGTCCTCCTTATGTTAGGAAGGCACCATTATTCTCCTTGCTCAGTGAATATTTTGTCAATGACATTAAAAAGGAGAAATGGTCAGTCAAAGATAAGAATGAGCATGTTAAGGTTAAAATTGTTGTTAACTCTAATAAAAGAGAAATCTCTAATCCATCTAGACCCAATTAAACAATTTGGGTACCAAGAACTTTTTATCCATTTTTGAATGTAGGGCTTAACAGGTTAATCGATTATGCATTATTATTGATTTATTCAAAGCATATCATCAAAGAAAGAACCCTGCTATCAAATGTGAATGTGAAGACAGGCCAAGTGGTTATCCCTTGGAGACAACAGCAAAGGTATGACCTAGGGTCAAGGCTATTCAATAGCTAAGGAATGTTGTCAGTAATAAAGCATCTTTTACAAGATGAAGAGCCTACTTTTCGAGGATTAAGGAAAGAGAACTTATCTGTAGCTGACATGGAATCTCAGTCAAAGGTGAAGTCAACAAGGTCAAATCTAAAGCTTCATCAGACAAGAGTTCAGCTATGACATAAGGAGCTCTCTCACCTGAATGTCATATCAAGAGATTCTTTCCTGGAAATCAAATCAGTAAAGGAGACTACCTCATCTGGAATTAAAGTAAAATAAAATTATGAGGCATGTCATAAAGAGAAGTCAAAGAAGCATCAAACAGAAGTTCTACATCAATGAAAAATATACCTTAGTGATGATGACTGATGACTTCTCTCAAGAAACAAGTTGTTGTTCAGACAATCTGAAGACAAGACACCACTGATGGTGATTGATCACATCTAGAAGAGTGTCAGGAAGCAAAACTGACTATGACAAATTGGAGACCAGATTACAGGACCTATCAATTAGTGTTCTGGATGATTTCTGCACCTTCAAGAGTATTAATGTTGAAGCAGTCAATAGTTTGCTACTGACATGATCGAACCCTGATCAGTAAGAAATATAGGAAGACCCCACAAGTATGTAGGAAATTGTTTAGCAATGATAAATGAAAGTGAGTATCCTAGTAATCAGCTAATGCTCAAGAGGTTAATTTCCTTGGTTAATCAATGGAGTCAACAGCCTACAGGGTGATTGTTATTAATCAACAGAAGGTGATTGAAAGTCTTAGTGATGTTCAATAACCTCTAGCTCCCAGCTGTAAATGGTGATGGTGATTCAGATCCAAGCAATGTCAAACATGAAGAATCTTCATGTAAACCCAGCAGCAACTTAGGGGGAGCAACAGAAGGATCAACTAGTCAACTCAACACCACACTGAAAGTCAAAGGATACTATGAGAACATGTCTGCCAAGACAAAGAATGTTGACTCAATTAATTCTTTGTCCTAGTTCTTAGTGTTTCTAATGGTGAAGTAAAAGACTATCAGAGTTTCAAGTACTAATGATTATTTCTTTAGTTTTCTTTTAGAAGAAACTAAGAAAGCTACAAAAGCTCTGAAAGATTCAGATTGAGTGATTGCAATGCAAGATGATCTCAATCACTATAAAAGGCAGATTGAAGGGAAGCTGGTATCCAGACCAAACAACAAGGCTGTATTTGGTATAAGGATAACCAGAAGTTTAACTGGATGTCAAGGCATTGTTATGAGGGACAAGGCCAAACTGGGTGCAAGGTTACAAGCTGATAAGACAGTATATCTAACAAGAAGCACCAGTGACAAGACTTGAGGATATCAGGCACCTGTTGTACATTCATGATAATACTGGACATCTGGACCTACTGAATCTGGATGCTAGAGGAATGTGAACAAGTGCACTCCTAGTTGGTGAGATAATTGAAAATCTCTACAGGTTAGTATGATCTGGTATCATCACTCAAGCAAGCATGGAAGACATGGTATGACACCCTATCTATAATTTAATATTTGGTATCAATCTTTAACAGTTGGTATCTTTTAACAATTGGTGTCACATTTATAGAACTCTCTACATCTTTAGGCACAAACATAAATGACATATATGTGCAATGATATCTTGAGTATATTATATGTTGGTCTACTAACTATAAATTGGGATCAAGATATTTGCTGTTTTGATGTTGGTAAAGTTGCAATTCTTTTGATTTACTTCAGTAAGCCAAAAGAATGATGACAATAAAAGTAAGTCAAGGATCTTTTGTTTCTATTAAGAAGATTCTAGACCTGTCAAGACTACATGCCAACACACCACTATAGCTGGCTTTTGACCTATTAGTTTGGACCTAACAAGTTGGTAATCAAAAATCTTAAGATGGACCCAAATCCAAGGAAATGGTACGCTAGAGATATTTGACCCAATAAGTTCAGGATCTACTAATTAGGACCTAATCAGGCTATAGAGGAATCTCAGCTCATTATCTTATTCAATTGATAATAGATCACTTACACATATTTTATTCTTAATATGCAAATGTGCAAGGCCCCAAGTGGATCCTAGAGAATCTATTCTTGTAGTTATTACACTTGATTTCCAGATGTCTTAAGTTGGACCCAAATCTGCGGAGATGGTACCCTAGAGACATCAGTTCTGACATGTTTTGCTGCATAGAGACAGATCAAATGAGTTGTACGAAAGCAGGAGAACACAAGGAATCAAATTCATCTCCAACAACTCTGTGGAACACTCAAGGACTAAGCAACTTGCATAAAGTATCAATTATTTTGAGAGCATGTCTTTATTTAAGATTAACTTGCAGACATGTTTGCTAAATCACTTGATGAAATTAATTTTTCAAGATTGGTTTGTAAACTTGGGATTTTATTAATGCTATATGATTTGTAAATCCCATCTGTTAAGTAATTCTTAATTAAGCTCATAAGTATTCAATTGTCTGTATCGAAAGGACTTGTGAACTTATTTACATCCAGACCTCACGCTGAGAATTATCTGTTGAATGATTGCCATGTGTATAATTGCAATATATTTTAGTGGTGATTATTTCAGGATAATTTAAATACTTAAATGCTAAAATCTAACTCATAGAGATTTAGTATTTATTTATTTAATTATTTATTTTGATTAATATGAGTTATAGAACCTAAAGCAATTCAAATTAGTATTTGCTCTATACCTCATTTATCAAAATAAATCTGAATCATAACTAAATTGGACCTATCTGTCTTGGTCTTCAATTAGTTGTGAGATGTTAATTCTAGTGAATTTTATCAATGCTCCATTTTCAGAAATTCATTATAATTAATATCATGGTTCTAACAATTGGTTGTATTGAAGTTTTGACTTATATCAGTTAATTATATTTAGTTAGAATTCTATTTACTAACTAATTGTGAGATATATTGGTATGTGTGAAATTACTTAGAACTCCTCTAAGTAATCATTGTTATATCTTTTTCAATTCACTCATATCACTATGCATAGTATGAAAATTCTCTAAGTAGAACTATGAATATTGAAATATCTAAAGTGACCATTGTTCAGTTACTTGGAATAATTTTTATGCTTATTTGCAAGCTTCTAATCACTTTGATAATAAATGTTATATACTATGGATCAAGGTGTATAGGACTTAGAATATCATTTCTAAGATTGCAGACAAGACAGCTTTGGTAATCGAGTTTTATTTATAGAACCAAGGTTGTCTACCAGTAAACAGTTGTTAGGAGTTAACAATTGTTATTATCGAGGAGTTGCCTTGAAGTCATAAGTTTGGAATGTTATATCTTAAGAGCTTGTGTATTTCTTGTCAACTAGTTCCTCGTACTTATGAATATCAGTGAATGATGTTCTTAAGTAGTTAGATACTAATATTCATTCTGTCAATTGGTACTCAATGTAACAATTCAATCTTCACTAAATTGAATTTATCTTACAATAAATTGAATTTATCAAACAATTGGTATCATTGAATATTTAGTATTTAGCAGTGATTATTTATATCCTAGTTAAATTATGATGTGAAGCAATTCAATGGTTTATTTGCTCATAATTTAATTTTGGTAAAGTAATCATAAACACAATTACTTGCATTTTAAAGTATTTGATAAATACTAGCGGTTGGTATCAAATAGTAAAATATTTGTTTACTGACAATTGCAAACTAATTGTGATGTATATATTATCTCTGATGATATTACTTAGGATTTATTCTGAGTAAATGTGTCTTACCTATAAATCATTAGTGTTAGTATAAATTAAGGTGTTCAACTTTCTAAGTAAGTGAGACTTAAAGTTACATTCGGTCTCCTATCATATTTTGAAGTGGTGAAGATTTTTCAAAATTAAATTCTCTAATTCTGGTTATACACCACTTTATACATATGATAGTTCTTAGAATATTTTACATCCATCAGTCAATTACTTAGTTTATGTTGTGCTAAGTAATGAAGTGCCAAAGGAGAGACATTGGTTATCTGTACTTATGTACTTGGTAATCTTTGTTACCTAAACGACATCAAGTGCTTGTATGAGTCTTTTCACTAACTTTGTGTTAAAGTTTTCTATACATAATAAGCACTTAAAGAAAATCTTTCTTTCTAAATTACTGCAAAGTCAAGAGTTTGTGTCTTTTAAAATTAAAACGACCTAGTTTTCATTAAAAGACATGATAATACATTGATTTATGCATAAATACAAACTCTTGCACATTAACAGTTTTTAAAAGAAAAACTCAATTTTTTCTACAGTTGTGATTGCTTATATCGTAAAACTTTTTGAAGTCACAATTGTACATCATTTCTCTCATTGGATATAATGCATATGTTTTCACACAATGTTATGGTATGATGTAAATGCATTCTATCGCTATATTGCTCTATTGCTATGTGATGCAGGTTCAGCTCCTAGTGAAAGTTTTCTCACATTGTAAGTAATGAAATTGTAAACCCAACAACTTCTATCCTGGACTATAAATCCAAATCTAAACACATCCTAACTTACCCCTGAAGTGGAAGTAACTTATTTGACTAGAGGTCATTAATGGAGTAAATGCACTTGATGCAGCACATAAGGATGTGAGGGATAGTAAACCCACAGCTCTACCTCTCAAGGAGAATAGATGTATATAACTTGAGGTATCTGTAAGCTCGCCTGCATTCTCCCAAAAGGATGCAGAGCTGAAAATGGCACTAAAACAGTCTCTGGATTCATTATCTTAAAATGATGAGTTTATTGAAATTCACCTGTCGGCCAGGGCATCTGTTGGTAAGTCACTACCTCATACACAATTCTAAAATACTTTCTATGCACAAAGTGAGATTGCACACACTAAGGACGAATTGACGGAAACAACTAATACTTCGACCATTTTACGATTAGGATTATAAGTTGAAGGTTCCTCAAAGAACCAAGAGTCTTCACAGACCTCAAGAGAAGGTATTGATCTTAATGCAAAATTCAACAAGATCATTATCTAACTCCCCAGAGGGAACATCTCTGGATCCTGCGGGTATCGGATCCGACATGGGTACGGATCGGCAACTTGTTAACTATGATTCAGATTTACCTGATGAGTTTAACAAGGTGATGTCTTCATAGACATTAGATGGAAACATGATTTTAATTCTAAGTTTTGATTTCATTGTTTACCTTCTCAGAATTCAAATCTGAAACCCACAAAAAGGGAAAAAATTTATCAACTTGTAGATTATGACTCAGATTCGTCTGACGAGTCTAACGAGGATCGGGGATTTGCGAAACCCCATTGCACCACCAGTGACCTCTCTAGAAGGGGCTATGGTGAATTTTCCTTGCAGGTACACATGGATGTTGGAGCTATGAGAGATAAGAGTGATACACTAGTGAGCATGAGTGTAAACACTTGAGAGTTGAGAGATGAGATCACTCATTTTAAGTGATATGAGTGGAGAGATGAACTAAACACTTGTGAGGTACACGAAACAGAATCACACACTCACAGTGAGGAAGAAAGATAAACACCAAATCTCATTCCCTATTCCCAAACAAAGTTTACTTACAAGATTTGGGAGATACAAGGAAATTGTCGGAAGATTTGGTTGTCAAGATGATCAATAGTGAGGCCATTCTATAATATCTAAAGGGCAAAGTTGTTTAGTCTACATACTTCTATTCTGGAAGTCTTCATGAAAATTCTTCAACACAAGCAAAGCTTCTTTTCTTTATTGCAGCAGTCAATGTTAGATGTATGAAGAATCTGTTGTACTAAAAGTAAGAAGTGAGTTATAATTGAAAAAATGGTATCATCTAATTTACATTTGGATGTTTGCTATAATTGAATGCTTGGAGGATTACTCAACTAAGGGGGAGAGATATACTGAAGAAGATATACTCAAAGATTGCCTTAGTAAGAGATACTCAACCAAGGGGGAGAGTATAAGCTTACCTTAGTGAGGGGGAGATTTTCAATCTAAGGGGGAGAGATATGAAAAAGGGATATACCTTAGAAAGGGGGAGTATTCACCGTTATAAGGAGGTAACATGTCACCTTAGGTAGGGAGACATAAGGAAGGAGAGAAGTATGAAACGACAAAGAAGAATTCTTCAGTATGTGGTTGAAAAGTCATATTCTTTACCACTGAAGAATTCCCAAGTATCTGTTGATAATGTTCAATATTATATGTAAAGGGTTATCAGGCAGATATGTCAAGAAATGAAGATGAGTTACTTAATGAAGATCAGTTCATTGCCAGAGGAATAATCATCTATCATTTCATCTACTGAGATTCTGGAAATGTTATATCTAAACCAGAAATTTTTTTTTATGTATTATTTACTAGAGTTCTTTAATGTTTTATCTTCTGTTAGGCCGAATACACACTAATAATCAATATTAGATGAGAGAATAACAATTAAGATGATTATGCACTTTAAATCTTCTGGTATTAAAAACCCTCTTCGTGATGTAAACTATCACAAAGAGCTGCTAGGTTACAATAAAGATAGTTCGATGCACGATACCCTTCTAGTGTTAACCTAACTGTATTTATAAAACATACAGCTTTGATACAATCTCTAATTGATATTCCTAATAATCAGCTATACAATGATATCAATTACAGATTGTCACACGTCTCTTAAGTCAACTCGATCTCTTTGATAGCAATCTAATCTCCAAAGATCTCGCTTCCATATCAATCTTCAATTGATCTCTAATATCTTCTGTTGACTTCGTACGCGCTGCTTCCAGACAGACTTTACTAAACTCTGTCCAGCTTCTGTAGTCAGCGTTTAACTAAACTCTGACTGCTTCCAGCTAAACTCTGATTTGTCGCTGTAGCTCCTAAACACTGTTTTCATCAATCATTTCTAACAATCTCCCTCAACTTGTTCATTAGCAAGAATGTACAAGTTTACAATAAATGATGATGTCAAAACAAATACAAAATTACAGTGATTAATATACAAACAGAGTTTAAGCTTCTACTTAACAAAAATCTACAGAAAAAAGAAAACTCTTTTTAACCTCTAATCTCTTCAAGATCTGGTGTAGCTCTGAGATAGTCTATAAGCAATCTTCTTTCAGCATTTTCAAGTTCATTCTCCATAGCTTCCTTGATCTCTTTCAACTGAGGATCATTCTCATCAGTCTGATAGATAGTAGCTCTGAGATCGTAGATTTTGTTTCTTCTCATTTCATTTCCCAATCTGATATACTTCACCTGTTCAGACTTCACATTAAAATCAAGAACAGTGATTCCAAGATCAGTCTTTAGCTTTGTAGTTCACTTTTTCATCTCTATCAGCTTTCCATTCCAGTCTCTGTACTTAGGAACATATTTACAGTTATACTTCATGCCTCTTCTTGCTAGATTTTGAAGCATCTTCTGTCTAAGCACATTGGCAACAGATTGAGTCCTTTGATTTGTTACCTTGAAAAGATACAGAACATGTTCTAGTTCTTCCCAATATTTCAAACCAATATCATTCTCCCCAATTTTAAAAACTGTTCCATCTGCCATGAAGTATAATAGATAATCTTTCTTTAGGCTCTTCTGATAGACCAACTGTACTGATTCCAGTCTGTCTAAACTCTCTTGAGTGACAACACATTGACCTGGAACAGCCAGTGAAGATGGATCTCTAGGACTTACATTCTACCTTTTATCCTTGTGTGATCTTATACCACCCTTGTTGTTTCCAATTTTCCCAGAAAATGCTCTTCCATCAGTGAAATCCATAGAACCTTTAAGTGCTTGATTTGGATCATGAAGAGTTCCCTTTCCAAAAATTGATTTCAACTGGGAAGATTGTAAAGGTGTGGTCACAACTTGTGTAGCAACAGAGGTTGTGTTTTCATTCTTCTTTACAACTTGTGTAGAAATAGAGGTTGTATTTTCTCCAGCAATACCTTTCAGCTTTTGCTTAAAGTCTGCATCTGTTGGTTTTCTGGATACTTGCATCCTTTGTTCAGTACCAACTTTTTCTTTGATTTGAATGCCTTTAAGAATAGGCTTTGCAGCTTTCACATTCTTCTTATAATTGCCAGATTTCAGAGCTTTCTTATGTTCTGCTAGAAATATCTTCTCTTGAGCTTGAACATCTGCAATTGTAACTCCCTCTTCATTTTCTTCTAAGAATAACTTAGCATCCAATTCCTCATCAGTCTGAGGATTAGAGGATAGTACCAAACTCTTAGTCTTTGAAGAACCTCGAGTATCAGTGTTTAACCCAACAGACTGTGATTTAAGAGACTTGCTGCTAGTTTTCAGAGTTTGAGTTTCTACAGCCTTGCCTTTATTATTTGCTCCTCCATCTCCAGCATTATCCTTCTGAGTCAGAGTTTGAAATTGCTTGCATTTTGACTTTGCAACTCTCTCCCCCTTTTTGACATCATCAGGCATGAGTATAGATGTGATCAACTCCAAAGAGGTAGCAATAGAATCAATTTTAACAGACAAGGCAGACTGATTCTCTTCAACTTTACCCAGCCTGGCAAAGAGATTGTCTTGAGCTTTAGAAAATTTTGTAGTCATGAGTTTAGACTCTCTTTCCATGTTCATTTCTCTAGTTTGGATCTCAGTCCTCAAGTCAGTGATTGCCTTCTTAGTTTCATCAAATCTACCATCCCGAGTCTTGACTTGAACTACAGTTGCTTTTAAGCAAGAAAGAATCTCTGGATTGGAGATAGTGTTGGCAGTTTGCTTAACAAAATTAGCTGCTCTCCCTCTTGGAAAAATGCCATCCTCTTTGTACCAGTCAGCAGCAAATTTTGCAAGTTGTGCTTTTTCAATTTCATGAGACTTACAAGGTTGAGTAAAAGAAGTATGTTTACTGTCTGTTTGCACTGGTGCACTCAGAAAAGAATCAGAGTTTGCACTGCTTTCACCTTCAAGTTCAACACTTGCAGCTTTAGCATGTTCATCTTCAAGTGAAACACTGTGCTGAGCATTGTCAGCCACAGTTTCTGCAATTTCTTCTGCAGCCTTGTCAAGATTTTCTTCATGTTGCTCAGGCTCAGCAACAGAGTTTGTATTTGTGTCATCAATAGGCATAGGCTGAGAAGTAGCCCTGGTTGCTTGATCAACCTCATCACCTCCTTCAACAGTCTGGTGAGCATCTGAGAGTAACTCTGTATGTGATGCTACAGTTTCAGAAATGACAGCTGTAGGTTGATCAGCTGCACCAGTTGCTTCAGATTGAGCAAAAATAGATGAGATAGGATCAGAGAATGGCATGAATAAATCAAGAGTATCATCCATTGGAGAAAAGCCATCTCTATTATCCTCTTCTGCAGGCATTTTATCCTCTGCATGCATTTCAACCTCTGCAGGCATTTTATCCTCTACAGGTATATCTTTTTCAGCCTCAACAGTAGGTGTTTGCTGTGAAACCACCTCTGGAGCTTCAACATTTTCACCATCAGAATCAGAGATTACTAGTTTTCTTCTCTTAGCCAGAGGCACTTCATCTGAATCCTCTTTACTAGATTCTGCCACCACAGAGGGTGATTTAGGTCTTTTTGCTCTTTGAATCTTTCTTCTAGCATAAATAGCTCCAGGAGATGTCTGTTTTGCTTTGGTGTGTTTCTCTATTGTCTTCTTAGCTCTTGCATGTCTTTCAGTAGTTGCTGCTGATTGCTTTACTCTGCCTCTTTTTGCTTTAGGCTGTGGTTGTGGTTGAGATTGTGATGGTTCAGTGTTTAGTTGTTGAGTTTGTTAAGATTGTTTTGTGATTGGAGATTGAGGATTTTGGGTTGGAGCAGTGTTTGTGATTGGTGATGGAGTGTTGTGAGTGGATGCAGGTTGCGGTTTAGGGATAGTGATTTGGTTTGAGGTTGCAGGTTGTTGAGTAGGTATAGTGTGGGTAGGTGATGTAGGTGGTTCAGTGTTTAAGGTTTGAGTATGATCAGTGTTTAGTGGTTCAGGTTGTGGTTCTGGTTGTGGTTGGTCTTGAGGTTGGTTGAGAAAATTCTGCAAAGCAAGTGGCAGAACAAAGACAGGTAGGTTTTCTTTACCAGCATCTTTATTAGTCATATCAGAGAATATTCTCTTGTTGACTCTAAAAGGCTGAATCACATCAGCTTCAACAATCTCTAAACCAGATACACAAGCAGGTTGTTGAGTAGGTACAGTGTGGGTAGGTGATGTAGGTGGTTCAGTGTTTAAGGTTTGAGAATGATCAGTGTTTAGTGGTTCAGGTTGTGGTTCTGGTTGTGGTTGGTCTTGAGGTTGGTTGAGAAAATTCTGCAAAGCAAGTGGCAGAACAAAGACAGGTAGGTTTTCTTTACCAGCATCTTTATTAGTCATATCAGAGAATATTCTCTTGTTGACTCTAAAAGGCTGAATCACATCAGCTTCAACAATCTCTAAACCAGATACACAAGCAGTGAATAGCATTTGACAAAATCGAGCAAAATAAACTGTAGTAGACTCTGACAGTTTATCACCTAGATTCATTAGAACATATCTACCAAAATCAAAATTACTACCATAAAGTAGAGAATACCCGATTTGTAGACTGTCCATTGGAATAGCATCCCAGTTAGTAACCTTCTTCTGGAATGTTCTTGTGATGCAGTCGAAGAAGAAATTCCATTCCTTCCTGAGATTAGGCCTCTTTACACTGCCAAGCTTTTCAAGAGAATCCATGTAGCCTATCTCCTGTAGCATTTGTCTCAATTGAGGTTCACCAACATAAGCATAAGAGGTGTGTGTATCAAAACCCATCGTTTCTCTGACAGTTTGTGGAGTAATCACAAACTCTTGTTCATCATGAGTGAAGATGATGTTTTGAGTCCCATTCTCTCCTCCATCCACATAGACTGAGTTTTGCCAAAAAGTGGCAATTTGAGATGCAGAGAGAGTACTAGGTTCAACCAGAGCTTGTCCAATCTCTGAGTCTCTTAAGAAATTCTGCATAAGATGAAAAGCTTCTGGAACACATTCATGATTGAGTGGGGCTGCATAATTGTTAGGGACAAAACGTAGACCAAAAACAGTGAATGATTTAGAAGCCATTGAATCAAGAAACAAGCAAGAAATCACAATGAAAAGTGTATGTAGGAAAAGTGTTTGCGAAAATGCACAAGTGAAAACTGAGAGAACTGTGATATGGAAAAGTGAGTGGGTGAAAGTAAAAATGAAACGTTGTACACAAAAGTAATTATAGTTGTAATTAAAAATTAAAACTCAATCGTTTGTGTATTCAAGCACTCAACAGTTCCTAGATTAATGTGTGAGTGGGACACAATAATGAGTGAGTGGGACACAATAATGAGTGAGTGGGACACGTGTCATACATGCAGTGCATCAGTTAATCATGCGCAGTAAAAATAGCAATTATCACCGCTGTATTCTTTTTCCTATTTCCAAGACACTTTAACACAATACACTTATTAACAGTTGTCAAAAGCACTATTTACTCCAAAATTTTCAAATTATCCAAATGAAAATTTACCTTAGAGTACTAACCACAAATCAACAGCGTTTGTCAATTCTCCAACTTTATCACCGAAACCATTTCAAAAATTGCACAGTTGTGAAAATATGTGTGTGTGTGTAGCAGAGTTTACCAAATCAATTTTTAGAGCATCTAATTTTTCATAAAATCCATAAAGTAAATCAATAAACACTGAATGCACAAACTCTCATAGTAAACACTGACTGTATGATGAAAGCTAAACTCTGTAGTAATCAATCTATATACAGTAACATTTAATTTATTTTATACCCCCTCTATTGCTAATATATATATATATATATATATTTTATTTTTTTTATTTTTTTTATTCTATTTATTCCAGTAATTAGAGGTTGGAGCCAGTCACCAAAAATTCAAAAATTTTAGCCCTTATCATTTTGATAAGTTCCTGGGTCATCCTAGTCTTTGACTAGTCACCAAAAATCAGAGAATTTTAGCCCATATTATATACCAATAGGTTCCTGGGTCATCCTAGTCACCAACATAATCTCAAAGGAGTATAGAAACCTATATACATTTTCTTTGGGGGTATTGCAGTAAGCATTTTAATCTACCAGAGTATAACTAACAGAGTTTAGAGTTCATCAACATCAGTAGTTATTCATGAGAGGCAATGCACGCAGTATTTATAGACTCAGAGTTTAGGACAAAATAAACTAAGAGATGCTATAAATATGAACCAGTATCATGCTGTGTTAACTTTATGCACAATCTAAGATTAGATCACAATAACTCAGAAAGATTCATGATTAATTACTGAGAATCATGCTTCATACATATTTCTTCATTGGTGTTTCCATTCAGACAATAATCAACTCAGAATTCACAGAGTTTATCAAACTTATTAACAGTGTATGACATACAGGCATGCTGACAGAATTTAACAGAGTTTGACATTGTTTAAAGAATAACATGTTAACAGAGTATGCATAACAGAGTTTAATCAACAGAGATCACTTAGCACTTAACAAATCAAGGAAATATGAGCAACACATTACATAAGTAAAGTTTGAATCTAACCAACATTCCTAGTCAAAACCAGAGACCATTCCTAGTTCATTGACCAGTCTTGTAAATGTAGCTTCACTCAATGGTTTGGTGAAGATATCTGCAAGCTGTTGTTCTGTAGACACAAAATCTAGTTCAATATTCCCTTCTTCCACATGTTCTCTGATGAAATGGTACCTTATGCTGATGTGCTTGGTCATTGAATGATGTACTCGATTACCTGTCATAGAAATAGCACTTTGATTATCACAGTAAATAGGAATCTTACTGTACCTCAAACCATAATCCAGCAATTGATTCTTCATCCACAAGATCTGTGCACAACAGCTACCAGTTGCAATATACTCTGCTTCAGCTGTAGATGTAGAAATTGATTTCTGTTTCTTGCTGTACCAAGAGACAAGTCTGTCACCAAGAAATTGACAACTTCCACTAGTGCTCTTTCTGTTTATCTTGCAGCCTGCAAAGTCTGCATCAGAATACCCAAGTAGCTTGAAATCTGATTCTCTGGGGTACCACAGACCTAATGATATGGTGCCCTTGAGATACTTGAAGATTCTTTTCAC
Source organism: Saposhnikovia divaricata (assembly GCA_036435485.1). NCBI lineage: Eukaryota > Viridiplantae > Streptophyta > Magnoliopsida > Apiales > Apiaceae > Saposhnikovia > Saposhnikovia divaricata. The sequence continues at coordinate 81,746,320 of CM071598.1, forward strand.
AACTGTCAGATGTGGCTCTCTAGGATCTGCCTGAAATCTTGCACAAAGACAGGTTGCATACATGATGTCAGGCCTACTAGCTATCAAGTAAAGAAGAGATCCTATCATGCCCCTGTAGTTTGTCATATCCACTGAAACTCTTGTGTCTTTGTCCAATTTAGTTGCTGTTGCCATGGGAGTTGATGCAGATGAACAGTCAAGCATACCAAATTTCTTGAGAAGATTTCTGGTATATTTTGCTTGATTAATGAAGATACCATCATCTGTTTGTCTCACCTGTAGGCCTAGAAAATAACTAAACTCTCCCATCATGCTCATTTGATATCTGGACTGCATGAGCTTGGCAAACTTCTTACAGAGTTTATCATTAGTAGACCCAAAGATAATGTCATCAACATATATCTGAACTAAAAGGAAGTCACTCCCAGATTTGAAATAAAACAGAGTTTTGTCAATAGTACCTCTGTTGAATCCACTTTCTAGAAGAAATTGAGCAAGTGTCTCATACCATGCTCTTGGTGCCTGCTTAAGTCCATATAGTGCCTTATCTAGCCTGTAGACATGGTCTGGATATTTTGGGTCCACAAATCCTGGCGGTTGTTCAACAAACACTTCTTCTTCAAGCTTCCCATTCAGAAAAGCACTTTTCACATCCATCTGGAACACTTTGAATTTCTTGTGAGAGGCATATGCTAGAAAAATTCTGATTGCCTCCAATCTTGCAACTGGAGCAAATGTTTCATCATAGTCTATTCCTTCCTGCTGTGAATAGCCTTTTGCTACCAGTCTAGCCTTGTTCCTTGTGATAACACCTTCACTGTCAGTCTTGTTTCTGAAAACCCATTTAGTACCAACAATAGATCTGTTCTTTGGCCTTGGTACAAAGGTCCAAACTTCATTCCTTTCAAATTCATTCAACTCTTCCTGCATTGTTGTTATCCAGTCAGCATCTTGAAAAGCTTCTTCCACTTTCTTTGGTTCATTCTTAGACAAGAATGCATGAAACAAACATTCACTTGCAGTGGCACTTCTTGTTCTCACTTTTGCATCTGGATCACCAATTATCAAATCAGGTGTATGTGATTTAGTCCATTTCCTAGCAGAAGGCAAATGACTTCTGTCAGCATGTGATCCTCCCCCTTGATCCATGCTCTCCTGATTTTGTTGTGGGATTTCTTCATTTTCCGAGACTCCCCCTGAACTTGACTTCCCAGAGTCAGAATTTGAATTTTCAGAGTTTGAATCATTAGAGTTTGATCCAGATTTTTCAGTTGACTCAGTGTCAATGTTTGAGTCTTCATCTTGATCATGCTCCCCCTCAACTGGTTCTTCCCTTTGTTGTGGCTTAGAAGTTTCTCCAGTGTTTACCAGTAGAGGTTCAGAGTCTGTTTCAACAGAGTTTGTCAGAATAGTTTGATCAGAGTTTACTTCAACAGAGTTTAAATCTTCATTTTCAAAGTTCAGTTGATCATATTCATCTATGTCTTCAAGTCCAGTTATTTTCTTGTCATCAAAAGACACATGTATAGATTCCATGATCACTCTTGTTCTTAGATTGTAAACTCTGAATGCCTTTGTTGACAGTGGATAGCCAACAAAAATTCCTTCATCTGCCTTTAGCTCAAACTTGGTCAACTGTTCAGGATGAGTCTTCAAAACAAAGCATTTGCACCCGAAAATATGAAAGTATTTCAGGTTAGGCTTCTTTTTCTTCACCATCTCATATGGTGTCTTTCCATGCTTATTGATCAGTGTAGCATTTTGAGTAAAACAAGCAGTTTGAACAGCTTCTGCCCAGAAATAAGTTGGCAATTTTGCTTCATCAAGCATAGTTCTGGCAGCTTCTATCAAGGTTCTATTTTTCCTTTCAACTACACCATTTTATTGTGGTGTACCAGGTGCTGAAAATTCTTGCTTCACTCCATTGTTCTTGCAGAATTCTTCCATTGTTGCATTCCTGAACTCAGTTCCATTATCACTTCTGATGATTCTGACTTTGTTACTTGATCCTTTGTCCAGAAGCTTCACATGCTCCATCAGAGTTAATGTAGTTTCATCCTTCTTTGCTAGAAAATACACCCAAGTGAATCTAGTGTATTCATCAACAATGACTAAAGCATATTTCTTCCTTGCTATAGACATAACATTTACTGGACCAAAGAGATCAACATGCAGAAGATGATAAGGATCAGTAATTAAAAATTCTATCTTGCTCTTGAAAGATGACTTCCTTTGCTTGGCCTTTTGACATGAATCACATAGGCCATCAACATTTAACAGAGCCTTTGGGAGTCCTCTTACAAGATCCTTTCTGATCAATTCATTGATGTTGTTTAAGTTCAAATGTGAGAGTTTCTTGTGCCACTTCCAACTCTCTTCACTAGACATTCTTGTAGACAGGCAAATAGCTTTTCCAACAGAGTCTATTAAGAGCTTGATTTCATAAATGTTGTTTTGCCTATGACCAACTAGAACAACCTTTCCTGTAGATTTGCTGATAACTTCACAATATTCAGGTTGAAAATCTACATGATATCCCTTGTCACAGGTTTGACTCACAGATAGCAAGTCATGCTTGAGTCCTGGGACATGAGCTACATTGTTGATGATGACATTTCCAAGATTAATATTGCCATATCCCAATGTTCTTCCTACATTGCCATCACCATAGGAAAATTTTGGGCCAGCCTTCTCCTCATAGTCTGATAGCAGGGCTTTATTTCCAGTCATGTGTCCTGAGCATCCACTGTCCACGACTAGGATTGCCTCCCTGTTGCCCTGCAATCACAAGCAATTACTGAGAGTTAGATTTAAGGATCCAGACTTGCTTGGATCCTTTGACATTCTTAACTTTGTTAGCTTTAGCAGCGGAATTAACATTATCAGAGTTTGAGCTAACAGTATCAGAGTTTACACTTGCAGTATTAACTTTAACCCATTTCAGATTGGGTTTCAGTTCATAGTAATTATGATAGATAGAATGATACTCTCTGCAAGTATAAATGGAATGCCAAGTGCTTCCACAGTGTGTGCATAAAGTCTGTGGCTTAGTTCTAGCAAAATCCTTCTTTACCTCAGACTTGGAAGGTAAAGAATTTATATTTTTGTTTTTCTTGCAGAAATTTGCAAGATGCTTAGTACTACCACAGTTATGACATGTCTTTCTTGGAGCATAACTAGCAAGCATTAGTTTATTTCCTGAAGTGATGCCTACTTTTCCATTTCTGTTCTTATTTGACACTCCCTGTTTCTTAACAGATTTTAACTCCTACAGTTTATGTTTGAGTTGTTTATCTGTCATCAAACCAATATTAACCTGTTTAGCACAAGTTTTTACTGGTTTGACCTTAACAGTTTCTTTTTCATTATCAGACAAAAATTTACTGGCTCCATGTACAAAATGAGGTCTGATTTTAACTTGACTTTGAAGTCTTAGTTCATCTCCCTCATTATAACCTAGACCAACAGTGTCTGTTTGAAAAATCTGTTGAGTGTCCTTTCCAGAATTAGTCCAAGTCCTAATTTTCTTATTTGCTTCCTCCAACTTAGATTCTAGTTGTTTATATTTCTGAAGCAAATCCTGTTCTATAGAAACAGCATCATCTCTCTCTTTCTGAACTTGTTGCATATTTTTTAGCTTTTCTTCAACAATTTTATTTCTCTCTTTGAGTTCAGAATTCTCAGATTTAATCCTCTCATTCTCTAAAGTCTGATCCCTATAACTTATATGCAATGACTTAAGATAAATTCTTAATTGAGAAATGTCATCAATATTATAAGCATAGGTAGTTAGAGGTACCTGATTTTCAGAAGTTTCTGATTCAGTAGTAGCCATGAGAGCATAGTTAATTTCTTCATCAGAATCTGAAGTGTCTGCCCAATCTCTGCCTTTTGTGATGAGTACTTTTCCAGTTTTACCCTTCTTGCACTTAGGAGCATAATGACCCATCTCCTTGCACTTGTAGCATTGAATTTCCGACTTATCCTTCTTCCCAGACTTGGTTTCTTTTCTTTCAGACCTCCTGAAACTTTTTCTGTCTTCATTTTAATCTCTAGAAAACCTTTTCCCTTTCTTGAAATTCTTGAAACCCATTTTCTTGAAGGTCTTCACCATCAACACAGCCATTTTTCTCATTTCTTCTTCATCATCCTCAGAGTCAGATGATTCAGAAGAGTTTGAATCACAATCAGAGTTTGATGATTCACTTTCTGAGTGTATGACCAAAGCTTTTCCCTTCATTTTCCTTCTTGATGCCTCTTTCTTTTGAGGCTTCTCTTCAACCTTAAGAGCAACAGACTTTGCCTTCCTGCTTGATCTCCTGTTTCTCTGCTCCATTTCCAATTCATGAGTTTTGAGCAGCCCATAGATTTCATCAATCTCTGTTTCAGCAAGTTCATAATTGTCTCTAATAGTGGTTGTTTTCACATCCCACTTTTCAGGTAGAGAAAGAAGAAACTTGAGATTTGAGTCTTCTAGATCATACTCTTTGTTGACCAATGACAGATCATTTAGCAGTTTACAGAATCTATCAAATGTTTCTGTCATGGTCTCTTCAGGTTTAGCCTCAAAATGCTCATACTCTTGTGTGAGTATGTTTCTCCTTTTCTTCTTAATAGCAGCAGTTTCTTGACATCTGACTTCAAGAGCATCCCAGAAATCTTTTGTAGTGGTGTAGTTAATCACTTTGTTAGACATAACATTGTCTAAAGCACTATGCAGTAAATGCCTAACCTTCGCATCCTTAGCAATTGATGATAGATCTTCAGGAGTCATGTCCTTCTTTTCCTTTGGAACTATTTTAGCTTCTTCACCAGCAGTTGCAGCAGATAGCTTTGTAGGATTTTGAGGGCCTTCATTAATCCTGTCAAGATATTCTGGATCTGTAGCCTCCAGAAACATAGTCATCTTGACCTTCCACATGGCATACTCTGATGGCCTGAGAATAGGAACCCTGATTGGTTCATAACGACTCACAGTAGTAGAAGCCTTTTCAGAACTTGTAGATGTTGGTAGAGGAATTGCTGACATGATTATTGTTGTGTTTGGATCTTAAACTGTAATAAAGTAACAGATAAGCTCTGATACCACTTGTTAGGCCGAATACACACTAATAATCAATATTAGATGAGAGAATAACAATTAAGATGATTATGCACTTTAAATCTTCTGGTATTAAAAACCCTCTTCGTGATGTAAACTATCACAAAGAGCTGCTAGGTTACAATAAAGATAGTTCGATGCACGATACCCTTCTAGGGTTAACCTAACTGTATTTATAAAACATACAGCTTCGATACAATCTCTAATTGATATTCCTAATAATCAGCTATACAATGATATCAATTACAGATTGTCACACGTCTCTTAAGTCAACTCGATCTCTTTGATAGCTATCTAATCTCCAAAGATCTCGCTTCCATATCAATCTTCAATTGATCTCTAATAACTTCTGTTGACTTCGTACGCGCTGCTTCCAGACAGACTTTACTAAACTCTGTCCAGCTTCTGTAGTCAGCGTTTAACTAAACTCTGACTGCTTCCAGCTAAACTCTGATTTGTCGCTGTAGCTCCTAAACACTGTTTTCATCAATCATTTCTAACATCTTCTTTGTTTGTAGTTGAGTTATCCTCTAGGTATTTGCTTGTTATTGTCTAACAAACAAATAGGGGGAGATTGAAAGGCATATGATGTAGCCTATTTGTATTTCGAGGATACAACTCAACTCAAACAAGAATGTAATAGTAAATAGTATATGTACTGTCACAGGGATCTCAAATGCATAATTGTCAAGAGAAAGAAGACAAAGTCAATCTACCATTTTGAGGTATACTACACTTGAAGAAGTTCATTCAGTTGATCAAGCATCAGTGGAGTAATCAAGATAGTGGTTTCTATTTATAGTGACAAGAGGTTCCTACAGTGGCAGAAGACAGATTATAAAGGTTTGAAAAAGAGTGAAGAAAAGGAAGACATGAACCACAACTTCAAAGTCAATATATGAAGAACAGTCATTGCGGTTAGTCACTCATGAACCAGACCGTGCATCGAGTGTCAACATTAAACAGTGGTTATTCGTCATTAACTTCAGTGGTTCAAGCTATCAAGACTGGTAAAAGAGAAAATCATTGTGCAAGCAACAGAAGTGTTAAATTCATTAACCACAATGATTTTACTATCAAGTGGACAGGCTACGAGGAAAAAGAATTATCATAAAGAAATTTTAAGTGATATATTCTTAATGCTGAAACCCCGGTTAGAATTGTTGTATTTTTTGCTAATCAAAAGGAGTCCGGTTTCAGATCCTCAAGAGACCGTAGCTTACACCTGGACGGGTTATGAGAAAATAGAATTATCACAAAAGTATGGAAAGTGATATATTCTTATAGCTGGAACCCGGTTGGAATTGATATATTTTTTGTTAAGCAAAAGGAGTCCAGTTCCAGACCGTCAGGTAACCGCAGCTTAGAGCTTAAAGATTTATTTATATTAATAAATATTTTATTTAATTGGAAAATTATATTTATAAATATCTAATAATATTAGATATTTATTTTTATAATTTCTGAATTAAATTAATTATTTATTAATTAAAGATTATAAGTTATGCGGGTTAAAAAGCATTTCTACGGAGCCCAATTTATTGGACTAAAGAAATCGGCTGTAAACAATTTTTTAAACATGTAAGAATTGTTTATAAAAGGTGGTGCAGTGGTTGTCGACAAGGAATAAACAATAAAGTAAAGCAAAGTAAAGCAAAAGAGTTATTAAACAAAAAATGACCAGGTTTTATTTTAGATTGTCTTGCCGACTGTCTTGGTGGTAATAGATTGTCTTACCGATTGTCTTGTTAGTTTATTTTTAAACTAACAAGACAATTAAAAGTGTGTCTTGGTAAGCTAAAGTAATTGTCTTGAAGAAGGAATTCAGAAAAGGAAGACAATCACCGATTGTCTTGATGATCATTATACCCGACAGCTTTAAAAAAGGAGAATAAAAATCTAATTTGATTGTCTTGACGATTGTCTTGACAGTTCAAATCAGATTGTCTTTATGATGATCAAAAAGAAAAGTTTCCGACAGATTGATAATCTATTATATATATAATAGGCCAACATAAGATAAAAATAGTGAGATTTTTTAATGTATTGTAATTACTAATTTGACCCTCTATTCTCAAAGTTTTGAAAAAATTGTAGTTGGTGGGGATTGAACTTGGGTCTCCAAGTAATTTAACAAATCTTTCTACCACTACACCACTCAATCACATATGTTTTAAATCATACACTTTATAGATGTATGTGTGTGTTGTGAGACTTTTTATGTAATATGATTACTAATTTATCCCTTTATTCTTAATTTTTTGAAAAAGTTATAGTTGGCGGAAATTGAACTTTGGTCTCCGAGTTATTAACAAATCTTTTTACCACTACACCACTCAATCACATGTGTTTTAAATCATACACATAAAAGATGTATGTGTATGTTGTTTTAGTGAATTTTTTTCTAATATTTTTGAAAGGCATATGACTCAACCTATTTGTAGTTAGAGGATCCTAATCAACTTAAACCAAATTGTAATAAGTAAATATACATATGAACTGTCACAGGAATCTCAAGAAGTATTATCTGTCAGAAGAAAGAAGAAAAGTCAATCTATAGTTTTGATGTCGTACACTGGAAGACGATTCAGTTATCTGATCAAGCCCCAGTATAGCATTGAAGTGAATGGATTCATTGGAACAGTGACAGAGATTTTTCGAGTGATAGTTTGAATGTCAGTTACAGTACAAGAGAATTGAGAGAAGAAACAAACCACAACCTAAAGTCAAAAGTGAAGAAGCATCATTGAAGTTAGTCGTTCATGAACCAGACAGTACATCGAACGTCAACACAAGTCAGTGGTAATTCTTTATTACCTTCAGTGGTTTGTAAGAATTAGATTAATTATTTATTGATTTAATTAAATTCATTTATAATTGATATAAATCATTTAGTTGATTTAATTAAATGAATTAATTCTAGAAGAATTAATTTATTTATTAAATTAATTATTGTATCAATTAAATATGAATTAGTTAATCATTAATTAATTAAATAGATCAATATGACTTAAAGAAAGAAGGTTGAATTATGTCTTGGAGAAGAAAAATTCGGTATGACCTAAATTAAGTCATACCGACAGTATTCAGGATTATGTCTTACCGAGCCATTCAAGATTATGTCTTACCGACCTGATTAAGTCATACCGACTTCCTGCCAGCTGTTTTAAGTCTTACCGATTTTTTATTAAGTCATACCGACCAGGTTTATGTCTTAATGGAGGTTTGTGTAAGTCTTAATGAAGAAAAACTAAGTCTTGGAAGCAGTTTAAGTCATGCTGGAGCAGTTAAATATCCTACAGAAAGCTAGCAAGACTTATGGCTGATACAAAAGAACAGAACAGAGCAGATTAAGTCATAACCAAGAAACAGAGCAGAAAATATCAAATTCAGCAGAACAGAATTCTCTCTCAAGAACACCAAGAACACCAAAGCTTAAACAATTCCCAGAAATTCAAGTTCTTCATCTTTGTAATATTCTATCCGCTAGAACTTGTCTATTTGTGATTCTTGTACTACTAGCGAATTAAGTTTCCTAGTTCTTATCTTGATTATTATTAACTAAATTAGAAAAGTAATGTCGAATTTTCTAATTAGTTATTAACATCTTGATAAGTTGTTATACTGATTTTGTAACACCACATCAAGTTAATATACAGTTATATTCAACTTGAAAAATTGTGTTAAATAATTTCGCACAAATTTGTCTTTGCTAAAATATTATCTAACGGACAAATTTCGATAAAAAGGTAAAGATTGTATTCAACCCCCCCTTCTACAATCTTATCGGACCTAACAATTGGTATCAGAGCCGATTGATTGATACGCAAATCAAAGATCCCATTTTACTCGATTAAAAATCATCCCCGAATTTTTTAACTCTCTTAAAAAATTCATCATGTCTTCTAAAGTTGGAACTGTGAATATTCCCATATATGACAAAAACAGTTATGATATGTGGAAGAACAAAATGTTAATGTTCCTAGAGGTTGCAAATCCTAAATACATGAAAGTCTTATCAGAAGGACCAATAATACCTTTTGGGTTAATTCCTGAAGTTGTCACTGATGGAAAAGTTGTTGCCCCTGCAAGGTTTGTACGCAAAGATTCTTCTGAATACACTCTTGTTGAAAGAGAGGAAGCTGGACTTGACATTAATTTAAGACTGATCTTAATAGATTCTCTAGACTCTGTAATGTACAGTCATGTGATAAACTGCAAGACTGCAAAGCAAATGTGGGAAACCATTGAAACTGTGAATGAAGGAACAGAGGAAGTTAGGGATAATCGACTAGAAATTCTGACATCTGAGTATGAACACTTTCGATCAGCATCCAATGAAAGTATTCAAGATGTGTTTGAAAGATATAACAAACTTGTCAACAATTTACAAATGCATGGCAAGTACTACACTCAGAAAGAGATCAACAGAAAATTTCTACTGTCAATGCCTGTTCATCTAGAACATAGGATTACAGCTATCAGAGAGTCGAGGAATCTAAGTGAAATTACTGTAGAAAGACTCTTTGGTGTTTTAAAAACCTATGAACTGGAACAATCTCAACAAAAGGAGATTTATGGAAAAGGAAGAGTTGCTAATACTTCTACAGCTCTTATTGTTGAGAACAAACAGGAAGTGGAAGATAAGGTTATTCAATCTTGTAGTGTTGACAGTGGCAAGCTTGAAGTTGAAGTTGGTCAAACGAATGCTAGTCCAGATGAAGGAGACTTCTATTCGTTAGAAGAGCTAGATCAGTTGGAAGATGAGTCCATGGCTTTGTTGGTAAGGAAATTCAGTAACTTCAGATTCAGGAAGAATCCCAAGTTCAGGTACAAATCTAACTATAACAGGTTCCAAAGAGGAGGTTCTTCATCCTCAAGTAACAGAGGAGGTTACAAAACTGGAACGGTTGAAAGAAGTAAAATTAGATGCTACAACTGTAATGAACTTGGACATTTCGCTACTGAATGTCAGAAGCCAAAACAAAACCAAAGAAAAGACTTTGGATCTGAGAAGAAGAAGACAGGTAAAGCCTATGTGGCTGCTGGAAAGAGCTGGGATGATACAGACTCTGAAGAAGAAGAGTATTGCAATCTTGCCCTGATGGCAAAATCTGATAACTCCAGTGGTACTTCATCTGAGGTATCATGTACTGAAAGTCAATATATTTATCAACTTAGTGATTCACTAGGTTGTGCTAATAGAGAGATTGAAAGGATCAATTTGTTAAATACAGATCTTAGTAATCAATTATCAGAATTACACGATGTACAAAATTTCCATGATAAACAAAAATCAGAAATAAGAATTCTAAAAGAAATTGAGAGGTCTCTAGCGTTGATAGTGGTTCAACAACGTGAAACAATAGCTGAGCTAGAAATAAGGGTTAGTGCTACTTCTAATTCATGTAAAGTGGCTAAAGAGTTGTTTAACCAACAAGCTATTAATCAAACCGTAGGAATTGGGTTTGATTATAATGAAGCTATTGGACGAAAAAGCATTATTACCCCTAATCGTGTCAGTGCTGTAGAAAGGGGTATTCCAATAGTGCTTAAGGGTGTTAGTAACCCACTCTTTAAGACATCCATAGCAGAACCTTTGGATACAACATCTTTAATCATTAAGGAAGAGATGCGCATTGAGGATTTAGCTAATGGCGTAGTCTTAGAAAGTAATCAAGTTGTTAAAAATGATGAAGATAGAAAGTCTGTGTTTAAGAAAACAGAAAGAGTTGGTGAGTCTACTAGTTCCTTGAAAACTAGTAGTAGAAGTAACAACATGAATAAATGCAACAACATATCTACCATGCATGCCATTCCTGTTATTGAAACTGCTCATAAGAAATGCAATGCTGTTAATTGCATGTCTTGTGCTTTTAATATAATGTCTGCTTACTTTAACGGTAATCATGCATGTGTTGATAAGAATGTTCCTAGACAGCTTATGAGCAGAAATAAACATGTTAGATCCAGGACTGTAACACCACCTAATTCTAAGACTAGGACTTCAAGTCCTTCTCAGGATATGGTGAAGACATGGTTACCCAAGCTGAAACCAAAACAAGTTAAAGCTGTTTACAGGGTTAAATGTCGAGTACCTGAAGAAAATGTTGTTAAAATAAAAAGTGTTGCTTTGCCTGATAAAGGCCAATTCTTTAAGTATTCCGGACCCAATCAAATTTGGGTTCCGAAGAAAGTCTAACCAATTTGTCATTGCAGGGTTTAAAACAGGTTGATCGAGTCATGTGGATTCTGGACAGTGGATGTTCAAGACATATGACCGGAGATAGAGCCCTGCTGACAAATGTGGTGGAGAAGGCCGGCCCAGTCGTTACCTTTGGAGATAACAGCAAAGGTAAAACTGATGGATATGGCATATTAGAAGCTGGAAATGTTATCGTTGAAGATGTCTCTTTTGTGAACGGCCTTGAGCACAATTTGCTCAGTATTAGTCAATTCTGTGACAAAGGTTATGAAGTTCATTTCAACAAGAAGAATTGTATAATATCACACAAGAGAAATGAAAGGCCGCAGTTGACTGGAGTAAGAAAAGGAAACTTGTACATAGCCAATATGAACTCTGGAAGCACAGAAGAAATTAGATGTTTTTATTCAAAGGCATCCACTGATGAAAGTTGGTTATGGAACAAGAAACTTTCTCACCTAAACTTCAAAACAATGAATTCTCTAGTTAAAAGAGAGTTGGTGAGAGGTTTACCTTCGATTGAATTTACTCAGGAAGGTCTATGTGATGCTTGTCAAAAAGGAAAGTTAAAAAGGGCAACTCACAGAAGCATTAACACATCATCAATAACTGAACCATTACAACTTCTCCATATGGATCTGTTTGGTCCAGTTAGTGTGATGTCCATGTCAAGAAAAAGATATGCTTTAGTGATTGTTGATGATTTCTCAAAATTCACATGGGTACTATTTCTGAACTCAAAAGATGAAACTCCACAACTGGTAGTTGATCACATTAAGTTAATTGAGCTGGACTCTAATCGTCCAGTAAGAGCTATAAGGTCAGACAACGGAACTGAATTCAAGAATGCAGTTCTGAATGACTTTTGCACTGAAAAGGGTATAACTAGACAGTACTCGGCTCCAAGAACTCCTCAGCAAAATGGGGTAGTTGAAAGAAAGAATAGAACCTTGATTGAAGCTGCACGTACTATGCTAAGTGAATCAAGGCTTCCTTTGAGCTTTTGGGCTGAAGTTGTCAACACTGCATGCTATACCCAGAATCGAACACTTATCAATAAAGACTTAATGAAAACACCATATGAAGCTCTACATGACAAGAAACCAACTCTCAAGTACTTCCATGTATTTGGGACAAAATGTTGTGTGATGAAAGAAGGAGATGATCAAGGTAGTAAATTTGAAGAAAAAGCACATGAAGCAATATTTATTGGTTATACTAGAAGAGCCTACAAGGTGTATCTCATTGATCAACAGAAAACTATGGAAAGTGTCAATGTTACATTTGATGACACAAAACTCCCAAGTATCCAAAATGAAGATCCATCTGAAAAGCTTAAGTTTGATGACATGTCAGACTCAGATTCAGATGATGACAATCAACCTGACGTTGTTGCTAATAATAATAATCCAAATGTTGGTGGTAATGATCAAGGTGATGCTGGTGAAAACAATGATAATTTTCACGACACCACTGATACTCTTGAACCATCAACAAGTCAAACTGGCAACAACTCAGGGGGAGATAATGAAGGGTCAACAAGTCATACTCAACATCATACTAAAGATCAAGGTGAATTATCAAGATCAATTCTTCCCAGACAAACTGTTTGGAATAGAGCTCATCCTTTTGAGCTGATTCTTGGTGATCCAGATGTTGGTGTGAAAACAAGAAGAGCTTATCAGAATCAATGTAACTATTCTGGGTTCTTGTCTGTCATGGAACCTAAGAAAGTAGAAGAAGCTCTATCTGATCCTGATTGGGTGATTGCTATGCAAGATGAACTCAATCAATTTAAGCAACTAGAAGTATGGAAGCTGGTACCCAGACCTAAAGATACAAAAGTGGTGGACACAAGATGGGTATTCAGAAACAAACTAGATGAAGATGGCACTGTGATAAGAAACAAAGCAAGACTGGTAGCTAAAGGTTATTCTCAAGCTGAAGGCATTGATTATGACGAAACCTATGCTCCAGTGGCAAGACTTGAGGCCATCAGAATATTCTTGGCATTTGCATCCTATTCAAGATTCAAAGTTTATCAAATGGATGTCAAGAGTGCCTTTCTGAATGGTAAGCTAGATGAAGAAGTGTATGTAGAACAGCCCCCTGGTTTTGAAGATCAAGATCATCTGGACTATGTCTACTTTCGTCACAAAGCTATCTATGGTCTTAAGCAAGCCCCAAGAAAATGGTATGACACTCTCTCTGAATTTCTATTAGAAAATGGTTTTATAAGAGGTGTCATAGACAAAACGCTCTTCACTAAAAGACATAAGAATGATATAATACTAGTCCAAGTCTATGTGGACCATATTATATTTGGGTCTACTAATGAGCTTCTTTGCAAGAAGCTTTCTAAGTTAATACAGGGTAGGTTTGAAATGAGCATGATGGGAAAACTGAAATTCTTTCTTGGATTACAAATAAGTCAGAGACAAGATGGAATATTTATTTGTCAATCCAAGTACATCAAGGAGCTCCTCAAGAAATATCACATGGAGGAGTGCTCATCAGCAAAGACACCATCAACTATAGCTGTCAAAATTGGTTTATGTGAAAGTTCTGCCAAGGTAGATATCATAGGCTATAGAGGTATGATTGGCTCATTGCTTTACCTAACTGCTAGTAGACCAGATATAATGTTTGCCAAATGCTTGTGTGCAAGGTTCCAAGCGAACCCTAAAGAAATCCATCTCACTGCTGTCAAAAGAATCTTAAGATATCTAAAGGGTACGCCTAATTTAGGCATCTGGTACCCTAATGAATCTGGTTTTACTTTAATTGGATATACAGATTCTGACTATGCAGGAAGTGTTGTAGACAGGAAAAGTACATCTGGGAGTTGTCAATACCTAGGTGGAAGATTGGTATCCTGGTTCAGTAAGAAACAGCAAACAGTTTCCAACTCTACAGCCGAAGCTGAATATATAGCTGCTGGAAGCTGTTGTGCTCAGATCTTATGGATTAGGAATCAATTAATGGACTATGGCATTGTATTGGAAAATATTCCTATTTTATGTGATAATACAAGTGCCATAGCAATCGCCAGCAATCCTGTGCAGCACTCAAGGACAAATCACATATTGACATAAGGTATCATTTTATAAGAGAGCATGTAATGAATGGTACAGTGCAACTACTATTTGTAGGCTCTAGAGATCAAACTGCAGATATTTTTACTAAGTCGCTTAATGAATCCTCATTCACTAAAATTGTTAGTGAATTGGGTATGTTAAACAGTCCTAGTAATTAATACTGTTAATATCTGAAATTTGATCTTTAATAATTTTGCAAGTGATTATTCTGTGAATATTTGTTGTTTGAAATCACTTGTATAATTATTTTACCATCTGATTTTCTTGCTTGTTTAGTTATTTTTCACTCTGTTTATTCATATTATTTAATACTTCATACTTCTGTATTTTTAGAATATTTGTAGATATTTATTTCTATTTTAATAATTAATTTATCATATGTTTTGTAATGTTTGTCCTGTTAATATTGCTTTGTTTTCGTTAATAGGATAGCATATGGTATTTATAATTATTTTTATTATTTGTTTAATTTTCTATAATATTTTTAGGCTTAATGGCCTTTTAGCCCTCAAAGTTTCCACTGATATACCCATCAGCCCTCAATATTTCAAAACGTTCCTTTTAACCCTCGAAGTATCCATAAAGGTCCTAATAACCCTTAAACCGGTATAAAAAATAAAAAATAAAAAAACGGTATAACTCGGATGGGCAAAAGAGACATTTCACAAACCGATACCGAGGGTTAAAAGGTATACTTTAGATACTTTGGGGGTTAAAAGGTATACTTTAGATACTTTGGGGGTTAAAACGTATAACTCAGAAACTTGCATAGTCAAAAGCGACATATTTGAAGTTTGAACATAAAACAAAGTACTTGAGCAAGAAGCATAACTGTAAAGTAAAAGTGGGATTCTAAATCTGTCTCGGGAAGGATACTGAGTTTTATTTATTTTGTTCCAGTTATGAGTAAACAAAAGGCTGAGTACCTTCCTCCTAGCAAATGCATGCAGAATCAGGGTCTTGAAACCACCTGCCAAGGCAACCGCAGGACTTCACCTTCATATACAGAAAGTTGAAATTTACGCAGCTTTGTCATAGCACTTGTCATCTATAATTCTACTGCACGATCAAAGAATTTCCGGAGAACTGCAGCAAGGAAATAAAATTCAATACCATTTTTAATACATCTACTGAGGCACAAGTTACAAATATTTAGGAGAGATCTGTAAAGATGTAATAGAGTCAAAACATAAAAGCTTTGTAGAGGTCGGTAAGGAAAATAGTCAAAAGACGATAAACATCAATCTCCAACCCTCAGTCCCTCACTTGTTCACTAATTATGCAAATCCTTAACCCTATTCTCCAATTTGATTTTCTTACACACATTCTATACAAACATCTTTTGGACTTGTTCAATTCAATTATGTCATCAATCTTTTCTTTATCACCAGATCTTTTATCTTTACGCTCAAGTCTCAACCACCGTTGTATCTAGACCTTTAGGGAAATCTTTAAGATGTTTTGAAGCAGCTATGAGATGTTTATTCAAATTTTTGACCATGGATGTCTGTCAGGAGGCCAGATTTGAAGATCAACTAAAATAAAGTACACAAAGTTTAGTGTAAATGAGAATGCTTTTCCATGATGATCACAGGGACCCTTGACATGACTATATACTTAAATTTGATGCCAAGTTTACATACAAAAGTTTACCCGGGCAACATATTATAGGGTATACGGATACATACTTGAACAAAAGAGGCAAATGAGTCATCTGGTCGAATCTGACTTCACAACTTGGACTTCCTGTGAAAGTAGATTGTATCTGATACTCAAGTCATCAAATATTTTCTTCATTTCTATGACCAGTTCGGATCTTCGCCTGATCTTCTCTCCATAATCTTGGAAGTTCATTGTATGATTGAAAAAGAGTGCCATCTTTATCTTGTTTACATTCTCAATCTCCTTTACTACCATATTGTGATTGGGATGCCAGTATTGGGGAGTTCTCTCTAAATACCTGGAATGATTAAACGGGTACTGAGAACAACTGATAAGAAACGGGTATTGTTCATCAATGTACCTTCAGACATATAGTATTAAAATTTCAATAGAGTACTCTGGACAGTGGAGAATTGGAGTAAGAAATGGTCTTAAGACAAATTTTCTCACTTGGAACCAGGCTGAGCCACATTCCTGTATATGTGATAGGCAGCTGCAATTGCTTCCATCTCATTAGTTATCTCCTTATCAACCTGTTCATTGTTGCCATAGTAATCACTTTCATCTAGGGAACTGGAAATGGTGGACAACCCTGAATTAGATATTACATCCACCAACATCTTCATCGTCCAAGCAGAAACTTTTTCTTGCTTCATCTGGTACAGCTTGTTCATGTCAATCACAGCTTTTTTGGTCCCTTCTTTCGAGGGTTTACCTTTCTTCGTGCTTCGGAAGCTTGACTGGCACTGTTTGTTCTTCCTAGCATCCCGAGTGGCAGTGGCTGATCGAAGAATGAACAAATGAGCAAAGAAACAATAGTCCGGGTTATATAATCTAAAACCCGAGTGGCAGTGGCTGATCGATCGACCCAATTATTGAACAATGAAAGCCAGGTGATAAGAATCAATGTCAACCAAAGGCAGACCCGGGCACTATTCTTTAAACTGTGAACGAAATATAACACTTTCTTCTTAAACAAAAAGTTCAATTCAATCACCAACACCACAAAATGCATAACCCAATTAGTAAATAACATACCAGAAAAAGTAACCATTACAAGCAAAGACCATTTCCACACCTCCAAACCCCAAAACCTTTTATGCTTCAAATTATCAATAGTCAAGCATGAAATCAAGTTTCCTAACATCACCAAAAACAATATCCATTCTATCAAAACCTTAATTTTCACCCTCTTATACTTCAACTTATTTCTGTCACTCACATTTTTGTAAATCTCTTCGTCCTCATCTACTCCTCCAACACCTCCGGGAGACGCCATCAAAGGCGTCCTCGGAGTATTTATGGAAGAAGCCCTATTCATTTCTTTAAATGAAGTATGAGTAGAAGCAGCTCTAGTATTAGGCGAGGCCTGAGTAGACATATTTCTAAGAGGCGAGTTACCATTTGTACCAGTTATATCTTTTAACCTCAAAGTATCTAAAGTATACCTTTTAACCCCCAAAGTATCTAAAGTATATCTTTTAACCCTCGGTATCGGTTTGTGAAATGTCTCTTTTGCCCATCCGAGTTATACCGTTTCTTTATTTTTTATTTTTTGTACCGGTTTAAGGGTTATTAGGACCTTTATGGATACTTCGAGGGTTAAAAGGAACGTTTTGAAATATTGAGGTCTGATGGGTATATCAGTGGAAACTTTGAGGGTTAAAAGGTCATTAAGCCATATTTTTATTATTTTTATAAGTTAATTGTATATTTTAGAGTGTTTTTAATGTTTGTTTAAAGTAAATATGACTTAAAATTAGGAAAAACCATCAACATGACTTACAAGAAAATCGGTATGACTTAAACAGGTTAAGTCTTACCGAGTTTTTGTTAGATTAAGTCATATTCTCAAGTTTGATAACATTAGGTCTTATTCGAGTTTTTAAATTAAGTCTTATCAGTTAAGTCTTATTAGATTTATTAAAATTAGGTCTATGTCTGTAATTTAAATTAAGTCTTATTCGGTTATTAAGTCTTGTACATATAGGTCTTAATAGAATTAAGTCTTAATTACCAGTATATAATTAAGTCTTATTCCAATATTATTAAGTCTTATTCAGCGTTTTAAGACATGTAAAGTTTAAGTCTTATTTTTAATTTTAAGTCTTAATCAGTTAGTGTATATATAGTAGTTAGTAGTTTTTAGTCATGTTAGTTTAAGTCTTTCTCTCAAGTTAAGTCTTAGAGAACTATTGAGATACATACATATATATACGAACATACCAATCGTTCATGTCCGATTTTTGTCTCAAATATTGCTGATAATCACGAACTAATCACATAACTCGACTCCTTGTCTGATTATCTACGTTTTGAGTGTTTAAAATCGTGTTTTGGTTCGGTTTTTGAAGAATTTTTTTGTTCGAAAATCGTTAATTACGATCTGATTTTCAGAGCAACTGGTTTCGACTCTTGAAAAACTAAAAATATACGGTTGTTTGTATGTATACAAGAATCATTGTGTGAATTTTTCAGAATTTTTGGAGAAAAGTTAATTATTTCGAATTTTTAATTAATTATTAATTCGAAAAATTAATTTTTAAATCATAATTTTGTAAAATCTGAAATTTTCAAAGAAATTAAATATTGATTTAAATGGCTGATCGATTTGAAATTATTAAACATAATTTAATCGGTTATTTTGATCCAGAAAAATGTTCAGTTGAACGTTTTCGACCGTGGATTCGATTTTTAAATGAAAATTCACTGGTTCGCACTGCTTTGAGCTTGGATGCTCCATTGAAAATTGAACCTTTGCGAATCATGTGTACTACTGCTGTCATTTCTAATGATAACAGATCATTTTTCTTCTCTGTAGGAGACAATCAGTACACAGTGAATGAAAATACAATAAATACGGTCTTAAATTTTCCAACTGACAATTTCGAAGAGTTACCATCAGATCAAGAATTGATAAATTTTTTGAATGGTGTATTCTATCAAGACAGTCCTGATCAAACTGTCTGGAATAAAAAGAACTTTGTTCAGGAATGGGACTATCTGTTTGACACATTAGCTAGAGTCTTTGCCAATACTACTAAAGGGAACTTCGGGGTATTACCATCCTTCTTGCAGCATATTGGATATGCAGTTGCACATAACCGAAGAATTAATATTGGTAGACTTCTGTGTGTTCCTATGGTTAGAAGAATCATTAATGCAAAGAGGAATTTTGATAATGGACAAAAAGTTTCATGCTATTATCCAAGATTCCTGTCATTGATTTTTAATCATCTAGTGGAACTAGAAAACCAAGCTCAATTCCTGAATGGAGAATCACTGGCGTCAGGTAAACCTACTACCAGATTGTTCACTGAGTACAGCAACAAGCCTAAATTCACAAACATACCTGTAGTTGTCACCCAATACATGTCAAACTTTATACAACTACCTGTTATTGAACCTGTACCACAACCTGAACAACCTGAACAAAACCCTGAACCACCAGTGGAAAACATACTTGTTGATAATGAAGTTCAAGGCAATCAACAAGTTGAACCTGCTCAGCAAATTGTTCCTCAGCCACCTGCACTTGCTGTTGAACATCCAGTGGAAGAAACTGCATTTGTTCCTGAACCTGAATTAAATCAACCTATCTTATCAGAGACTATCGCAGAATCAGCTGACCAGGTATTGTCTTTTGTTCCTCAAACTATTTCTACTTCTCAATCTATTTCTGGAACCCAAGTGGTTGATAGGGCTGACCAAGGGATTGTAAGACCGCAATCTCTAACCCCGGTCATCGAGCCAAACACTGAATCAACATCACTTAAAACCTTTCACTCCAGAAAGAAAATTCCATTTCAAAGATCAAAGAAAAGAAGAAATATAATGAGTGAACCCACAGCTCTGCCTCTACAAAAGAAAAGTAGAACTGATTCAGAAGCAACTGTAAGCCCATCCGTATCTTCTCAACAAGATATGGACGTTGATATGGCCATGCAACAGTTACTAGGATCATCCTCTCAACAGGATGATACTATTGAAATTCGCCATAGGGCCATGGCATCCTGTAATGTGTCAAGCACAACCCCTTTATTATTACTAACAATGGGAGAACAAATAGATTATGATGCAAATAGGGACACATTGACAGGAGAGCACATAGAGTCTGAAACAGTGCCTACCATAGTTACGGTAGAAGAGTCTTCACAGACTTCTGAGGGAAATCTTGGTTCCCTGCCAACTTTAATGGAACCATCATCTCCCCTCCTAGGAGAAACATTCCTAGATCCCTCAAGGGAGTTTCCACTCACAGTTTCGACTGAAGAAAGTGGAAGGCAACTTGATCAATCTACTACTGAAGCAATTCAGATTACAAATCAAAATGTACAAGTGGAATTGATTGAGGACAGGGATTTGCGAACTCCCATTGCACCACCACTGACCTTCCCAGAGGAGGCTAGGGTGATTTTAACTGCAGGTACAAATCTGGAAGCAGCTCAGGAAATTGAGAGGAGTGATGTGAGGAATACCATAAATTTGAGTGAAACACATGCACTTCAGGTGAGTGGATCTCAAAGTGAACGTCAGGTGAGCGCACACACTGACACATACACTCTCTCACTATTAGAAAAGATAGCTACTTTAGAGAAAGAACTTGCAGTCAGCAAGGCTGAAACAGAATTCCTTAGAGCACAAGTGGGTGAGCGATCTTCTTCATCCACCTCTGTCAACAGTCAGCTTGCTGGAATCAAGAAGGAGATAAACTACTTAAAGACATCTTTCACCAAGAAGATAGATTCTCTCGAACTCTCTCATGAAAAGGCACTTGATGACTCTGGAGATATTACTGTTGCTCAAGACATGTTAATTTCTGAGATTTCCATGAAAGTTGACACTCTACAGTCAGAGGTACAGCACAATCAGAAATCTACTGATTCTCGTCTGGACCAGATCGAAAAGCAAAATGCACACCAGGCTAAAGGGTTAAGACATCTGTTTAATCTTGTAAGTCAAAGTCGCAAACCTACAAATGAAGAAATTGAATTCTTTACAAGTAAGGGTGGTGATGATGATGAACAAGATCCTGAAGCTGGGGCAACTGATAAATCTGTAGAGGATTCCTCAACTAAGGGGGAGAAATCAAAGGGGTCACAAGATAAAACTAAAGAAAGAGAGGGAGAGGGAAAATCTGGAAAATCTGACCAAAGTGAAAATAGGAGAGATAAGAGGAAGAAAGTAGTTGAAGAAACTGAAGAAGAAATTCAAGACAAGAACACAGGTTATTATTACACGGGTGAACCGGATAACTTCGATGTTTTTGCTGATCTTGAATTCCCTGATCAAGGTGAAGAAATTTCTGAACCTGATCTTAGTCACTGGGAAGATGAAGGACCAGTGACATCTGAATATGAAGCTCAACAAGCAGAGAAAGAATCTGAAGAATTATTTGCTCAGAGGGAAGCTAATTTGCTAATGAGAGAAGAAAAGCTTCAAAAGTCATTAGAGCAAATTGCACGAAATGAAGAACTTCAGAAAGCTGAACAGCAAGCATTACAACGATTACATGCTATAAATGTTGAGAAGAGAAAGACATATATCAGACTAAAGAGCGGTGACAAATGGGAACGTGCTCAAAAAGTAATTGCTTCACCTCAGAGTTCTGATTATGAAGATCGTCGTCTTGGAGAAATTCTCGAGGAATTCAAACTGGCAAATCCAATTCATGATATGTATATAAAGGCCTTAAAGGTAGAAGTCATCAGGATAACTACGGCATTTGAACCCAAATCTGATGAGCTGGTAATATTTGTGGATTGTCATAAAGTTGGAACTTTCTGAGTATCTATTCAGTTCTTTTATGACAGATCGCTGACAGAGATTTGGGTACTTAGGCCTAAGGTGAGAACATCTTCTGAGCTAGGTGTGTTGTTACATGAGAAGTTCAAAGAATTTGCTGAAAGAGCTGGACCAGAAGTGATTAAGGATCCTCCACAAGTAAAATTTCTTAAGGGAGAGGTACTTCATTCAATCAATCTTCAGACAGATGAGTTATATGAACATCATGCAAAACACTTGGTATATGCTGAATATGCTCTCAGAAATCATGGATTCTTGACTGAAGAAAAGGTAATAGCTGCAGATCACATTCGATCCTATGCACAAACGAATATAAAAGATTACAAGAAATTTCAAGGTGAACTGAGAAAGAAGCTTGGAATTCCTTTAGTCTTACCTCAAGGATTGTCATCAAGAAGAGAACGTCTTGTTGATTCTGATTTACACATGAAACTTCAAGTCACAGATGAGCCAGAAGAAGGAGAATTCAGAAGGGAAGACAACTGAAGAAAAAGAATTGCTCTACATGTTATATCTTTAGAGCTTAGATAAATCTTGATAGGAATTTGTATCATATGATCAGTCTAGAGGATCATCTATCTTGTATTTATCTTTCATGTTTAAATCTGGCAAATGTTAAATATAAACCAGAACTTTTTTTTTCATATTTACTTAGTATTTAAAGTTTTATCTTTCATTTGGTTAAGTTGGATTAGTTGAGGTATCCTCTAGGAATTTGCTTGTTATTGTCTAACAAACAAATAGGGGGAGATTGAAAGGCATATGACTCAGCCTATTTGTAGTTAGAGGATCCTAATCAACTTAAACCAAATTGTAATAAGTAAATATACATATGAACTGTCACAGGAATCTCAAGAAGTATTATCTGTCAGAAGAAAGAAGAAAAGTCAATCTATAGTTTTGATGTCGTACACTGGAAGACGATTCAGTTATCTGATCAAGCCCCAGTATAGCATTGAAGTGAATGGATTCATTGGAACAGTGACAGAGATTTTTCGAGTGATAGTTTGAATGTCAGTTACAGTACAAGAGAATTGAGAGAAGAAACAAACCACAACCTAAAATCAAAAGTGAAGAAGCATCATTGAAGTTAGTCGTTCATGAACCAGACAGTACATCGAACGTCAACACAAGTCAGTGGTAATTCTTTATTACCTTCAGTGGTTTGTAAGAATTAGATTAATTATTTATTGATTTAATTAAATTCATTTATAATTGATATAAATCATTTAGTTGATTTAATTAAATGAATTAATTCTAGAAGAATTAATTTATTTATTAAATTAATTATTGTATCAATTAAATATGAATTAGTTAATCATTAATTAATTAAATAGATCAATATGACTTAAAGAAAGAAGGTTGAATTATGTCTTGGAGAAGAAAAATTCGGTATGACCTAAATTAAGTCATACCGACAGTATTCAGGATTATGTCTTACCGAGCCATTCAAGATTATGTCTTACCGACCTGATTAAATCATACCGACTTCCTGCCAGCTGTTTTAAGTCTTACCGAATTTTTATTAAGTCATACCGACCAGGTTTATGTCTTAATGGAGGTTTGTGTAAGTCTTAATGAAGAAAAACTAAGTCTTGGAAGCAGTTTAAGTCATGCTGGAGCAGTTAAATATCCTACAGAAAGCTAGCAAGACTTATGACTGATACAAAAGAACAGAACACAGCAGATTAAGTCATAACCAAGAAACAGAGCAGAAAATATCAAATTCAGCAGAACAGAATTCTCTCTCAAGAACACCAAGAACACCAAAGCTTAAACAATTCCCAGAAATTCAAGATCTTCATCTTTGTAATATTCTATCTGCTAGAACTTGTCTATTTGTGATTCTTGTACTACTAGCGAATTAAGTTTCCTAGTTCTTATCTTGATTATTATTAACTAAATTAGAAAAGTTCATGTCGAATTTTCTAATTAGTTATTAACATCTTGATAAGTTGTTATACTGATTTTGTAACACCACATCAAGTTAATATACAGTTATATTCAACTTGAAAAATTGTGTTAAATAATTCCGCACAAATTTGTCTTTGCTAAAATATTATCTAACGGACAAATTTCGATAAAAAGGTAAAGATTGTATTCAACCCCCCCCCCCCTTCTACAATCTTATCGGACCTAACAATTTTAATATTGTGACATATTAATAATTTTTGTCATGTTTCGTTTACATTTATTGATTTAAACTATAACATATTAAATTAAAATATCAATTATTGATACATAATATATGGTTTGATAATATTATAAAATTGTAATAACAATAATAATCAACATAATAATAATAATAATAATAATAATAATAATAATAATAATAATAAAAATTACTAAATAACTATTCCCTTAAACAACCTAAGTACTAATCTATACGTATTTTCAATAATACACATGACATCTCTGTGTATACCGCTTAAGCGGGGCAATATTTGGTTTTATATAAAGAAACAATATGAAATGCATAATGTATTTTTTATGGAAAATATTACATATAAGATCAAATCAATAATTAAAGTACTTTATTACTGATTCGAATACACCATTTACTCCCAAGTTCCTATTAATATATAAAAGTATTATTTTTAATGGTAATCGAACGTGGATCATCGAGTTTAATTGTGCATTTTCATACCATCAGACCACATATTCACATATATTTTAAATCATACACACAATATGTATGTGTGTGATATTGATGGAATATTATTAATTAAATATTACTGGATTTTAAATGAGTTTTGGACTCTTTAAAGGTTATCATTTATCGATAAAAGAATTACATAAAATACACAATTGGATTATAAATTGATATTATAATTAATTTGATGGATATTATCTAACAATATATTAGAGTAAAAAATATTGAAGTGTTAACGTAAAATGAAATTTGTATATTACTAAATAAGATACAATAATTTATTAGTCAAACTATTCGGGTCGTAAAAATATTTGGCTTTAAAAAGACGAATTTTACAAATAACACATTACCTTTTATATACAAATTAGTTAATGTTCAATTTAAAATATGGCATTTTGTGGGAAAAAAGGATAATATATTATATATTGTTTATGGAGGTAACTCAATGAAAGTCAGACAAAAACCGGAAGAGAAATAAAGGCAAAGAATTCTTAAAATGAAGAAATTAGAAGAAAACAAATAAAAAAGTTAGAAATGTAGTTTTAAGAAGTAAAAGCGCAAGACCGGAGAAGCTTTAGAAGATTTACGAAGGTTTTTGATTGGAATCAAGACTGAAACCTACATTCTCAGAATGCAGCATCTTGAAGACTATTAAGCTTCTACCTTGAAAATTATTGGAGATCCAGCTAAATGGATGCATCATTTTTTAAAAAAATTTAGGAATGTAGGTGCTTTGAAAAATCGTCTTAATTAATAATTAGACAACACCAATAAAATACTCAAATTATATTCTATGACCTACAATAAAATTAAAAAGTAACATGATTGCTATTAATACTACTCATATTAGTTTCCAAAGTACAAATTTGAACATATTTAAGTAAGTACACATTAACCACATAGACCAGTAACAAGATGAGCTTTATGAAAATCAATTACATGTTTCAAACGATACTGATCATGAATAGTTTAATTAAAAAAATACAATTTAAGCTAGCGACCTGTGCCTCGCACGGGTTTTTTTTTTCTATTCTATTGTTGATTGTGATTTTTTTAGTAGTGTAACATGCTCTAGAGTCTGGGTACTTTGCATCCTGAAATGAGCCGGTGTTGTTTTTGTTGTACATGTATTATCTTTAATTTTATGATGCAATAATTTATGCAGATATGTGGGGAACATGGAGAATCTGAAATCCTTGTATTTGACAAGGTCAAATACAATATAAGCTAAAAATTTAACATAAAAACAAGCCTGCTTCCATTTCTAATAAACAGCGATAACCAGATTTTCCAGATAAATTTTCCACATATTCTCATCTCATAACTGCGTCATAACTCATAAATACAAAATGCATATACATTGTGGCATATCACTAATTTCATGTAACACAAATTTATTTAGTAATATAAAAAAGATTTAGAACAGCTTAAGTAACTAATTTCATATACATTGTGGCATATACATTTTTTGCTCTTCATGTGTGCATAAAATCTGATATGTAAACATATATAAATGCAACTCACAACTTTCGTTTAGTAATTAAACCAAATCACAAAGTTTAATACACATGTTTATATACACATACGTACACACACTCAAAACACTACTCACACTCGAAAAATGTAATTTTTTAAGAAACTAGGAAATGCAAGCTAAAGTTCAAATCTTGGGGCTTCACAGAAACTCCAACAAATCTTAATTATATAAACATATATAAAAAGCCACCCACAGTTCTTTTTTTTTTTTTTACGAAACTGGGGAATACAAGTTAAAACTTAAGCTAAAGTTCAAATCTTGGGGCTTCAGTCTTCACAGAAACTCTAACAAATCTTAATTATATAAACATATATAAATAAAACGCCACCCACAATTCTTTTTTTTTTTACGAAATTGGGGAATGCAAGTTAAAACTTAAGTTAAAGTTCAAATCTGTAGACTTCACAGCAACTCCAATCTATCTTTAATAATATAAATACATAAAATGCTACTCCCACTTAAAAAGTTTCAATTTTTATCAAGAAACTGGCCAATGCAAGTTGAATTTCAAGCTAAAGTTGAAATATTTAAGCTTTAAAGCAAGTAAAACAATCTTTTTCATATAAAAATTCAATCTTTATATTTTAACATATGTGTAAACTAAAATTAAACCAAGAAAATAGTAGCAGAACATATATGAAAGATATATACATACACAATTGATATATATGTGTGTGCATATACTAGGAGAGAAGAGAGTTTGAAATTACCAGGTTAGCAACACAAATACATATATATTAACATAATTTTGTTAACAAGCCCATGCCTTGCAAAATTTACTATCGCTTAAAAGGTACATGTAACAGATTCATGCATACTCGAGATTGACACTAGGCAATAGCTAACGGAGAAATCTCGCACTCACAACACAACATATATTGCATTACCAAGCTAATATTCAAATATGCGCGAAGTCATTAAGCACATCTAGAGCATACCCGTGCCTCGCACGGGTTATAAAGCTAGTTATTGATAAAGCAAGACAAATATCTCAGAAATTGATTGTCTTGCCGATTGTCTTGGTGGAAGTTGATTGTCTTGCCGATTGTATTGCCTATTGTCTTGGCAGTACAAATTTATTGTCTTGGCAGTACAAATTTATTATCTTGGTGGTTCTGATTGTCTTGCCGATTGTCTTGGCAATACAAAATGTTAATATCTTATAAAAAAGGCAGAAGCAATCAGACACAAAAAAGAGAGAGACAACACAGAGCTTCACAACTTCACAATTTTCTCTCCAGAGCTGGAAAGAAAAGACCAAGAGAAATAGTTCTGTTCTTCAAATAAATTCCTGTAAATTATTTCTGAGCTGTATCGTTAAATCTGAACCGATAGAAATTGTTTACTTGTAACGTTGGAACTATCTAGCGAGTTTTTACTCCTAGAACTTATCTCTCGAATTGCTTCTAGCATTCGATCTTTTTATTACAAATATAGAAAAGTTCATGTCGAATTTTCTATAGAATTTGTAATAATTAGTTGGTCATCAAACCATTGTAATTTGTACCCGTGTATTTAGACACACCCCATCAAGTTAATATAAATTTTATATTCAACTTGAAATATCGGTATTCGTTTATTCCGCATCAATTTGTTCTTGATTTAATATTTTAAGAAAAGAGCAAATTCGATTAAACGATATAGTTTGTATTCAACCCCCCTTCTACAAACTATTTTGGACCTAACAGGGACACTAAAACTAAAGGAGGAGCTAAAATCGCATGGCAGACCATATGTTTGCCTTTAGAAGAAGGAGGTCTTTGTATTAAAAATACCAAAGACTGGAACAGAGCTCAGTTAATTCTTCACCTGTGTAAAATCGTTAGAAATGAGAAATCTTTGTGGCCTGTGTAGGTGAACTCTACAGTCCTTAAGCATCAACATTTTTGGACCTTGGTAGAGCCAATAGACTGTTCCTGGATATGGCGTAAAATTCTTAAGCTTAGGCATGAAGCGCTCCAATTCATCTCCTACAAGATTTGCAATGGAATGCACATATCCCTCAGGTTTGACCCTTAGTGGAAAGGTACTTGCCTTACTACCTCTAACAGAGATGCTATTGTTTCTCAGGCTCATTCTAATGCCCAAGCTACTGTTAACGATCTTATCAACTCTGGTGCTTGGAGGCTACCTCTTCCTAATAGCAGACATCACCACAATCATTCTTTAAGAAGTTGGATTAATGAATTTGACTATCCCTCTTTTGATCTCACAGCCAATGATGCAATCTTGTGGGATGGTATACCTATTCGTAAGGTTCGAACTCGGAATATATGGGAGGCAATCCGGTTCAAGTTACCAGCTGTTTCTTGGCATAACTGGGTCTGGCATAAACTCATAATTAATAGATATGCTTACCATGAGTGGCTTGTATTCCATGGTCGTCTGAGCACATTCACTAGACTTGCATCCTTTGGACTCGATCTACCCCAGCACTACTTTCTCTGTGTAGGAGGAATTGAAAGCACTGACCATTTAATGGTAACATGCACTTATAGCTCCTTTGTGTTTGGCCTTCTGGTTACTCAAATAGGACACTACAATCACAATTACTCCACATGGAATGATTTGCTCTCTGCTTGGGGTTCTGTTACGAATGTTGTGCACAAGCATTTACTCCTCCTTGGTGCTCAGGTTGTATGTTATCATGTTTGGAGAGAAAGGAATTCTCGTCTTCATGGGAGAGGTTGTTTTGGCCCGAAGAAATTATTCGAGGGCATTATTATAGATATTAAGGCTAGATTAGCTACTTCTAAATGGTTTGTAAATATAGCTTGAAACTCAAATTGTACTAGTTGGTTAGTCTAGTTGCCATTTAGCTTTTTTGCTTTCTATTTGCAATCTTCTCATTGAAGATTGCTTATAGATAGTCCTCCCCTTCGGTTTGTCATTGGGCATGCGTTAACCCCTCCTTTTTTGCTTGTTTATATATTTATTAGCTTAGCAAAAAAAATATCTATAGTCTACCAACATCAATTTTATCAAATATAATATGTTTGGCAAAGAATTGTTAGTTCACTATAACATGTACCTATGTAGTCGAACCACATTGCAAAATAAATTTATAAATTTTAGGTAAATATGTTTAGCACTAACCTACTTGTATTAGTAAGTATATTTAACGCATATATTTGCACACATATATTCGCACGCACTTAAAATGGGTATATTTAATATAATGGATCATGTTCCAATAAAAATCTTGATTATTGTGAGATATAAGATTCAATTTTAATTATTCATTTATATACATTTTTATTTCCCATCATTCATTAATTTTATTACTATTCTTTTTACTTCAACTGCACTACTTTCGATCATCATCAACTATCACTTCCGGGCACTATTTCCGGCCACCACTTCCGACCATCATCGATAATCATGAACGACACATAAAAATCACCACATTTTAAAAATGTCACCAACATCAAACAAAAATCACCTAAATCAAATTAACAAATTCACCACACCTCCACCACAACCACCACTTATAGCCACCATATTTATCCACCATTTTTGATCACCACTTACAAACAGGGACGGAGCTAGAAAACTGAAGTCACAGGGGCGAGGCTAAAACGATAAATATCACCAAAATATTTCATTATATATAGGGGCAGGGGCAGCAGTAGCCATAAAACTAACAGGAAGCAACTATAACATGAAGCACTTAGTATTTACAGACTATGTAAAAGTTACAAAAATGCTTCTGCTCCCTTATTATATATTGCAAAAACTAGACTAATATATATACACTATTCTAGCGCTAAACGACGAATTTTCATCTTATAAAATGCATCAATGATCGAATCATTGTCAATTTTTTCAGCAATGTCTTTCTCAATGTACACAATCAAGTAATCTTCTAGAAAATAATCTTCCATTTTGTTGCGTAACTTGTTCTTGACAAATTTCATTGCTGAAAAAGCACGTTCCATTGTTGCCGTTGATACAGGTGAAGTTAACACTAAACGAATCAAACGATCAACGAGTGGATATATTGTTAACTTTTTTGTTTTAGCTAGCACTTGGCATAACTTCGAAAGTGTTGTCAAATTTTGGAACTCAGAATGTTGACGAACATCAAGTGCATAGTGTTCTAACTGAAATTTCAAATGCAGCTTTTCTTGTTCCGAAAAATCCTCTGGATAATAAGAAGAAGCTAACATGCAAATGGCTTTAACATCGAATGCACTAAAACAATCTCTCAGATCTAAAGATGAGCTTAACACAAGTAATTCCACTACCTTCTCATTAACTCGGTCAATTGAGAATTAATTGTGGCATTAAATATATCTACCCGAAAGTGGTGCTCAAATGTAATAGAAACTCGATCTCGTCCTCTACCGGCCCGATAAGGATCATTCATGTTAGAAATTTCTATCTCATGTTTTTCACAAAATGATTACACTTTCTTAAACAAGGAGTCACATCCTTCTTCTCGTAATTATTGGAGAAGTGATTTTGTTGTTGTAACTAGACTCATTGCATTCAAGATATCTTTTGACTTTCGTTGCAATGCTTGACAAAGATCATCTGTTATCTCCATGACTTCTTTCATAAGATGTAGAATCAAAACAAAGTTGCAAGATGTCAATAAATCATAAGCTTTGTTAGACTCGGGTTGTTGAATGTAATTACCGGGGCCATTGATAACACATTTTAGAACATGTAAAGTTGCATTGTACATCTTCATCAAGCTTCGTATAGAATTCAAGTGGGAGCTCAAGCTTCGAATGGAATTCACTTGTTCAAAGAATTCATAAAGCGGTACAACAACTTTGGATGCCGCCACTAATGTTAATTGGTGACGATGTGCAAGACAATGAATATAATATGCAAATGGACATTCCTTTAAGAATAATGCTTGTAACCCATTCCACTCCTCACGCATATTGTTAGCACCATCATATCCTTGACCATGAATATGTTGTATATTAAGATTATGTTGGAGAAGGACTTTGCATATTTCATTCTTTAGAGTAGATGATGCGGTATCTAGCACATGAATAATTGCGAAGAAACGCTCTTGAACAAAACCAAACTTGTCCACAAATCATATAACAATAGACATTTGTTCTCTTTTTGCTTCATCTCGAGCTTCATCAACAATGATACAAAACTTTGCATCTCCAATCTCACTACGAATTGCACCTTGTACTTTACTTGCAAAGATAGAGAGAATTTCTTTTTGAATTTGTGGAGAAGTATATGAAGCATTTTTGGGAGCATTTTGTAAGACAACATCATTTACATCTTTATTGTAAAACTCTAGAATCTCTAACATTCGAAGAAAGTTACCACCATTCTTAGAATGTAGACTCTCATCATTACCTCTAAATGCACACCCTTGAAAAGTTAGCCACCTAACTGCATCAATTGAGGTTTTTAAGCGCAAACGGTTGTTTGCAATTTGTTGTAAATTTTGCTTTTCAACAACCCACACAAGATGTTGTGATGGCTTCAAAAGATCACGACAACGTTGAATGGCCAACCGATGAGGGGAATTGGAATTTCCAACATGAACTTAGAACGCACAATTTTTACCATCATTAACTTTCTTCCATGCTAGAAATCCTTCAATAATAAAAGCCGTTGATCCTAAACGTTCATTGGGGTTACAAAATTGAAAACAAGGAAGACAAAATGCACAATCCTTACTTGGCGAATATTCCAACCAATCGGGAAATAACTTGTACCATGAAGTCACAAAGCGTCTACCTTTAGTAATTTTAAAAGATTTATCCAATGGAGGTTTTGGTTGATAAGGCCCCAACATAATATATGCTCGTCGAATCTCATCACGTTGATTTACAGCATATTCAAACATTTGTTGTCTCAATCCCGGATCACGTTCTAAATTAGGCAGGTTAATCTCACTTGTATAGATCAAAGGAGTTGCTTCAATCGGAGTTGTTTGGATAGTAGGAGCTGTTTGAACAGGAGGAGGGGTTCTGCTACTTCAACATTTTGACTTTCAGAAGTTTTAATAAAGTAAGAATGCAGTGTTCGTTTCATTGTAATTATCCTAATTGATTTTATCAAAAAAAAATACAGATAGTAAAGCAAATTATCAATACCCAAGTACTAAGATATTTCAAATTTCTTCAAGAAATCAAGAAAATTGCACTTAAACATCAAAGCATGTATGCTAACAGAGAGATAAGTTTGAGAAATACATACCTGAATTAAATAAATTGACTAGTTGATCAGGTCAATTGAAAATGTAAGAAATCATCTCAATTTTTAGCCCAATTCCCAACTGCTGCAGTATTAAAAGCCCTAAAAGAGATAATTATAATAAGAACAAAAAACTAAAAGAGAGGAGAGTAATATGTTAAGGATTGGGGGGGGGAAAAGAAGAAGAAATAACTTGATTCCATTAAAAATAGTAAGCCAAACTTGATCTGATCATTCTTCATAATCCATTTTCTCGTTAAAAATAGAGTAGTGGGTTTTAGGTTTTACTTTTTAGTTTTTATTAGAGATATAAGTGAATGTCTGATTTATTTTGATGGACTTGTGTGTATGTATTTACATATTTAAATAATATTGTTGACTAGTTCTAATTTACCAATATTCAATTTATATTTTTATATAGTACTTTAGTTTTAGACTTTTAGTTTTCAAGTCTATTATGTAATCCCATGTGGCCATGTTTGACTTTTCACTAAAGTATACACACTTTTTGGTTTAAAAAATGGAGGGGCAAACAAAAGTTACCAACTAAAATATATATACAAAACAGCAAAATCTATTTGTTTTGGGGGGGACCATCGCCCCTGTGTGCCTAGGGATGGGCATCGGGGCACTTCGGGGCCGGGGAGTGCTATCCCCGCCCCCATCCCCGAATTCAAACACGATCCCCGTCCCCGGCCCAATCCCCGTCGGGGATTATTTTTTATTCCCCGACCCAAACGGGTAACGGGGATCCCCGCGGGGAATCGGGAAATTTCATTTTAAACAAAAAAAATAACATTTTATACAATTTTAAACACTAACTAGTGAGTTTGAAACAATTTTTTAAGCACTAAATTAAGATAAAAAAAATATTACTTAAATAAACAATTATAAATAACATGGAAATGAAGTTATTTAACTACTAGAAAGAATAAGATTAAAATATCATTTTGTTTCCAATATAAAGTATTGGAAATTCGTATATATTAATATATATATATATATATATATATATATATATTATAATGTGGTGGAATCGAGTCGGGGATTGAGAATCGGGGCGGGGGTCAGGGATCGGGCCAGGGACACATAAAATCCCGGCCCCGGTCCGCTCCCCGATTTTTTTTGAAAATTGTCCCCGCTCCCCGGCCCGTACCCGAAAAAATCCCCGATTCCCCGCCCCGTTCGGTGCGGGGATTGGATTGGGATCGTGCGGGTCGGGGTGAATGTCCATCCCTATGTGTGCCCCTGCTTCCCTCCGTCCGTGCTTACAAATCACCTAATATCATTTAAGTATAAATAACCAGTAATCTCCATAACCACACAATTACCACTAATCACCACCCTTAACTGCGCCACCATCACCACCAACATCCTCATCATCTACAGACCATCGCTATTTACATAATCATTTAATACATGTCGAAATTATCATAAAATCAACACAAATCAGAAAAAAAAATCACCATAATTTCAAGGAAAATTACCATCTACAGGAATTTCAAATCTAAGTACTTAATCTTATATTTTATAGATCTGATGCTCACCGGAGTGTGCATATTAAGTACCTTCATGGGTAATCAGATAAGATGTGTGGGTGTGTGTGTGAGAGAGAAAAAGAGAGTTACGAAAGATCGATGGTGGTGAACAAGCTAGAAAGAGAGTTTGAATAGTTATCACCTTTTTAAAAGTTGAAATTGACGTTTTAGAATTTTCTTTCTTTTTTGAAAAAATACTTATAACCAAATAATGTAAAACACGAAAAATTAAAAAAAGAAAAATGAAGGAGTAAGAAATGCAAGATTTTATCTTGGTTTACGATGGTACAACTCCTAATAGATCCATCATCTCTACCCACGTCCCCGAACTCCTTCTCGTACTTGAGATTTTCTACCTATAAAAAAACGCTCATTTTAGTAGGTTAAAAATTTTTACAACACTATGTATTTATCTTGGACTTTAATTCTCCATTAACCCCTCAAAATACAACAATAACCCCTACTTGACTTGTCTTAGAGCAAAACATCCCGTTATCTCCTCAAAGTCTCATAGTAACCTTCTCTATAGCCTTGATAACATTCACGGCATTGTCAAAAAGACTGAATCAAAACACATATAAACGTAGCAAAAAAAAAAATTAATAAATACATAAATATTATGCATGCAGGCAGCTCGTGCGCAGGGTTAGTGCGCAGGGTTTTAAACCACTACTAGTCTACTGATATGAAAAGTACTGACTTCATCCAAACCCTCCACCGGTAAAACTGTATTTATTGCGTACATTTACAAATAATAGACAATCTGGAAAAGTAATAAAAGCAAATTATAGAAGATACTTTAATGGGGCTAATACATTCTAATGTAGATTTCCTGGAATCACAGTAAGCAACTTTACACACACAAATCATCTGTACTTTATGGATTGTAATAACAAGATTAGCCCCCTGAAGGTATAGACTATAGAGCTTATAATCTATAAAACATATGCTTCAGACTCATGATTCCATGTATTGAGATACTGGGGGACTTGTTTTTGCCTTCTCAGGACCTGCAAATTTCACACATGATGAGTCAAATATGATTGACACTTGGATAATTTATTGGTTGATTGGTTCAGTTGTCGGAAGTGATTTACAATCCAAAACAGCCTAATTAAGCATAATGAAATATAACAGAGACAAACGTGACAAAATGTTTTCCATAACCTTCTGAGAACAGCGACTTTTTAGAGGTTTCTCATCTTCTGCAAAACAACCTAATTCGAATTTGATTATACAGTCGGCAGGATTCTGATTTTTAATCATGTCAAGTTTGGGTAATTTGGTCAACATTTTAAAATAAAAAACTTTGCTAAAATATTGTAATAGGTTGTGATACTGACTCTTACAAGACTAAAAATAATATAATTCACATCTTATTTGAAATCTAGATTTCTGTAGCATTCATATAAACTAATGTTGAACAGAGAACATTTGTGCTACAGATTTGACGCAACATAAAGGTCTGCAAAATATATAGGACATTCAAAGACATACCTTGAATCCCACGACTCTCTACTTCACGCCATTCTTGTACAAGAGCACAGCAGCAACACATTAAATGTGAGAGAAAATCATCAAAGAACCCTCCCTATGAAATTAGATAAACCAATCAACAAGATATCGTGTTTCCACTGCAATAATATCTAAAAATAATCTGGCCTACTTTTGAATTTCGATTAAGATAATGTTGAAATAATCATTAACTTCTCGGACTCTGCATTACTGTCGGGATTTGCTAATCTACACTGTCTAAACACCTCAGTACATAGGTATTAGGTACAAGATGTGCAAACGATATGAGCATGTCATTGAAATATTATTTTACATATTAAAACTTAAGTCAACTCTTACACCATTTTAAAAAAATTAATTAGCTTACCAGGAGATAAAAGATTAAAAATGAAGCCTGCTCAAGAGAATGATAGTGTAGTAATTTCTTACCTTAATATTGTCATATAGACTTTACCAAGAAACCTTTATCTTAATTGTTTAGCACAGAGATTGATTCTCGTCAATTTAAGGGGTATAAATCTTTGACACTGTAAAATACTAACTACAAAGATATAGCAGCATAGATATGAACGGGAAGGGAAGCCACCAAGTTCAGAACTGAAACAAGAACATGATTTGCGTGAGGAATGTATAAGCCATACCGAGATTTTAAGTGTCTTCCGAAGCTTCCTTCTGACGCAGCAAGTATAACAGCAGCACGACAATATCAGTGAATAAGCCATCATTTCGTTACAGGCTTCTGCAGAAGCTAAATCATCAGAGACACCAAATTAGTGTCTGTATAGTGTAGACCCAAAAATTTGAGTTGCTGCATTTTAAGCTAGAAGAAGCAAAGACTATCTACTCTATCGATGTATAGGTTAAACGACAATAAGATTTACTGAGTTTCGAGAACCCTTTTCACACATTTAATGAGTCTCAGTCATGAAATATTTGCCTACTTGTTCTCAAGAAGCTTACACAATACGTAGTGATCTCATATCGAAGAAGCTTGTAGTTTAATAACCCTATTCACATATTAAATGAAGTCTCAGTCAAGAAATATTTGCCTACTTCTCAAGAAGCATACACAATACGTTGTGATCTCATATCGAAGAAGCTTGTAGTATACTGCTCCTACTAGTCAAAAGAAGCAGATGAAGTACTTACAGTTGGTGATACAAAATCTGTTGATCCGATCAATGAGGTAGATTGCACAGTTTAATTTCATTGTCTATTTAAAACAATCCACGATTGTTCTTAAATTGTAACTCGAGTGCAACATACAGTGGGAAAAATACATCATTTCAAGAGATGCACTAACACATTTACACACATGTACAATATATTTAATTGAATCAAACACAAAACGAATTGCTCAGCAGCCATTCATTTTAACAAATAATATACACCAAGTATCTAGTTATATGTGGCAGCTTACAAATGTGTCTATCATTTGCCACACTCGCAATTCTTGAAAATGTTCCACAAGGAAAGAATAATGTTTTCATACCTGGAAGAAACAGAAAACAAGCTTAGCAGAGAGAGTGAAGTACATGGGTAACAATTTTGTGACATGAATGTCTAAGTTCTAGAACTGTAATGCAAAACCGACTAAAGCAACTGATAATAGAAAAGGAGAAGAACAAATAAAGCCACATAGTCAAGGAAAGAACTATTTGTAAACGTTGATGACAGCCACGTGTAATCTTACTCCAATACTATTATTGTTCAGGTCAGCATTCTCCCCCACCCAAATGCAGAAGGATTTAAATATATAGATTAGACATTCATGTAAGAACAACGTAACTATATTACAAATAAAATACAACAAATATAAGGGAACAAGGGTGCAGGTAGTAAATGAATAGAACACATTTTATGACTGACATTAAAATCAAAGGTTGGACATACACAGAGCAGGTTCTGAACAGCAGCCAAGTAAATCTGAGTTCCAATCTTCATTTCGCTGTGATCCTCTGCTAGACAGCAAATCACGTCCCGATGAAACTGAAGAATTGTTTCTGCACAAAACCACATGGTCACATTAATCCATGGTTAAGAGCTTACAGATGGAAATCTGGAATGAACCTCATGTCTCACAAACATTGGCATCGTTAACCCTAAACATCCACCATATATAAAAGTTAGACACAGATATGTGATGCAGGTTGCAGCAACTATATTTCTGGGATGCTAGTATGCAAAAACTTGAGTTGTCAGATCATCTTCCTCTAATCACCGGTGTGTAAAAAACCACTTACCGTTTAGGGTAAAAAAACGTGTTTCGTGAACAAGACAAGATGAGAAAAAGTTGATTGTATTGTAAATTTATAATGCCTAATTTAGCAACCAAAAAAAAAAACAATACCTTGTCACATCTTCATCACTTTTTTCCAAAATGAGTTTACACATATGCATGTAATAGAAATGCTACCATACAGAAGTAATGAAGGTAATTAGTAATTAAATATAGCTTTAAAGGACTATTGCCATCCAACAGCTAAAGTACAAGAAAACCAACCTTGAAGTTGAGAGTGACTTGGTATTTTTTGTATAAATATCATTGTACTGATCCTTGACGCTACTGGCATTCGAATAACTAGGCTCCAGCGTGGTAGACTTTTTCACAGGTAAATTCTTGTCTGGCGGAGAACTTACCGCAACTGCTTCTGTAACATCAATCAGATGCTGAATCACTTCACACTGACTCACATCCAAATGAGCTTGAGAATGTTGTAGTTCTAGATGAAGCTTTTCATTTTCTTTTTTGATTGCTTCTTTAAAAGGCATGTTTGGGTAGGAGCACGAAAGTGTTTTCTTCAACACAACAGTGTCATGTTTAGAGGGTTCTGGTTTCATAATGACATCTTGAATCTTTTTGTCTTCCTCATCCAACGTATACTCACATCGATCCATGTGTATTACTTCCAGTCTCTCCTGCAATATTAAGTACAAAAATTTGTTTGAAATGAGATTCTCCAGAGGAAGAATACTAATTACTACACTACATTGAAGTTGCATTTGTAGCTATCTATCAGAAGCTAGAACTGATATATCTATCGGAAATTAGGTTTGCTTTTACTATGACATTTATATAGATGTAATAGAAGACAACTTAGCATCATAGCTTCATTCAACATATCACAAACCCGAAAAAAGAAGTCGGGAAAGTACCCTGACTCGAGCATTATCCACTAAAGTGATGAGTGGAATAATTTTCAGATATTGGTCGATTTCGTTCTGAGCCCTTCTAAACTGATACACAATGTTCCAGCCCATAGCAAGCA
This sequence comes from Saposhnikovia divaricata, assembly GCA_036435485.1. Taxonomy (NCBI): domain Eukaryota; kingdom Viridiplantae; phylum Streptophyta; class Magnoliopsida; order Apiales; family Apiaceae; genus Saposhnikovia; species Saposhnikovia divaricata. The sequence continues at coordinate 81,784,883 of CM071598.1, forward strand.
AGTACAAATAGCTCCGGTCTTGACAACTATTAACCAAAATGTATGACCTCCTTAATGCATCCTCAAGATACTCCAGTGGCTCACGCGTCTCTGGATATCTTTTCAGTTCTGATATTTTAAGCTGCTCTAACAAGTTGCCTACCAATTTCAGATGCATAGCAAACTGCCTGCAATTCTTCTTGTGCATCCGAGCTGTAGCAGCTGCTTTAACAATCAGCCCGATTAACCGGACAGCATCAAGACCAGTTAGCTGGGCCACATTTGCAATCTCCCCAAAATGTTCCCAAGAAGCTGCCATCTTTCAGTCCTAAAGATATGCACTTACTACAGTCTCAACTTCAAATTATGCTCATTCCCCAAAACAAACAAAAACCACAGCTTTAAATGACCCTTGGAAGGCTTAGTAGTTGTCTTTGATGCTACTAGAAATTCCTGGGAGAATGTTGTGCAATATGCACTGTAATTACCAACACACTTGTATGAAATTCTCACAATTTTGACCAAGGATGTTGACAATACAACATTGAATTCTAAATGACTAAAACAGATCTTGCAAGAAATGAAGATGAATTTGAGATCCCCCCAAGTCAAAATGAAAATTAACCTGCAATTAAAAGAAGAAGAAGAAGTTAGTCAGTGAAAAACCATAATCTTAAAAGATCAATTCACAAGATTCTCAGTTTCTTTGTATATCAAAGAAAAGCAAGATTGTATTAGACCCAATCTTTTTACCTAAATAAAAGCAATAAAAGAAAGAAAGATAAAGTAATACTCCTATATAGATACATACATACATTACCATATCTATATCAAGAATTGTACACATTTAAAGCTGTTGATATGCAGTGTAACAAGAGCAAAAAGGTCACAATTTAAATGGTGACAAGAGAAGGGAAAGGTTGATATTACCTGTGAGTTGGGACTTGAAAGAAAATGTTAAAAGTGAGAGTAATGAAGACATGAAATGAGATTTGTGCAATGAACAAAGAGAAACAACATTGCTTCTTTCGAGGCAGATTTCTCTGAATGAAATTGTACACAATTTTGGCCCTAATGTATCTGTACAAACACACACACACACACTTTCTTTTCAGCTCACCTTCTTTATTTTGTTTTTGCAGAGACTCTCCTCCTCTCTCCTCTCTCCTCTCTCGTATGTACTAAAATGTTAAATGTATGTCTGTCTATCTGGAACTGTGGTTGCAGCAAGTGCATTACCATTTTGTCAGGCTCATATCGAAATTGGCCTGAGAAGATTATTTTTATTACCAAACTGCCACCGATGTTCACGGACAGAAATTCCAATGATACTTTATATTTGTATATGGTGAACTGGTCGACTAGTCGTATCGTAAGTAGTAATTCGTAAGTGTGGTCTTCATCCAAATTCTATATTCCTGTAAGCAAACCACGTGTTATCGTTGTAATTACACTATCCTTAAGTATATAAGTACAAATTATTCTTCTACATAATATTCATAAAAACATCAACTTTTTGACAGATTGCAAATGTTGCAGACGTAACTAGATTACAAATGTTGTATTTGGGGTTGCAAACCAGATTACAAATATTACAATTCTATTTTTCAAAAAAAAAAATATCTGTAACAAGAGTATTTTTCAAAAACACCCCAATATTTTATATTATATATGTCTTTTTAGTCTAATCGTAAAAATTGAGGTAATGATTTATTTGAAACTTTGGACTTGCTTTAAGTTGGTCATTCATCTATTTTGTAGATATTTAAATTTTTTAGCTTACAACTAATTTTAGTTTAAAAAATTTAAGTACCATCTAGGTACTTTTTTTCAACTAATTTATTTTTGCACATAAAATTTTATATATTTGAGTCATCTTTTAACTCATGTTTTATTCTTTGCATATATCTGAACTTTATACATTTATTTTATGTATAAAACATATAATTTTCTATTCTTTTGATCAATTTTTTTGGAATAATTTCACTTTTAGTAAAATTAGTCAAACACATGCATATAACTTAAAGTTAAAATTATAGCTTTTCACTTAAAAAGTTGCACTTTAAGCTACAAGTAATATTTTTTAAATTAACTCAAACGAGTTCTTCATATTGTGTATAGGTCTAATCTAAATTAAATATTTTTAAAATATAAATATCTATTTTGAACTAAAAAATATAAAATATCTTTTTATGTTAGAAGTAGAATAGTTGTTTGAATGTTCGAATTTATAGAAGAGAAGAGTTCGAATTTATAGGGAAGACACATAATTAGAAGTTCTATTGGAAGTAGAATAGGTATTAATTGATAAGGTATATGATTAAAAGTTCTCTTGGAAATAGAATCGGAGCTCGAATTTATAGAGAATAAAAGTTTGGATTTATAGAAAAAACATATAATTAAAAGTTATATTAAATATGGAAAGGATATGTCAGGTGATCGGAGCCATCGTGGATGTGAGATTTTGATTTGCCGCCCGAGTTCGAGAGGTCGTAGTTGGCTTTTTGTTGGAGTTTTTTTGCTTGGTTTTTGTTTGTTTATTTGTTGTTGGGTGGTGTCTTGATTTTTTCAGGTAAAGTATCCGATTTATCATCGATGAGTTTGATTTACTGGCCTGACGTTTGTTTATTGTTTATGTGATTACGTGATTATAGATTTGTTTCTGATATAATGTACTTACGTTGTTATTATATGATTGATTTTGCTATATTGATCTTACATGTTCCTTTGTAACCGATTTAGTAATTATGTATATTGTTTGAAATCAGTTATTATTATTTTAAATGCTAATTGATTCTTGTTTTTTTATTGAAGTTTTTGACTAATTAGTGATTTATTGATTGGATTTAGGATTTTACTTAATTTGTATTTATTAAATTGATTTCCTGATTAATTTATTTCCTTATTAAATGTTATTTGATTTTTGAGTATTTGATTAGTTGACCTCCTAATTAATTGTTTTTTTGATTAATTGACTCTCTTAGGAAATGATAATCGATTAAGTGTTTCCTTTATTAATTATACTGCTGTTGAATAATTATTTTACTACTGTACCATTATTGGGTGTACCGAAATTGTCGGTTTTGAACCATACATAGGTGGCTATTAGCTGTCGTCAGTGGACGAATTAATGTTTTATGGACTAAGGTATCTAGCCGAAGGGATACTCCTTTTGGCTAGAGTAATGTTTTTTGTTTTTGCTTTTGTGTTTTAAATTTCAGGAAGCAGTTTATATGTGAAGAGATGATGGACGGAGGAAGGAGCGAAAATTTATAAAATGTCTTTGTCTAAGGAGCCTTCTGTGTTTCTTTGATTTTGGGTTTCATGGAGGGTACTCTTTTCCCACTTGAGTTTTTTTCGCAAAGGGTTTTGCTCTTGTGAATTTTTAACGAGGCCTTTCTTTCCCTGCGTGTCCCTATTGTTTGGGTTGAGAATTTTGAAGATAGGCCATGATATTTCTATGGAGTGAAGGTTTTTTTGAAGCAAAGCTTGTGACAAATTGTGATTAAGGAGAGCTGGTGGACAGGCGGTTTTGAGACAACTGAAGATTGGATCAACACTCTTTTTTGGAGTGTTTATTATATTTTTAGTTGCTTTCTATTGTTGTGCCTTACTTAGTGTATTTTTAGTTTTTTGGTGTTTTTCTTTTCGGACTTAAAGGTTTTATTGTCTAATTGTCCGGGGGCAACATGCGTGCCTTTCGATTATATAATAAACTTTTTTGTATGGAAGAAGACCCTTTCTCCGATTTTGTCGGTTATTCTATTTCGATACAATTCATATACGTGAATGTATATTCATGACAAAAAAAAACTCAGAATCCAAATTTTGATTAAAATCCGAAAATATCCAAATTCCCACGAAACCAAATTCGATCAATAAAACTCAGAACCCAGTAACATACAAAGCCTTATATGGCCAACGAAATTCAACGAAATCGAATCAAACAAAACCTCAATTCAATTGAATTAAAGGTTACCAGCGATTTGCTATTCAACGGGATGGAACGGGATGGAACGAGAGAGATTTGTTGTCGATTACGCCTTGCAAGCGTGTCAGATAGTGTTGAGTGGAAATGACAGTGGTGAACGGAGGTGGTAGCGTATAGAGGAGAGAGAGAGAGAGAGAGAGAGAGAGAGAGAGAGAGAGAGAGAGAGAGAGAGAGAGAGAGAGAGAGAGAGAGAGAGAGAGAACCCAGAAGGAGAGACTGCGAGAGAGAGGACGACGAGAGAGAGAGAGAGATAATCTAAAATTATTTATATTTAGTAAATACAACAGCCCAACTATCATTTTAAGCCTATAAATAAACTCTATTTAGTAAATATGAAATTTTACATCAATTTTTAATTAGGTGAAATATCTCTTTTACCCCTGCTATTTTGTACCGTTATACATCTGATACGGTATAGTGGCTAAGAGGTACATTTCTGGAGTTGGAGGGGCAAAGAAATGTTTTAAAACTTTAGGGCTTTATGGTTATAACTGTGCAAACTTGAAGGGCCAAATGGTCATTAAGCCTTTTAAAAATGATAAATATGTAATAAATTGGACAATATGGTATTTTTGCAAAAATAAACTATAAATACAATATTTTTGACAAATTCTCAATAATTTATTAAATTTGCAGGATAAACATTTTTATTAATTGAGAAAAAGAAAGAAATCGATAGAACAATACTAAATATAAACTTTAATAGAGATACTTTATTAAATTAGAGATCTTTAATTTTGAATTGGATATACTTTATAAAATTTACTCTAATTTTGAGGTAGATATACTTTGTACAACTTGATTCCAAATTAACTAAATATTTCACTTTAATAGTAAATCGTAAACTTTATTTAGATAAGAGAAAATTTATATAATATAACTTGATAAAAATACAAAATTTTATTTATATTAGCAATTTGGAAAAAATATAGTTAAATAGTTATTATGTATATTTATATCAAATATAATAAATCATTTAGCTTGACTAAAAATATATCAATTAAATTACTTTTTCTCAAATAAGTCAATTAATCAAAATAAGAAGCATGACAAAGTAAGAAAAAAATTTCAGTAGCCATAAAAAGAACTCAAACCAAAAAAGTCAATCAACTGAATGTTTTATTATTCACAATATTTTAAAAATGATCAAATTTTTTTTCAAATACTTATATCTCAATAATTTAAATTTTTCCTAGAATGACATTAATAAGTTTTATATAATACGGTGCAAGACGAAGTCGGAAGACAATGTCAAGTAACATTCATTTTGATGTACTATATAAATATATAACTAAATCAAGTTACTGAGCATCATTTCATCCAAAACTTAAATAATTAAATCAAATATATATAGTTTTATGTATGATAAATTATATGAAGAACATTATATAAAGAATGTAGAATTGTTGCACCGTTTAATATTTATACTTGGTAGAAGTACTCAACTTATTTTTTTAAAACTTTATTTCTCAATAATTTAATTTATTCATGATATAATATTCCTTTAAGATAATAATTATTTTTCATGGCGACATCGAATAATGTTATAGTACATAACAATATAAACTTATACTAAGTGAATAATTATCAAAATTATAAAAATTATATTTTTACTACACCTTATTGGATGGCATTTCAATTAAAATTTAATAAAAAATAAAACATAAACAAATTGTATATTTAATCAAATTAATGAAGATCATTGAATATAGATATTGAATACTCATCGTTTAGAGTTTTATATCGATAAACGAATATGATCGGATAATTTCTTTTCTTTTATTTATAGCTCAATAATTGAAATTAATTATATATAATTCATATTTAGTCTGACTATAATTTTAAATTCATATTTTAAAATGAGAGACGGCGCCGCGAGCCGACGTCGATCAACTATATAATTATATTGACTTATATTGAGTGATGAATAACCAAATTGTAAGAATTACATTTTACTACAACTTCCTGGATCACATTTCATTTAAAACCTAATTAATAAAATCAAACATACACAAATTATAATACCTAATAAATTTAATGAAAGTGATTGAAGATAAATGTCGAAAACTCATTGTTTAGAATTTAATGTCGATAAAAGAATACATTATCGGTTAATTTTTAAGCCTCATATAATTATTGCTCAATAATTAAAATTTTTCGACTATAATGTTAATTTTCATATTAAAAAATGTGAGACGGCGTCGCGAGGCGACGTTGAGTAACGGTATACTATATAACACATTGACTTATATTGAGTGATGAATTATCAAATTGTAAGAACTATATTTTACTATACATTCTTGGATCACATTTCATTTAAAACCTAATTAATTAAATCAAACATATTTAAATTTTATGAAGATAATCGAAGATAGATGTCGAAAACTCAAAGTTTAGAGTTTTATGTCGATAAAAAAATATTATCGGATAATTTTTAAGCCTCATATATTTATTGCTCAATAATCAAAATTCTTTTACTATAATTTTAATTTTCATATTCCAAAATACGATATGGCGCTGCGAGCCGACGTCGAGTAACGTTATACTATATAACTACATTGACTTATATTGAGCGATGAATTATCAAATTGTAAGAACTATATTTTACTACACCTTCTTGGATCACATTTCATTTTAAACCTAATTAGTTAAATCATACATATGCATATTCAAATTTTAATATTTAATAAATTTAATGAAGATAATCAAAAATAGATGTCGAAAACACAATGTTTAGAGTTTTATGTCGATAAAAGAATATTATCGAATAATTTTTAAGCCTCATATATTTATTTCTTAATAATCAAAATTCTTCGACTATAATTTTAATTTTCATATTCCAAAATGCGAGACAGTGCCATGAGACGGTGCCGCGAGGCGACGTTGAGCAACGTTATACTATATAACTACGTACATTGACTTATATTGAGTGAGGCATTATTAAATTGTAAGAATTACATTTTACTACACCTTCTTGGATCACATTTCATTCTAAACCTAATTAGTTAAATCAAACATACACAATTTTTAATATTGAACGAAGATGATAGAAAATAGATGTCGAAAAATCATTGTTTAGAGTCAAATTTCGATGAAAGAATATTATCGGATAATTTTAAGCTTCATATATTTTTGTTCAATAATTAAAAATTTTAACAAATTAGTATTTAACATATGAAGTATATTAACATTCAATCATATAACTCTAAACCGTATATAACATATGTGAATTGAACAAATTAGTATATTAACATTCAGTCATATATATTTTGCTAAATCAATATAAGTACAATCATATTCCTGCATTGTTGTTACACTAGATTAAACAGGGAGATTGAAATCAAAAGTATGAAATTTCAACTCTTTCTTCTGGTTTAGAATTGCTCCATTGTTGGGGATCTCTTTCTTCCGATTGATAATTGCTTCACTGCCGGAGACCTCTACATGCAATGGACTCTTTAGGGATTTCTCCGATTAATCGATTACAATATAAAATAAACCCGTTATTTTAATGTTTTCTTTCTCTAACACTACATAAATAATTTTTTATGCAATTTCCTAGGAATATGTAATAAATCTATTTTTTTTAAAAAAAGTCAACTTTGTAATTGTACTGGAATGTTTTTCTTTATTTTGTAAGTAAATTGTTTGTTTTCAAAATGTAATTTAATAAATTAATAATATGCTTAAGCAATTTTGATTTCAAATTTTTCCAAATAATTTGTATTTTAATAAAATATATATTAAACGTAATTTAATAAATTAATAATATGCCTAAGAATAATATACTTAGTATTTTGAGTCTAATTTCTATTTATTTCTCTTGGTGATTTCAGGTGCGGTGACATAATAGATGTTTTCTTTTTATACATTAAAGTATTATTGTTTAAACATGCATGTCTTTAGATTAGATAATAAACTTTATTGAATGAATGAATTCATTTTTCTGGATATTGCGTCATTAATATAATTTATGTACAAACTTGAACCCCTGACAAAATAAAAAAAAACTTGTGTTTATATATATATATGAAACATAAAAAGCATTTGCAAAACATTTAATATCTTTTTATAATAAAAACTAAATATATTCTTATAACTTAGAGTCATATTATTTTTTAAATTAAATTTATTAATTTTTAATCGCACGCGAAAGGCCGGCAAAAATCCCTGGTGTGGTAAAAGTGGAGAAGAATGCTAGCAAATTTGACGCAAGAATATGTGAAAAACATAATTGTTGCATCTCACATGTCCGACACCATTATTTACACATAACGTGAAACTGTCTCCTGCCTTTTCCTTGATTATTGCTTTTACTGCTTTCATTAATTGACTTGCCTTTCTTCTTAATATTAATAATTTACCGCACTTAGGGGTCATTAAAATCGAACCGGAACAAAATAATCGAATTGAATCATGTAATGTCGGTTCGGTTTGGTTCCATTTTTTTTAAAATTTCGGTTTATTCGGTTTTTTGGTCCGAACCAAATTAAATATCGGTTCGGTTCGGTTCTTAAGAAAAAAATTTAGTCCAAACCGAATAAACCAAATTATATATATTACATATTTATATTATATACAATCTTTTAACTCGCGGCTCCTTTTATATACTACTTAGACGTGAAATTTACAAAATAATCTTTAGTTTAGTGTAACAATTATTTTACAGTTAAACCTACACAGAAATGAAAGAGATAAGAAATTGACGATTTTTTAGTTGAAAATTCTATTCGAATTATAAATTCTACATATAATTAGTTTTGATTATCAAAATACTTTTTTAAATATTTGAATATAGTTCTACTAACAACCAAATACTATTTTAATAAAAGTGTAGTTGAGATTTTGTCCAAAACTTTGATAATCGGTAGTTTGGTCCTCCGTACGATAAAATAAATAAGAATTGTTAGATCGTAAAATAAATAGATGAAAACCGTTGGATTTAGCGTAAAAATATATTTTATATTTTAATATGTTACAAACTAAAAAATGTATTTATATTGAAATACGAAAAGATATATGTCAATGATTTACATCGTATATAATTAGGTTTCTACATTGAATATCATCATCAAGGTATGTCTTCTACATTGAATAGAATTAATGCAAAAATTCACAATTACATTTTCTCTTGAGATTCTGAGTATTTTCATTTAAATAATAATTATTAAATCATCAATAAATTAAATATATTTTATGAGTTTCGCATGGATTGTAAAATCATCTAAATCTAATTTCTAGATATCAAGATAGAGACCATATTGTAAATATGAATTTTTTTAATACTAATAAAAAAATAAATAAAATTTAATTTAATTCTAATACAAACTTTTTTAATTATAACCTTTCAGATTATAATTTTCTTTTTAAAATTCAATTCTAATACAAATTTTTTTAATTATATCCTTTTTAGATTATAATTTTCTTTTTAAAATTCACTTCTAATGCAATCTTTTCTAATTATATCCTTTTGTAGATTATAATTTTCTCTTTTAATATGATATAATCTTGATCGTCTATTTTCAAAAATATTAAATTCGACGGTTGAGATTACTTTGATAGTACAGTGACCAAAATTATGGATAAAATCACTCTTACGCTTAATATATATATATACACACACACACACACACACACACATACGAATCTAATATGGAGTTGCACTATAGAAAGAACACATTATATAAATAACGACAAAGAACATCATCATAATACTTAATTGTTCATAAAAAAATGATTTGTATGATAAAAATCACAAATTTTAACAACAATTAAGCTTAACATATCGAATCTAACGTAGAATTTCATCTAAATTTAAGAATCAAATGTTACATATAATCCAGTACAAAATCCATTATAGTGTCTTATATATATTTTTGCAACAATGAAATTATGTGTAATCATGTTATATTTTATCCTAATTTTTTATTAGATTCCAGTTTTATTCACAAAAACCATTTTTTATGCGAAAATTAGAATCTAAAAGCGAATTTATGTAAGATTCTATGGTGTTCTTCAAAGAGCAATGGCCTGTGTGTGTGTGTAGGCCATTATTCTATGAAGAAAATCTTATATAAAGAATAATAAAGAACACCATAGAATCTTACATAAAATCGCATTTAGATTCTAATTTTTTACATTAAAAATGATGTTTTACGATAAAAATAAAATCTAACAAAAAATTGGGATCAAATATAACTTGATTACACATAATTTTATTGTTACAAAAATATATATAAGATTCTATAGTGCATTCTATGTAACATTTGATTTTTAAATTTTGATGAGATTTACGTTTGATTCGATATGTTAAGTTTAATTGTTGTTAAAACTTGTGATTATCATAATAAATCAATTTTTATGAAAATAAAGTTTTATGAAGGTGTTCTTTATTGTTCTTTATATAAGGTGTTTTTTTAGAGTGCAACTCATATATAAGTATTTGTTTATTGTTTCATATTTAAGTAATATATGTTCAACAAATGCAACTTTACTCTAATGCCCAAACGCCAACTTATTCTTAATCGAATAAATTTTACATATTATATTAGTTTGCATCATACTTTTTCAATATACAATATACAATTGTTTTTTCTTAATAGATTTTTGTAAAACTAATATTTAATAGTAAGTAATGTCTTGTTGATTTATGATAACACATTTTAATTGTACATTTTTAGTGGATAATTGAATAAAAATGGTACATTATTTTTCCCATTTTATGCTTGGTTGTGTGGTTTTATTGATTGTGTAGATATTGAGAAGATCTTCACAATTTGGTCAAATATTGGAGATATATGCATTAAAATCAAGATATCAAGCCACATCGTCACGAGTCAGCAAAATCGTGGTGAATCAAGCAAGGTATCATCTCGAATGGGAATGTTGAGCAAGCGCTTTGTCACAAGGATTGTTGTAAATCAATAAAAAATCGTTGTAATTATTGCTCCTTTGTAAATATTTTAGTATAAATGGACCCTTAGGCTCATTGTATAGACACATCTAGCTCTACTTCATGTCTTTCTCTCTAGCAAAAATACTCCTCCTCCTTGTATTCAAGTTACCATTCAATAAAAAGTCAAGCTTTTCTTCAATTTCTGGTATGAGTTCTTTAATTTCTGGTATGAGAAAGGGCTCTTAGCCAAGCATGATCAAACCAATAACGTTATAAATTAAAGAACTCATACCAGAAATTGAAGAAAAACTTGACTTTTTATTGAATGATAACTTGAATACAAGAAGTATTTTTGCTAGAGAGAAAGAGATGAAGTAGTGCTAGATGTGTCTATACAATGAGCCTAGGGATCTATTTATACTAAAATATTTACAAAGGAGCAATAATTACAACGATTTTTATTGATTTACAACAATCCTTGTGACAAAGCGCTTGCTTAGCATTCCCATTCGAGATGATATCGACGATGTGGCTTGATATCTTGATTTTAGTGCATATATCTCCAATATTTGACCAAATTGTGAAGATCTTCTCAATATCTACACAATCAATAAAACCACACAACCAAGCATAAAATGGAAAAATTAATGTACCATTTTTATTCAATTATCCAAAAAAAATGTACAATTAAAATGTGTTATCAATTTACTATTGTGCTTCTACTTGATTTTCTTCAGGTATTTATATTCATGTTCTATCAAAAATTCGTCTTATTTTTTTTTTTATTTCATTTCACTTCAAAAAAAAAAATTCTTAAAAATTTGATTTTCATGAACCGAACCAGACCAAGCTGAATTATTTCAATCCGGTTCGATCCATAATATAAATTCGGTTCAATTCAATTACAGGAATATTAATAATTTGGTTTTCGATTTATTCGATTCAATTCGATCAGTTCTGGATCAAACCGATCAAACACTTTGTCCAAACCATACCTAACATAATTTTCAAGAAGTGTTAGGTAAAATTAATTTCTAGCTAAGTACGGTCAGGTAGAAGTAATTTTGTTTTATAAATTTAACTAGGCTCCGATAGGACATTATGCAGAGGTGAATGTATGATATGTAGTGTCGGTTACTAAATAGTGTTTTATTCTATATATATATACTAGTTTATAACTCGTGCGATGCACGGAAGATTTTTAATATTTTTATTTTAATATTTAATATTTTTATTTTATTATTCATAATTTTAATATTTATTTTTTAATTAGTAAAAAAATAAATTATAAAAGATAATAAATTATAATAATATGTATTTGATAGTATTCTAAATGATAGTTTTTTGCTTGTATATTGAAAAAAGATAAATAAATTTTTGAATTTAATATATTATTGACGTGAATTGAATTTTGAAATTTTTGGAGTAGTATGCGGAAGGATAGGTAGGCGTATGTGGAAGAAATTTCACTGACTCAGTAGGCGTATCCTTTTGATACGCTGATTTGGTTGGCGTAGGCGTATGTGCTGGATATTTTGGGCACCTGTTTCGCGCGGTGGATATTTTGGTGAGAGAATATTAAAAAGTGGGTAGAAATCACCCTTTGAAGTCATATGTTTGATATTTATTATGACTTTAATGTTACAAATGATATCATATTAAAATCGGTGAGTAATTTGACATATGAATTTCATTTTCACTTCAATAACCACTTTAATATTTAACCCAATATAAAAGTCACGACAATGTAATT